>CM053770.1:182613968-183103431 GCA_028658325.1 Potorous gilbertii | reverse complement strand
GTATTATTCTCTAGCTTTGTTTTATGTACCAATCTTGCCTCAACTAGGCTGTAACCTCCTTGAGGACTGGTTCCAAGATATATGCCATAGATCTGAACATAATGTAATGACTGGCCTTGGACTTAAAAAACTTATTTGTATCCCCTTAGTTGAGATTGGGGTCTGCCCTTATCCCAGCAAAGAAGGTTCAGTATCATCAGATCGTTCTCCTATACCCTCACCAAGGTGCAGACCACATTTTTACCTGCTTTCAGGTTGGCAATGGCAGCCACCAAGGTTGGGTCAATGTCACAGCACACACCTGCAGCTGAGGCCAGCTCAAAGACGCTCATAGTTACCTAGCAGAAAGGAAATGAGATGAATGTCCCAGGAGGCTTGCCCAGGGAGAGGATGGATGTGCTTAGCTTCTGGGATTCGTTTTCTATAACCTCTGATTTCTCATGCCCCATCACCTGAGCTTTGTCTAAAAGGTCATCATCTCATCATGACTCCCCAGCACCAAAGGAATCAAGGCAAAGTCCTTAACTTGCCATTTAAGACATCTCTTAATAGGAGTTCTTCTCACTAGTCATAATAGTTATCTTTTTACTGTCCAGCTCCCCCTACACCCTAGAAGTTGCTGCCCCTGCACTTGGTTCAGAATCCCTATCCAGAATGCCTTCTACCAGTGTTGGTCTGGTTTCTTCTAATCCTTGAAAGCCCAGCACAGATCCTCCCTCTTAGATAAAACCATCCTTAACCACCCCTTCCCTACTATCTCTGCCACTTCTGAATTCCCATAATGTTTACTCTCTCTACTATTCATATGGCATTTCTTAGAAACATTATCTTGCTTTGTCTGGTGGTAGTCTTGCATCTTTGCCCTTGAGGAGCTAGATGGATAGTGCATAAAGCACTGGGCCTAGAGTCCGAAAGACCTGAGTTTAAATCCAGCCTCAGATACTTACTAGCTGTGTGACCCTGGACAAGTCACTTAACCTTAGTCTGTCTCAGTGTCCTCAACTAGAAAATGAGAATAGTAATAGCCTAAGATCATTTCAAGGATGAAATGAGACATGTAAAGAGCAGGGCACTGGCTCTCAGTGGGCACTTAATAAGCACTTGTTCCTTTCTCTTTCCTCCTTTTCTCTTTGTTTTCCCTACAATTCCTCGAATAGTCATGATGTGCAGTTACCCCAAAACTCAGTAGGATTTCAGATCTTATGTTAAGGGAAAGCGAGATGCTACGGGCTTTTAGTATACTCAATGCTTAACAGAATCGCTGGATTTTAAAAATGGAAGCATACTTAAAGGTTGTAGAGGTAAGATGATATAGTGGAGAGCTGTTATGTCTGGAGTCAAAGGACCTGAGTTCAAATCCAGACTCTGCTACTTGTACCTGTGTGATCTTCAGCAAATTACTTAACTTCTCTGTCTCAGTCTCCTCATTCAAAGAATTTCAACTCTGTGATCTTACATCATCTAGTCTAATCTCCCATTCACCATGTTAATCCCTTCTACTTCTCTGACAGATCGTCATGAAGCCTTTACGTGAATACTTCCAGAGATAGGGAGCTTACTACTTTCAATGCAGTTATCTTCTGTTGGACAGGTTTGATAATTAGAAAGTTTTTCCAGATAGTTAACCCAAATCTTCCTCTTCTTGCGGAGGGCAGAAGAAGAACTATGGAAGGAACAGTGAATAAGTTGACTCCAGAATTTTTCTGTCCTCAGTATCTCTATCTAGGACTAGAGAGACATTTTTAAATATTTCCAATATGAAAAGAAGAAGGGACAGCACTTGATTTTCCTGCTTGTTTTTTCTAGAGAAATCATATTCCTATATCCCCAAACAAAGAGGCCCCTGAGTCATCCCAGCCTTCCAGAGGTAATAGCCAGAGCCTCTAATAAGAGGCATCCATCTCTGCTCTAAGACCCATCTACTCATTTCCATGAGAAGCCTTGCCCAGACCTCAGAGCTGCCTGAGAGATATCAGCTTGTCAAATTCCTGACAAGTCGATGCAGCTCAACCTGGCCATCAGCAGCTGCCAAAAAATGAAGGCTCCCCTGATATGAAGCTGCCCTTTCCTACAAAATCAGACAGAGACTGGGATGAGAGGGCCTTGGGGAGATCTTCCCAAGTCCTCCATCCTCCTAGGTAGAAAACAAGTTTCTTTTTCTCAAATACTTTCAAGAGGACATTCCATACCCCAAATCAGATTTTTAGAAAGTGAAACTCCTCTAGTCAAGGAGCTAGCAATCTTGGAAGGGAAGGGGCAAGGAAGACCATCTGAGTGCAAATTCTTCTAATTTTTCTCCTCTTCGCAATTTTTTTTCAATTGATATTGGACAGATTTTGCACCAATTTCATCTCTTTTGGCTATATACATGTATGTATATATATACATGTGTATACATATATACATGTATATGTGTGTATGTGTATGCATATATAACTACATATACCCATTATATACCTATGTGTATATATATGTATATGTATATGTGTTTATTGTTGTTGAGTTCAGTCATCTCTGACTCTTTGGCATCTTGTGGAACATACCATCTGTAGGGCGTTCTTGGCAAAGATTCTGGAATGGTTTGTCATTTCCTTTTCTAGTGGATAAGGCAAACAGAGAGGCTAAATGACTTGCCCAGGGTCACACAGCTAGTAAGTGTTCAAGGCCTGATTTGAGCTTAGGTCTTCCTGACTACAAGCCCAGTGCTCTATCCACTGAGCCATCTAGCTGCTGTGTGTGTGTATGTATATGTATGCATATATATATCTGTGTGTATGTGTACATATAGATGTGCACATATATACATATGTACATACATATATAATGATTTTAAAACTACAAGGTAATACAATACACTAAAAGAAACAGATGATAATTACTGATAGTCTCTAGAAGACCCTTGCTACGGGGCACATCTGTGAGCCAGAAGCTGGTGGAACCTTAAAGAGCTCCTATAGCCTTCTCAGATTAGTACATTGGTAAAATGAGTTCATATAATCCCACTGCTTCTTGCCTTCTTAGAGGAATCCAATAAAATTTATTGTCTCCTTTCCCTTCACCATCATACTATAGTTCTCAAAGTACTTTAGGGTTATCATGTCTGGGAGCCAAGAAATTACAAGCTACTCCCTGTTGGGTCAACGGCCCCTCATGGAGGGTGGGATATTCTGCTGGCCCAGTATAGATGGTTCTTGCTTCCAGAAGAGCCAGTCCCTATGCTCCTTACACCAAGCACAGTAACCTACCCAACTGCCTCAAGGTACTTAGTAAAGGACCCCAGTTAAGGTCTGACAACAATTAGGAAATGTAAGTTATTGAAGGAACAAAATAAGCCTAGGGTTTGTGGGTGGGATTTAGAGCATAAGTGGTTGCCTAAACTAGTTCCTATCTATAGTAGTGAAAGAGAGATTCCTAGCATGAGGGCTTCACTGGGGGGAGTGAACTGGAAGGAAGGTGGGGTGAGGGGAACGGAGAGAGGGTCCCACTGTGGTTGGAGAGTTTGCTGTTTCATTACAAATTGTTCTGTAGACAGGTTAGCGACATGATGCTTTCTCCCTGCTGGTACTGCATGAGAGAAAGAAGCTGATAATGGAAGTTTTTTAAAAGTCGTAAAAAGATCAGGGAGGAGTCAGGAATGAGGAAACCTCTAAAGGCTGGAGGGATGCACAGAAATAGAAAGAGCAATTCTGTCTCATTGAAAAGGGGCCTGAGCCCTTGATTCAGAAGTCATAAGGATTCATTTGGCATTGTGTTCAACATCTTATTTGCATTCTGCTCATCTCAGATAGAAAGACAAAATATAAACTCTATCCTTTGCTCCCTACAATGTCCCCTCAGCCCTTACTCTCTCCTTAAAGTATCATTCAAAGCACTCTTCTCCTCTGAACCCAGAAATTTCCTGATTAGCAGTCTGGAAAAATTCACATACAGCCCCAAAGTCACCCCCATACCTTTATATCTGTATCTGGGGTGACAAAATCCTTCAGGCACTCAATAGGGCCCATGAGGAATGGGCAGTGGGAAGAGAAAACCTGGAGTAAGAAAAAGAAAGATCACTGAAGTCCTAATGGGCTGGCCAATGACTACAGAAGGGAATGGGAAGCCTAGAATCAAGAGGGAAGACCACACTACGTAGGGCTGCTAGAACAGTTTGCTCAATAGGAGTATCTATTACACCTAGGGGAAATCTTCTTATACACACAGGCTATTTAAAAAAAAAATTTCCTTGATGTTGCTATACAAGAATAAATTACTATAATAATCATGACAATATTACTCATTTAGTGCAGAGGCCTCCACTTTCCACCTTCCTGATGCAGACTATGAGTTCAGCACCTATTTTCTAAGGATCAGACCAGCTAAATTCAGAGGTTCATCCACCCAAACGCTAGCCACCAGGTGCAGATGTTGAACACACCAGAGGGCAAATTTTTTAATGCATCAACTCATGAAACAGCTTCTGATGCCTCAAAGAGGGTTAAACCTACCCTCTGGGATGAAATCATAGATTCTTGAAAGACCAGAGTAATATCAAAATAGAAGAAAATGCCTCCAACTCCACCAATCTCCCCGCTTCCTACGAGCTTCCTTCAAGGCCCTGGCTGGATTCCTTTCCTCTGAATTCCTTGTGATTTGCTAGCTGATCTCCCTCCCCCTTTACCTCTTACCTCTGGCCCCTTCCCCACAAAGCTCACCTCTCGGAGGCCCTCTTGGGCCATGGCCCTAAAGCTGAGGATGACCCCAATTATGGTCATTCTTTTCAGCACATTCTCAGCTCCTATGAAGGAAAGCAAGGAGAATTAGGAGAAGGAACTCTGCCTGTCAGGGGTGTAGGAATCATTCTTTGCTTTCCAGTCCCAACCCCATCTCCCTTAGGGGACCCACCCTTCACATTGCTAAAGAAAAGGGTAGCTACCCCATTGCCTTATAACACCTAAAGTCTTCCTAACTGAACTCCGGGGCCTGAAGGTAAGCAAAAAAGAAAAGCAGGGATGCAGGTCCACTTAAGGAAAGGAGAGGAAAACTTACCAGTCAGCTGGGGCAGTAGAGACGCCATGAGCTCCGGCTTGCTGAAGTTGGATCTAATCTGTACCAGCACATCCATGTTTTCCACCACCAGCTTCTACAACCCCAGGAGCCAAACACCCCTGAGTCAAGAACTTGGAGAGGGTTTAAGAAGAAGCCTACCTTCCATGTTCTTCCACCCAGCCAGGGACACTCCAATTATTTCTCCTCCCAGACATCTAGACTGCCTCCTTTCTGGGGATACTCCCTCCTACCCACCCACCCACCAACAATACCTTCAGCTCCACAATCTGGGAAGTCACATGCCACATCAGGTTCTCACTTAGAAACTTCATGCCATAGGGTCCCAGGAGCTCAGCCAAAGCCCGCATCTCTGAGCAGAGGGAAGTCAGAGTTAGGACATCTCCAGGGGTGGGCAGAGCAGTGAGGTTCTGGTCCCAAAGCCTACAGGGGAAATTTACCCTGTGCTCCCAAGAACTTTGTCACTCCAGACACAGATATCAAGGTATGGGGATGATGCTGGGGCTTGGGGTAAGGCAGAATTCACCCATTTTCCAGCCCCAACCAAGAAATATCTGGATTTTAAAGACAGGATAAACAGAATATTCCTCCTAGAGGAATAGCCTCTAAGGATCTTTGGATGGCTTCTGAACA
The DNA here is from genome assembly GCA_028658325.1 of Potorous gilbertii. Taxonomy (NCBI): domain Eukaryota; kingdom Metazoa; phylum Chordata; class Mammalia; order Diprotodontia; family Potoroidae; genus Potorous; species Potorous gilbertii. Next base: position 183,097,752 of record CM053770.1, on the reverse strand, counting down.
GTGGGTGTCAAACTCAAACAGAAACAATTCACTAAACTATACATAAGGATCCTTGCAACGTATCAATTTAGAAGACAACATTAAAATTATCTATGCTCCTTTGTATTTTGATTTTGATTTTGTTAATTACATTATAATCCCAATTACATTACAATCTGGTTCAGGCAGCACTTGGGAGTTGTCATTCGGCCTTACTCTGGCCTTACTCTGGTAACTTTGCTTTAAAGTATATAAATCAATCTAAAAGCACTATGAAGCACCTACTATGTGCCTGCTGCTGCTTCCCTCTTCCTCAAATGGTGATTTTACAGTCAATAACATTTTGTACATATTTATATTGGAAAGGCAATATAGAGTAATAAAAATGATAATAGCTAATTTTATATATCACTTTAAGGTTTATGGTGTAGTTTACATATGTTAATATACATGTAGATATTAATAGATAGTGGATAGGAAGATCTGGTACAAGTTCTCTCTGATACATGTTAACTATGCAACCCTGGGCAAGTTACTTGAACTCCAAGTGTGCCCAGGCAACTTTCTTAAGACTCTTTTTAACAGCCTGTTACAATAACTAGCTTTGTCTTAAGCCTAAGAGTGATATAATGGTCCCTAAGGTCTACATGGATCCTCATCTTCAGCTTTAAGGAGTTTATTTTAGATGAAAAGTTATAAATACATTCACAATTGCTCCGAGCCCGCTGTCAGGAAAATCCCTAACATGGAGGCAGAGGTTTGATTCCCTATCTAACTTCCCTGACATTTGTATCTCTCTCTAGTTAACTCTGGTCTCTGTGGTTGAGGCAAAGTTCAGAAAGTGGAATGTCTGGGTAACAAAAGCGGCAAATTCTGTTACAAGATCTGTGGGCAGAAAATCATGGAAAAGATGTTTTACTGAAACTCCCCTTAGTCCTTGAGCAGGTAGGTAAAACTGGTGGCATCAGCCCAAGGTGCCTGCTGCAAGTGACCTCTAAGGCCACTGGTCCTCCTTGACATTTCTCTTTTCCATTGCAGCTCACTCTTCTATTCCCTCTCTCCTTTTGCTGGTGGCCCCTGGCCTGCTTCTTTCTGAGTCGGTTCCATATAAGCCCACTCCTTTCTACTTCCAAATGGGCAATATCCCTTTTTGGTTCTGAGAAAACATCCTTTTCATAAAAGCCCTTCAAGACAGTATTTGATTCAAAGTCCTGGACAGCCTCAATTCTGACTATCAAGTTTTTTCTATCTCAGTTCTTCTATCAAGAAGTGTTTTTTGTTTTGTTTTGTTTTACCAAGTAAAGGTAATTACTTTTAAGTGGGATAACACTATATATACGTTGTAGACAAGGTGCTTATGTGAATTAGTAGAGAAAGTCTCTCACTGGATGGGGGCTCCCACCAACAAGGGAATCAGAATTTTCTTTACTTAAGACTGGACCTGTGGTTTTATTGGTAGACAGACTTCCCTGTACCAGTACAGATCAGCACCTGCCCTTCAACATATAGAATTGCCTTTATTTGGTAAAAACAAATGGGGAAACAGAAACACAAAGATTTTAAGTGACTTGTCCAGTATCACACATCCAGTATGTAACAGAGGCAGCACATGAACCCAGATCTTTCTTATTCCAGGGCCAGTCATCAATCCACTAGCAAAGGTGATCAGCAGCACACTTGTTAATGTTCTTGTTTTACTCTGACAGATGAAGACATGGTAACACAAAGGTGAAGAGACTTGCTTCAGATCTTGTGACAAGTCTCCAGGCTCCTGGGAGCATGATAAAGTAGAAAGTGCCCAAAGACCTGCGTTCAGGTAGCACAAGCTCCACAAGCTCTGGGCCTTTGAACAAATCACTTAACCTCTTAACCTCAGTTTCCTCATCTGTAAAACAGAGACAGTAATAGCATCTACTTCCCAGGGTTATTTGTGAGGGTTAAATGAAATAGCAATAATAAAAAACACAGCACAGTGCCTGGCACATAATACATATGCATATCGTAACATTAATATAACAAAATGTTAAAGTGATATAATAATATATAATATATTAATTTTATATTACATAATATATATGCCATAGTTAATAGGATTATTATTTACTTCAAAGGGTCGTTGTAAACAATATTTTTTGGCTAATTGTAAAGTGCTATATTGTAAGCTACTGCAATCTTACCAAGTTGCTTTTTGTGTCAAATACCCCCAGATATTTCCTTATTTTGGTTCTAGCTTTTTGGAGAGATCATTTTGCATATTTCTCCCTCAACTCCCCTTCAACCCTCCTATAACCCACAGATAGGGCTTCCTTCCTTTTTAAAAACATTCTACATCCCACTCCTTTCTTTTCCCCACACACAAGCAAACACTTATTCCCAACCCCCCAGCTCCTCCATCAGCCCTGGATCTCCCTGTTTACACCTGCTCCAATCAATGCCTGTCTTCTAACCACCCATCACCCATCCCACACTGCTACCATCAAAACATGTATATATAATCAGAACTTGCCTGGGAAATACTAAATTACAAACAAAAATAAGGAACATTTGCCTGGAGGAAAGAGAAAGGTCTGTAGCTGCCAGAGCTATGGGGTATACAGCAATGTCTAAGTTACAGGGGCAGGGAATCTGTGGTCTTCTAGGTCCTCAAGAGTAGCCCTTTAACTGAATCCAAACTTCACAAAGCAAATTCCCTGACTCTAAGACCTTTTATAAGGACCTATGTGAAAGAAAGACTTTTGGACCCTTAGGTAAATTCATATTTGAATGAAAGGTCTCATGGGAAAGTGGAAAAAAAATTCTGAACCAGAAGACTTGAGTTTAAACCTTAGTTCTGCCACTTACTACTTTTGATACCCAGGGCAAGTCAATTAATTTCTTTTGGCCTCAGCTTTCTCATCTGCAAAATGAGAGAGCTGAACTCAATGACACCCAAATCCCTTCCAGCTATAAATCTATGATTATATAACCTGACTCTTCATCCCCAAAAAGTAGCAGAGAGAGGAAAGGAGGAAGAAAGAGATGGGGGAAAGGAGAGAGGGAGGGAAGGAAGGGAAGGAAGGAAAGGAAGGAAAGGAAGGAAGGAAGGAAAGAAGGAAGGAAGGGAGGGAGGAAGGGAGGAAGGAAGGAAGGAAGACCTATATTTCCCTCTTCTTTTCCTGATAATTCTTGGATCACTTCCCTTACCCCAAACTCATTAATTTAACTTCTTGTAGTCAATTTTGGTCCTCATTTTGGCTGCCTCTGCTACATCTGATGCTGATGAACACTATTTCCTTCTTAACATTCTTTTCTCCCATAGCTTCTGTGACACTCTTGTTCTCCTTCTACCTCTGATTGGGGCAGCTAGGTAGTGCAGTGGAGAGAGCACCAGTGCAGGAGTCAGGAGGACCTAAGTTCAAATCTCACCTCAGACACTTGACACTCACTAGTTGTGTGACCTTGGGCAAGTCACTTAACCCCAATTGCCTCATTCTGGGTCATCTCCAGTCATCCTGATGAATATCTGGTCCCTGGATTCAGATAGCTCTGGATGAGAAGTTAGGCTAGTGACCTGCATAGCCCTCCCTCACTGAAAACAAAGTCAAGTGCAAGTCATGTCATCATTTCTCTGATGGAAGGAGGAACACACACACTCTGATCACATTTCTCCCTTCTTCAGTCTTTTCTTCTCTTCTTTCTCCTTCCTTCCTCATATGTGTTCCACAGGTTCTGTTCTGATCCTCTTTTCCTCTACTGGTCTCATCTATTTCCATGGCTTCAATGATCAGCCCTCTACAAATGATTCCCAAATCTCTGACACCTGAAGCTAGATGACCTATGAGAACCCCCATCATTCCCAAAAAACTTGTTTATCCTCCTGAACACCCCATTTCTACTAATAGTGCTCTATTTGCCATGTCACCTAGGGTCAAGACCCAAGAGACCTCTTTGACCCTTCCTTTTCCCTCATTCCTCATAACTAGTCACCAAGTTCTACCTCAGTAATATCACTCACATCAAACTCTTCCTAATCATGACTATTGCTACCTTGGGAATTCAGAGTCTTATTACATTTTGCCTGAACTGCTATAAAAACCTCTAATCTTCCCCTAGTCTAATGAAGCTTGCCAAGGTAACCTTCCTAAAACATAGCTCTGATTGTATCACCCCACTGTTCAAAACTTTTAAATGACTCTTCATTGCCTGCTACATAAAGTCCAGACTCCTCAGTCTAGCATCCAAGGCCTTCAGTATCACTCCAAGCTATCTTCCCAGACTTATTTCACTTCATTCCCCTTAATGTATTCTATGCTCCTACCAGCGAGACTACTCATTGGCCCCCGGGCACAAGTACACTTCTCACCTCAGTGCCCCATTCTCCCTCTTCACTCCCATCCTGAATGGTATATATCTTTTAAAATACTACTCCCCCTCCAACAATCAGTTCGATTGCTATTCCTCCATGAAGCTTCCTTGCTGCTCCCAGTGGTTAGTCCCTCTTCCACTCCCCAATCACTTTCTATTTCACGTTATACTGATTTGTATGTGTCTCATGTCTCCCACTAGATAGTAATCTCCTTGACATCAGGGCTTCTGTTTTGTTTACCCTTAGTACCTAGAACAGTACCTTATTCTTAGGAGGTGCCTAATCTATGTCTACAAAATGAATGTTGAACTTCCAAGTTGGGTTATTCTCAAGGCAGAGTAACCCTAGTGCAGCTTCCTCTCTCTTCAGGGAACATCACTCCCTCACCATGGCAACCTTGGGGAGCCTGGGATGGGAGTAAGGAAGGTGATTGCAATGCCTCATTGTTTTCAGTGAAGCTCCTATGACTTTTGAGTGTGGCTGGAGAGAAGTGAACCCCTGCCAGGTAGGAGAGTGATGGAGAAATCACACTGATAAGGCAGAGCTCCAGACATTTTTGAGAGCACCCCCCACAAACACCCAGGAAGGGTAAAAATGGAATACTCATGGAGGCAGGGAAGGGGAAAGGCCACACTATCATCCCACACCTGCTCCTATCTCCAAGCAGGGCTGCTTAGGGTTAAAACTTGAAAGAAAGCAAGTAAGATGGTTTACATGTCATTTCAGGCAGAGAAACAAGGAAGTTGGATGGCTTATCAATTGACACCTGTTCTTTTAGCTATTGTGATGACTTCAGAACTGCCAAAAGGGATAATGGCATCTGAACTCTTACTTCCCTCCCTCTTCCTTCTTTCCCCCTTTCTATCTGCCTCCCCCTCCTTCTCTCTTTCTCTCTTCTCTTCTTCCTCCTCTCCTTCTCCTTTTACCCTCCTTCTCTCTGCCTCCTTCTCCCCTCCCTCTTCCTCTCTCATCTTTTCCCTCTCTCTCCCTCCCCAAATACACAAATAGGGGCCCACTAGGCCCTAAAATTCTCCCTAGGGAAGAAAGCACTACCAGCCCCCACCCCCTATCCACTCAGTTCCCAGTCCCATAGTTTAACAAGGCTTGCTAGAATAAGCACTGGATTTGGAATCAGAAGATGACCTGAGTCCATATCCCAACTCTGCCACTAATTGTGTGACCATGGGGCAAGTCACAAACTTCCAGTCTTATTTCCCTCTCTACAAGTTGGGGGTTCTAATACTTAAAAGAACCTACATCCCAAGCTTATTGTGCAGAAAGTATTTTGTATATCTGAAAGCAGAATATAAATGTAAGCTATTATTAATTTTCTCAAAACTGTCATCCCTGTGGGAAGCTTGGCATGAGGAACTCCCTCTACCCAGGCAGGTCAGCACATTCTCTACAACTTAACATCTTAGAAAGCTGCCTTGGAATGTGAGAGGCCAGAGATGGAACTTGAACCTGGGGCTTTCCTGCCTCTGAGGCAAGCTCTTATTCATTTATTATAGTCAGTAATTGATTCTCAATCACTAACAATAGGAGAAAGTCCTTCCTGAGCTCCAAAAATTCAATATCTTCTGGTTGACTATCAGCTCATTCCCTTATATTTGGTCTCCTTTAAATAAAGTAATTTGTCTTGTAGAATAATGCTATCCAGAGACTTGAACGCTGGGTTCCCTTTGCCTTCTTTCATCTTATCTTCCCACTTATCCCCTAGGCCGGCTGTTCCTGGGCTCCCTTCTTTCTGGAGCTCCTCTCCACAATCTCCCTCATCCTTCTGAGGCTGGAAAGTGAAGGGGTGGGGGGAGGTAGAGTTATTCTAAAATGAATCCCAGGAAAGAGAGGATGTGTGGAATGAGGACCAGAAACCTAAAATGGGAAGAAGGAGGTGTCCAGAATGAGGCCCAAGGAGCAAATGACATCATGATACAGGGGCAGGAGCACCAGTATTGGAATCAGAGAACCTGGGTTAGACTTACTACCCATGAGTGAAAAAAATACTACCCTTTCCCTGGGCCACAGGTGCCTCATCTTGAAAATGAGAGGGCTGGACTGACTGACCTCTCAGTTCCCTTCCAACCCTAAAGGTATGGATGAGCCACATTCCAGGATGAGAACACAGCAGGCCCAGCCCAACTCCTTGAACCATCCTGGCCTCCACCAGGTACACAAGCTCACCAGAAACGTCAGAGAACTCTTCAGCACTGAAACTCTGCTCCCCTTCCCTGGGGACACTGATGAAGGCCTGCATGGCTGGGGAAAGAACAATGGCCCCACTGCTGGCTTGTCTCAGGAGGCTCTCCAGGTACCTGTAGATACAGACAAGAAAGTCAGGAGGGGAGCAGGGGGAGGCCCTGGCTGCATGCACACTGCTGTTGGGGGAAAAAACTCTGCTGCGGCTGGGGGAGAAGGGAGAGGAAGGGGTCAGGGTTCCACTAAACCAGAGTACAACATTCTAATTAACAACTCAAACTGCCAACTCAAAAAATAATTGTCTCTAATTTGCAAGCCACTTTGCCTCTCATTTGAATGACAATCGTTTTATGTCAAAATGCAAAGGACTTTCCTTGTTTTCCTTCACTTTCCATCCTTGTAATGCCCTTCTCCCTCGCAAAACCCCGGACTTGTTCAGTCAGGCTTGGGTGGATTCATCTGAGATGAGAGAAGTGAGTAGGAGGGACTCCATTCTGAGACTGAATTGATGTATCAATTAGAATATTAACTTCAGGATCAAGGAAATAAGGGAACATGCATTTATTGGGGATCTATTATCATATTATTTATAATATAATTATATTATAACCACTGTAATATCTCATTTGATCCTCTCAACAACCCTGCTAGATAGGTCCTTATTTCACAGGGGCAGAAACTGAGGCTGATGAAAGTTGTGATTTACCCAGGTTCATACAGGTAATAAATGTCTGAGGCTAGATTTGAACTTGAGTCTTTCTGACTCCAGGACTAGCATTCCATCTGCTGCCACCACCTAGCTACCAAGGAGTACAGGATACAAACTTAGTAATTGGGGCTAGAGAAAAGCCATAGGAACTCTAACATCCTGTCCCCAAACTTCCCCTTCCCTACAGGAGACAAGCTGGTATAATGGAAAGAGCCCTGGATGTGGGATCACAAGACCCTGGGTTCAAATCCTGACTCTGCCACTTAATACTTCTTAACCTCCCTTGGTCTTATTTCCATCATCTGTAAAGTAGAGGATTTGGCTTCAGGGTCTCTCGTGTTCCTTACATTTCTAGACCTATAAGATTTCTCCCTTTTTCTTAGGGCCAGGTCAAATAGAATAAGCCTTGCTTGACTACTCACCCTGAGGGCCCTACCTTCCTGCCCTGTCACGTCTGGGACATTCATTCCAGCCTATGTTACCCACATGCCCCCAAATACACCCACAACCAGCCCACTATGAGGGGGCTCCTGAAAGTTACCTATCTCCAGCTGATGCTGGATTAAGAGCGCCACCCAGTGGTCTCATCTATGCAATGTCTTCTAAAGCTCTGGGGTACACAATCACAAGTTAAGACCCCCAAGGAAAGACTCTTTTTTATCTCTTAAGAGAACCTACTCATAGAGTAGGAGTAACCTTTAAGGAACTCACCGTCAGACCTAAGAAATAGGTTGGAGGAAAGGTGATGGAAACCACAAAGAGGATGGAATTAGAATGGCACAATGGGAAGAGATTTGGATTTGAAGTCAGAAGACATGGATTCAAACCCTTGTTCTTTCACTCGCTGTGTAACCTTAAGCAAATCACTCAACGGGTTTCTTAACTCCTGTTTCTTCATCTGAAAAAGGAGGAGGTTGAACAAGGTGATATCTAAGGTCCGTTCCAGCTCTAAATCTAGGGCTTAGAGAAGGGTTTCCAGAATGGGGAGAGAGTGAAAAGAACATTGAGTTAAAGAGGAAGAACGAAGGGAGGGTCAGAGGACGGCAGGAGATCTCACCAGTTGGTATAAAGGGTGGTGATGGTCTGCTCCCCAGAGGAGTCCAAAGGTTGTGTCTGCTGCAGAAGGGCATTCCGGATAACCCGAGAAGCATCCGCACCCAGGAATTGGGTCAATGACTGGATGAAGCCAATGTATGCCTTGACCCCTGCCAGTACTTCAGAGGGCCTTGCAATCTCTTGGGTCGTGGCATTGTAGCCAGACAAGCACACCACGGCTCTGTAGGAAAACAAGCCAAGTAGCAAGGGTCCTGGGCTCTTAGTTTCCATAACAATCCCTAAAGACCCACCCCACCACCTTCCCTTCTTGATATACTAGTGTTTTCCTGTCTCAAAGGAAGAAATAGTTGCACCTACTATAAGAGATGTTGGAGTATCATGATTTGAGATCCTGGAGCAGGGAGAAAGAATAATGGAACCTCCCACATATAGACAGAAACCATGAGATATCTATATATGGAAATGAAATGTCATAGTAGCTCCTATCTAGCACCTACATACACTTCTTAGACGGACAGAAAGAGCTAGCTGTACACATAGGAGAGAACCATCACCCTATGGGCTATGTTTTCTGATATAAAAGGAAGGTTCCTCTGACATACACGCCAACCCCTATTCCAACTGTAGCTTATTAATGTCTATGATTTTACATCTAGAGATTCATTTCTTTGACTTACGATTTCTTCCAGCATAGATCACTGGATCTGCAGTCAAGGGGCCTGGGTTCAAATCCTGAGTCTATTACTTATCCACTTATTCCTTATGTGATCTTAGACTTAACCCCTTAGGCATTAATTTCCTCATCACTAAATTAAGGAGGTTGATCTGGATAAACTGCCCTGCCCCAAATTTTATGAAAATAAAAAATCCCTCTTCCTGTAAAGATGCCCTCCATTAAACTCTTATTAGTCATTTATAGCTCAATAGGAATAAATTTGTCATACTCCTTTCTAAAAACAGGTTTGATAGGGACATAGAAGGGAGAATTTCAGGGTTTATTTCCTTGAGAGTCATTATCTGAGGTGATTACCAATCAGAAAATTAAAAAAGAAAAAAGCAGAGAAAAGGCAGGCTGGGGGACCTTAAAGATAAATTTCATATACTTTAGTCTCCCTTAAGGCCAAATCTGTAGAGAGAGTCCCATCCACCCCAGAGACCATAGGGAGGAGATCAGAGATCCTTCAGGGAAAGTGTTAAATCATTCACATAGATATTGGAACTGGGAAAAGCAATTAGCTCTTGATTACACATATGAATTACCCATAACAAATCATTGTCACCAAACCGACCATGAGCAACCTCCTCTCTCAGGCTGGCCCAGGGAAAATATACTATTAATCACAGCTTCTTTACACCCCAGTTAGGAAGATAAAGCTGTGATATCCGCTGCCACCACCAAAAAATAAATATATATGTAACCAAATAGAGATGATTTTGGAGTTATTATTTTTGGTTACCCAGGCTGATTATCCTAGACTGCCTCTCTCCTTCAGCATGAAGACCTCTTAGAGAGTAAGGATTCTCTCTGTTTTTCAGGAGATGAGGAGAGTACGGTACCTGTTGAGTCGTTCTTCCAGATGGCTGCTGAGATACTCAGAAGGGAAGATAGTGTGCTCAAAGACAGAGAAACTGTGCACGTGGTTCATGGTCAGAGCTAGCTCCGTCAAGGTTAAGTGTAACTTGTCCATACTGAGAAAAATTGATTAAGAATAAAGATCAAGTTGAAGCAGAGCAGGAACCTGGAGCTTCAGTTCGCACTTTCCACTTTACCTGACCCACCCTTATTTCCCCTACTTACTTTGCTCTTTTCCAGCTCAGGAAGAGGATTTAAGGGACTTCTGAACCCTAACACATACTCTAGGGATTTTCAACCTATGTGTATACCACCATCCTCCCTGCAGGTTCCACTATGAAATTCCATGACTGCATATGCTAATACATAACATGACTAGAAGGCTCCTAAAAGACCCTAGCAGCTCTAAAATCTTATGACCTCCAGGTCCATGCAATGCTAGCACAAATAGGTAAAAAGCAAAAGACAGGTTCAGATGCTTTCAATCAATCAACCTTGGTGCCATTTTTGACTTCTCAATCTTTCCTCCCTTCCACACAGCCAATTGACTACTAAATCTTGGAAATTGCTTTCTCCACATTTCTCTGCTATGTTCCCTACTCTCCAGTTACATAACCACCACCCCAGCCCATCACCTCTCACCTGGCCTAACTGATCTCTCTACCTTAAGTTTCTTCCCACTCCAATCCATTCTTTCTGCAGCTGCCAAAGTGTCACGGACCATGTCATCCCCCTACTCACTGAGCTCCAGGAGCTCACTATTACCTTTGGGATAAGGCAATTAAAAGCTTTTCAAATGTATAAACTGAGGCAAAATGAAATGAGCAGAACCAGAATGTTGTGCATAGTAACGGCAACATTGTAACAAAGATCAGTTATAAATGAGTTAGCCACTCTGACCAAAACAATGATCCAAAAGAGACAATGCCAGGAGAGCCATCATGAAAAATGCTCATCATCTCCATAGAGAGAACCAATGAATTCTGAGTGCAGACTGAAGCACACTTTTTCACTTTATTTTTCTTGGGGGGAAGGGAGAGTCTTTTGCAACATGGCCAACATGGAAATGTTTTGCATGACTTCACATGTATGATCTGTATCACATTGCTCACCTTAAAAAGTAGGGGAGGGATGGAAGGGAGAGAATTTAAAACTCAAATTTTTTTAAATAAATGAAAAAAATTTTAATGCAACATTATATGCAATAAAGTCATATTTTTTAAAAAATTTAACAAAGCTTTTCTCAACCTGGCTCTTCTCAATACATTCTACACTTCAGTCTTATTGACCTCTTCGCTCTCCCTCACACACAATACTCCCCATCTTCATGTCTTCACCTCATTCCTGGAATGTTCTTCTCTCCACTGGGATCTTTCAAGACTCAGCTCAAAGACTGCCTTCTGCAGAAGGCTTTTTCTGGTTCCTGGAGCCTGCCAGTGGCTCACCCTCAAAGGTATCTTATCTTCTCTCGGAATGTATCTTTGTAAGTATTTATGTACATACATACACACACACACACACACACATATACACACACACATCCCATTAGAATATAAGCTCCTTAAGGGCACCAGGACTGGCACAAAGTAAGTTCTCAATAAATGCTAGCTAATCAACTGATACTTTCCCAACATCTGCCGCCATACTCCCACCTACTTCCTTCTTAATCATGGCAACATCCCTCTTCCCATCCCTTGTCCAGTTTCCAACTGGCCCCCAACCCCAGCCAGTTCTCACTTTGTAACAACACTGCGGTTCTTTCGGTGACTCTCAGCTCCTGGCTTGTCCCTCTCAGGTTCCCCCTTTTTAGGGGTCTGCTTATGTTTCACAGTCTTCTTGTTCTTGACTTTGCTGATGGTGGTGGCACAGTGCTTAGGCAGCAGCTTTCAACACAAACAGGTAAATAGGGGGTGGGGGATGCTAAGTTTCCCACATTGCTTTTCTATCTTTTCTGTCCATCTGCTTAACACTATAATTCCTCCTCTAGCTACCTTCTGTCTTCCCTCTCTCCAGCTCTTTCTTTTCTCTCCCTTTCTCCCTAATGGGGACATGTTCAGATGGGTTATATTTTATTTTTCATTCTAGAGGAAGAGAGAGGAATAAAATCCCAAGAGAGACTAGTTCCTTAATATCCCCCTTAAAAATAGCAGAAACAGAAATGCGAAAAAGAAACAAAACTACCAAAAACCCTAAAAATACATTTGTTTTAGGAAAAAGCAAATTCAAAGAAATGAAAGCACAAAAACAGAGTTCTAACACAAGAAAAATACTATAAATGAAGAGAGGCAGAAGTAGTAAAAAAAAAAAATAAAAAATAAAAAAAAGATATTCAACACCTACGGAAGAACCAGTAGCAAAACTCAGATTTCCTTCGGCCACAGTAAGATGCATTATGGACACAATGAAAAAATTGAAGGACGGAATTAAAATAGCAAAAAATGAAAAACAACTAAGAAAACTTGGGATATGATGATAAGGAAATTCAACAGTTTGGAAGTAAACGTACAAAATGTCAACAAGACAGCAGACCCAATGTGGGGAGGGACAAGGGAAACGTAACTATTTTATTCATATGGCAGAATGGAAAAAACAACACAGAAAGAGGGAAAAAAACCGGCTATGTAACTAGAAAAAGATTTGTGGTTCATTGGATAAAGCATTGGTTAGGAAGACTTCCATTCAAATCCAGACTCAGATACTTACTAGCTTTAGGACTGTGGGCAAGTGATTTAACTTCTATCTCAGTTTCCTCATTTTAAAAATGGGAATAACAATGACATCTCCCTTCCAAAGCTGTTATAAGGATCAAATGAATTATTACTTGCAAAGTACCCGGCAAATCTTAAAATGTTATATAAATATAAATATTAGCTATTATAATCAAGAGTAATTAATCTGAAGAATACAAAGACAGAAAACTTGAGAATGGTTCCCAAAAATGGGAGGAGAGGAGAATATGACTACTATATTTCAGAAAATCCAACAGGAAAATTTCCCACAAAAAGGGAAGATGAGGGTTAGATTACAAATTGACAAAACTCACAGGACATTCAACTTGCCCAGACACACCAATGTCAAACTTTAAGAATACTAAAGCAAAAGGTGTCCAAGGAGAAAAGCATCATATTTTTCTACCCTGTGTATCCCTCTATTAAGAGAATCAAAACTCCCAGGCTAGCATTGCCCTTCAAGAATTAATCTGTCAATAAGCCCATTTCCAGGGAGTGCAAGGCCTTGTGGGGGAGGTTCTAAAAGAGTCTATCATGATGAGAAAGATTGAGATTTCAGACTTCATTTCAAAAGTAGGTTCAATAAGATCAGATCAAGTACAGATTGCGGAGTATGTGGAACCAGGTACAGGGGAGACAATAAGTAAGTGGTATCTACTAAGTCAGATCACAAGAAGACTGATGACATATTCATCAAGAAATTGAGTGCTCAAGCATACAGATGCTTTGCAGCTGGCTCATTCCAGAGTCTCCTAATTCTGACAGGTTGTTACCAGTGTCTAGCCACCAACTCACTTTATTTTATCATTCTCTCTCTCTTTAAATATATATATATATGTATATATATATATATATATATATATATATATATATATACACATATGTGTGTGGGTATTTATGTATATATGTAGGTATATATGTATATATAAAATTTTATCCCTTCATATTGTAGCATGAAAGTAATATATAACTCATTATTATTTTATATTATTATATAAAGATCTGGAATCCCTCATGTAGAAATTGCCATCTATCACCTGACCCCCTTCTTTTCTAAATCCATTGTTTTGTCCCTTTACAAACAACCCTATATCTATCTCCATTCTGCACTAGAAGCTCCATAGTCAGATACCATTAGGCATACAGAGAAGGGAATGAAGCTAATGCCCCTCCCCAAATGTGACAATATAATTTAATGTTTCAAAATGTGTTTTGTCCTGCAGAGGCACTGCCTCAGGAATTGCATGTTCAAAGCAACTTTTGTCTGTTTCAGAAAATCAAATTTCTCCTCCAAGTACAGCAATTTGCCACTAATAAGGACATTCAAGGAACGCACCACAGGCTCAATAGACAAGGGTCGTATTTGCTCTGAGTCAAAGCAATATGGTTGGAGTAAAGTGTACAGAATACCAAAAGAACAACTTTGAAGGTAAAAATGCATCTGTGTGGATAAATGATGGTATGTATGTTAAATCAGTCGCATCACATTAGGACCTTAGCTCCCACACCAAGTAGTCAAGAAATATTTGTTGAATGATGAATGAACATGCATACCTCCTAATAATATGTGTGTGTATAACTTTGTCATCTCTTCCTTAATCAAATTACTTAGATTTTCTGTAGCATGTATGATCTCCCCCATTAGCAATTCTGAAACAGTAGGGACCAGTCTCTTTCTTGTATAATAGCCAGATCCTTAGAATGAGTTTGAGTTCTAGCTCTAATACCTACTAGCTATGTGACCCCAGTTGAATTACTATAGATCTCTGAACTTCATCTCTTTCATCTATAACATGGGGGTTATTATACTCTTACTGTCTTCCCTCATAGGGCTTTTTTAAGAGAAGAAACCTTAATGCATTATGTAAATATAAGTGTGATACCCTCACACAGAGTGGAGTTTGGGACAGTTACCTAAAGGACAGGGAGGGAGGGAGAGGGAGAGGGAGGAGAGACGAGGGAAAGGAGAGAGAGAGAGACAGAGACAGAGACAGAGACAGCAGGAGAAAACATTTGAATAGTTATTGGGAGTGCTTGGAGCCATAGGCACATGGGGAAACCTGGCTCCCCCAACATGTCCCTTAACTCATAGCAACAATACCCCTAGAGACTGTTAAGAGTAGACTTCTCTGGTGAGAGTATTCTTTCCTTGGATGATCAGAGATTTTATCTCACTCTTGAGTTGAAAAGTCTATTTACCCTTGTATATTTTACCATTTATCCTCATCTGTAGATCTCCCCATTTCTCATTTATTTGAGTTTGGGTTTTTTGTTTGGTTTTGGTTTTTTATAAAATGTGTTTGCTTGATATCTGTTATCTTCTGTGTAACAAGTGTTTGGTGGGAGGGAGCTAAGCTGTCTAAGAGTGAGCTAGCTATTACCCCCCCCACACACACACACACCCCAGTGGAGGTGTGGGAATAATTTCTAACTGAGAGAAAGTAGTTTTCGTCATGAACCTCTAAAAGGGAATTGTACCCTTAGACTGCAAATATCTGATGCATAGAGATATATTCTAGCCCAATACCCCTCTTGGAGACAGAAAAGTGAGAGGAGTGAATGCCCAAACACAGCCCTCCTCCTACTCCACCCAAGGTGAAAACTGTAGTCTCCCTTGGAGACATGGAGTGGGTCATTCCAGATCTTATCTATCTAAATATAGTCCCACAACGTGGGCTGTCCTATGTCCCTGTAGCCTGTTACCATCTGTCACAGTTGGGCCCATCAGGACTCTGTTACCTGGTCTTCCACTGAAACACTGCTCTCTTACATTGCCTGGCCCATGTGCTACACAAGTGCACATCACTAATAGACCTCCAGCCAGGGTTCAACTCCTTTACTCCTTCCTCTGCATCTCTGGCTAATGCCTAGCCAAGGACTCAGCTCCTCGTAAGCATTCAAATACCATGACTCTATCTGTGCATATACACACACAAACACACACATGACTCTTCAGAGAGTGTGCCTACATTATCAAAGCAACCACAAGGCTAAAGGAGCAACAAACTTCACCCAAGAAGTATGAAGAAAACCATGGGTCAGCAGCAAAGTGGATTCCTTATTTCTAAAAAACCTCTGCAATGTCTGCTCAGCTGCCCATGACCAGTGCAACATGAATCAGTCAAGAGTGGAAGGCAGGGAGGAAGAGAAAAAGGAGGAAGAAATCAACAAAGAGGAAAGGACAGCCTTGGGCACAAAGATAAGGAGACAAAAATATTCCAAAAGGGAGGACCCTGAGAATGCAGAGCTAGGACAGCATCAATGTGCAAATGGTCCAAGGGACAAAGAGAAATGAATGACAGACAACAGGAGAAAGGCACAGCTGGGGGTCTGGAATCCTGGGATCCATTACTAACTTGCTTTTGATGTTGGATAAGCCAAACAACTCTGAGCCTCAGTTTCCTCATCTAAAAAATAGAGGGGCTACCTAGATGACTTTTATGGTGTTCTAAATCTATGATTCTAAGAACCTGGGCTACAAGGTCCAATTGAGAGACCAAGACTTACTATAAAATCCTGCAACAAACAATAAAATAGCCAAACTCTGGCTTTATCCAAGGAAAAAATTGGAAAGACACGTGGCATTTAAGGGAGAGGTAGATGCTCAGTTGATGATGGAAGGTGGGCAGGGGCAAGGGAAAGGACCTGACTCACACTCTCACCTGCTCACTCAGATTTCGCTGCTCAGCACAGATATCCAGGACACAGTTGCTCGTTTGCTTCGCCAGATCTTCCAGGAAGGAATTGCAATAGTGAAGGGCATGGTTCTTCAGGTGGGGATACTGAAGGAAGAGATATTGGTTATCACCAAGAAAGCCTCTCTCACAATCTCCACACATGGACCCAGGCTCCCAAAGTACCACAACTTCTACCTCTGAGTTTAATTTGAACCATTTTCTTCTTTATACAGAAAGGGTAAACAGCGGCACAGAGGGAAAAGATCCTCCAAATATATACATACATACTCACACATATATTACTAGAATAAGTCAGCTCAGGCCCTAAGTGTCCAGATAAGTAGTCACTTTCTTGGACCCTTCTTGACTTTAGGAAACCAGCTTTCTATGTCAGGGATTTGAGGCAAGAATCACCAGGTCACTGAGGTAACCAAGGCCCAAAGGAGTTAAGTGACTTGCCCAAAGTCACACAGATTTGTAAGTGGCAGAAACAGAATTTGAACCCGTTTGACTCCAAATTCAGGCACTCTTCCTACCATACTAAGAGCTGGCATAGTAAAGAGATCAAAGACCCACCTCCTCTGGACACATCTCATGGGTACAACTAGCAAAATGGGCACAGATCAGGGGGAAGGCAATGGCATAGCGCAGCATGGTGGGTTCCTCCAGGGTCAAAGCAAACATCTTCTCAAAGGTACGGAGATGAAAGCTATAAAGGAAAGATAGGGAGCTTATCCTTGGCATTACTTGGTGCCTTCAACCTGTGAGAGAGAACCCAGGAATACTGACCCTCCATATCTGTAGTATAATATAAAAAAGCTTGCCAAAAAGACTTTTATAGAGAACTCACACAGGGTCACTCACACGGTGGTCAGAAGAAGCAATACAAGGACACTCTCAAGGTCTCTCTTAAGAACTGTGGAATTGATTGTGTGACATGGGAGACACTGGCACAGGACTGGCGTGCCCTCTTCAGAGAAGGTGCTGTGCTCTATGAGCAAAGCAGAATTGAAGTAGCTCAAAAGAAATGCAAGATGCACAAACTGAGAGAGTCCACCCCAAATGTTCACATGGACTATCTGTGCCCAACCTGTGGTAGAGCATTTCAAGCTCGTATTGGTCTGATCAGCCAGTCGGACACACTGAAACTTCACCTTATCATGGTGATGTCATTTTGGTCTTCTTCGAGAAGGACAACAACCAATACTATGAAGATTTAAGGTCAAGAACCCTGGGTTGAAACCTTGCTCTTCTTTCTAATTATGTGAACCTGATAAAATCCCTCTACTTGTTAGATGCCTCAGTTGCCTCTTCTACATAACAGGAATAATAACACCTAGATCACCTGCCTCACAGGACTGCTGCATAGATCAGAAGAGCTAAAGAATGTTAAATCACTTCCTTTCCTACATAGTACTACATATACACAATAACAACATAATGCACTCTCTGGTGCACTTCAGTTTTTATTATTGTGTATAAGTTAACTGTGTTGCTGTCTTCCCTCTCACCAAACTAAGTTCCTGAAGGGCAGTGATTATGTCTTATTGAAATCTTTTATTTCTCTTATTATTATTTCTTTTATTTCTCCACACTTCTTAGCATTGTTCTGGAGACAATTATCTTGACCCCTAACGATTTGTTGTTTTCTTTAATTAATCTGCTTCCCCTTCCACAACTTTCTCCTTCCTATGTCTGAACCCTTGTGGAAACCATTCCCCCAACATGAAAAGCCCTCAAATTTGTGAATTCCCATCCTTCTCACCTTTCCAAAACCTTATTGGGCATTCCTACCCTTTAGAGACCTTTCCCTGATGAGTTCCAGGAAACTTTGATCTCAGGTATACTCAGAGGTCTGCTTCTTCATTTCCTTCAAACACCTGTAGTTACCTGCAGATCACTGGGGAGTATTTCTCAGTCTTTTCTACTCTCACTATAATGTAAATTTCTCCCGGGCAGATACCTTTTCAATCCTCCATGGGCTTCATTATTGTGCAGTACTCTCTACATAACAGTGAAGGCTTAACACAGCACCTGGCACATAGTAGGAACTTTAAAAATGCTAACTGACTGAATGCTGCTGCCTGTGTCTCAGAGAGGGTTAGCGCATCTCCCCATCTGCCAGACATCATACTCTCCAACCCTTTCAGTCATTCCCATCAGTGAGTTCTTTCGAATCGCCTGAAAAGCATCCATGTCAGTTTTTTAAGTGAGAACACCCAAAATGGAAAAAACCTGGAAGAGGTTCAGAAGATGATGAAGAAGAGGATTTTAAAAGGAGGAGAGAAGGACAAATTATCCCAGAGAAACTTTCCCTGATTTTCCGGTAACCTCCGGAACAAGCTAAAATTCTATAGAATCCCTTGTTTTATGCTCTCAGATGTATTTATACTGTGTTATTGGGTAAAATAGTTATCTGTGTCTTACCCCCTAATAATCTGTAAGGTCCCTTTAGACAGAATGGTCCTTATCTAAGTTTTGTGTTTCTTTCAGCACCTAGTACCGTGATCTGCATACAGTGGGTGCTTAAAAAATGTTTGATGAGCAAATGAACGAATGCATTCAAGTACCCAAAGAACTGTTCTAGTGTAAATGGTGATCAATAGCTCCACATTTCCACTGAGAAAAGAACAAGTAGCAGAAATTTAAATGAAATGTATCAGAACTAACAGAGATGCTGATGGATTCTGAAATGGGTGAGCAAGAAGGTTAGTGCATCTGGGTCCTAAGAGATCCTACAAAGGAAAGGATTGTCGTGAACCTAGAAGGGAGAGTGTTGGATTGAGTAACTCTTTATTTATTTATTTATTTATATTTTTTTTGGTGATGAGAACACTGAATTTCCTTGTTTTTTTCTTATTTGAAGAGGAAATTAGATAATCAATGGTTACATAAGGATGTGGGTTGAACAATCAAAAGTCCACTGTGCAATGAGGAGGCTTCTTGATCCAAAAGTGGGAGCAAGAATAATGGTTCCACAAGGCCTTATGGTAACAATAACTATTATCATGCCTGGATTTAAATCTCACCTCACATATTCACTGGTTGGGTGAACCCAATGGGTGGTCACATAATTACAATAATTAACAACTCACCTTAACGTAGGATTTGATGTTTCCAAAGCACTTTGCATGCATTTTCTCATTAAGCCTCACCAAAACGCAATAAACTAGCTCTTTCTTTCTATTACCTCCCTTTTACAGGTGAAGAAGGTAAGGCTCAGGAAAATTCATGTGACTTACCTATGGTCACAGAGCAAGTAAATATTTGGGGTGGAATTTAAAACCAGATCTCTGTCAACTTCAAGGTTAAGGCTCCTTTTTCTACATCATACTGAGCACCCAAAAAAGAAAAGAAAAAATATTCCTGTCTTGCTGGGTCCAGCAGAACAGAGGGAAGGACCCGAGAGCTGGATTTAACATTTTCGCCCTGAGCATACCAAAAGATGGAGAGATCAGAGGTCTCCACCAGTATCTCCTCCACCGAGTCCAGCATTCGAGAGTGGAAGACTATGAGGTTCATCACCTTGGCCAAGTCAGGGTTCTCATACAGGTGCAGGGGGGCCTTGTTCACACTGGTATATGCCTGTCATGGAGAGAGGGAAAAGGGAAAAAAGGAAAAACAGGATGCTCAAGGCCAGCCTAGACAGTATTTCTCTTCTTCCTCTATACTCTCTTAGTGACCTCATTGGCTCCCATAGGTTTAGCTAACATCTATGTTGACGACTCACACATGACATACATACATAACTTGGGCTGTATGAAGATTTTGAGGACACTATATATATATAAATATAAATACATGTATGTATACATAAATATATGTATATATATATATGCTGTTGACCTGAAAACTTGGTTAGAGAAAAGGCAACAGGCTAACTACATACATTGTGTGATTTAATTAATTAATCAATTCCCCATAAAGATAACGGTTACATAGTGCTACGGAGCCAGGATCAGAACTGACTCATTCAGTACAGAAATTGACTGTCTTAAGTACCTTTTACCATTAGAAAGGAGCTCTCTTAGATAAACACACTGTAAATTTGCTAAGACAATTAACAAAGTAGTGTCAATTGGGTTTTATGATCCCAAGTGTGGAAATCTCCTTTCTGTAGCATGTCTCTGTGATGTAAGATAAGGAGAAAATCCCACCACTCTGACAACAGATATCCAGGCCTTTGAAGTTGTCATATCTTAACAGAGTTGACAAAGCTGAAGTTACAACCCAAGATATCTGCATTTTTCCTTATCACTACGATGCCAGAAGAAGTGTCTGGTAAGGAAGTCCCATTTGTTTGCTTGACATCAAAAGGCATCCTCTAAGTTAAACAAAGGAAACTATCAGGTCCAGGCTCCTCTTAATTCAAACTTTGGCCCTTATTAAATTCCAAAATTTATGTTAAATATTATCAATACCTATATTGCAGGATACACATATTGTGTACTCATACATATTTACAGATTCACATATAAATATATATACATATACACATGTGCATATTTGCCTATATACCTATATAGATATATACACACATATATACATATATAATATACACACATACATATACATTGTACGTACTTATATAATATATACACATTTCTACAAACCCATATATACATATACACCTGTGCATACATATATATACACATACAATATACATGCATATGTACACATATATAAAATATATCCAGCCACAGTCTCTACCAAGTATCAGTTCCACATCACCAGTTGTCTGGCAGACCTGTCAAACTGAATGTATGAGAGATACCTCAAACTCAACATATCCAAACTGAACTCATTATCTTTCCCCAAAAAACTCTCTATTTTTCCAAACATCCCTTTCTCTACTGAAGAGTACCACCAGCCTTCCAGGCTCCCAGGCTCATCCTCTCTGGCCTCATCCAACCACCTGCCAGATCTTGTTTCTACCTTTGCCATATCTCTCCTCTCTAACACCTTCTCTCCACTCACATGGCTACTGCCTTAGTTAAGGCTGTCATCTTCTCTTGCCTAGATAATTGTCACAGCACCCAAATTGATCTCCTTGTCTCAAGTCTCTTATCACTCTAATCCGTCCTACACACAATGGCCAAAACAATTTTTTTTAAGCACAGATCTGACCATGTGACTCCCCCACTCAGTCAACTCCAGTGGCTTCCTATTGCCTCTAGGATAAAAACATAAACCCCTTTGTTTACCTTTTAGAGCCCTCCAGATAGACTAGTCCCAATCTATCTTTCCAACCTCATTGGATAGCACTCCCTCTCCCACATTCTGCAAAAGGCCAGTCTGGCCTTTGCTTTGTTCCTGACATGCACCACTCCAACACCTGTCTCCTTACCTTTGCATTGACCATCCCACTGGTTTGGAATGTACTATCTCCACACCTCTGACTCATACAAGCAGCCCTCCTCTCTTCCATTAAGACCCAGTTCAAGTACAACCTACTTGAAATCTTTCCTGATTCCCCCAACTCCCAAAATATCTTGTATTTTTTAGATATGTATATACATATATACACACATATAATGTATACATATATATATTTTTTATTTATGCCATATATTTATAGACCTACTTGTCTTGCCCATTAGAATGTAAGTTTCTTTGGAGTGGGGACTGTGCCTGGCACATCCTAAGTTATTAGTTAATACTTACTGATCCATTGATCAAGATTGGGATGGTCCCGACAGCAGGGTTAGGAGAATGGGGAGAAACTGTGGTGGGAGGCTGGGTCGGGGAAGAAGGGAAGAGACATTCCCATTACCTGTAGTCGGAACCAGTCCAGCCTCAGTCCAGAAAAATCAAACTTTTCTCCACTATCAACTGTGAATAAGGAAAGAGAAGCAAATTTAAAAAGCAAGAACTATTAAGAAGCAAGAGAAGTAAGTAACCAAGATTCCTTAGAATACTCTGTGTTCTGTCCCTGTCTCCTGTCTCAATAAATAGAGTAAGATCCCCAAAGAAGGAGATGTCCTCCTTCCCCACACCTCAGTCTGCTGCCCTCACCTCCCTCCAGTCACCTTGTTTGAGGTTAAGAGAGGAGAGAGTGTTGACAAAGGAAGACATGATGATGGATTCCTCTTCCGGGCAGACTGACAGGTTCTGGAAGAAGAGTAAGGATAGAGGAGAGGGAGTCAGTTGGGCACAGAGACTCCACTAGAGAAGTGAAGTTTCCCAAGGCTCAGCTGATACTATTACAACAGAAAGAATTTATCATGGGGGAGAGGCAGGGTTGGAAAGGGTTTGAGGAATAGGGATAAAGGAGGAACTGTTCTAAAGGACTCAAAGACAGAACCTGCTTGGATTCCCCCTAGCCTCCTAATGCCCTAACAGCTTCCTTCTAGACATCTGCTTCCTGTTTTGGTGCAGTCTCAGTCTTACTTGTAGTATCCAAGAAGGAGAAAAAAAAGTCAGTGACTCTCATCTCCTTTTTGTGGTTGTTGAGTCTTTTTTTCAGTTGTGTCAGACTCCTCGTGACCCTATTTGGGGTTTTCTTGGAAGAAATACTGACATTTCCTTCTCTAATTCATTTTACAGATGAGAAAACTAAGGCAAACAGAACTAAATGACTTGCCCAGGATCATATAGCTAGTAGCTAGTGAGGCTGTATTTGAACTCAGAACGTCCTAATTCCAGGCCCAGCACACTATCCACTATGCCACCTAATTGCCCATCTCCTTCTTACACATGAGGAAAATGGATGAGGCTCTTTGTCCCTCTAAGCTGCCTCATATGGGACGATTGAGAACAGGGATTCCTCTGTGGTCAACAGGACATACCTGAATGGTGTCACTGAGCACAAGAGCATCGAACCTGGCAAGGTACTGAAGGTGATAGCGCTGGATGATTTTGATATGTCTCTGGATCAGACCTCTCACCTCCTCCAGCAAGAAAAGCAGCTCTGCAATATGCCTAGAGATGTATATAGGATGGGAAAGCAAGGGAAGGAGAGGAGAGGGAGGAAGAGACAGAGAAACAGAGAGAGAATTCAGACTTTTCAAAGATATCTGAGTCTTATCTGTAAAATGAAAGATTTGGATTATGGAAAGGCAATGAATCCGGGATCAGATGACTTGGTTCAAAAAATATCCCATCACTGATTTTGCTAGACTTAAACCTTCACAGCAATGCAAGGCCCTAAAACATTTCCAAAGGACTCATGATGCAAAATGCCATCCACATTCAGAAAAAGAACTATGGAATCGGAATGTAGGATGAAACAGACTTATTTTCTCCTTTGTTATGTTTTGTTTTTCTCATGGTTTCTCCCATTTGCTTAAATTCTTCTATGCAACATGACTAATGTGAAAATGTATTTAATAGGAATGCATGTGTAGAACCCATATAAGACTGCATGCTGTCTTGGGGAGGGAGGGCCAGAGAAAGGGGGAGAAAATTTGGAACTTTAAACAAATAAATTTGAGGGAAAAAAAGAAAAAAGAAAGAAATCTCCCATCATTATATCATCTGGAACAAGTCACTTAGCCTCTCTCTGGGATTTTGTTCCATAAGGTGCCGAGTTAGAAAGATCTCTAAGATCCTTTCCAACTCTAAATCTACATTCCTGCTAGCCTGTATGGACACACACTCCCTGCCCCCTGCCCAGTCCTGACATAGTCAAGAGCTTCAACCATACGAAGCAATCTGAAGGGAAAAAGTTGGCCCAAGTTCTCCTTTTCCCCTGTAAGGAAGCCCCTCCCAGGAACTCACGGGTCAGCATAGTCCTCCGGGGTCTTCGTCTTGGTGACATTTTCTGCATGTCGAATCAACCAGTTAACCTCATCCCGGATAAAGGACAGAGCTAGGAAGGCCAAGAGGGCCTGGCAAGAGGGCAAAGGCAGCATAAGTTTTTGAAATGCCAAGTGATTCCTGAAGCGTACACACAACTCTCACCATATCATGTACAAAGATAACTTCACACAACCAAACCTGACAAGGATAAGAGTGTTCAAAAAAGTTTAAGGCAGTTCTATATTTCAGTCACTTAAAGATCACACTCCATATTATAATTAACATGTTTACAGCAAGTCTCAATTCCTAAATTGGGCCTTATCACCAAGTTCTTGGAATCATAGGTTTAGAGGACCATAAAAAGCATCTAGCCCAACCCCTCTACCTTTATCCCTGACTTTCCCTGCTATTTTCTACAACTTGCCTTGGGACCCAGAAGTCCTGGTTCATCCATTAACACAGAATCCAGCTCTTTCACCGCAATCCTCAAAAACTGTCGGCGCTGACAATGAAATTGGCCACTGTGAAGAAGAAAGGAGTAAGAGGAGGGACTCATTGAATGCTTAAATACCTTTGGAAAAGTGAGTGACCCTGATAGGCAGAGATAGACCCTGATCAATGTGTGTAAATATTAATGAGGAGATGGGCCAAAAGTCTTCAGTTACTCCTGCAAAATTTGGGAAGGATGAAGGGCAAAAGGGTGGGAGAAAGAGTAAACTAGAGGTGAAGATTATAATAACCCTTCGTGTTACAGGCTGCAAAGTTTCTTCTTTACATTATCTCATTTGAAATGAACAATTAAATGGCGTCATGCACAGAGAAAACACCTTGCAAAACCCCAAAGCAATTTATAATGTTAGGGAATTATTTTTATCATTAATCACAATAACAGCCTTGTGAGATAGAAGAGATATTGTTTTCCCTTTTTTATAAGTAAGGAAAATAAAGTTACAAAATTTGCTCCCCCTACTAAATGACATTTAAAACATGAACCCAGATCTTGTGACTCTAAATTGAGTGTGTTTTCCTGGGCTACAATGGCTCTCAGAGAAAGGGAAGAACTTGTAGGTAGTGAGGGTAAGCAGCATGTTCACTGGGTTAAGATGTGTGAAAGAAAAACAATGAGACTGGGGCAATGAGAAAGGGGAGCACAGAAAAGCACGAAGACACTTCATACCCACCTGGGGATACCTCCTACCTGTTATTCACCACATACTCTTTACTTTCCTTTATATCTGTCACTCGTTTGCCATACCTGGGTATTGACATAAGCACAGCAGAGTTGGGGAGTCACTGGGGCCCATCTTTCTATGTAGACCCAATGTGAATAATTCATTAGAGGATCTTACCCTCTGCCTAACCCACTGCAGAAGCACATTCCAGCTTGGGAGAGGACATGTACCATCCTCCCAACTCAACCCTTCCCTTCCCAGTCCCCAGCTTCAAAAGATGCTTTCTGTGCTACGTCTGCCTCTCTTATAGGACTCTCAGCCTGGATTCCCTTACCAAAACTTATGTTCCTATTGCTTATTTCCCATCTAATCTAGATTATTTTTCCCCTTATACAGGAAACCTGAGAAAGAGAAAGTCTAGGTTAGTCATGTAACAAATGTTAAAATTAGAAACTAGATAACTATAGTGAAAATTAACTGAATTTTCTTTGTTTTCTGTTACTAAGATACAGCAGACTCTTTTGCCATGGAACCGTTCCAGAATGCTGCTGAAAACTGGATCCTTCAAAGTCATCCTGCTCCTCCACTCACTCTCTAACAGCATCCTGTCAAATGCTTCTTTTAGTGGTTTTCTGCGTGGCTTCCTCCTCCAAGAAGACCTCCCATATTAACACTGTCCATCCTTCCACCCAGTAACACCATCCCTGACCCACCCTTCCTTCTCAATCTTCTTTAATTATCTAAAGTTACACACACACACAATACACACACACACACACACACACACACACACATTTATATCTTAGCATTAAAAATCTTTGAGTGAGAAAGTATTGGGGTAAACTGTAAGTATCTATAACGTAAAAACAAAACACATAATGAGTTTTTTTTTAATTTCCTAGTTCAACTCACTTCATTCTGCAGGAGAGAGAAATCAAAGCCGTTGACTTGGCCAAAATTATACTGCTCTTCTAGCAGGGCCAGGACCAATACCTAGCTTTTCTGTCTTCTCAAATCCTTTGCTTTCAACCACATTACGTACCTTTACTTTTTGATGACAAATGCCCTGAAAGCAAGGATTTGGTTTGCCCTTTTTATGCCTGTTCTTTAAGATGCACTTAAGAAAACATTGCTCTGTGTTCCTTGGCATTGACATAAACTCACTGACTAATTCAGAATGAGAGAGAAGAGAGACATCCCAAAGAAAGTTAGACCAGCTCTTGGAAATCTTACCCTTTCAAACTGCCAAACAGGTCTTCAGTGACCTTGTGCACCTGAAGTACTTCCTCTCGGATGAGGGTGATGTACAAGGAGCCCTGCAGGCCCAGCTTCCATAGTTTCTGGCATTGGGGGTTGACATTAAGGCAACCATGGCACAAGAGGAACCCTACTACAAGTGAGGAGAATGCCAGAAAGAAGGAAGTTCAGAGGTTACAGCCCTTAGGTTTCACTGTTTCTTCATCAAACCTCCTTCAGCCCCATTCCCCAGAACACTTACTAAGGATCCAACGTTCCATCACCTCCAAAGAGAGATACTCACAGGCCATCTGAAAGAAAGAGGGAGAAAGGTCAATCAGACAGTCAGCTTTTCCATGCCCTAGGGGAGAAGGACAACCCAGGAGGAAGAGGAGGTTGCTGAAGGTCAAGCCAGGACTCTCACTACTGATTAAGAGTCACAGATGAGGTCAGATGAACTAAGATAGGGCTCAATTTACCATGTAACTGAGTAAACCAGGCCACAATGGGTGGACCTAACTGGGTGAAAGCAACTATAACAGGTGTTGGGGAAACTGGAGGAAGGGGCACAAATAGAAAAGGGAAGAAAAATAGGCATGATAGATGAAAGATTTACCTTCTATAAATTATATCAATATCTCAGACATTTCTACAAATAAAAGTAGAACACTGGGAGGTAGGACTCTGAAGCTTTCACTGACCAACCCAGACCACACTGATCTCTTCATCCTCTACCCTCCTTTCCTATTCATGTCCACATCACTCATCTGGTACTAATTTTATATTGCCTTGTAATATGAGTTATTTTTGTACATCATGTTTCCCTAACTAGACTGCCATTCTCTGAAAATAGGGATTAACTTTTTCATCTCCCTCCCAACTCAACCTCCTGACCCAAAATAAATAAATATTCAGTTACTATCCATAGGACGAATTACATGCTTAAGAGTTTGGACTTATTCTGGAGGTGATGGGGAGCTATTGAAGATGTCGGAGCAGGGGGGTAGCAGGAGCAGAATCATATCAGGAATCTTTCCTCTCACAGCAACATATAGAACAAATTGAAATAGGGAGACATTGGAAAAAGAAGCTATTGGAGTTAGTTTTAGTGAGAGCCATAGCTACAGGTTTGAAAGTTATCTTAAAGGGGATAACTGGTATTGTGGGAATGGATGAATGGAGAAGTGAGAAATTATTAAGAGAAGGGAAGAGTGCTTTGGGGAATGTCTAAGATAAAAGGAAGCTTCAAAGACAGCCTTGTTCTGCCAAGTAGATGCTCAGAAAATATCAGGTGATTAATTGGAGGTCTTGACGGATACCCTGCTGGTGCCTCAGTTTTCCCTCTACCTTTTCATTCAATAAAGATTAATGAGTGCCTATAATGTAAAAAACAAACTCAAATTCCTACACCTACCCCAATCTCCAAACCAATCCACAAATGTCCACCAGCCAAGAAATTCTGACTTGTCCCTTTCAGGTAATTCAGAGAAAATGCTCAATTCTCCTAGTGCACCAGGACATCCTGGGCCTGAAAGAACCACCCTTCTCCAGAACGGGTCTCAGCTATCACTACAGCTGCCAGGGGAGGGAACTAACCGTGTCTGAGCTGGCAGGGTTGATCATGGTTGGTGGGGTACTAATGAGGCTCAGAAGTTGAGCGCTCCGCCACTGCTCAGCACCCTGGTTCCTTCGCGTAAAGAGGAAGTGCAGGGAGAGGAGGGCCCCACTCACAGCCTGTGGAGAGACAAAAAGAACCCCAGAGTGAAGGAACAGTAACGAGGTGAGAAAATTGAATTCTGATGATGCTTCCTCTGCCCCAGAGGCTTGCCTTTGTGTGGGGGCCAAACTCCTCTGTCAGTTTCTTGAGGGGATGATCATATTCCAAAACCATCTGGCCTAGACGAGCAAAGCTGGGGTCACTGGGGAAAAGAGTTTGAAAATATTATATGCCTTCCTTTACCCATCTGCTCATCCACAAGGGGCCCCAGGGGAGAGAGAGTCCTGGAAGGTATGTCTTAGTCTCTGAGATTTTTTTCAATTTGGCTAGAATAGATTTATTTCATCGTCTGTAAAAAAAAAAAGTGTTTTAATAGTTAGGGCATTTTTTGAAATGCATGTTAAATCAGATGAGTTAGGCTGTCTCCCAGATGTGACAAAGTACAGGAAAAGAAATGGATGAGAATTTGGAGACAGGATCACAGATCTAGGGCCAGCATTGCCTCTGTCACTGAGTTCAACCCCATCCTTTATGACGAAATCATTTGTCCAAGGCGGTAAGGAAGCAGTAGAGGCAGTGCTTTAATCCACAATCTCTGGTGCCCAATCCAAAATTCTGTCTATGCAATTTCTTAACAGCTTTACTTGGAATCATAGTTCAAGAGTGAGGAGAGGCCTTATACAGACAAGAAGACTGAGGCCGATAGAGGTCAAATGACTTGTCCAAGGTCCCACAGGGAGTGAATATCAGAGCTGTGATTTGAACCCAGATTATTTGACATCAGATTCTGAAATTTTTCCACTGTTGCAATCCTCATATGTACACACAGAATCAAATATATGTTCACAGGCAACTGTCCCACTTTACCCCCTCCTCAAAAGAGGTATTAAGTGCATGGACTGTAGCTATCCCCAGGTCATGCATGCTATATTCTCATAAAGAAAACAAAATACTCCAAATGTGGAAACCATACACTCTCCTTCCTTTATTGTGTGCTGAAACAAGAAGCCCAATGCTAGAAACATAACAGACCCTTAACCAGTACTTGGGCTCATACAATGCCCAAGTTGGAAGGGGACTTAAGGCAAGCCTGACTTGAAGCATGAATCTCCCCTAGACCATTCACAACAAGTGGTCCCCCAACCTCTGCTGGAATACCTCCAGAGATTAAGGGCTCAGCTATGGAACAAGTCAAGCAATGGACATAGCACCAAAATGGATGCACTCCAGTGGCCTAAAGGAAATATGTACACGCCCACCAGGCCAGTTTACAAATATGTGTGCACATGGCAACACGTTAGCACACACACATGAATGAGAGCTTTGATCATTTCCCCATCCTACATGGGGTAGTGGAAAGAGTAGCATTTGGTGCCAAAATACCAGGCTTGGCATCCTCACTACATCACCCACTAACCAATGTGACTTGGAGCAAGTGCCTTTCTAGAATTAGTTTCTTCATCTATAAAATGAGGAGTTGATCTAGAGAAGAGGCTTTGAACACTTGGCCTGCTGGTCTCATGAAGGACACAACACTCCAAATACAGCCTGGACCAGATTAAAATATTGTTGTTGTTCTGTTGTGTCTAACTCTTTGTGACCCTATTTGGGATTTTCTGGGCATGGTTTGCCATTTCTTTCTCCAACTCATTTCACAGATGAAGAAACTGAGGCAAACAGGATTCAATGACTTGCTGGGGGTCACACAGCTAATAAGTGTCTGAGGCCAGCTTTGAACTCAAGAAGAGTCTTACATCAAACCCAGTACTGGATCCACTGCTCCATCTAGTCCCTAGACTAAAATGTAGTTGGGGAATATTTAACAAAATAAATAAAATGCAGTAAAACATAAATAATATTAATATATGGTTTTCTAGATCAATATGCAGGACCCAGGGATCCCTAAGTACAGTTTACTGGTCCCCATTTCTATTTGAACTTGACATCACTGGACTGGATGACCTTTGAAGTCCTCTCCAGCTCTAAATCAACGATCTTAAAATCCCACAGTACCTCAGCCCTCAAGTGCTCAAGTTGAACTCAGATAGCCGGGTCTAAATATGTGTACTAATGGGGCTGGAAAGGTTGTATCTAATACACAAATCAGTTAGGTTTTGCTTGGAATGTCTTGTAGTAAATGTCATTTCTGGTAGCATTATTTTCTTGATTTTTTTTCTACTCATATTAAGCAAAGTAAGATTGCATTCCCTTTGCAGTTCCCTACAGTGGGGCCCAAAGGAGCACAGGGGGGCAGGGGACAGAAGCCAAACCAATATTAAAAAAGTACCATGTCCAATGCAAAGGGAACGGTTGTTATTCATGAGTTGGCTCTATGTTGATCTGTACCTGGTTCATAGGAAATTCAAGTTGTTTTCATTTCTAGGAGTTATGTCTCTCCATCTGGACCATCAACTCCCAGAGGTCAAGGTGCACCTCTTCTATCCTCTCTGTAGCCAACCCCTATCTCAAAGTATAAGGCTCTTGGAACAGGGGTTTCCCTTGACCCACCTGTGGCCCTGTGTCATCTCAAAGGCACAGTTATACATGCCAATGAGTACCCTCCGGTCCTCGATCCGTGACAGCAGCAAGATAACTGAAGTGTAGGTCACAATCAGGTCCAAGTAGCTCCGGGTGAAGTCAAAGTTGAGGTTCTATAAGGGAAAAAAGGTGTGTGGCTGGGGCGGGGGGAATGCAGATCAGACAGTCCATTAATTAGGACCTTCCTACTCCCCATCTTCTACCAGCTACTAATTGAGTTGATGGATCTAATTGGTGAGCTCTCCCAGGTGGAATCAACCAATATGAACTAGGGGAAAGAAGAAGGAAGCAGAGAGCATGGAGAATAGGAAAGGAAAGAGATTGACATGGAGAGAGAAACCATAGAGCAAGGAGCAAGGATTAAAAGAAGGCTAGGGAAAGCAAAAAAGCAAAATGAATATGAAAACACTCAAAGAGCCTGGAAGATTTCTGTACTTCTTTACATTAAATAAATTCCATCAAAGGCATGCTTAACTTGTAAATATATGTGAAATAGTCATTATCGTGGATGCTTTTGGTAATAGAATTGTAGTCGGAGGAAAATACTAACTATGATAGACATTCTCCTAATCCCATGAGAGTCCCCAATGCCCTGCTCTGAGTAAGCACTAAATATTCATAGGATCACAGAATTAGAGATGGAAGGAACCTCCAAAGACATTTAGTCCAACTCTCTCCTTTACAACTGAGGCAACTGAGACCCAGAGAGATTCAAAACTTACCCAAAGTTACATAGGCAGTGTCAAAGATACAATTTGAACCCAGGCCCTCTGTCTCCAAAGTAAATTCTTTTTCCCCTGTACCATGCTACCTAAATGCCCTTTGAGGGGCTTCATTTAATTCCCAGTACCCTTTCCCCAAACTGTCTTTGACTCTCCCAACCCTCCTGCTGGGTATCCTTTCTCGTGGCCATCCCATTGATACAGGGGCAGGGCAGAAGACCTTACAATGTCAAAATGGCACTGGCAGGCATCAATGGTGTTGAGAAGCTCGTATACATGATCCTGAGGAGAGAAGTCAAGACAAATGCAGATGTAAGATGGGGATGCGTGGAAGAGGAAATACACTAACTTGAATCTGAGGAAAAGAGCCCTTTGGTTCCAAAGAGCCAAGAAAGAAATGACAAAATAGAGGAGAGAAGGTAGGTGTTCAGCATGACTTAAAAGTTTCCTATCATATCGCAAACTCCAGAAGATGTAGGGTAAAAAAAGCAAAGGATACTTCCCAAAAGACTGATTTTAGCTCACATTTCTTATTGAAAGAAATACTGGCCTCAACACTGGCAGCTTCCCCTACAGGGGCACTTAACCTGAGGTCCATGAATTTTTTTTGTTTCAATATTTTGATAACTGTATTTTGGTCCCATTAGTTTCCCCTGTGATTCTATGTATTTTTTTTTTTTTTACATTTAAAAACATTCTTCTGAGAAAGGGCTTCACATGGGCTTCACAGATTGGTAGAGGGACTCTTGAAACAAAAACTATTAAGGACCCTTATCCTGAAATGATATCTCCTTGAAAGAAAACAAGTACTGAAAAATAATGCCACCATAGGCATTATTATAAATACTCCATCCTCAAGTAGGGGGGAAGAAACATGGCCCATATAAGGACTAGAGCACTTCATATTCTAACATTAGCTTTTCCAAAATGTAACCTGAACATACCTTGGTGCTAGACATTGTGCCCTTATTGCAGGTAAAATTAAAGTGAATTCTTAATATCATATTTTTGGATACCATTGATATAACTCTCTGATGAGTTTATCATGTAATATTATATTTTGTAGCAATTTATACTAGTAAACTGAAAGTTCCATGAGGTCAGGGACCAGGTCTTATCTCAGCTTTTCATCTCCTCAGAGCCCTGCAGTGGTCTATACTTGATAAATACATGTTTGATAAATGACAGCTACATTGTATTATATTGGGAAAGATTACCCAAAGTACTCAAGTCAGTTTCTATGTTGGCAGGGCACACTCAGCTATCACTCTTCCCCACTCCCAGGCCAAAAGTCATGCCTACTGGTCTACATGTCATTAAACAAATGCCAGATTACCTTTGGAGAAAGTCTCAATCCTTGAACCTAGTCAACTTCCCTAAAGACACTTTTTCCCCCTTTTTAGATGCTAAGGATCTCAATCAAATCAAAGTTTAGCATTAGAAGAGACAATAGCAATCCTCTCATCTTTCCTGAACCCCTCTTTATCCCAGTACCTTCCCTCTATTAATTATTCTGTACATGGCTTGCTTTGGATATATTTGTTGTATGTTGTCTTCCCCCATTCCACTATAAGTTATTGGAGGTCCGGAGCTCTCTTTTGCTTCATTTTGTATTCTCATGCTTAGCACACGTTTAATAAATGTTTATTAATTGGTTGATTAATCCAACTCTTTCATTTAAAAAAATATGAACTATGGGATAATAAAGGAAATTGAACTCCATGATTGTCATGATGGAATACAGGCTCTGAGAACCCCTTTGAACTGGCCTTGAATTTTTCCACTTGATGGCCTGAGGCCATAAGCCTTTTCTTATCTCTTTGTCACTGGCTTCTGACTGCTTCCCACCCTAGATCCCATCAAAATCCCATTCTCTTGGTTCTGACTTCTAGTCACCCCAGTCCCATCAAGAACCTCCTTAGACTCCTCCTCAAAACCCTCCCTAAACCCCTTCTCCCACCACCCCAGACTACTAGACAGGCCACCCCTAGATCCCTCCCACAGTCTTTCTGTATATAACAACCTTCTTCTCTCCATGAAGGTTCACAAATTCAATCTAGCTGAGAAGCAATCTAGCTGAGATTCAATCTTGTCAATACAAATGTCACAAATATTTAGGCTCCTTAAGGGTCTACCCAATATGACAAATCTTTAATAAATTTTGCTTTTCTTAAAAGGCTGAAAGAAGACTTGGGTCAAATTCATTCAGGCAGGACCCAGCCTGATCCTGGGTCCTGGGATCCTAGCCTGGGATCCAAGCCTGGGATCTCAAACACCCTTTACCCTCAACATTTAAGGTACTTGGCCAAGATGAAGTCGTACAGATAAATTAAAGTGGGCAAAAACCACATATTCGATATGATGGAGAGACTGCTTCAGCATAACTATTGTGTAATACTGTACCTTAGTACAGTAGTACCTTAGTACAGTACATCTGCATTGTGGCCATCATGGTTCCCTTCTACCCTGTAAATTCTCTCAATTCAAATCTCCAGTACAATAGCACCTATCCTTTTTCCAGTGCTATCAATCTCCTTTGCTAAGCTTCCTATCTCCCACTTCCCTTGTCATCACATCCTCTTGAGATCCCAGCTTCAGTTCTTAGGGAAAATAGCAGAGGTCATGGTCCCTGAGCATGTTGCCTTTTAGATAAACCTCCTAATTCCACTAACAATGGTTCTGATTGTTAAAATAAAGATGGATTTAATCTTAAACACTTTAGATTAACAGCCTTCTAGGAGAGAGAAAGGACTGCACAGGGTCCCTCCTTGGTCTCTCAAGGTTGGTACAGAATTAGAGTCTACTCACCCGAAATTCCATGACATCCACAAATGACTGGTAATAGCTGGTAAGGAATCTGACAATCTCTGCTTTATCCCGGTGAACAGGTCCTAAGTGTTGCTGGAAAGAACACAAAACAAAACAACAAAAAAATAGAACTGGGCTCAACTAACACCCAGAAGGTTTTGGGCTAGACATGAAGAATTTCCTAACAGATGTTAAAATATGACTAAGGGAAATAATATTCCTCTTTGGAAAACCCTGCACAAGGAGATAGCCTGAGACAGTTTCAATGTAGTCCTGTCTAGACTCAGAAGGCTACATAAAATGACTGTTCTTTCAAAGCCCCTTTCCACTGTGGAAATCAATGAATCTATGGCCACACTAGGAAATTCAGATGTTTAAATAGTTAGATGTTAAAAGATTTAAAATAAAATTAAAAAGTAGGAAATTGGCAGCTGAAGTAGATGGATATTATAATGGATGTTTCTAAGAAAAAAATGAGCAAGGACTTAATTAGATGGGAAAAGAGGAAAGATGGGAAGTTGGAAAAGCCTTGGCTTTGGGAGAAGAGGAAACAATAACAACTCACATGTATATAGCATTTTTCTTAAACAACAGATAATACAGTATATGGCGCTCTGGACCTAGAATCAGGAAGACCTGAGTTAAAAACCAGCCTCAGATATTTACTTGCTACATGACCCTGGGCAAATCACTTAACCTTTGTTTACCTCAGTTTCCTCAACTGTAAAAAAAGTACATGGTTTCTGTGAGGATCAAATGAGATATCTGTTAAGCACTTAGCACAGTGCCCCACACATAACAGGCACTAGATATAGAAATGTTAGATACAGAAATAGATACAGAAATGTTAGAAATGTCATCATTATCATTATCACCAACACTGTGCAGTAAGTAGGACAAGTACTCATATACCCATTTTATAGATGAAGAGACTGAGGCACTTGCAGAGGGCAGAGCCAAGATGGTGGAGAAAAGACAGGAACTCACTGCTTCTCAGCAAATAACTTTAAATAATGCCTCAAAACAAATTCTGGAGCAGCAGAACCCACAAAAGGATAGAGCGAGACAATTTTTCAGCCCAAGACAACTTAGAAAGTTGGCAGGAGAGGTCTGTTGTACTAGAATGAGAGTGGAGTACTGTCCAGTGCAGGCCCGGCACCAGTAAACCAGAAGTAGGCCATGGCGTTGACTGAATCAGCAGTGAATGTGGCATTTGCTGGATCTCTCAGACCACAAATGGTAAGGGGGTCAGAAAGTCAAAAGAGGATTTACAGAAGGACTCCTGCTGGCAAGGAAGGGCAAGCTCTTTTCCACTGCCCATTTCTGAATCTGGGTTGAAGTCTCTGCTCTCAGTCTCAGGGCAAGGAGGTGCACTAGCACACACCAAAGGCTTGAAAACACAAGGGAATTGAGACCCTGGTCACAGCTCCAGTGTGGAAAAGAGTGCTTATGGTCACTCACAGATCAGAGCACAGGCCAGGAGAGGAGTAAACACAATTTTCCCTAAATCATACTACCTTGGAAGAACTGAAAACCTACAGGTCCCCAGAATTATCTCTGAAAACAGCTGCACAAAATATCTGAAGCCTGGAGGGCTGTCCCCTCCACTCTGAAAGCAGAGATCCACTTTAGCATAGAGTTAAAAGTCAAGAAATAGGCTGGGAAAATGAACAAGCAGCAGAGAAAGACCCTGACTGTAGAAAGTTACTATGGTAACAGGGAATATCAAAACATACTCAGAATAATACAACAAAATCAAAAGTTCTACATCAAAAGCCTCAGGGAAAAACATTACTTGGTCTCAGGTCATGGAAAAGGGAAAAAAAAATTTTTTTTTGATCAAGTAAGAGAGGTAGAGAAAAAATGGGAGAAGAATGAGTGATGCAAGAAAATCATGAAAAAGAGTCTGAACTTGGTAAAGGAGGCACAAAAAATACTGAAGAATATAATCCATGGGGCAGCTAGATAGTGCATTAAATAGAATACTGGCCCTGGAGTCAGGAGGACCTGAGTTCAAATCTGACTTCAGATACTTGACACTTACTGTGTGACCCTGGGCCAAGTCACTTAACCCCAACTGTCTTGCAAAAACAAAAAAAATTTTTTAAAGAAAAGAACACCTTAAAAAAAATCAGGATAGCAAAAATGGGGGGGGGGGGGGAAGAAGGGCACAAAAATCCAATGAAGAGAAGAATGACTTGAAAGCAGAATTGGCCAAATGGAAAAAGTTTCACAAAAATTCACTGAAGAAAAGAATTCCTTAAAAAGTGGAATTGGCCAAATGGAAAAAGAAGTACAAAAGCTCACTGAAGAAAATCATTCCTTAAAAATTAGAATTGGGCAAGTGGGAGGTGATGACTTTATGAGGCATCAGGAAACAATAAAACAAAACCAAAAGGATGAAAAAAAAATAGAAGAAAATGTGAAATATCTCACCGGGGAAAAAAAAACAATTGGCATGGAAAATCGATCAAAGAGAGACAATTTAAGAATTATTGGGCCACCTGAAAGTGATGCTCAAAAAAAGGAGCTGAGCCATTATCTTTTAAGAAGTTATCAAGGAAACTGCCCCAATATTTTAGAACCAGAAGGTAAAATAGAAATGGAAAGAATCCACTGATCACTTCCTGCAAAAGATCCCCAAAGGAAAAACCCCCAGAATATAAGAGCAAAATTCCAGAGTTCCCAGGTCAATTAGAAAATATTGCAAGCAAGCCAAAAAGAAACAATTCAAATATCATGGAGTCACGCAGTCAGAATAACATAAGATTTAGCCAATTCTACATTAAAGGATCAGAGGGCTTGGAACATGAGATTCCAGAGGACAAAAGATCTAGGATTACAACCAAGATTCACCTACCCAGCAAAACTGAGTATAATCCTTCGGGGGGAAAAATGGCTTTTCAATGAATTAGAAGACTTTCAAGCATTCCTAATGAAAAGACAAGAGCTGAATAGAAAATATGACCTTCAAATACGAGACTCAAGAGAAGCATGAAAAGGTAAACAGGAAAGAGAAATCATAAGGGATCTAATAAGGTTAAATTGTTTCATATTCCAGCATAAGAAAATGATACTTGTTACTCCTAAAAACTTTCTCATTACTACGGCAGTTAGAAGGACTATACATAGACAGAGGACACAGTTGTAAGCTGAATATTAACGGAATAATTATCTAAAAAAGTAAAAAATTAGGGGGTGAGAAAGAGGAATGCATTGGGAGAACAGGAAAGGGAGAGGTAGAATGGGGTAAATTATCTGACATAAAAGAGACATGAAAGAACTTTTACAGTGGAGAAGAAGATGGGGGAAGTGGGAGAAGGAACATAAATACCATATTCTCACTGGAATTGGCTCAAAAAGAGAATAACATAACACACTCAGTTGAATATAGAAATCTATCTTACCCAGAAAAGTTGGAGGGGAAAGGGATAAGAGAAGGGGGTGGGGGTGAGGACTTTGGAGAAGTAAAAGTCAGGAGCAAAACACTTTTGAGAATGAACAGGGTGAAAGGAGAGACAGAGACAGAGAAAGAGAGAAGGCTAAACAAGGGGAAATAGAATGGAGGAAAATACATATTAATCATAACTGTGGGGAAAAAAATTAGAGCAAGTTTCTCTGATAAAGACCTCATTTCTCAAATATAGAGAGAAGTGAGTCAAATTTATAGAAATAAGAACCATTCCTTAATTGATAAATGGTCAAAGGACATGAACAGGTAGTTTTCAAATGAAGTAACCAAAGCTATCTATAGTCATATGAAAAAAATATTCTAAATCACTATAGATTAGAGAAAGGCAAATTAAAACAACTCTGAGCTACTCACATTTATCAGATTGGCTAATATGAAAGAAAAGGAAAATAACAAATGTTGTAAGGGATGTGGGAAAATTGAGACACTAACACACTACTGGTGAAGTAGTATCCTGATTCAACCATTCCAGAGATCAATTTGGAACTATACCCAATGGGCTATAAAATCACACATACCCTTTGACCAAGCATTATCACCACTAAGTCTGTATCCCAAAAAGATAAAAAAACAAAAAGGAGAAGGACCTATCTGTATCAAAATAGTTATAGCAGCTCTTTCAGTGGTGGCAGAGAACTGGAAATTGAGGAGATATCCATCACGTGGGAAATGGCTGAACAAGTCATTGTATACAATTGTGATAAATACTATTGTGCTACAAGAAATGACAAATGGGATGCTCTCAGAAAAACCTGGAAAGACATACATGAAGTGATGCAAAGGGAAATGATCAGAACCAAGAGAACATTGTTTGAAGTAACAGCATTATTGTATGATAATTAGCTGTGAATGACTTAGTTATTCTCAGTAATATAACTATCCAAGACAATTTTGAAGGACATAGGATAAAAAAATGCTATCTACCTCTACATAAAGAACTGATGGAATCTGAAGGCAAATCGAGGCATAATTTTTCTTTATTTTCCTTGAATGTTTTTGTCCGTGTTTTCTTTCACAACACAACTAACATGTAAATATGTTTTACATGACTGTACATGTATAATCTATATCAAATTGCTTGCCTTCTCAATGAGGGGGAAGGGAAAGGAGAGAATTTGGAACAAAAAAAATTTCTCAATAAATGTTAGAAATAGTTTTTCTACATAATTGGGGAAAAAATAAAATATAAATTTTTTTAAAAGAAAAAGCAAAATATAGCCTCTTGCCCATGGTCAAATGTCAGTGTCAGAGTGGAGCGTCTACCCAGGATATACTCTTTCCATTATACCAAACTGTCAGGAAAAGAAAGGGTTCATGAGAAAAGGGCTCAACAAAGTTAAAAGTAAGCCTGAGATAAGGCAAATCTGGGAACTACTAGCTAAGAAAAGCAATCAAATAACAATTGGTTAGGCTGATGTAGTTTTCTTCCTCTAAAACATAACTTAGGTCCATGAACACTGAAAAAAATATTTTTAATACCTATATTTCAATATATTTGGTTTCTTTTATAATCCTATCTATTTTATGTTATGCATTTAAAAACACAATTTGGAGGCAAGATCCATCAGTTTCCACAGACTGATTGCCCAAGGGAAGGGGTTTAGCCACACAAAAATGGTCAGGATCTTCTGCTCTAAGAGTAAGCGTTTCCCCAACCTTGTACTGGGGGAATGGGGAGGAGCACTGTTTGGTCAGTTGAGGTTCCCAGTCTTACCTTCTCAGAATGAATATTCAGAAGTTACAATGCTATAACCATAAAGCAATTCAAATTGAAAGAGACTATCAGGCAATTCAGTGAGATGGTGGCTAGTAATAATCACCTGACTCACAGGGTTGTAGAGAGATAATGTGTAAAAAGGGCTTATGTAAATGCTAGTTACTGTTACAATATTTGGTTCCCCACCCTCTATCAAGTTGGCAGCTGGAGCATGTGGGCCTAGTTCATCCTGGGATGGGGCTGGGGTTGAGAGAACATGGCCAACGGGGGAGTTTGCTTTGCTTGTACAATGCATGTTTGTTATAAAGATTTTATTTTCCATTTATTTCTTTTTTTCCAGGGTGGAGAGTGGGAGAAAGGAGAGAAGATAACTGTTTGTTAGCTGAAAAAATTAAAAAAGAAAAGAGAGGAAAGGAGGGAGGGAGGCTTCTCACCGTGCTGCTCCGGACATCTATGTTGGGGAATTTCTTGCTGATGTACTTGACAGATGATTCCATGGACTTTTCCAGGAGAAAAGGTGGCTTAGTTTTAGGGTCGGAACAAGTCTGGGTAGAAGAAAACAGAGAAGGTCTCTACCTGACCTCTGACCATCTAGAAGCACCACCCTGCCTGCCTAATTTGTCCTTCCAATCTTACTTTAGGAAGGAGGGATCTGAGAATTATTGCCTTAGAACTGGCATCAGAGTGCTAGCTAAGCTGGCTGGCCACAGAAACATCAGAGAATGGGAGGTGCCCAAAGTTAAGGGCTGCTCTCTGCTTGGCCCGGCACAAAGAGGAAGCTAAACTAACGAGCACCCCTACCCAAGGCCGGAAGGAGCAAGGAAGGCAGTCGGTCTATTGGGCAGGCCTACAACTAAAGTAGATCTGGGGAGAGGTTCAGTAACACAATTTGATTTCTACAACACAAGCTCCTCTACAAAGGGCACTATGGGAGGCAGGGTCAGAAACATATGGATGATACAATTAATAGCAAAATGCATAAAACTCTTCCCTGCTCTCCTCCTCCCTGGCTCCCATTCTCTTTTCTCTTCTCCCCCATCCCTGCCCCTCTCTCATCACTGGCCATCTTCATCCCACTTTTGTTCCACTTAATATCCATCTAACTTACTGCTCCTATATCCCCCATGTACTACTATAGGCTATCTCCACCGGGAGGGAATAAAATCGATATATCTATCTATCTCAAAAGATATTATTCTTCTCTACCCAGGCAATAGGTTCTCCTCTCTCCCCCACTCTTCTGATAAAGTCTCAACTGAGGAGTCTACATCTCATATCACTCTGAGGGTGAACCCTGGGATTCTGGGTCAAATCCTTTCTCCAAGAGGCTTAGAACATAATTGTTGCTTCTGCCCCAGCAAAAAGCCAGATACTCATCATAGTATTAATCATAAAATCATTAATCTAGAAGGCTGGAAGGGTCTCCAGGGACCATCTAATCCAAGCCTCTCATTATTCTGATGCATACATACATACACACACACACACACACACACACACACACACTCACACAACCTTTACGAGAAATGAAGTGATTTTCCCCAAGGTCACCTGGATAGTAATCAAGGCAAGATATTAACATGGACCCAAAGTTACTAGGGGATTGTACCATGGTACTTGTCACAATGATCAGTGATGAGACTCAGACTAAGGAAAGAGGGAACTTGAAAAGGAACCCACCCGTCTGGCCTCCTCATCCTGCTGGAGGACTAGATTTCCTCCAGTCCTTTAGTTGTGGCTAGAGACCACTCAAATAGGCAAAAAGTAAGGGTTAGTGTAGGAGGGTAAGCACTAAACACTGAACTAGAGGGCCTCAAGACAACAGACACCCCTGACCATCTTTGGCTGACCTTAGAACCCTAGAAGCCAAATCTAGCCGCTTCCACTTACCTTCTTGATGTTATAAATTCGAATGAGAACCCCACGTCCTCGGTCATTTAGAATGGTGAGTTTCTCACTCAATTTATGCTGGTAGCAGGAGGTCATCGACATGATGACCACTGGGCTGGGGGGGCGGATTTCTCACCGTAACCCAGAACACTAGAGTTACCCAAAGGCCCAGGGTGGGGAGAACTGGCCTGTTTGGTGAATCTCTTCCTGCTACCTCTGTGATTGGCTCCAGGGGTAAAAAGCTGTCATAGTTCACAAGCTCTGAGAGCTGTTTCCTGCTTCCTTTTTTGTGAATTCACCCCCTAGAGACTTCCCCTTTCTGGCCTTTCAGCATTTGTTTGGGGAGAGGGGTAGGGAGGAGGGAGAACTCCCGATTTTCCATAAAACAAAATACAAAACTGTTACCTGGCATTCAAAGCCCACTATCTGGTCCCAGTCTAGCTCCCCAGTTTCAGCTCCCACTACCACCCTACAGGCATCCTCTATTCCTGACCTATTTACCGTACCTACACACTCCAGTTTAGCATGATCCCTTCAACTAAAATGCCCCCTCCTCCCTCACAAACACATACTCAAACCTATCCATTCTCTAGGGCCTTCCTCAAATCTAACTAATCCAGCTTCCTATAAACTCCTCCAACACTTTGTTTCACATTTATTGCTTTCTCCTAGTTTTCCTCCTACGTATCAGACTATCAGGCTCTTTCGTCTGATCTTCATCCGGCTTACACCCACTAAATGGGGTTATCCTCCCAAGGCTCTCTCCTGAGCCTTCTTCCTTCCCTATTATTTCACTTAACATCACACCTATCAGATTGGCTAACATGACAGAACAGGAAGAGAATAAATGTTGGAGAAGATGTGGTGGAGTTGGAACATTAATTCATTGTTGGTGGAGCTATGAGCTGATCCACCCATTCTGGAAAGCAATTTGGAACTATGCCCAAAGGGCTACAAAAATGTGCATATCCTTTGACCCAGCAATATTGCTTCTAGGATTGTATCCCCAAGAGATCATAAAAATGGGAAAGGGTCCCACGTGTACAAAAATATTTGTGGTGGCCAAAAACTGGAAATCAAGGGATGCCCATCAATTGGGGAATGGCTGAATAAATTGTGGTATATGAATGTAATGGAATACTATTGTGCTATAAGAAATGATGAACAGGTAGACTTCAGAGAGGCCTGGAAAGACTTATATGATGTGATGCTGAGTGAAAAGAACACACCCAGGAGAACTCTGTACACAGTAACAACCACAGTGTACGAGGACTTTTTCTGGTAGACTTAGTACTTCACTGCAATGCAAGGACCTAAAATATTCCCAATGGTCTTTTAAGGCAAAATATCTTCCACATCCAGAAAAAGAACTATGGAATTCAGTTGCAGAATACAGTAGATCATTTTCTTTAATATTATGTTTTGTTTTATCATATGATTTCTCTCATTCATTTTAATTCTTCTAGGAAACATAACTATGGTGAAAATATATTTAATAGGAATGTATGTGTAGAATTATATAAAATTGTAGGCCATCTCAGGGAGGGTGGAGGAAGGAGGGGGAGAGGGAAAAAAAATCTAAGTTATATGGTCGTGATAGTAGAACACCAAAAATAAATAAATTAATAAAAAAAATAATCTCATCAGCTTCCATGGATTCAATGATCAAATATCTGATTCCCAGATCTCCATATCCAATCCTAAACTCTCTCCTGAGCTCTAGTCCTGCACTCCCAGCTACTTACTGACCATCTCCCATGGGATGTCTTTTAAATATCTTCTCAAACTCAATATGTCCAAAATAGAACTTTTCATCTCTCCCCCAGGCTCTCCCCTCTTCGAAATTTCCTTATTACTGATAAGGGTGTTGGCATCCTCCCAATCACTCAGGTCCCCAATCTCCATCATTTTCGCTTTCATTTAAGAGAACATATCTAATCAGTTGCTACATCTTGTCCTTTCTTTTTTTTTTGCTTTTGGAGGCAATAAGAGTTAAAGTGACTTACCCAGGGTCATTCAGGTCTCCTAATTCTAGGGTCAATGCTCTATCCCCTCTGAAACCTAGGTACCCTGTCCTTTCTTCCTATCTGTCCCCTACTCTTGCCATTCATATGGCCACCACCCTAGTTTATCACCTCTCAACTGAATTATTGCCATAGCTTCCTAAGTGGTCTCCCAGCCTCAAGTCTCTCTCCATTAAAACCCATCCTCTACACAGCTGCCAGAATGATTTTCTTGAATCATGCATCTGACTATGTCACTCAGTAAACTCCAGTGGTTCCCTATTACTTCCAGGATCAAACACCAAATCTTCTGTTTGGCTTTAAAAGCTCTTCACAACCTGATATCTTCCTACTTATTCAGTTTTCTTACACATTAAACCCCTCCATGTCCTCTGCAATCCACCTAGACTTGCCCACTTGCTGTCCTTCACACATGATACTCTATTCACCACATAGATGCCTTTGCACTCTGGCCCCCTGGCTTAGAGTACTCTTCCAACTCATGGCTATGTCTTAGACTCCCTAGCTTCCTTCAAGAAGGAAGCTCAAATCCCACCTTCAGGAGGAGGCCTTTCCTGGTTGCCCTAGAGGTTAGTGCCTTCTGTGGTTACCTTCCATTTATGCTGCAAATATCTTATATTATCTAGTTGTTTGCATCCTGTCTACCCCATTAACATCTGACCTTACCTTGCAGACAAAAACCACGTTTTTTGCATGTCTTTTTAACTTCAGACATTAGCACCATGCCTAGCACATAGTAAGTGTTTAATAAGAGCTTATTCATTCCTGTTAAATAACAAATTAGAAGCAAAAGAAAGTTACATGTGCTGCCCCTCACAGTCATTGTATCAGCCAGATTTGCTTCTTTTTATCTTTTTAAGGGAAGGTACTATGTGTGTGGGCAACTAGATGGCAAAGTGGATAGAGTCCTGGGCCTGGAGCTAAGAAGACTCATTTCCCTGAGTTCAAATCTGGCCTTGGACATTTACTAGTTGTGAGCCTAGGCAAATCACTGAACCTTGTGTGCCTCAGTTTCCTCATCTGTAAAATGAACTGGAGAAGGAAATGGTGAACCACTGCAGTATCTCTGCTGAAAAAACCCCAGATGGAATCATGAAGAGTCTGACACAGCTGAACAACAACTATGTGTGCAGCAGGAGATGGATCTTCGTAAGATATTACACAAGGAAATCTCCATTCAATCTCCTGGTTTTCCCAGCAAGTTCTGTTTGTTTGTGGTTGTTGCTGTTGTTTTGGAGGGGAAGGGAAAAGATGGAACTTAGGTAAAATTAGGAAGTGGGCCAAATTTGTTTTCAATTTTATCTTCCCTAGACTCAGGGGATTAATTCATTCTTGGGGAAAACTCATTCAGACTAGGCTGTTAGGAACTTGATGTGTTTTCCCTCTCAAGACCATTTAGTCTTTAAAAGAGCAGTCTGGAAAAAGCAATACATAATATAAAGGAATGAATTACTAGTGGAGAAAAAAAGCAGGCAA
This sequence comes from Potorous gilbertii, assembly GCA_028658325.1. Taxonomy (NCBI): domain Eukaryota; kingdom Metazoa; phylum Chordata; class Mammalia; order Diprotodontia; family Potoroidae; genus Potorous; species Potorous gilbertii. Next base: position 183,052,976 of record CM053770.1, on the reverse strand, counting down.
CCATGAACAACAGTCTTACTTTAGTTGGGAGAAGAAGGGCCATAGGGAAAAGAGGAAGGGAAGGGTCTTGGTGACTTTCTTATAAGTTTACTCTGTTGTGATCTTAGAAGGCTATAAAATTGGGGAAATCACAGGATCAAGTGGAGTGCATGCCATTAGAAAGCCTGCCAACACCTGCAATCTCCAGTAGTCCTAAAGGGAGGTCCTAGGGGGAGCATATCCTGTATAGGGATACCTCATTGATTTTCACCATAATAGGGGGCAAGATAAAAGGAGGACCAAAGAGCTTTTAAATTAGGAAGTGGACAGCAGCGACGAGATTAGCCTCTTTTGTTTAAGGTGAGTAGGGATTTCCTCAAAGACTTTGGAATGCCTTTCACTGTATCCTCTTCCATCCCTGGCCTTGTCTCTACTCAGGATGGCCTCTTCATTACCCTGATTCCCTTCTGCCTTGCTTCTCTTCTCCACCATCAGTCTTTTCACTAATCCAAGTCAGAGTCACTTTCACGACTCAGGGTAATCCTACTTCCCCTAAGAAGACTACTTTCCTATCTCCCTCTATTCATCAATATCTGCCTCTCTTAATGTCCTATAGGACTTAAGTCTATAACCTCTAGCTTCATGTGTCATCATGTGTCCTTCGTGTGCTTTATCTCTCTAGAGGCTAACCTTCTTGAAGTCAGGGACTGTCTTTATGCTCCTGTTTCCTGTGCAATGGGCTCAGTACATATTAGGAGTTTTAATAATGTTTGTCTTCTGAAAGTTTTAAAGCAAGCGATCTATTAACTTTTTTACCTTTATTAAGTATTTTGATAAACTATTTCAATGTAATTGGTTTCCTTTGTGATCCTGTGTGCCTTATACATTTAAAAGAAAGGGGGTCCTTCCTAGACTTCACCAGATAAAGCTAAAAAACTGAGACACAGCAGTCTCTCTCATGAGAGCTGTAAAGTCAAACCTCTAACCACTCAAAGGAGGAATCATGGATTCTGTGATCAGGATGGAGCAGTTAAGGTAGAATGGAGGTCAGGGCCATTTTTCATTCCTGTGAAGGGCAGCTAAACTTCCCCATTGTCCTTTCATGTGCCTGTCTCTTACTCTCTTGCAGAAGAATTTATAATCGCTGAGTGACCCTTCCCCTGGTCTGCTTTGACTGTCAAGAATTAGGTGAGTCTCTTAACTAATAAGTGGTAATGGATATGGCTGGCAGAAAGATTAAAAAAAAAAAAGATGTAATTATAGAATTTCTGTAGCACTTCAAAGACTTGAAAAGCACTTTCCATATATTAAATCATTTGTTCACCAGGGTAGGAAATCTGGAATACTCACCTTTAAAAAGCCCTCAAGCAATATGCCCAAGATCCTCCATTCAGCATAATTAGGGAAAGACTTAAGCAATTGGAGAATTACCTAGGCTCTAGAACTCACTCCCAGTTCTAAGAAATTCCTTAATCAATAAAACCTGGTTCAAAGGATGGACAGTTTTTTCTAACTTTTAGCAACTTCATTTTTAAAAAAAAGTCTCCAAACCACATTGGTTATGATTCTCAAATTATCTACAACAAGTTTTGGAAGAAATTAGGTACTCTGGTAAAAACTGTATTTGTAGTGGGGAGTTCCTAGGTTGAAATCTCAGCTCTTACCTGTATAACTATGGGCTGATTATCTTCCCTCTCTGGATCTTCTTTTCTTCCCCTATAAAATAACTCTACGATCTTAGGTTCTGACAACTAACTCTTAAGTTAGGACAGCATCACTGACGGCAAGATTTAATAGTGTTCTGGAATACTTAGTAAACCTGTCTCTCTGTTTTCAGAGGTCCAACTACCTTTATGCAGTTCCTGGCTCTAATCTGATCATTAAAATGCGAGGGAAACTTTGAACAGAGGCACTGACTTAGAACAGTGTTTCCTAAGAGGCACCCGTGCCTAAATCCCTGGACCTAATCATTTAAGTGGCAGATATGCCTTCGGGCATTTGACAACCTAACTCTATGCCCTCTGCCAGTGCCCCAGGCATAATATAGAGCCGATGTGGAATAAATTCAACCTCCTCCCTTCCCCACCGTTCATGCCTGGTTTTCTTGATCTGTATTTTCAACAATCCTGGCCCTGCAGCTGTTGCCTGGGTAACTTGGGAGTCCTTGAAGCAAGAGTGGCAGCTAACATTTGGCCTTCCCAGACAGCACATGCATTCTAGCCTCCAAGTGGCTGCTCTGAGTAACAATTTTCACCCCTGAGTTCCATAAGGACACAGACCAGTAATCTGAAGTTGGAAGGCTTCTCTGAAGGCAGAGAACTGTTAGAGGGGCTGCTGACCTCCAGAGGCTTGGTTCTCCTAAGAACCAAGGGGGAAGGGGGAGGGGAGGAGAGGGAGGTACCTTACCTGCCCAATGCCCCAGACTCTTATTTATGATTCCCAGAAACCTATAAACACAAGTCTAACTTGTGGGAAGCCCTACTTATCAAGAAAAGTATGTGTCTTTAAGCTTCAAGGCAGAATCTCTTTCTCCAGGGACTCTTAAAGCAGAGGCTCCAGGTGACTGAAGCCTTTCCTAGAAACAGAATAGGAGGAAACCTGCCTTATCCACTTCTATTTTGAGAAAAAGACATTGTCAAGACTGTTGCCCTTAAGTGTTGACTTCTTTCTTCTGTATTTTGCTACCATATGGTTCCTGCTGCCCAGGTATCATGGATCCAGACAGCAGAGTACAGTGTCCTTATAACCCAAGCCATTTTGTATCGAAAAACAGAATGCAGTACCACCTGGCACAATGCAAAAAAGTGAGTATTTCTAATTGAGCTCCATAAGTCATAAAGTATGAGAACAATGAGGAGTGAAAGAGGGAGGGGCAGCCTGCTTAGGAAAAGGGACAGTAAGAATTTCTATAATGCTCCCTCTAACTGCAGGGCTTTCTTTTTTTCAGAAAAACCCCCAAAAGGCAAAAGAAATGGCTAGCTGTAAATATAATGCTCGTCACGTGGTCCCATGTGAAACTCTCCAAAAACATGAGGAAACCTGTCAAGATAAAATTGGTAAGCAAGATGCTGGTAAGCTTATATTTTCATGGTAGTTCAGGAGATCATAGGAATGGAAGACCTTCTCTTGGCTGGAGAAAGATGCATTCTCTGCCCTAATGCAAAGCTCAAAGTTAAATTGACCACTAGGAACTACAATTCACCTTTTAAAGGAGGGATTTGAATGCTAAAATAAAAAAAAAATTAAAAATCTAACTTAAATATGACACATCTAAGACAGGAAATTTAACCTTGTTGAAGGTGTCTAGTTTATCTTAACTTTCAGATCCTTCTAATGCTTTGAAATTTCTTCCCTCAGAATTTTAATCAGAATGGGCCACAGGCAGCTCAAACACAGATTTATTACAAAGGTCAAAGTGGGTCACAGGTAAGCATGGAGAAACCAACTGAGATTAGTCTCAAGATGTGGCTCTAGGCCCTTGACTCTTGTTTTATGTCCCATGAGAATTAAAGCCTTGGCATGGGGAGAAAATAATTTGATCAAAGTAGAATCAGACTTACTTGGTGTATGCCTGTAGCAAGTTCAACTGGCTTTGAAATGGAAGAACTTGAACTTGAGTCATTCTCCCATCAATTTCAGATGCTTTGCCTACCAAATCTTTCAACCAGAGCTAGGAAGTCAATTTGCAAGTGAAATCCTGCCTCTACAGGCTAACTGCAATATAATTGCCATATGAATTAACATTTGTCTATAGAACTCTTCAAATACTGCCTACTGACAAACTTAACTTCTTTTATCTTAAAAATGGGTACCAGACTAGAAGACCTCTAAGGTCCTTCTTAGCCCTAAATCTCTAGAATCTTAGTGTGAAACTAGTAAAAGACAGGAAGGGAACTTCATTGCTAGTTATCTGAAACTACCAAATATAACTTGGGGGTGGGAGTCGGGGGAAGAATCCCCAGCCTTAAATGTATTCTTTTCTAGATTCCATTCTACCTGAGGCAAAACTTCTTTGGAAATTTATCCCATAAAATGGTTCTTTTCCAGGTAAAGGAATATCATGTCTCAAGAAAGCATTTTGAATTTGACCCAATGTTAGCCTCCTTTCCCTCTGAAAAACAAAGACAGAAGTCTTAAGAACTATATAAACTACAAGAACTTAGATCTAAACTAAGAACTATAGAAAATGAAGGCCTAAGACAGTGAGATCAGTTTGGCTCCCTCTCTAATTTAGTACACAGGTTTTGTCTAAGAGTATTTCAGCACTTAAAAGATCCAAACACAAAGCACCGTCATTTCCCTTTGTTTCCCCATCCCTCTCCTTCCCTAACCCAAAATAATTCCCAACCTAAATCAACCTAAATCTGAAACTGTTAACTTTCCAGTATCTAGTTTTAAAAATAACTTCTTTTTTTAAAAATAATGTCTAATTTCTTAAAAATAACATCTCTCATTTTGCAGTAAGGAACCAAGAGAGCAACCCATAAGCCTCCAAAGGACCACCAATCTCTAAAAGGTTTGTCTTCAACCCCAAAAGAGCAGTACCATCATGGAAGCATGGCTTAACTCTCAAAGATTCATATTGACCTGTCAAGCCATTTGGTTCAATTTGAACCAAATTTCTAAATGGAAAGATGTATAGAATTAGTATTCAGGAAGCCATCTCTCTGCTCCAAGGTCATACAAAGGTGGCAGCTAATGAGACTTAACACCATGGGCCTAGTATCTGAGAGAAGCTTTTAGTAAGTGTTTCCCATAGGATCATACAAGTCTTATTCATATTCCCTTTGTTAGGTTATAAGGCTTGTTAGACCAAAGTCCCAACAGGTTGTCTTTGGGGAAAAGCTCCCCATTTGAAGGGAAGACTCATTATGGCAAGGGGGAAGCAACAGATAGACTAAAAAATGAGTGTGATTATAAAGACAAGAGACACCTAGCTCTTTAAAAATTTCCTTAAACTGATGTTCTGAGGGTTTCTTCCTGTTCTGAAGATCAAGTCTGTAAGTCTTTAGTAGTTTTAGATGTTGATGATTGGGTCAGACTGGCTTTAGTTAAAATGATTACAGAATGCCTAATCTTAGATCTTCAAGAAGAATCTGCTTTTTGGTATGCATGAGGCTATAACTCATGGTGAGAAGTCCAGTGCTTAGCACAGTACCTGGAACATGGTAGGTTTTACTAAATGTTTATTGATTGAGAAGTATTCTCTTGACATTTTCATTTCTCTATACCTATAGGGGAAAACTTTCAGGTGAAGAACCAGCAGAAAGAAGGCCTAAAATTTTTAATATTGGCTTTTTAACTTTAAACTACAAGAACTTTTAACTTTGGAATGTCAAATTTTAAATGATCATTTTTTAATTGTCACTGTTGATATTATAAACCATTTCTTAATTCTTAATAAATATTCTTATATACTTCAGTGTCAGCAGTAAGTCCTCTGTATACTATATCCTGCCATCAAATTAATCTCTCTTGATAAGCACTCTTACTACCCTGAACCTTCAAGTTCCCATTTTATATTTAGGTTCAATGTCTGATTATATGGCTTATTCCAAGGCCTGGCTGAAGGACAGAAGGTAAAGGGACTGAAAACTAGTCTTCTCTAAGACCTACAAAGCAATAGTGATTAACTGCCTTTGGTTCAATCAACCTATGTGCAGAAGACATTTGTTTTTTTGGAGGCAATGGGGTTAAGTGACTTACCCAGGGTCACACAGAGAATAAGTGTCTGAGGGCATATTTAAATTCAGGTCCTCCTAAGTCCAGGGCTGGTGTTCTATCCACTGCGCCTCCCAGCTGCCCCACCCTCACCCCCCCAATCTTTCCTGAGAAAGAAAATTGTTTGAGTAACCAAGTAGCCTGATTCCAAGCAAAGAACCAATTGAGCAGGGTTAAGTCACTTGACAAGCCAAACTTGGCTGTTACTTTCTGAATCACTGACCATCTGCTCCTACAATAAAAACCTGTATGTCTTTTCCAGTGTTTTGTTACTTGCTCTTCCTATAATAAGCGTTATTACTTCTATTTGCAAGGTACTAGGCCAAGTACTTGGGTCACCAAGACATAATAAAAAAGTTAATGTTAATGTTTCTAGGCATAGCCTATCTCTTTAGAATATTTTTATTAACATGTCTCATCAACTTTTTCTCCCTTTCCTATTTAAATCTTGAACTTGAGACTGTCTAATTCAATCCTGCCTTCTCTTCAAATCTATAATTCCTTTTCCCATTAGGATGGATACTCACCCCCAAATTTCTCTCTCCTTAGGTTAAGGTGACATATACTGTACTCTAATTCCTAAATATCAGTGCTTGTTTTCCACTCCGGTGATAAAATAAAGCAAATGCAATCTCTTTCCTGTGTGGTCACTACAACTCTTAGAGGACTATAGACCCTTCCCTCCCCACTTTTCCTAAGTTCAGTATCTCTGGCTCCTTCTATTGAAAACCATAACATGTGATTCCAAGTCCCCTTCCCATGTAGATCACCCACTCCTCTTGATGTGGTCTGACCACTGTGGCTTAGTTTAATATGAGTCAAACATACGAGGTATTTGCTATATATCTGAAACCCCAGAATGTGGTTAGGTTTAGGTTATAAATGCTAAAGTTCCAGGATTAGGGAACCTCTACAAGTGATTTGGAACCAGAGAAGCAGAACCCCTCAGAGATGCCCTGAGAATGAAGACCATTCCAGAATGTAGAAGAGAAGACATCCAAGGACCACTGAGGCCATCACTAGTCACTTGACCTCTGTCTTGCCACTGAACTCTGATGACTGTGTAGCGGAGAGTGAGGCTGATGACTCTACACAGCTCTGTCTCACTGAAATCCAATTCATCTGCAAGTCAAGACATCACTTTCCTGATATCGTTGGTCCTCTTCAAGAACGAAGGATGAACCCCAACATCTGGGGACCAGACAACTACATAAGACATCTGGGATTCAACATTCTGATTAAATAAATGGACGTTGGGAGTGCGTTACCAAGATACAAGGAAATTTGATGGATGTTATTGTATCACTTTGGACTTTTGTTTCATGATGTATGTATTTAAATTTGCTTTCTTGTTTATTTTTGACGTGTAAATCTCCCTTCTCAAAATTAGTCCATTGTGAACCCTCTAAGTAGTTTGATCTGTAACCTGACTTGTGTAATTCTGATCATGAATGTATGAAATCTTTATAGATTTGGTTCATAGATAAGTGATCTATGGGGGAAGTGGGCTACCCATTCCCCATAAATCAAAAGGGAGAAAATTGAAGGATTTGGGACAACAAGTGGTTAATTATGTGAATTAAATTACCTCAGTTCCCTTTCTATTCAATTATGGGTCTAGTCTAAATTCTGTCTTGTGAGAAAAGTTTATTCAATTGTGTGAACTGGGAAAAAAACCCCTTTTTTCATTGTTTGAACCTAGTCCTGCATGGCTTCAAAAGTAGATCACTTCTACCTGCTATTTAGAGACTTTTAACTAAAGACCTAGGTTACAGCGACCAGAAACTCATATTCAAAGATTTGGGCAAGGAGTTTTCTCACAATTATACATTTCAGGAGCCAAGATGGCGGAGTAACAGCATGGACTTTCTGGAGTGCTCCCCACAAACCCAGCCAAATACCTATAAAAAAAAGACTCTAACCAAATTTTGGAGGTGTAGAAACCACAGAATGACAGAGTGAAGCAAATCTCCAGCCCAAGATTGCCTGGAAGGTCACCAGGAAGTGTTTAGCATGCCATGTTGGGAGCACAGCACAGTCCAGTGTGGGCTGCACAGGCACAGAGGGGACCTGAGCAGGCCTTACAGGGACTGAAGCTCTCACAAATGTGTTGGTTTCCAGACTTAGCAACTCCAAAACACTGAGGACAAATTGGAAGATCAGTGGAAAAAACTGTGAGACCAGTGTGAGAGAGTAGAGTGGTCAAATCCTAGCCCCAGGTTGGTAGAGGGGTGGAGGAACCCATGACAGCCACAGTAGCAGGAGGGGCATCTGCAGTCACTGTTTCTGGAGCTCTAGGTCCACAGAGTGTGGGGAGATTGAGTGACTGGCAGTACATCCCCCACCCCCACTGGAGGCAGAGAACTACTTTGACAAAGAGCTCAAAAGTCAAGTAAATGACCGGAAAAATGAGCAAAAACTGGAAAAAAAATCAGACTATAGAATCTAATTTTGGTGACAAGAAAGGCTAAAACATGCAAACAGAAGAAAATAAAGTTAAAGCTCCTCCATCCAAAGCCTCCCAGAAAAATATGAATTGGTCTCAGACCATGGAAGAGCTCAAAAAGGATTTTGAAAAATCAAGTAAGAAAAGCAGAGCAAAAATTAGGAAAAGAAATGAAAGTGATGCAAGAAAATCGTGAAAAACGAATCAACTGCTAAAGGAAACCCCAAAAAATGCTAAAGAAAATGACACTTTAAAAAATAAACTAACCCAAATGACAAAAGAGATCCAAAAAACCAATGAGGAGAAGAATGCCCTAAAAAGTAGAATTGGCCAGATGGAAAAGGAGGTCCAAAAGTTCACTGAAGAAATTAATTCCTTAAAGATTAGAATGGAGCAGATGAAAGCTAATGACTTTATGAAAAATCAAGAAATTATAAAATAAAACCAAAGGAATGAAATAACAGCAATGTGAAATATCGAACTGGAAAAACAATTGACCTGAAAATAGATCCAGGAGAGACAATTTAAAAATCATGGGACTACCTGAAAGCCAGGAAAAAAAGAGGCTGGACATTCTTTCAAGAAATTATCAAGGAAAATTGCCCTGATATTCTAAAACCAGAGGGTAAAACAGATATTGAAAGAAACCACCCATCACCTCCTGAAAGAGATTCCAAAAGGAAAAGGCCTAGGAATATTGTAGCCAAATTTCAGAGCTCCTAGGTCAAGGAGAAAATATTGCAAGCAGCCAGAAAGAAACAATTCGAGTATTGTGGAAATACAATCAGGATAGCACAAGATCTAGCAGTTTCTACATTAAGGGATCACAAGATTTGGGAATATGATATTCCAGAAGTCAAAGGAACTAGGATTAAAACCAAGAATCACCTACCTAGTTGGTGATGCAGGACTGAGGCTCAAGAGAAAGACTGGGGCTGGATATATATATCTGGGAATCATCAGCAAAGATAATTGAACTCATGGTGCTGATGAGACCACCCAATTAACAAGCATTTATTAAGTTCTTACTGTGCACCAGGTAACTAACAATAGAATAGAGAGAGACAGAGAAATCCACCAGGATGAAATCAATGTTAATGGCAGGCTAAGATGGAATGTTTTTACTTTCTAGCTGAGTATAGGTTTCATTTGAGGAACTAGAGTTCCTGAATCTCAGTTTTGCTCTACCCACGTTATGATGTATACATACCTCTATAGTCATCCTAATGTTCATCAACAAAGCCAAAATGTTTTGCGATCTATATTTTTTATTTCATTATACAGTATGTCTCAGCAGTACAATAATTTAAAAATACAAATGATATCCACTTTAAAACCACATTTTTTTTCAATAAATACTACCCGTTCATTCCCAATAACAGAAATATCAATAGTAGTCCCACTCCATTAAGGCAGGGCACTAAAATACTTTTTTGTTTATAGCAAGATGATGCAGTATATTTTTTTACCATTCCTCTCTGGCAGTGTGGTTCAGTGTCTGAATTTTAATTCAGAGCAATACTACTAGATGGCAATCGGCAACCTTGGGCAAGGGAGACCAATAAATGAAATAAATTTCAAATAAATGTGGTGTATCAGAGCATAAATATCCTTTTGAAAAATTAATCTATCCCTCCCATTATCCTACCCCACATTGAGCAAAAGGAGGGATAAAAGTCTTTATAGCTGTGCAGTGCAGCAAAACAAATTCCAATATTAGCCATGTCCAAAAAAAATCTGTCTCTGTATTTTAAGTTCATCACCTCTAGGTCAGGAGGTGACTTACCATTATGTCTTAAGTATCTGAGTGGCAAAAAAAATGAGAACAACTTTAGCTTCAGCTTGGCTTCTTACAAGTTGTGACATGTTTTTAAAAGGAATGCTCCAAACTTGAAGGCAGCTTAGCCACTGGAAGCATAGAACAGTGAGAGAGGTCTCCATTGTGTTAGACAGTATTAAGAAATACTATTAAGATAAAGACAATATTAAGATATAATACAGTGACAGTGTCCTGATCTTTCTGGAATAGAAGGCAATTTCAGTGAGGGAATCTTAATTCCTGAAGATTCACCTCTTTGGAGGGAGTTTGTCTTGTTTACAGTGATCAAAGTAAGAGTAGTAAGAGGGATGTCTTTCTGTCTAATCCAATGCAGAAAAGAATCTCTCCATTTGAGAAGTAGCAAATGACATGGCAGAGGCAGAGATGGTCTTGGAGCCAAGAAAGACATGGGTTTCCAATCTTGTCTGTGAAACTTGCTAGCTGTGTGACCCTGGGAAAGTCACTCTCAGTGCTCCTAGGTAAGTCTCTCAGACAATAAATTACAGAGAAAGTGCTAGCTTTCCTAAGAAGAGTTTCCTCTTCTCAGAGTTACCTATTTCAGTGAAATCACTTTGTCTTTTTGTATACCTTTGACCAAATGATAAGGAGAATCCTTAGAGGGGATGGAACTGGTTTCAGGAAGACATCTTTCCCAAGGGTACTCTAGCATTAACATGACTATTGACATGTTTGCATGTTTGCTCAATCAAAACCTCTAAATTTAAATTATGTATCTTTGACTTTGTTATTGAACTTGAAAGATTTGAGCTAAAATGCAGAGTATAATTTTTTTTTTTTACCATAACAGAGTAGAAAAAACACTAACTCTAGATTCAAAGGACCTGGGTTTCAATCCCAGATCAGATGTTTCTCCTTGTACAACCTTGGTCATCTTTGAAAGGGGCGGTTGAAGCCCCTTAAAAGTTCAAGATCATCAGGTCTAGCATTCTTCCATTCTTTGCAGAGGTCTGTGTTTGGGAGGAGGAAGAGGGAACGCTATGTCAGGCTCAATTGGTGAGCTGGCCAATGTTGCTAAACTGTCTTTTTCAGATTTATTTTTATTTTTGCCTGAGGAAAGGCTGGTGAAAGATAGAAAATGAGAAAGATATTACCAAGTGAAGGTGATACAAAGACAAAAGATACCAGCCCTTTTAAAAAATTGTCCAAACAAGGTACAGTAGAAGTAAGTTGAATTCTCTCTTCTCTCTTGAACTTCCAGATTAAATTTTATTTCCAGGTCTTCAAGCACAGCACTTAGTACAGGCACATAGTAGGAGTTTAATGAATATTTATTGGTAGACTAATTAATCAATTGTTGATTATGTCATAGGGAGGATTCTTTTTCAGGAAGGGGTTGGCCTACTTGGTCCTAGAGGTCCCTACCAACTCTGGAGAGAGTTCAGTACTTAGAGCTGGGAAAACATGCCCCAGTTTACTAGCTACATAACCCTAGGTAAGTCACTGGCATCTTGCAGATTTCCTCAACTGGAAGACTTCGATAATTATAGCAACTAGATCAAAGGATTGTTGTGCAGATCAACCAAGATAATGAATGTTAAGTACTTTGCAAATGATAAAGTCTAAAAAAAACTGGCAGTATTACAACAACCATTGCTAGCATTTATATAATGCTTCAAGGATTGTAAAGCTCTGGGCTTATGTTATTTCATTTGATGCTCACAACAACCCTGGGGGTTAGGGACTTTTCTTTACCCCCTTTTTACAGATGAAAAAGTGAGGCTGAAGAAGATCAAGACACTAAGGTCCAATCTGAACTCATGTATTCCTGACTCACAAAGCCAATTGCTCTTACCCACCACCTACCTAGCTGCCAAAGTCTAGTATTAAGTAAACAAAGGAAAATTGTATGGAAAGATAATCACACAACAGAAATCTGGTTGTATGTGGTCAAAAGATAAAAGATTCTTCCTTTAAAAACAACACAGCATTTTATATGTATAGTATGAGGTCTAACAGGTAGCAAAGTAGACTGGCTATTCTCATTAGCCTACTATGATACATCCACTCATCTTTCAAGACTCTTGGTTATCAATCCCAAAAGGAAAAAGTGGAAAAAAGCAAAAAGTAATTAACGGGAAAGTCTTGATTATCAAGTAGCCATGAGGCTATTTCCAACCATGGTGATTCCCTAAAACAAAGGGACTGTGAGGTTTCCATCCCCCTATCCATAGTGTGAACTGTGTAGAAAATTGTTGCAGAGGGGCAGCTAGGTGGCAAAGTGAGCACTGGCCGTGGAGTCAGGAAGACCTCAGTTCAAATGTGACCTCAGACAATTGACACTTACTAGCCTAGCTGCCTGACCTTGGGCAAGTCACTTAACACCAATTACCTTGCCTTCCCCCCTCCAAAAAAAAAGAGAAAGAGAGAGAGAGAGAGAGAGAGAGAGAGAGAGAAAGAAAGAAAGAAAGAAAGAAAGAAAGAAAGAAAGAAAGAAAGAAAGAAAAAAAGAAAAAGAAAACTGTTGGAGGGATAGGTAATGGAGACAACTATTATTTATGTCCTAGACACATACCAGAGCCTAATCCATTGGTTCCGTGTCATTATCCGTAGCAGTTGGCTCTGTCTCTGTAGGCCTTTTGTATGGGTTCTATAGACAGCTGTTCTGCATCAAACAGGGAAAAGAAAGAGTTGAAGTGCTTTGGTTTCTTCTTCCCATGTATCCTTTTACAACACACTTAATAATGGGCTTTGCATTCGCTGAAGCTCATGAGAAAATATACCTGAGTTCTCCAGAGGAAGCGACCATTGTATAAATGTTATTTTAAAATGACAAAACAATGGAAACACCAAAATGGAATTTTAAAACAGCTGTCTCAGGTCTCTTCTGACTCCAGGTCTAGCGTTCATTTCACTATAAGAACAGACTCCAAACTTGTTGGCTTGCCCATTACAACCAGGAAAAATTTTGATCATTCATCCCCCAACAAATATATATTACTTATTTCTATTCCAGGATAGAGAGAATGGTGGTGGCAGAGGCCAGAACAAAAAGGAGAAGCTGGTAAGCTCATACAGAACTGGAAGTAGGAATGTATTGGTAAAGACATGGGGAAAGGTGGGTGTGGTGAGGGACAAGCCCCACAACTGGTTTGTGTGGGGAGGATGGGATTCAACTTCTTTTCACATTCTCCAAATGGTCAATATACAACTTCCTGGGATCCCACCCAAAGACCCCTCAACTAAACCATGCTGCCTTCCACGTAATGAAATAGGTGAAATTTGTCTTTAACACACTTCTTTATTTTTTCTTCCCTTTCTGTAATGTTTTCTGCCTTCCTGAAATGCTCTTCTTCCCACTCCCAAACAGTTGTCTTTGGTATTCTCAGATGTCTGAGCCCTAGACTTGGAGTCAGGAGACTTGAAAGTTAAACCTGCTTGTCACTTGAAATCTGTGACCATAAACATGGTCACCTCTCTGAGTGATCTCTAAAATATGGATAATGCTATGTACAATATCTACCTTACAAGTTTATGGTGAGGAAAGACCTTTATTAACTTTAAAGCACCATCAAAATGGGAATCATTACCACTGTCCATTTGCTGTTGGGGTTCAGTCATCTTCAGTCATGTCCAACGCTTCATGACCCCATTTGAGATTTGCTTGGCAAAGATACTGGAATGCTTGGTCATTTCCATCTCCATTTTATTTTACAGATGAGGGAACTGAGGCAAACAGGGTTAAGTGACTTGCCCATGGTCACACAGCTAGTGTCTGAGGACTTTGCATTGACATTTGAATTCAAGATGAGTCTTCCTGACTTCAGGCCCAGTACTACGTGCATGGCGCCATCTACCTGCCTACTGTGGTCCATTAATCCTTCCTAAAGGAGATACATAGATGTAGTATGCTTCTAATATCTGAGATCTGCATTCCCCTCATCTTTAAGGGGGACTGCCATTTCACCTCTGTTGTTGTTGTGTTTGTCCTTCATTTTTGAAGAAGACCATGACATCAGAGAAATGATGATTTGACTTGCACTGGACTTTGTTTGGAGTAAGGGAGGGCTGTGCAAGGTCACCAGCCTCACTTCTCCTCTGGAGTCATCTGAATCCAGTGAACAGATATTCATCAGGATTACTGGAGATGGCCCAGGATGCAATGGAAGACCTTGGCTTTTTCAGGTACTCACTTACAGGGAGGTAACTCCCATTGAGTGAATAGGCCTCTTTAAGAAGTAGTCAGGGAATGGTCCTTTTAATGAGCAAAAGAAAAAAATAACTAAGTCACACTGGGAGGGAAAGAGAAACTGGTACTATTGATAATCACTCCAAGCCAGCCATTAAGTGGAGCTCTGGCAGGGACCTATTGTTGTCCAATCTATGGCACTGAGACTGCACTGAGTTTAAGGTTTTGGGAACAAGGAAGGAAAGGAGGAAGGGAGGAAGGAAGGGAGGGAAGAAGAGAGTGAGGAACATCTAGCCAGTATACCCCAAAGGAAGGTGAGAGGGGGACAGAAGGGTTACCCAGCAGCTGGGTCCCCACCCAGGCAACTCGGTCTGCTCACAGGTTGTGTCTCCAACTCCTCTATATACAGTAGGGAAAGAATCATAGATGCCTAGTGGCCTTCTGTGGGAGGGGAGGAATCTCTCAAAAGATGAGATTATAGATCAGACTTAAAGGAAGCAGACTTTCCCATAAGGAAAGAGTTTACATAGGGCACCTAGCACTGAGATGCAGAGCACCCCAATTGAAGGGAAAAAATGGCTTGCCTAATGAGATCACCAAAGGCATGAGTTGCCCCTGATACCTATTTGGGGGCAGGAAGCGGCGGGGGGTGGGGAGGAGAGAACTTGTGGCCACAAGGCCACATGTGGTTCTCTAGGTCCTCAAGTGTGGGTCTTTCACTAAATCCAAATTTCTTAGAATAAATCCCCTTAATAAAAGGTTGTGTTCTGTAAAACTTGGACTCAGTCAAAAGAATACACCCAAGGACCTAGAAGGGACACGTGGTCTCGGGGCCACAGGTTCCCTAGCCCTGCCTAGCCACATGAGTCTCTGTTCCCTGAATGTAGATTCCTTCTTCTCCCTGCCCCCATACTGGTGGTATGACTATTTGTAAGAATGTGCTCCTTTATGTACACAAGAAATCTTTTTGGTCATATATGCTCTTTAAATGTCTTTTGCTTTGAACTACTATGTTCTCTGGTTGACTGATAAAAAGAAACATATCAGTGTGGGCTTGTGAAGTATGGCTATTAGTACACAAAGGGAGACGCAGAAGATCAAGAGTATGTGTTAGTGTGATTTCAAGTACTTTGACAGATTGGTGGAAATAGCCCAGCCAAACAACCTATGGCTTCTAATTTTTGCCATTGATTCCATCACCAGAGAGAGAGAATGGAGTCTTATTGTCAGCTATGGTCGTAGGATATCCTTTTGATTCACAGTAATATGACATATCAATGCAGAAATTCATACTCTGTCCAATCTTGAGTCTATCTGTAACCCTGATGGACAGTAAGGAAAATAAAGGCATTGACTGTGTTCAAATAAAGCCATGCAATACATTTAAAGCCTAACCTTAGATTTTTACTGGTTCCTCTCATTCTGTCTCTTGCTCCAGGAGATTTCCCTCCCAAATCCTCATCTTATTTAAACAGTAAAACACCCCTCTACTTTAAACTCTCCTCTTGGCTTCTTCCACTTTTCCTCCTGACCTGAATACCTAACTCTATTTTCCCTGTCTTTCTCATTGTCCTCCAGGGAATGACTAGACTAAGGTAGATGGAGTGAGAACATTTTTCCCTCCTGTGAGTCATTACCATATTCATATCTAAGATACAGAACACACAAAAATTTTCACTATGGCAGGACAGACCACATGGCTGAGAAGACAATGTCATAAATGCTTCTTTAATGTCAGTAACATAGTATTGAAGCTGGCTTAATTTGCATGTCAGTCCAGACATGCTTGAAGTTATAGCCTGTCTGTCTCCTTTTGCTTGGAGGTGAAATACTAACTGTGAATTGAATACAGATGTCATAGATGTAGACTGCTTATCACACTGGGGGTTCTTTGCTTTGTATGTGTGTTTGTTTAAACGGCAAGGTTTTCTTTGCCCTATCTGCCCCTTCTCTTTATCTCCAGTCCCCCAGCATCTCTGGGGCTGGGACATCTGATCTTGGCAGGCCTAGACTACCTTCAGTTGTCTTTCATCTGGAAGGTCTTTTTGAGCCTCTCTGGAGTGAAAACATATGGTAAGACTAAAAAAGAAAAAGACAAAGAGGTTTAAAAAAATTTGAATGTGTAAGTGCCAACACAGAACCAAACAGAAGCTGGCATCTATGGATTCCAAACAGCTCCCAATACCAGATTAAGTCATAAATTAAACCCCGGACAGTCTGCCAAATCTGGGGCTCTTCAGAAAACCCAAAACAGGATTTGGTGGCTCACTGGAAGCATTAGATCCTGCTGACACATGGAAATTGCCCGGGATGATCAGTGAGGTATAGTAGCAAGTATGAAATCTACTTTGGGAGGACCATATTGCCAAAAAAAAAAATGTAACCAGCATGAATCAGATTCAGGTTTGATTTAGAATGATAGTCCCATTTATTTAGCTAACTCCAAGAAGGACCTTTGTATAACATATTTGACCACTCCTTTTCTCCCCTACCATTTAAAATATATTCAGTCTAGCTAGACTACCTACTGAAAGTCAGCACAGCAAGAACCTCAAATAAACCAAGTTTTGAACTTTCTGGGTTGCAAAAGGAATGAAAATAAAAGAATATAAGAATAGATACTTGGGAACTGTTATTTAAAAATCTCTGCTGAAAGACAGGCTCGGGTTTTTTTTCTATAAAAGCTGGTACCGTAGGGCTTATTCACTGAGGCTAAATGGAACTGCTTTATCAGCTAAGGATTCTGTCACCCTGATGAGACATTACTGAATTCAGTCAAGCCTGGTTGCATTGTTTTCCCCTTTTTTCTTGGCTATTATTTCTTTAGAAATTTCAAACTGCAGGAATCTGAATGAATAGTACTTATGGGTCACAGAGTAACAGTGTCAACAATTTCACAAAGATTACTGCAATTTAAAACCTGAAAAATCTTCAGCATTTGGGGACAAATCATACTGGCCCTAATAATTCTACACAGTTGAAGCAGTGATAAACTTGGCACCTTAGGGTTTCATAAGGGTTGATTTTGGATTTGGAGGGAGGGGGGTCTAGGGGAAGCAATTGTTTTAATATAACTGCTTGGTTGCCAAAGACACAACTATAATTTTTTTTAACGGTTTGGGCTAAAGCTACCATGGGGTAGCTAGGCGGTACAGAGGATACAGTCCCAGCCCTGGAGTTTGAAGACCTGAGTTCAAATTTGGCCTTAAACACTTACTAGCTATGTGACCATAGGGAAGTCACTTAATCTTGTTTGCCTCTGTTTCCTCATCCATAAAATGGACTGGAGAAGGAAATGGCAAAACACTCTGGTATCTTTACCAAGAAAACCCCAAATGGGGACATGAAAAGTTGGACACAACTAACCAACAAAACAACAACCAAAAAGTTAGCATGAAACTTTCAATTTTAGCAGTTATCCAACTAACATGCTGAAAACCTCTTCTCTGGCAACAGACACTTGCCTATCCATGCTCCTTAGTCAGGGGAGAAAACAAGCTTTACAGGCTCAGGACACATCATTTTCATAAGGTATCACTTGGGTTTCTTCTATTGACACAACATTCAGATCTCCACTTCAGTACCCCTCAGTACTACAAGGCCTGAGTCATAAATTTTGCTATTATGCAGATAAAGAAGGTCATTGTACACTTAACACCCAGGGTTCTCAGGCTCCCTTTCTTATCCCATCAAGAGTCAAACATTTAAGTTTTAATTTGAAGCTAATATTAAGCAACTTAACAAAGACAAATATGATCTCACAACTGAAGAACTTGGATGCAAACATAAAGCTTCACTCAGTTAAAATACTGAAGACTGCTGACTGCAGTCAACTTTACATTGCTTGGTTCTTTTGTGTGGTACTTTAACTACAGTAACATACATTCTTTTCATTTAAGACTTGTTCAGCTCATTCCCTGTTAAGCTGGTTTGACCAAGCCTAGGAAATTTTCTGCATGGAATCTGCTGATATGTGTTTATACTAACCTACAATCCTAACCATCTTCCCTTTTCTGCCATACATGTTTCTATTAATTTATTTTTTCATTAATCCACTTGACCAAATATTGAGCTCCTACTCTATATATACTGAATATCTTCCAAGCAAAGACAATTTACTGAATATATTGAGAAGGATTCTTACTCAGACATGGTTCAGATTAGATGACCTCTAAATATCCTTCTAACTTGGAAACTCCATGATTTTATATTATCATGATAGAAGTTATACCTTGAAGGATGGGTATAATTTTGACTGATACGTAGAGAAGACAAAGGAGAACATCCTAGGGAGAGGAAATACTTACGGTAAGTGAGCTTAGCTAAAACAGTGCTGAAGAGTAACAAAGGCTAATTTAAGAAAGGTAGCCTTGGGATTTTTTTTGTCTACTTTTTTCTAACCACATCTATCAGTCACTAGATCATGTGATTTTCTCCTTTGAAATATCTCATCCATTCCCTTTTTTCCTAATATTATACACATCTCATCCTCAGAATAGTTTACAAAGCCTTCCAGAGAGAGATTCATAGAATTTTGGAGTCAGAAATAACCTTAGTGATCATCCAGTTCGACCTCATCATTATTGCAGAATCTTGGAATTAGAAGAGATCGTTAAAATTACCCAGTCCAAATGCTCTTCCAATTTTATGCAAGTAAAGGATGTGGGGGGGGGGGGGGAATATGGCTAGATGAAAGTTCATTTGAAAAATACCTAGGGGGATTTTCCAGCAGACAGCAAGTTCTCTGTGAGTCAACATTATGACATAAGAGCCAAAAAAAAATGTGACCTAAGTATACATTAATAGAAGCCTGGTGCCCAAAACGAGAGATGTCCTTTTGGGTCCTACTGTACTCGGACCTGATCAGACCAGCTGGAATATTATAGACAGTTCTGGACATCATGTTCCAGGAAGGACAGTAATAAGCTAGAATACTTCGGAGAGGGAAACCAAGAAGATGAGAAGGCTAGAAATCATATCATTTAGCTGAAGGAATTGGGGATAATTAGCCTGTAGAATAGGAGTCCTAAAGGGAGAGATTTAATTACCCTCTAGTATTTCAATTTGAGTTAAGAAAAATTGATTATTACGTTAGAGCAAAACATTGTGTTAATGCCTAGGAAAAAAACTTCATACAGACAAAATCCCTGGCCTCATGGAGTTTATGTTATAGTAGGGGGATAAGACTCAAAAAGGAATAATAAATATATAATGAGTATCTGCGCACATGGGCAGACCCCATCGGCTTACTCAGCTGATCAACTTCCTCACGTGGAGAACCTGGGAAGCTTGTTACTCTGGGAATCATGATGACATGTGAGGAAAGTTCTTTGGAGAGACTGTGGTGGATATGTGGACATTCTTTAATGGGTTCTATCTGAGTATCTACATGGTTGGGAGGACCATTTTTGACTGGTTATAGAGCCATAACCATCCGGGACTTTGAGAGGACCCATCAATTTTGGCTACTTCCTCTCCTCCCACCCCTTCCCCCAGCACAGTGCCCAGAAAGAGATTAAGAGGGCCTTTTTGCCCTCTGAGACCATATGGCCCCCAAGGAATTGACATAGTTCCTTGGTTTTTTCCTTTGTTCTTCTTCTATTCTAGGTGAAATGATTGGAACCTCATAAGCTAGTGTATTGTTCATGTATTTTTGTTTAATTTGAAGATCTTTCCCATCCATTAATAGACCCATGTGACCTGCTTAAATCCTATGGAAGCCTAGGTCACATGTAGTGGGAGGAGCTTGCTGAATGGGTCGAACAGGATAGGGAGAGGAGAACCAGGAGGCAGGAAGTGAGAACAGTAAGGGCAGAGGCAGAGAGAGAGGACAAAGGTCAACAGATGTCTAGAATTGTCATTTTTTGTGGGAAGGAGAGGGAGGAAGGCTCGAGAATGGAGGTGTCCCCTGCAGGGATAATGTGTGTTAGCTTCTTCGTTGCTATGATGGATTCGGTTTTCTGGTGCTGGGATTCATCTTTCTGGTATCTGAACAAATGTTTTTCTTTTGTCTTCTATATGGAGAGTCATTTATATTTTGCAGCTCAGAATTACTCCAGCATATTCAGTCACCTTGGTGCTGCGAATATTACCTTTGCAGTACACCTAGTGAGTTCAAAAGGTCATCTTGAGGTCAAAAATTAGACAGCATTATATGTTTAGGTGCATTTACAAGCCTCAGAACAAAGCTGCCAGGGAAGGCCCAGGAAAGAAGATCATTATCAACCAGGAGAATCAGGGG
Organism: Potorous gilbertii; assembly: GCA_028658325.1. Taxonomy (NCBI): domain Eukaryota; kingdom Metazoa; phylum Chordata; class Mammalia; order Diprotodontia; family Potoroidae; genus Potorous; species Potorous gilbertii. The sequence continues at coordinate 183,032,623 of CM053770.1, read as the reverse complement.
TGGCTTTATGAAGGAGGTGGAGTTTTGAGGCCAGTTTTCATTTAAAGAATGGGTAAGGATTCAGCAAGTAAAGGGAGGAATGGGAGGAATTTTTGGCAAGATGACATAATGAGTCAGGAAGGAGAGGAACGGGGAAAAGAAAGGAGAGAAGGCAGGAAAGAGGCAAAGAGACCTCCATAGGAAAAACCTTGCAGAAAAACTAACAGAAAGACTGAAGAAATGAGAAAAAATGAGCAAGAGAGGCCCCAATACAGGGTAAAATAAAACTGAGAAGCATGTCTAAAATGAAAGAGAACTAAAGCAATAGTAATTATAGCTCTAGAAGACTGAACAAGCAAACCGAAATAAATTTTAGAATATTTTAGAAAAATAAGACAGATAAAGGCTGATGTAGCCCCTAATTTTTTTTTCCTTGTCCCTAATGAAAATTTCAAGGATGTTGCTTAACTCCAAGGATGGTATGTTGAATGGCATCCTAAGGATGCTAAAAGGAAGGCAATTCAAGAGGAATGATGGAAATATATCAAGAACAAGGTTCTGATGATACAAACATAAATTGTTTCAGTGATGAAGAAAAATGTGAGAGACTGCATAGGGAGAACATCAACCAATTCATATTTTGAAGGAAAAAGAAGATTTTAAAATATGGAAGCTGAAATGGGTAACAATTGCAAAGAGTGGCATGAGCCAATGAACAGGGTCAGGAAAGCTAAAAATTTAAAATAAGGCAAAGTTTCCCCAAAAAATGCCAAGGTAAGCAAAGATTGTATCGTTGCTGCTGTGGTGGTGGTTGCGTTATGTTAGAAACGACAAGAAGCGTAATATGCCATGTTATAAGGCAATATGGAAATAAGTTTTGCATGACTTCACATTATTGATATGTTGCTTGCCTTCTCAATGGGTTGGAGGAGGGGTTGAAGGTAGGAAGATGAATGTTAAAATAAAGTATACCAAATTGTAAATTTTTTTTAAGTGACAAGAAGGAAAGTATAAGAACACTATTAAGAGAGGGTAGAAAGACAACAGAAGGTAGAGGGAATATAGAACTACTCAACTATTTTACTTCTGTTTTTTCTGCCAAGGAAAATTAAGTTCTGAAGGGGAAAGATAGGGGGAAAAGTCATTAACAAGGTACAACAGGAACGGCACTGGTAATTCACTAGCAATCTGGATTTTATAGTTCAAAGGGATAAGAATTTCCTGCCAGCCCTGAATGAGATTTAGACCCACACAATCTTTGAGTCTGGGACTCATGTTTGAGTCATGCCTGGGTATTGCATGAACTGAGCACAGGAGCAAATGGAAAGGATGTATCCCTATTTCCCCCCAACCACCAGGAAATTAATGAGCCTAGCTGGAGAGAAATAGTGATGAAGGGTCATGAGCAATCTCAGAGGATGAGATTGAGAGAAGAGCTAATCTGCAACTAAGAGGGGACAAATGACAGTGAGACATCAGAACCTCACAAGCATCTTGACGCAATGAAATAGGACTGACCACTGTCAGTTGTAATCACTTGTCTTAAAGACTGAAGTTCCAAAGTGTCTATTCTTTCCTAAATTTTCCTTCTCTGGACTTGTCTGATAATAGGTACTCTGTCATGTACTCCCTTCGTGTTTCTTTTTAAGCTGTTCCTTTTATACTGATTTTTGCTTCATATTTAAAAAAACAACAAAAACCATGGTTGGTCACAAAGGCTTTTACTGAATGTCTATATACAAACTTAATCTGTACCCTCCAAAAAATAGAGAAAGTCATCAGCTAGATGGAAATATACAAAATTTAAATGAGGATAATGAAATAAATCTGACCCAGTGTTAGGAATTCTCTTAACTTTGGGCTCTGAGAATTAAAATTTTATCACTTTTCAACTAATATGTAAACTCTATAAAATGGCAAAGAAAGGGGCCACACAGACCTGACGACTATTATGTTGCCTATAAGCTGAAAGTGAACATAGGATGTTTGATTAAATCTCCAGTGAGGTGGGGGTATAAAGAGGCAAGTAGGAGAGCAAAGTAGTGAGCAAAGGGAAGGCCACACCTTGAACCTGCCCCATGGGAGGAGGTAGGCAAAGCCTGGGAGATTTCAGCTCCATTCCCTTCCAGAATGGAGAAGGAAGAAGCAAGTATTTTCTGGCCGGCCCAGTCTTCTTGGCACTCCTGCAGTTCACAAGGGAATTGAAACTCATGATACATAAAAATATGATGAGAGGTCTCGCTGTCCTCAATGAGTTCAGTCCTCTAGGCCCAGAGGAACACAATCTCAAGATACTGAAATTAATTCATAGTATGATTAATGAACCACTGTCATCATTCATTAAGGAGCCATGGAAAATAGCAGGAAAGGACTAGAAACAGAGAGATGTCCTTATTTTTAAAAAGGAAGTGAATTCTTTTTTAAAATTTAATTAACTTATTTGTTTTCAGTTTTCAACAATCACTTTCATAAGACTTAGATTTTCTCTCCCTCCCTCTCCCCTCCTTCCCCAAGATGGCATGCAATCTTATAAGGATTCTACACATACATTCTTATTAAACACATTTTCACATTAGTCATGTTGCCAAGAAGAATTAAAATGAATGGGAGAAATCATGAGAAAAGACAAAACATAACACAAGAGAAAAGAGTCTGCTTCATTCTACATTCCAAACACATAGTTCTTTCCCTGGATGTGGATGGCATTTTGCCTCAAGAGTCCTTTGGGGATGTTTTAGGTCCTTGCATTGCTGTGAAGGGCTTAGTCTATCAGAAACAGTCCTAGCACACTATGACTTCCACTGTGTATAATGTTCCCCTGGTTCTGTTCATTTCACTCAGCATCAGTTCATATAAGTCTTTACAGGTTTTTCTGAAGCCCAACTGTTCATCATTTCTTAAAGCACAATAGCATTCCACTACATTCATACACCACAACTTGTTCAGCCATTGCCCAACTGATGGGCATTCCTTCGATTTCTAGTTCTTCGCCACCACAAAAATTGCTGCTATAAATATTTTTGTACATGTGGAACCTTTTCCCATTTTTAGGATCTCTTTGGGATACAGCCCTAGAAGTGATATTGGTGGGTCAATTTTTTTTGGTAGCCCTTTAGGCACAGTTCCAATTGCTCTCTAGAATGGTTAGATCAGCTCATAGCTCCGCCAACAATGAATTGGTGTTCCAACTCTCTCACATCTTCTTCAACATTTATCATCAGGAAGTGAATTCTTTAAATTATAAACAAGTAAGCTTGATATCTATTTCTCAAAGAAATACTAGAAAATTATTGAAGAGTGATTGCAAAAAAAAGAGGATATTAACTATGAACCAATACAAGTTCATTGAGAATGTCTGGCCAGGCTAATCTCATTTCCCCACCAGTTACTAAATTAAGACTACTATTGGAATGAGGGCTCTTTGTGTTAGTTTGAACAGTGTTAAACAGTGGTAAGCTGAGGAGATGATCAGTTTCTCATTCACTAAAATTCCTACATTTGGTGACAAATGCCTCCCTAAATGCAGTCAACAAATGTCTTTCCTTGAGGAGGAAAAAAAGAAAACCCCCCACCTGAGACATGTCCAAGAGATTAAAGGATATTCTTTATTTAAAAACTGGAAATTCAAGGATGCTACTGTAGTCCTCCAAATCTGTGTCCAGATTGGGATGGTGGTGTGGGAGGTCCTCCAAATAGCTTCCCATGAGGATGAGAAAATGCCATTTTTGACATGTTAGAAACATAGGGGAGGATTCTAGGATGGCAATTTGTAGGGATGAAGGTGTATTATGTTTTACCTGTGCTTTTAGATCTTTGAGATCTCTGAGAGCAGTAAGTGGGTTAGGTGAGATGAGAAAATTAGGGAAACCTGTTCAGCTGGTTTCCAAGGTGAAAGCTATAAGCAATTTAAGATAAAGAGGTGTATAGGATAATTGCCAATTGATGTGAACATAGATTTTTTTTCTAGTCGCTTATGCCCCAAACTGTATTCTGAGTCACCATGTCATATTCTGTTGTTCTGGAAGAGGCTACATGCCCATCATTCAACCACATTGACAACACTCTTAATCTCTAATTATCAAGATCAAATGGGATCTTGGAGGGTGTTCACCACAGTCCTTGTAAGTTTCCCATATGGAGCCTACATGGAAGGAACATTCCTTACAGCTGGTGAGCTTCTCCAGATGTTCCCATTTTTGATGACTGCACAGATTTCACTAAACCTCAAAACACTGCAAGGCCTAGTCAGAGAGGTCTATAGCTACTCAAAAGAAACTATCCTAACAGTCTACATGTGAAAATTCAATTGCATCAATAAATCAGTCTATATCCATTTATAAAGTGCTATGTGCTATGCACAGAAATTAAAAGACAAAAAAAAAAAACAAACCTGAACAATTCCTGCTGTTGAGAAGCTACATTCTATTGGGGGAGACAATATGCACATATATAACTGCATATGTAGAATATAGTTAGAAATAAAGAATATCTGTCACTCAGGCTATAACATGCAGAAGGATAGGCAATCCATTAATCAGTTCATTACCATCAAACACATCATGAACAGACAGTACAAATGGCCACAGCAAGCTTAGCGAAGAATTAAATAGAAGATTGGGCTGTGCAGCTCCCTGACACAAATTTCAATCTTTTCAACTCTAATATTCTCCTATGAATGCTATATGGCTATGAATCACAAAACAACAGTCACAGGAGACTTAAAATTGAAAGTGACCCAAAGGATAATAGAAAAAGATGCGTGAAAGGCATAAATAAGCTCTGTAAGAGCCTGCAACAAATGCACAGTGCTGTCAAATGTTTATACTTTAAATTCCCAATTAAAATGTAATTAGGAATTATTTAACAGAAGAAATAAAAATACAAAAGAGATCATATTATATTCTTAAACTAAGTCAACAGGAATCTGTAGAAGTCCTTCCCTATAGGTTAGTAGTCCCCTCCCCACCTTTTTATCTGAGCTATTTGCCACTGAGCTATAGCATATGTAACTCAGATAAAAGAGCTTACTTGAGGGCTGGTAGCACAGGTTCACTCTTGATTTGGTTAGACAGGAAAGACACTAAGAAGGGGTTAATAATCTTACTTTATTTTAGTCTAGTTTTCTCAAAAGAGGATTGCTGATAACTGGAACACAAACTTCCACAGCATTCCCTAATCACCCTTCTCATAGGAGTAGGCAAAAAGGGAGGACAACTAACACTGAATCTCGATGGGATCAATCGAGACAGACATCACTTGTGTTTCCCCTAAATCCCCTCAAGCCTCAGTGAGGGCCAGTTGAGGTAAGAACAGATTCCCAGTTCTCATGGGGGCCAATCAAGGCACACACAGCATTCCAGCTTGTGCATTCAACCTTAAGGTTCCCCCCTAGCCTCAGTGGGGGCCAGTTGAGGCACACAGCATTTGCGCATTCAACCCTAAAGGTTTCCCCCCCTTCACTAACTAGTGACCACCTGCTTTATAGGCCAACAGACAAAGAAGGCATTTTGCCAGCAACAGCCTCACAAGTTTACATCACCTCCTCCCTGTATCTCACTGCACAGCCACAGTGGATGTTTATATTATTTACCATTATATGACTGTGCAAGCATGGTATGTGTGTATTCACCCTTCGTTGGTGAAGAAGACCATGGCATCAGGGAAATGATGGCATGACTTGCACTTGCCTTTGTTTTGAGTGAGGGAGGGCTGTGCAGGTCACCAGCCTCACTTCTCCTGCACAGCCATTTGAATTCAGTGACCAGATAGTCATCAGGATGCCTGGAGATGGCCCAGGATGAGGCCATTGGGGTTAAGTGACTTGACCAAGGTCACAGAGCTAGTGAGTGTCAGGTGTCTGAGAGGTGAGATTTAAACTCAGGTCCTCCTGACTCCTGCACTGGTGCTCTATCCACTGTATCACCTAGCTACCTCTAACCTAGCTCTTTTAAAGACAAATTCAATGATCCTTTTACTATATTACAATACCTCTTTTATGATTCAGCTCACAAACATTTATTAAATGCTATTGTACAAGGCATTGTGCCAGGTACTGGTAACATAAAGTGAAAAAATGACAGAACCCTGATCTTGAAGTAATACACTCAAGAAGTATACACAAAATGTTTTGTTTCTTCTTTCTCATGGTTCCTCCCATTGGTTCTCTAATTCTTCTTTACATCATGACTAATGTGAAAATGTTTACTATGAATATATATGTAGAGCCTATATCAATTGTAGAGCCTATAGATTGATATAGTAAGATCAAGTAAAAGAGGAAAAAAGCATTTCTTTGTAGCTTAGGAGATGGGTGGGGTTTTTTTTTATTTTAATGGTCATCCAATTCTGAATTTCCCAAATCTGTTGCAATGATGGCCCATGAAACAATTATTTTCCAAGATGCAATGAGGGCTAAGTAACAACTAATTACAATATAGGTGTTTCTTAACTACATTTTTCAGAAAAAACAATATGTGATTTACTTCTCAGATTTGTCATTTTAAACTGACCTATCTTAACAGAAATAAATCTCACATATCTGCACTAAATAGTTCTGTTTCTCAAGCACTTTTTCCAACTTTTTTACAGGTTCACTTCTTTGGAATTAAATATATTCTACAGTTACATCACTGAAATACTTCACTGCCTATTCTCTCAAGTACTCAAGAAACTTCTAGACCTGAAAAGAGGGCTTCCCACCTTAGCAACTGTTCTTAAGCAAAAAAACAATAACAAACATATTAGAGTTGTATAGGAGACAACATGCGTATTCAATTTAGTATGAAAATCTATCTTATACTATGGGAAAGTAGGGGAGAAGGGGATAAGTAGGGTGTAGGGGATGATAGAAGGGAGGGCAAATGAGAGGAGGGGGTAATTAGAAGTAAACACTTTTGAGGAGGGACAAGGTCAAAAGGGAGAATAAAAGAAATGGGGGGCAGAATAGGATGGAGGGAAATATAGTTAGTATTTCACAACATTACTTTTATGCAAATCTTTTGCATAATTACACATGTATAACATATATCAAATTACTTGCCTTCTCAGTGGGGATGAGTGGGAAGGGAGGGCGAGTAGCTGAAACTCGAAGTTTTAAAAACGAATGTTAAAAATTGTTTTTATATGCAACTGAGAAATGATATATAGATAATGGGTACAGAAATCTATCTTGGCCTACAAGAAAATAGAGGGGATGGGGATAAAGGAAGAGAGAGGTGTCATATAAGGGAGGGCATATTGGAGCAAAGGGTAATTGCAATGCACACTGTCTTGAGGTGGTTGGAGGGGAGAGATGGGGAGAAAATCTGGAACTCAAAATCTTGTGGAAAAGAATGTTGAAAACTAAAAATAAATTTTTTAAAATGTTAGAAACATGCTTGACACTAATAAGGTATCAAGGAAAATTTACTGCAGCAGAGTTCTGAGGAATTGAACACTTCGGTCAAAGCAGGCCCCCACCCTCTTTTCAGGAGGAGGGAGCACTGAATACAGAAGCAAGATGAGCTATAAACCATTAGTTCAAGACACCAGGAGATGGTTTGGTTCATTCTCCATTAGATCATCATCTTCTCTACAGGCTCATTACATAACCCCCTTAGTGTGATTTCCCCCTCCCAAACATGCTTTTAACAGAAGACCTATGATCAAAAAATGGAGGGATAATTTTATGCAGGGTGTGTCTGCTTATATGCATGAAGTTCATTAAGCAAGTGCAGTGAAGAAAAGTCTTCTCCCAAGTAACTCTAGGTCATTTTTCTTGGCTAGTTCCAGTTAGCTGTAGAGGTGGTTCCTTTATCAAAAACTCTGTAATTTTCTGAAAACCATTGTCTGTCTTTCGATTGGTTGAGTCTACCTGCAGTCTGCTGTCCATTTTATCATCTAACATATTCTCAATGACTTCATCAATTCACAATAACTTACTATAGAAACTTAACCTTTACTGTCTCTCACAAAAAATAAAATAAAATTTGATTTAACAGAAAAAAATAAAAAGTTAATAAAATTAAATAACAAAATATGGATTGAAAAAAAATCTTGAAGCACTGGACCAAGTGGGTGAAATTAATACGATGAAATTTTAAAAGGACAAGTCTGGCAAACAAGTTGAAAAAATCAGCTGCACAGGACAAAGGAACTGAGATGGCTAGACAAAGGTTCGTATTTTTAAAAAGACCTGGGGAATTTTAGGTGATAACAGCAAAGACTTCCAAAGACAGAAAAACCCTTATCTTCCTTCAAGAACCAGCTCAAACTCCAGCTCTAAGAAAATTTCTTAATTCCCCCAAGTATTAGTTCTCCCCTACTCCACCCCATCTTTTTAAATGTTGTTTTCTGGCCTGTACTCATTTATCTATGAGCACATTGCAAACCCCCTACCCACATTAAGGGTGGAAACTTTAGTCTCTTGTCTTTGTGTGGTAATGCCTAGCACATAATTGGCCCTTCGTGTTTATTGATTGACACAGGATCCAGGGCGCAACATCAGATCCAAGAGAACAAGAGACAAGTCAGTAAGAAGAGGCTGAAATGTGTAAGTGTCTGGAGTTTTTTTGGAAGTCTATATGAAAAGACTTTTCTACAGAATGTAATTTACACCTGTATTTGTATATAACTCTCCCAACCAGGCTATAAAATTTATGAAGGGACTATGTCTTCTCTAAACTTTGTTAGGTCCTCCTAACATAGGGCTCTAAACAACACAGAGCCAGCTGCTTAATGAAGTCTTTTTCAGCTGAAATAAATTGAAACTGTTTATTCCAAAGCAGTAGCAGAGACTTCTCTAATCATGGACAACAGCTTTATACCTGTGCAAATGAGCCCAGAAGGAATAAGCAGTGAAGTTAAAAAGTAAAACTTCCCTAAAAATCAGAATAATCCAGAAACTGAAGTAATACATTCATTTGGAGGCTGCTCTTTAGGTAAATGCTGGGGATACTTTAAGAAAAAATCAGTGAATGTCCTTTGGATTAAATTAGATGACCTCTGGGGGCTTTGCCAATTTTAGGATTCTGAGATGCTATAGTCAAAAAAAAAAAAGAAACCACCACCCAACGTAGCAATTGTAGGTTTTATTAACACAAAATGCAATAATCCCACTTAACTCGTTCTCAAAGCAGCATTAAGGTCCCTTCTCACTCTTAGGGCTCCAGAGTAACAAGTTTGATTACCATATTAGAGCTCTCTGGAGTCCCCTTTCATCTCCCCCTGCACCATCACATTACTGCTAAGCCCCCAAAGACCCCACAAAATGGGGCGAATCTCAGCCCCTGGAAACTTTTTCTTCCTCTATGGCCTTTCTCTTCCCTTCTTTTCTTTCTTCCATCTTCCACTTTTTCTATTATACACTTCCCCCTTCTTTTTTTCCACTCTTTTTTCCTCTTTTCTTTCTTCCCCCTTTTTTCTTATACACTTCCCCCTTCTTCCCTTTCCACTCTTTCTTCCCCCTTTTTTCTCTTATACTCTTCCCTCCTTTCCCCTCTCCATTCTTTTTTCCTCTTTTCTTTCTTCCATCTTCCTTTTTTCTCTTATATGCTTCCCTCTTCTCCCCTCTCCATTCTTTTTTCCTCTTTTCTTTCTTCCATCTTCCTCCTTTTCCTCTTCATTCTCTTCCCCTTTCTCTCCCTTCCATTCTGTTTCCTCTCCTCTTTTTTGCCACTTTTTCCCTTCTCCTTTGTCTCCTCTTTCCCTTCCTTTTCCCCTTTCCCTCCTCTCCTTTCCCCCTTTTATCCCTTCCTTTCTCTCCTTTTCTCCTTTCCTTGCCCCCTCTTCTTCACATCTCTTAGAAACGGCCCCTCCCCCACCTCACTACAGCCCCCAGCACAAATGGGACCGCAAACAATGGGGTCTCGTTCTGGGTTGTCGGGATGGGAGTGGGGGAAGGGGGCCAGAGCAGCAGGCAAGCGGAGGGGGGCGGGGAGAGAAACACCCAGCTCGCCACCGGAACTGGGCTCCGCCCTAACGCCAAGGGCCGGAAGTGGGCGTTGCCTGGGAGCTGAGGCGCGGCTACCACAACTGGGAGCTGCCAGTGCGGCTGGGCTCCGAGGTAGGGTCCGGTCATGCGCCGGGAGCGGGCCGCCGTTCGGCGACAGTAACTCCCCTTTGGGGCTCACGGGGGCGCTCCTCTCGAGCGGCCCAGGCCCGGCCCGGCCCGGCTTCCTTCTCCAAAGCCTACCTCCATGTGGCTCGTTCTGGCGCGCCTCCCTTCTCTCTCCCGCCCTTTCTCGACGCCGGCGCCGCGGCCGCGGGAGACGGAGGCGACGGCGGCTGCGCGTTCAGCCCTCGCCTCTGGCGTCCTCCCGCCTCTCCTGACCCCGCCCAGCCCGCCGGCTGACCCCGCGGCCGTCGGGCCTCGAGGGGCTCTGCCCTTCCTTCCTGCTCCTTTTTTTTTTTTTAAAGGGAAGCCGCCCTAGAGGGGCAGCGGCTCCCGCGCCCCCCGAACTTGGCGGCTGCCTCCCGCCCGCGACAGCCCTCGGCCTTTCCCCGCTCCCTCTGGTTTAATTTTATTTGGTAATACACCAAGCCCATAAAACTGCGGGAGAGGGCAGCTAAAGGACCAAGGCGGAGCTGCGGGGAGCGGGGACTCGGGGTTTAAAAGTGGGGGGGAGGGGTCAGAGGTGAAGGTCTGGGAGTAGGAGGCCTTTTTGTTAATCCTGATGACATTCATGCCTTTAAATCTATCTTTAAAGTCAGGTTGGCCGTGGGTGACCCGGGCCCGGGGTTCTGGGGGGTGGGGAGGGCGATATAGTTTTTAAGCGTTGGGGTTTTTTTTTTCTCCTCCTATCCTTCAGTTTTTCTCAAAAAACAGGGTTACACCAAAGGGTCCTCAAACTTGGCTTTTTCTATTTATTCTGTGCTTTCCCCAAAAAAAATAAAACCCCGCCAACTTCGAGGAGCCCACAAGCCATCCTTTAATTTAGAGTTAAAAGTTTAGGATGGTATGGGATTAAAGAATTAAAGACCCCCCTCCCTCCGAAGGAAAGGGCAGAATTTCACAGCTGGAGGGGCGGCCCACTTTAGTTAGTGTAATTAATTAACCCATCGGCTCTAGAACGGTTAGGGCCCTAGAGTTCCCCCGGCTCATTTGTGTTTTCCCACGTGGCGTTCCAAGACTGTTATGTCATAGAACGGGGGGAGGGTAACCCGGGGGAGACCGTAAGTACCCTAGAGAACAGGAGCCGCAATCTAAGCTACCCTTGGGCAGGAGTGCTGCTTTAAGGCTCGGAAGTCGTCCTCTTCCCCTCCCCCCGTAACAATTAGTATAGCTCATCATAATACCCGCTAATAACACATCTCCTCAGATGGAAGAGGACTCAGGCTCCAGGAGACTTCATTTTCTGCCCCTCTGAGGTATCTGTTACAGGTCATCTAGGAAATGGACAGCCCTCTCAAGGCGTCTTCCCCAGAATGGTTGCCACTTGGAGGATCTCCGCATGAGGGGTGGGGGGGTATGAAGGGTGGTGGGCTGCTCTTGTGCAGCGAGGGGGAAAGGGCAGTTCGCTGGAAGTATTCACAGACGATGTTTAAGGAAGACATTCTCCCTCAGATGAAGTCAGGGGCCTGAGAATCTGCTGCCTGGCACTGGTGTCTGTAGTTTCAGCTGCTAGAAAGGAGTCCTTTCCTTCCTTTCCCCACTCTCTCCATCCCCCCACCCCCTTTAAGAAGTTGAGCAGGGAGTTTTAAAATGTTTCTCTCTTCCTATATTTTATAATCAGGTGCTTAAATAACATAGTATTCTTCTGGGTTGGGTTCTTTTTTATTGCTTCTGTAACATTTAGCAGCATTTCAAAACTGAAGAGATACTAAAGAGTGACAGGTAGTTGTAATAACAGTTAAAATAAGCCTGCCAGTTTATCACCTGAATACAATTTGAATTGGTTGTCATCATCCATTTTCTTTAAGTGTTGGAAGGCCTGAGAATCTGCTTATTGTGGTGAATGTGAATCAGGCAGGGTTATATAAGTTCTTTGTTTAAAAAAATATACACATTCAAGGGATTTGATGAGGGGGTTTTGTTCCTTTGCTTATGCCCAAATTAAATCTGATTTTAATTCCAGTTTGACTCCGTTTCTTTGAGTTCAAGCCTTTTGGTGGATGCCATTTCCGGTTTTCTGAATCACAGCTTTCAGAGAGTACTTGGGTCTGCCTCCTTTTCACTGCAGACATGGAAGACAATTATGGTACGTTCTCACTGATTAATAGATCTCTGCTTGCTCCTCCTAGAAAGCAAAAACCTAATAATTTATTCTTTCTAACTGACCAAAACTTCTAACTTACTACAGGTGCTAGAAAAGATAGCACAGATGTTGCTCCTAGGGGCTTGAGTTGAGTAGGGATTGCACAGGATGGGGGTAAAATTTCTACCATGATGGTGATCTTTAGAAGTACTCACATTTGAAATAAAGCATTTTGTATTTGATCCACAAGGGATATTTAAAGTCAAAAAAATTTCCAAGAGACAGAAGACATGGTTTAGTTCTTCACTAATTCAGTGTTCCAAGTTATTTAACCTTTCTAGAATTCAGTTTTCCCAACAAGGACATGGGTAAAATAACTTCTGGCCCGTTCTGTTTACAGGGATGATAAAAGGGTATATATAAGATAACTGAAACTGAAGTACAATTAGCCTCTGAGGTTATAGAATTCCTGGATAGAATTCTTATAATTCAGTGGACTTGGGGCCTCCAGGAAACCAAAGGGAATCTGGTATCTAGAATGAAAGCATTTTAGAACTTGCAAGACTATAGGGATTGGCTAGTTCTGGAAATGTCAAACACACGTTAAAATGTAATTGGGAAATTTTTAGCAAAACACAAATACAGTACAGCATAAATAATGTTAATTCGTGGATTTTTAAGTCCACCTGCAGCTGGCAGGTATCCATTTCTGTTTGACGTCACTGAGCTCACTGAGGTTATATAGGCAAAGTTAGAACAGCTAATTAACAGGAATCTTCTTTCGTTATTTAAAACGTAATACCTTATTTTAATGTCATCCAAGTTAGAGAATGGTATTATGCATACTTAGAATCCCCATCTAACTGATGAATTGTTCTTAATGAAAGCAATTTTGGCCCTTTCCTACCTCCTGGCAGAACAGCAGTGAAAGTTGCATCACTAGAATAAGAAACAGAGAAGTTAAGTTAATTAAATAGATAAAAAGTTTAAAATTAAACAAATTACTCCTAAGGTCTATTTAGAATTGTTGCTCTTGTGTCCACAGTAAATCCATAAACACCTTTTAAAAATTTATTTGCATTTCAAAAAGGGAAGTTTCTGTTCATTCTTACAGATCCCAGGGCCACCTATTTTGTTTTATTTTTAAGCAAGCTTTCCTCATAACTCTTCTAGACATTGCTTTCATTATTTTATCTGAGCAGCCAACTACTGGTTATTTTCTAGTGTAGTGATGCTTCACAGAATGTGTGTTTTCAAATTTTCAATCTGTAAGCATTTATTCAATATCTGCCTAGTGATAGGTATTGTCCTAGGTTTTGGAATACAAAGACAAAAAAAGAAAGCCTTTGCCTTTAAGGAGTTTTTAGTCCTTTGGAGGAGACAACATGTACATATATGAATATGTACAAAATAAATACATAAAGATGAGATAACGGGTAGGAGGCACTAGCAGAGGGGAGGGATCAGGAAAGGCTTCTTGTAGAAGGTGATGATTTAGCTAAGCTTTGAAAGAAATGGGGGATCTTTCTAATAGACACATAAGTGAGAAAAGAATTGCATTATTGCAGGTATAGGGGACATAGTCTGTACAAAGGCCCAGAAATTGGAGTTAGATTGTTGTGAGTGATAAACATTTTACCAAAGTGACAAAGAATTAAATCCTTTAATCTCATATAGGGGTATATTTGGGGTTACATGGCTAATAATGAATTTGACTTTTAAGTATCCTTCATGGTCCATTTCTTCACCATTCCATTTGGCACATTGCCCAAGTCTGAAAAACATCAAAGTTAGTGTCTCTGAACAAAGTTTTACAACAGAGGTTACTCTGCTAGGATGTCCAAATTTAATCTTTTGCCCAAAAGGCCAAACAGCAAATTGGAGATGACCTAAGTTATGAGAAGCAAAACATAGTAGTGGAAAACTGTCATTCTGTCCGTTCCAACGTATGCATCTATATGAGCATAAATCATAAACTGACATCCATTCTGTCAGCTAGTGACATGGTCTAACATTTGCTAGTTATGGAACAAAGCAAATGAAGGGAAACTAATCAGAATTTACATCAGTAAACTGTCCCTTGATGTCCTGGAACATTAGACTATAAGGAGACTGCTGATCAAGAAAAGGTTGGTAGGCATAACAAACCCGTCCTCTAAGACTTTTATTTCTTTCTGCTCTCTCTGTCCTTCAGATCTCCTCTCTGGCTCATTTGCATCATGATCATAGTTAGCAATTTATTCCATGTTTACTGCTCTTCCAGTGAAACTGTCGACTTCAATTCTCTACTGACTCTTGATTTCCATAGCTGTCCTCTGGCTTATAAACTTCTTTTCATTGTGTCTGGTTTATCTTACTTCACTTATCAAACCTTCAGTAGTGGTAAGGGCATGTTGTTAGGTTATTATAATCCACCAAAAATAAATGTAACCTTTAACTACTTTGCAAATTTGGGACACAACCTGGATGTCTTCCACAGTATAACAGAATTTGAGGGTTGGAAGGGAACTCAGTGTCCATCAAATTCTGAACTCTTAACACACCAATTTGGTCCAGCCTCTTCTTAAAGACTCCCCAAGGTGGGAAGGGGGCTCCACTACCCCTTGAGGCAGCCCTTTCTGCTCTAGAATTACTGGGAAGTTTCTTCTGACAGCAATCCTAAATTTGTCTCTTGGCAATTTCTACTGATTGCTCCTGGTTTGGTCTTCTGGGAGTCAAACAGAACAGGTCTGACCCCTCCCTCATCTGATGTTGCTTTAAACCTCTATCAAGTATCTCTCCCAGAGACTTCTCTCCTTCAGGTTAAGAATCTCCTTTGTGTTCACTTCTGGGCATCTTGTAAACCTTGTGAGCCAGAAATCAAGGTCTCTGAATACATATATTCATACATTTGTTATAATGGGCGACATCACTTACAACTTGAGGAAGAAATAGATTTTGTACCTCTGTCACTGGTCTTTTATAAAGCTAATTTCAGTTTAATTCTTTGGATCCAGAAAAACTAACACAGACCTTCTGTGTTAGGGCAGATTAAGTCATTCCCATCTTAGGTATATTCTAAAATATGAGAAAATGAAGATGCCTTTCTGATTTGAGTTCTGTTTTCATTTAAGTAATGACTAGATTATAATTTACTAAATTCTTCTGAATGCCTTGAGAGCAGGAAGTAAGTTGCATTCATCTCTTTGCATAATGCCTTCCACATAATAAATTATGCACTTAATAAATTTTGAAAGAATAGACAAACTTAAGTAGCTTAGCTTAAGAACTCTTCATGAGAATAACCTATAGAAAAAGCAGAACCAAAGGAATATCCTCATGCTAATTTTTATTGAGCACACATAAGGTATGTGGCTAAGCTAGGTGTTATGGGAATGCCCTCCATTCCTATTTCTCAAAAAGAAAAAGAAATTTCATTTAACTGTTTGCTTTTACAGCCTACAAATAAACTAATAGCATCTGCAGTTATGCATAAAATCGAAGAGGAATTAACAATCCAGAGTGTATGTCGTTCTGCTAGGCTCATTAAGATTCTATGACAGCTCCTTTTTGTCTCGTTTGAGCTGTTAGTCACTTTTTAGATACCTTAGTTGTCTTTTCGATTGTCTCATATCATGAACTATGAAACAGACGTTGTCTGCAATTATTAAACCTTGCTGATTCCTTGAAAACTCAGCACACTTCGTGGGCTTCAGCTTTACATATGCTGTTTTGCTTTACATTCATTATGTTTCTCTCTTCCCTTACAGTTGATTCTTTGGATCCAGAGAAGCTGATACAATGTCCATATGATAAAAACCATCAGATCAGGGCCTGTAGGTTCCCTTATCATCTGATCAAATGCAGAAAGGTAGGGGATCGTTTTTCTCATTTGCTTTTTAATGTCCTCATAACCCACCCCATTTTAATAAGTAAAAATCAAATCATCTCAGTGCATAATTTTTAATGAATTGCCTGAATTATTTGATGAATCTTCCTCTATTTTATGTCAGTGTTTATAAGAGGGACTTTTCTTTTCCTATGGGTATATTAGATGGGTTTTGTTTATTTGTTTGGAGATGTCAGGAGCAACTTTAGAGAAGTAGTGCTTCTTGCCCTTTGTAGACAGAAGACAGAAAACACCAGTCTTTGTAAGTAATAGAAAAAAAACCTCTCCTACCTTATGAATTTGATTTATTCATAGTTTTGGAATATAAGGGTCAAATGATATTAGATGTTTTTCAGATTTTTTTTTTCACTTGAAGATTTATGACTTTATTTCAACTTGGATATCTGACTGAAATTTAACTTACTTAGGGGTCAGCCTCAGGAAAATATTATTCTCCTAAAAATAACTGTTTCACTAAACTTGAACAGTAAGCATCTTCAGAACTTACCAAGCATTCTTTCTTGTATAAACAAGGCTAGGGTTAACCTCACTATTGGTAAATTGCTAAAGATATGCAATCATTGTTGCTGAAATGCAAGCACCTGAAACAAGAGATATAAGCTTCTACCCAGATTTATGCTATGCAAATAATGTTCATAATAATTCAGGTTACTGACCAGTAAGTTTAATAATAACAACCTGACTGAAAAACAAGAGCCCAGTTTCACAAGTTCATAATAGATAATTAATAAACATGGGATTGATTAATGCAGGGTTCCTAGCCTATTCCATCAACTGTCTAAGGTACTTTGGTATCCAGGTGACAGCTGTCCTGACTCTTCTCCTTCCCTTGGCCCTCAGACACTTTTGATGATGAGAAAGTAACAGATGGTACCTGGAAGCCACAGCAATGCCTTCCTCTCCAGTTGAAGTCTTGACTCACTGGAAGAAGCCCTCACTCTCCCCGCACAGATTGGAATCTCCATGTCTATGTCTTTGTTCTCCTTTCCTTCTCTCCACAGCTCCTTCTTTATGCTTTTTCCTTCCCATTTCTTGCCCTCTCAAGTCTGTGTAGGCAGTCAGACTGAATTTCGTTGCTCCCTAGTTGTCTTTGTTTTGATGATAGGATTTAGGTAGAATGACCCCATCCATATACTTTATTTCAAGAACAGATCACCAGTTATCTTTTGATAACTCTTCCTAAGGGAAATGACTGCCAGGACTTATGACTTTAAAAGGGTTCTATTGTGTTCAACTTGAACAAACCTTTGCTGCAGCTACAGGAGCTCCTTCCCAGCTGCTTGTCTAACCTTGCTGTATCTGCCTCTACTGTAGCCTAGGTTGTAGGTGTTTTATTGTTTTACTGTTGCTGTTGATCTTAAAGATCAGCAATCAGATACTCAGAAATTTGGATTCAATTTCAAATTAAATTTCCCTCTCCTGGAAAATACATATATTTTCCTTGAAAACCTTGAAAAGTTTAACCTTGAATGTTAAACATAGGGATTGGAAATTCTGTTCAGATACTCAGTTCTGTTGACTTGTCTTTCTATTGGTAAGCCACTTTACCCTTCCTCTTCTGAGAGACCTATAGCTCTGTCTGCAATGAGTATAATTAAACTTAAATTGTAGATGGATTAATTAGGTAAAACTCATAATGTCTATGAGTAGTAGATTTTCTCCTAAGGATTTTTGCCCTATTTAAGCCACTGACTGAAAAAAAAAATTTTATAAAGCATTTATAGAGCAAAGCTAAGTCAAACCCTCCTTGGAGAGCTAAGGAACTGATGGGTTCCTTGGCTTTGCTTTGGTAGAACCACCCTGATGTTGCAAACAAATTGGCTACGTGTCCTTTCAACGCTCGCCACCAAGTTCCCCGGGCTGAAATTAGTCACCACATCTCAAGCTGCGATGACAAAAGCTGCATTGAACAGGATGTTGGTAAGGCTCAGCAGCTAAGGTACTTTGTTATTGGCACCTAGAAAACAGATATATACTGCATGATTAGTTTGATTTTTTTTTTGTCCCACTCCATTGTAAAAGGTCATTACTTTTTTCTTTATAAGATTTTATCTCCTAGCAGGAATAATCTGTCATGCTGTATTTGTCAGGCTCCTTTCTCTTCTGAACAACCTATTTTTATTAACAGTTTATATTAAAAATAAAAATCTCATATTATTGGCATAAATATTATGCTTAGACTTCTTTGTTTTCACTCCCTTCTTGGCCACCCCCTACCCCCACCCCAGCCCCTTTGTGTACCATCAGGGAAAAGATAAGTTCCCTTTGTTTAGATTTTAGACTTGTCCTTCTTTCAAAAACAAAGAAGCATTTGGCTGCCCTGCCTGCTAACCCCCCTTGAAGCAACATAACTTGGCAGTGCCCCATGCTCATGTGGGAATCTCTATTGTATCACAGTCAGCCAGTCCAGGAACTACAGATGCGAGGCTCTTACTGTGAATACATGGCAGTGCCCTCCTTGTGATGAAGACTGGGATAAAGGTGAGGCATCTCTGCTCTTTTGTCTGTTTATAGCCTCTCACTCCATAGTCAGGCTGCTAAACACAGAATGAAGATTTCCCTCTTTTAAGAACATGCCATATTGTTTAAGACGCCTGATAATTTTTATTGGGCCCCAGAATGAGTGCTGTTTGTATTACGTGCTAGACACGTGGAGCAGCCTATCTCTGAGTGGAAAAAACACTTCCTCACATCTGTTTTTTCCATAAATTGTGTTGTGCCATCTGTGTTTAGTTGTTAATAGACACATTTATTATTATTTATGCTGTGTGCGTTTATATCTTTCAATTAAATTCCTGCTACACTGTCACTTAGTCAGGACACTTGATCAATTTTTACTCCCTTCTTTAAACTCAGATGCTTGATTCCCCATTTCACAGCTTCTGCATGCTGGCTCACACTGGTGCCTTCCTAAATAAGTGTCACGAGCTGTGTTTTGCTTCCTTTGGCAGATTTGTGGGAGCAGTCCAGCACTACCTTCGTGTGGGGCACTGCTAACTGCGGTGGCAATAACAGGTAATGAGAACAGTGTGACTCTCGATGCTGCTCCTTCATACTGAATATTCTGTTGTTTAGAAGTGACCTCTCCAGTGTCAGGCTGTTTCTGGAATGTGCCTTGGTGGCTCCATACTTGAAACTGCAGTCTGATATCTGTGCTATTATGTAACACTGGCATTCCACATAGTCCTCCTGCTTACGTTTTCTTGATATGTGTTATAAATGGTGTTTTTAAAATCTCTACTTTTCCAATTTGATAGTTTTTCCCTTTAGTGACAAGTAAAGATTAATTAAGTCTTTTTAAAAGTAGTAGGCTTTCAAGGTAGGGAAATTTAAAAATTCCTAAAGGGAAGAGAAGAAAATCCATCTCTTCACTAGTTTTATTTCTGACTTAAAAGCAATAAGATGCATTTTAACATGTCATAGCTGCAAATGTCAGCCACAAACCCAAGGGAGAATCTGGGGTTGGAAACGTTGTGGATAGTGTTCCCTGGATACTAAATTTCCTATTTGTGCTTTTCTCTTCTTCCAAATGAACTATCTTGGGACTTCAAATTCTTGGCCTCCAAAGTTAATAGTAACTGTGTCTTCTGTACACTGTAAATTCATGGAGGTAAAATCATATAGACTTCAGTAATAAATTCCATTAGGGTTTTTATCCTGTTTTTGTTTTATAAGCCTCACTGTCTTGGACTTAGACATCTTGGCCCTTTTCCTTTGTCTTTTCTGGTTAGTGAGTGATTTGACAGGCTTGTCATGAAGTTGAACAGTAGATGGCATCCCTGTTTATCTCAATTGGACAGTGAAAATGGCTAGACCTTCCTGAATGTTGGTACAGAAGAACACTGAGCCGTTCAGAGGAGTAGTAATCATTCTGATTGCAAGAAAGCCTATTTTGATGGAAATACTTTTATTTCAGATCTGTGTGGGTTGTTGTTTTCCCCTTAGGTTATAGAGACACATCCTGACTGGCCGGTATTTTCTCATGTCTGTGAAACTGAAAGTTAGTTCTCATGTGACCTCAGTGTACCAAGACAGTCAAGGTCCTCTTTCTTTTTGCAGCCCTGCAAACAATGTAGTTGTGGAACATAAGAGTAACCTGGCTTCAGGCATGCGGGTTCCCAAGTCTCTGCCATATGTTCTACCATGGAAAAGCAGTAAGTGGGATGGAGCTGAACAAGAAGTGTAACTCTCTCCATGGTGTGGGTAGAGTCAACCTTGAATATTCAGGGATTGCTTCTGCTGTTTGTTACCCAGACCATTCTTCTGTGAACTCTGTGCCTTTGGAAGGAATCCTTAGATGACCTATTCATTATGTCTATTTCTAACCAGACACATTTTGAAGTAAAGAATCCAGTTCTGGGAACTACAACCAAAGACAGTGGAGAACCTCCCAGAGGGAGAGTACGGTAGAGACAGAGATGATCAAAGGATTAGAGGAAAACTATGGTTAAAATTTACACCATAATTAGAATCATTAAACCTAAATACTAATGTAATATAATTCTTCATTTGGAGAACACTGATGACTAGCTAGTCTGTCTCTCGAATGAGAATAAAACACAGGGAAATAGGCTTAAGAGCTACATCATGAGGAATATAGGCCAGATGTAATAAAAAAAAGTTTCCCAATACTTAAGGGGCCAAATGAGGCAGTTTTGAAAATTAGGGTATCACACAAAAATAACTGATACTAGGTAAGTGTGGTAAGTGATAGTGTCAGAGATACAGTGTAAGAGTTTAGAGGAGGGAAAAAAATCATTTCTTTGCTGAGGGAAATCAGAGAAAGTTTCATAGAGGGAGCTGAGTCTTGAAAGATAGAGGTAGGATTTCAACAAATTAAGATTAGAAGTAGAATGTATGGGAAAAATCTAAGCATAGGGAATAGTTTGTGCAAAGGCTAGAAAAAGATGGCACTTTTTAAGAGAACAGAGGTGTCTCAAAGTCAATTTGGGTAGAGTGTCAAGAATGTTGAAGTGAAAAGGGAATAGTATAGTGGAGAATAGGACTAGGACTAGAAAGATAGGTTGAGATCAGAGTGTCTGAAAAAGTCTTGAATTCTAGACTGAGGAGTTTATACTTGATGTGTCATAAACAGGGAATCGCTGAAAGGTTGATCAGAGAAGTGACATGACCAACTAACTGTCCAGTGCCTACATTTTACAGATAAAAAACTGAGAGGCAGAGAAATTAAATGATTTGACCAAAGCCTTAAAAAAATGTTGTAAATAATAGATTTAGGATTCAAAACTATATCTTCCAATTCTTAAAAATTCTTAAACCCTTTGGCTTTCTTTTCCCCGGCTTGCCCTGTCTGTTTATGTTAAAAAAAAAAATCTCTGTCTCCAGCCCTTTTACTTCTTAATCCCAGAGCTATAGCTAATATATCACATACCCAGGATAACACAAACCTTTGATTTCTAATTTAATGCCCACACTTGAACCTAGTATAACTTCTAAATCCAAATGCCCTTGGTATCAATTGTTATCTTTGCTAGTATCTGAGCTAATTTTAGAGTATTCAGTTGTCTCTTAAATTTTCTTTTGGTGGGAGGCCTATGGTCATTGAACATGAGATTACCAGATTAATTGCCTAGAGATTTGAATTGAGGATATTTTTTTGGTCCTTGTGTCACTGACTTTCAAAGTCTTTTAATATAGTTAGAATTCATACATCACAGTAGAGTTTCATGTTTAGTTGGGGATAGAGGATAGATTGTTTCCGTTGACTTGATGTATTTATTTTGAAATATTTCTACTCTATAGATGGAAATTCACAGTAACTGAAAATCTATCTCATCAAGTAAGTGTTTCAGTTTTATTTCACTATCTCATCAGATGGTAGCAGGATTTAACTGGACATAAAGCAATTTAGGTCCAATTTTCTCTCAGATGATAGTGCCAAATTAAAGCTTTGTGTGTGCGTGTGTTTCTAAGTATATAGCTTCAGTTATGGCTTTACACGCTAATGAATAGGCATTTGCTGCTTAAATTGGAATTCTGTTAACATGCCAAGTTGTTTTCCTTAACGTCAGTACACATTGCCTGTTTCTTCATTTTTATCAAAGTTGCATTTTAGATATATCATGCCTCTCTAATGGACTGAGATTAATCAGACAGCTGTGCTTCATGACCCTACAGTTCTTTACCAGTGCAGTATAGTTTAACTCATCAAAAAAGAAATACTTTTTCTTTAAACAAACACTTAGATGTTACTGGTTTCCAGGGACCTCATGTTATTACTGTTGTCTGAGCATTTGATAAGACAACTCTTAGGAGGAATTCAAAATCTTGGCCTTTTTATAAATAAAGACCTTTATCGAGGTCACCCCACAGCAGAACCAATTGGAATGCTTCAAGACTTTACCTGTATACTACCAGCTATATACTATTCCAGGGACATGAAGGATTGGTCTAAATCAAGACTTCTAACCTAACCTCTCTCTGAATAATGATGGATACAGGGAATGATCATTTTATACCAAAGGTCATTAGCTCCAGAAAATATATATTTAAAGCTAAAACCCCTTAACTTTGAGAACTAATGCTTTTCAGTTTGTTACTGTCATGTGTTTGGTTTCTTGATGGATTCTGATGCCACATTGTCCAGTATGTCTGGAACAGAGAAAATGAAATTCTTGAAATGCTCTTGGCTTCAAAAAGAGAGAGGATATACAATAGCCTGGGGAGTGTCAGGAAAGCACAAATTGAGGAGGCTATATGAATTGCCGACCTTGAGCTCCACACTGACGAATTCCACAGGATGTGTGTGGCCATGCACATGGTAACTTGCTGGTCAAGCTGGCTCTTCTAAGGAGAGAAATGAAGGAAAGCTGCCTCCATCAGTACTTAGGGACTTCAGTTTCTCTCCTTTGGAAATTCACTCTTCCACATTTATCTCCAACTGAAAAGTCATTGTTCCATATTACTCTTAAGATAGAAAAAGGAAAGAAGTATTTATCTAGAGAAAGAGTCCTTATCAGAAGCTGCCACAAATCCCCTTCATTTAACAGGATAAAAGGTCCTAACAGTAAGGAGTGGGTTGTAGTTAATCAGGGGGAAAAAAACAACACACTTTGCCTCAAAGAATTTCAGAGTAGTTTCCTTTCTCCTAGCACATCTGAGAGATGAGGCAGAGTGAATGCTGATGTTTTCAGAGAATGTTCTTGTGTACCTAGCACTGTGCTGGAGTACCCCTGACTCTGAAGGGCTAGATCAAAGTTGACAGGAAGCAGGAGGCAACCACCTTAGCAGGCTGACAGGAGGAAGTCTTAACTTTACTGTGGCTTTATGGACCTTTCTCAGATAATACTGGTAATGATAGCATTGATAAGTACTGAGAACTTTTCTTTTTCTGTTTAATTGCAGATGACAGACCCAAGAAGACACTTTTGCCTCCTGCTACTTACTACCAGTGGGTTCTTCATTTCTCTTCCTAATCTTATTTTGGAAAGATAAACTGTCTGTGGCTCTGATTGACCAGTTCCCTTTTTTTTCTCCTCCCCTCCCCTTCCCCCACTTGAGCCCTTTCTGCGATGCCTCTTCAGAAAGCTTTTCCAAATAAACCACAGATGTACTTACTAAGGTGGGCCCAATAGCTGCCCTGAAAACACAGTCAGTATCCCTAAAAGCAAAACCCCTCTTTTCTACCAGTGTAGGACACACAGTGATTTGAAACTATTTACCTAAACTAGTTCAGTAGACAGAAAACTTGGGCTAGAAACAGTAGTTTCTACTGTTTCTTAAAAGTTTAATCCAGGTGCATCTCTGTAAAGTAGCAAGAGGCCAGGTGTGTTTCAGCATTCATGTAATTGACCAGTTAATGATCCACCAGTCTATGTAAGATCCTTGAAGTATGGATAAGACTCATATAGAAAAACTCTTTTCTTTTGGAAGCTTTCCTTTAGGAGGTTATCTTAACTGTTCCCAAAGCACATGGGTTTTTCTGCTTCTACTTCTTCCCAGTTGCTAAAGGAAATTGTACTAGCTATCAGGCAAGGTACATATTAGGAAATGAATATTGATATGGGGTGGAGGGGAGGTATCCATTTTATATGTAATGAGGAGATAGACTTACCACCTCTATGGGATATTTAGTTAATTGCAAAAAACCTCCGAAGTTTAAATGTATGAAAACCTTGCTAACTTCTCTAGGGTGTGAGTATCCCAATACTTAGTCCCAGGGTGAGACTAGGTGAACAAACCCAGTATTTTGTTGGTAAATCAAACTTATGTGGAGACTTCCTAATCTCTAAGGCCTAGTTTTTTGTTTTTGTTTTTTTGATAACCTTAGTCAGGCATTGTCTAACCTAGAGACTTTGTGGATCTGGTGTTGATAGGAGCCCTGAGCACTCTGTAAAAATTATCTGCTCTAACCATCTTTGTCAATAACAGATAAGCGGTTGGGCTAATGGGAGGGTAGGTGTTGTAGAATCTAGCTACAGGGCAGGGCTTTTGGTCTTGGAACAAACTCCCGAATCAGGCTTGAAGATAGAACATTTCCATTTTCAGAGCTGTTAGTTGAGTGGGGAAATACAGGTATTTCTGGAGAGGACAGCATTTCATTGGAAAGGAATTAAAACACACCCCTTATCACCCCTCCCCTTTTCCTGTCTTCTCATATTTAAGGGTCAATCAGCACTACATAACAGCTTAACTTGGACTTGGTGGGGTGGGACTGAGAGAGGGGCTGAACAGGAACTTTATTGGTATATATGGGGGAGGGGGGGGAACAACCTTCTGCTACCCAAGTTGGGGAAACTAGGTGGTAGAGTTTCACAGCAGGTAACTCCGGTTCCTTTTCATAGTATATATGACATACTGGGAGGATTGGATGGGAAACAACTACTTTGGATTTTCAGGCATCCCCAGGGCAAATCATTCTGCTATTATTTAAAAAGGACAAATGAAAACCTTTCTGTTTTTGAGAGGATGTATCTGCCCACCCTGCTCCCAGAATGCCTTTTGTTTTGCACTTCCCCTCTTGAGACTAATTACCAGTAGCCTGACCCTTAGGAGTGTGAATAGCTCTCACCACAGATTACCTGCCAGTGTTAATTGTTAGCACTCAGGAGTGGGCTGTCTAAAGCCTGGTTTCTTCAATAAACTAATGATTAAATTAGCCTGTTTGGCTGGTTCAGGACCTAAAATTGTAGGTGTTTCAGAGATTTAGTGACCAATAGGAGATTCTCAAGAACGGATTAAAAAAAGTTGCTTTACTTCATTCAAAAAGCCACTGTCAACACAGCTTTCGGAGTTCATTTATTGAGAGTATTGTCCTTAGAATATGAATGAAAAATACTTGTGTTTCTTATCTAGTTCGTGCTGCTAGTTAAGGGCTCCATTTGACTTTGGACTATAAATATGGTTCAGATGTTCATGGCCCAGAGAAGACTGAGCCCTCCTGTATTCTGACTCTATTTTGGGCTTAGGCTCTGAGGAGAATTTGCTTTTTGGTGAGATTGCCTCTCCCTGCAGGGATGTTGGAAGTACCATGGTGATTTGCAAATGTTCTCACTAGGAATAAACAAATGTAGGTGATAAGTGCTGCTTAGTTCTCTTGGTAGCTCTGCTTGAGCAAAACAAGGAGAGCATTTGTTTGGATTTAATTTAAAATAATGTACTGCAGCACCATTTCAGGGATGCAGGAGTACAGTAGCTGCTTGTGTTAATTAGTCTCAGTGTTTTAAAAAAAGCATATATGTGTGTATGTACGTATGTGTTGGCATTGAAATGCTTCAGTTGCACTTTTCAGAATTCAGTTTAAGTTTGAAGTTGAGAAACACAACAATTTGATAAAACTGTGCTGATGATAGCTATCTGTAAAGGGGGCAGCTTGCAAAATTCAAGGCATTTTGTATGACATTTTAAAACGTCTTCAATATTTTGGCAAATTTGGGGAAAGAAAATGTATTGTGTGCTTGTATTGTTCAGATAGTAGAGAAAGATAAAAAACAGGCTTTAAACACTGTGAGAGAAAGATATACTGGGTTTTTTTTTCATTCTTTGAGCCCTGTCTTCATGGTGCTTCAGTGTTTCAGAACACATCCATAGTCTTTGTCAATCTTGAGCTCTTCAGAAGCAATCTGGATAGTTCAAGGGACTTTAATCATCAGCTTCATCCTAACAAACGACAGCTGGCTTGTACTTCTAGACCAGGTGAATGAAGAGACTTCATAATGAAGAATTGACCCCCTCAGTCCAGGCCTACAGCCTGGTTCAGCTTACTGACTCTCACAATTTCATATCTGGTGAGACTCAATGGTGAAATCTGAGACTTGTTTGCATCTAGGAAGAAGCACCTTAAGCCAGACTGTAACCCAGGAACGCAGCCATATGGTCAGCACATCTGCATTTGTGTTTACCTTGTTGGAGGACTGCTTTATGTGAAACTAAAACAATATGAAGGGTTTGGGGGAGACCTGGAAGGAAAGATTTCAGTTGCTGAGTTCCCACATTTTACATGAAGAAACGAAAGCCCAATCTTGCATGAAAAAGGCTTATTTGAACTTGGACCATGAATCTTAATTTTTAATCTGTGCTTGCATTGAAATAAAGTGCCTTTCAATCAAGTTAATCTGTTTTAGTTGTTTGCTTACACTTGGATTTGAGATTTACCTTTTGGAGAGGGGGCAAGCAGCCAGTGGTTCAGTGGATAGAGCACTGGGTCTGGAGTCAGGAAGACCTGAGTTCAAATGCAGCCTTAGACCAGCCTACCTGTGTGTCCCTGGGCAAGTCCCTTAACCTCTGATTGCCTGACAAAATGGATCTAGTGGAGAAGGAAATGGCAAACCATTCCCGTGTCTTTGCCAAGAAAACCCCAAATGGGATCATAAGTTGTTGGACATGAGTTGGACAGCAAGGAGAAAGGGGAGCTAGGATCTGTTAGCCTCTTTATATCATTTTCTCACTACAATAGAACTTTAGGGGAAAAGTACAAATTGGAAATTATGGGAAGCCACATTCTGGAGTTCCTGTTGAAGACACCTTGGAGAAATCTTATGTTGCGTAGTAAACACTGAGGGAATTTGTCTTCAGAGAAAAGGTAGCACCTATATTCAGCGTATTTATTCTGAGGCAGGAAATAATCTTTGCTAAGAACTTAAAAAGTAACAGGAGGGAATGTCAGCAACAGTAAGGTCAGGTAGACTTCCTGTTGGAAGTGACACTGGAGCAGAGCTTCCAGCACACACGAAGACTTGTGTGATGTACAGATGTGGAGCCATTCTAGGCCAGGGGGTGCTTTGTGCAAAGTCATAGCAAGAGGTAGAGTTGTGTCCTAGGATCAGCAAATAGGCCAGTGCAGCCAGAATATCAAGTAAATGAGGGGGAGAAGAGTTGCAACAAGCCTGGAAAAAGTAAGCTGGAGCCACATGATAGGCATTAAATATCAAAGGAATCTTTATTTTTTTCCAGATTCGGTACAAAGCTACTAGAGTTTCTTGGTCAGGGAAGTAACATAGACAAAGTACAGCAATGTCAGTTTAACAACTGCAGAGAATAAGTTGTGGGGGGTTAAAATTGGAGGCCAGTAAGCCAATTTATCATTGTTGTGTTTGTCTTTCATTGCCGAAGAAGACCATGCCATCAGAGAAATGATATGACTTGCCCTTGACTTTGTTTTGAGTGAGGGAGGGCTGTGCAGGTCACCATCCTCACTTCTCCACTGGAGCCATCTGGATCTAGTGACCAGATAGATATTCATCAGGATGACTGGAGATGGCCCAGGATGCAGTGGGAGACATTGACCCCTTTAGGCCAAGGCCTATTTGGTACTCACCTGGGATGATTTAGGGCTATTGGAACAGTCCAGGTAAGAAGTGATGAAGACTTGAACAAGGGCTATGATTGCAAGAGTAGAGAAATGAGGACGTGAGCATGAGATTTATAGGTGCAATTGACAAAACTTGGCAACCCATTAGTTGTGGGTAAAGAGTGAAAGTTGTGACCTGAGGTATGCAGAAGATATGACTTAGGTGACTGGAAGGATTGTGGTTTCCTAAATAGGAGGAGGAAGTTTAGGAAGAGGTGAGGATTTTGAGGAAAAACAGAATGAACTCTGATTTGGACCAGTTTGTCATTCATCTTTTTAGGAAAATTTAAGAGGCACTGAAAACTAGCTCTCATTTGAGGTGTTACCTGTCTGAGTCACCCAATCCCAAGGCATCAGCATGCATATTAGGGGATCTGAAGTGTGGTGATGGAAAGCAGGAAGACAATACAAACATTCCTCAGATGACCTGTAATCATTTCAAGGATCTTGCCTAATATTTGAAAATGGATAACAAGAGGGAGAAACCTTGAACCTGGATAATCTAAATATCAAATAATTTGTGTCCAAAATATTGACTGGTTCTAGTAGATGTCTGTGTTTTCTGACATTTGCTTTTATGAGCAGATTGAGGTCAGTTTCCTTTTTTAAAAATGGGAAGTGATTATTCTATTGAGGAAGATGACAGTTTGTGAACACGTATTTCATGCCTGCTGTTTTTCTCTTGATCATGTTGTACTTTCACTATTATTATGCCTGGCTTTAAAATATTCTTTGAGACCTTCCAGGTGAGGTAAGAGGAGCAGACAGTAGGAGAGAATATCCTAGCTAGTTGAGAAATTTTTTTTTTCCTAGGGAGGATCAAATGCAGTTTTTGAAATGCTTAGAGCAGCCTCTGTGAATTCCCTCATTTCCCAGAGATGTAGTTTCTACTTAATCTATCACTAAACCTGAAAAAAGAAAATCTTCAAAAGACCTTTCACTAAGTCTGAGGGCTGGAAGGGTTCACCTGGAACTCAAAGACCTGGATTTACAGAAGATATATTGAAAGTGGCTTTTTAGTTGTGTTAGCTAAGCCATAGATTAAATGGAGTCCTTAGGTTCCTACTCATTCCCCGTTAGGTTATTTTGAGGACCCACTATATGTTTGGCCTAATTTTTTTCCCCAGTTGCTCTCTATTCTCTCGTTTCTGTGATATCAACTGCCTTTCGGTATTCCATTTACAATTATACAGAGATTGTTTTGCCAGTTAGGATTGGTTTTATTTTTATGTCTTGGTTTTGTTTTTAATTTCCCTACTCTATTGAGTTACAGGTACATGGTCACTGATACTGCCTCCAAAAATTTAGTAGAGCTGCAGAATTCATATTTCTTCCATTTTGTTTTCGTTTTGTTTCAACCCTGTTTACACATGTATCTTTTTGCCTCTTATCTCCCTATCTCCTCTTCCCACCTTACTGCCTATATTGTGAACTTCCAGAGGCAAAGGAATATCCCTATCTTCCTCCTCCTCACAGCGTAGGCTGTACAGTCATCAAGGCCCATATGTCAAATTGTGTAAGAGAGCTGAGTCTTCACATAGAGATGTTTCTGGTTGGCAAAAAAACCATTTGATAGCCTTCTTTAAAAGCCTCCTCACTGGAAGGTCAGCTCTGGGGCTGCCTCTCTGAGCTGTTGGGTAAATGAGATGAGATTGAAGCTGATTCGCAGCCAAGGACTTTACAAATCAACACTAATAAATACGTTGGGCACTTTTACATTGGGATATGGAGAGTATTTTTTCCATAACAACTTCTTTTTATTCAGTGTATTCTTTAAATACCTACATGTTCTGAAGATGCTGTACACAATCTAGAAGTAACAAAGCCCTTGCCAGTAGATCTCTGATCTAACTGAAGTAGGTTACTCATCCCAGTATGGCAGGTTACAAAATCCCATCATCTATATCTTCCCATAAATTTGTCACAGTGGATGCGCCCCATTTGCTGGAGACAATTTACCTAACACCTTATGGATACCAATGGAAAATGTGGGCCATCCAGAAATTGTCTTTGACTCTGGATGTGCAAATAGCCTACCTTATTTTTCTGTCTGTGATACCATCCTTGATTCTACTTCTAATTCATTTTCAGTGAGTTATAATCTGCTCATGCCCACCATAATACCACTCCATTGCCCTTTGAGTATCAAACCCTTTGAAGATCATATCTTTCCATGTATGTCATAACTGGAAGAGGAATGATATTAATACCTTTGATTTAGAGAGAAACTTGGGATCATTAAAATAATTGTGAAATCTTCCTGAAGCAGGGAGAACTGTTTTCATTGTCCTGTTCAATTCTGGTTTCATTTTATCTGTTTGCCTTGTCCATCCAAAATATGCGATGAATGAGCACTATGGCTTACCTATCCACTTGCATAACCCAGTTTGAACGAAAGGCAGTCTTCATCTGATTGGTTTTTCCTGTGTTAAGAGCCAAGCCAAACCCTTGAGTTGAAGGGGCTTTGTGAATCCGGACTTGATACAAGCAAGACAGCAACTAGAAACAGACTCATTAGCCCAGCATCATCCCACAAATGGGAGCATCTAAAGGGTCTTGAAGGATATGAAAGAGGAGAGAATACCAAAGTCATGAAGGTGGAAAAATCCCCAGATATTATTAACAGAAAAGGTGACTGAAAGTATCAACTCCCCATCCCTTTGCCTACTTTCCCATAAATGCAAAATTTTTATGAGACTAAACATTCATTGAGGGCATTCTTAATGAGATTAGAAGGGAACAGTCAACTAGCATTTGCTAAGCCTACCATGTTCCAAGCAATGTGCTAAGCAGTGAAGTAAAGGGATAGTTATGCTCTCTCAAGAGAGAGAAAAAGCACAGAAACTGTCCCCATTTAAGGAGCTCACCATAAAATAAGGAAGACAGCAGGCAAACTATGTACAAACAAGATATATACAGAATAAATTGAGCATAGTCTCAGAAGGAAAGCACTAAAATTAAGAACTGGGAAAGGCTTCTTGCAGAAGTTGAGATTTTAGCTGAGATTTGAAGGAAGCCAAACTATAACAAAGGGATGAGTGTGCTTTAGGCATGAGAGACAACTGGTAAAAAATGCTTGGAGTTGGGAGATGGAGTATCTTATGTGAGGAACAGCAAAACTACTCATGTCAGGGTATGTGGAGGGGAGAGTGAGGTGGAAGAAGGCTGGAAAGGTAGGAAAAGGCAAGGGTTTTAAAAGCCGGGCAAGCTTCTGTATGAGATCTTTCACAGTTGACCCAATTTGGCATTACAACTGAAAGATAATAGAAACCACAAGCTTTCCATCATGCATGTTTGTCAATTTTAAAAATATTTGACTCAGCAGAGCAAAACCTTTAAAAACTCTTCTCCAAGGTGTCTGCTGTCCATGTCATAAAAAGATAATACACATAGCAACAGAGGTAATTTTGTTTTGATTATGAACATCAAGTTTAAGTCACAAGACAGGAATATATATTCACCAAAAATATTTGGCACTATCATCAAGAATGTCCCGTGCATCCCAAGACAAAGACAGATTCTCTTACAGACAGTATCTTCTCAAAATCATCAATTGAAAATAAAATCAATTCCACAAAAGCATTTAGTATTGCAAGGGTACTGGGAAGACAGAGACAAAAAAAATAATCTCCCATCCCCAGTGAACTTACATTCTACCGGATACATCCCTTCTGTATGTTAATGAGTACAAGATAACTTGAGAATGAAGACAGCACTAACAACCAGAAAGGCCTCTCATAAGAATTAGCACTTGAATGTTAATAAAAACAAAGGATTCTAAGAGTCAGAAGGAAAAAGCATGTGCATCCCATGCATTCCAGGCAGTGTGTGCAAAGGAACGCAGGAATGTGTAATGCTGAGATTGAGAAACAGCACGACAAGACAGTAAGAGAGTGCCAAGATTTGACATATCACTGGGCATGGGGAGTGAGAAAGAATGACTAAAGAAGTGAACCCAGATGATTGAAAGGATGATACTTTCAACAGAAATAGGGGATTTTGGAGGAAGAAAAGGTTTAGGGGAAAAAATGAATTTCACTTTTAACATTGTTCACATGGGACTAGGTGATGTCTAGCAGACAGCTGATAATAGAGGGCTGGAGTTCAGGAGAGAAATTAGGGCTGGATATATTTGAGCGTCTGCAAAGAAATAACCCCTAAGAGCTAAGAAGCCAAGAGGGTCCAGGACTGCCTTGAGAAACAAAGCCTATTAGGGAATATTATGATTGAGGGAGGCTAAAATTAAGAAGTCAGGTGAGAGGAAAAACCAGTAGAGAGCAGTGTCACGAAAGCCAACAAAGAAGACATCCAAGAGGGAAAAAGTGATCAACAATGTTGAAACTAGAGCACTCAGGAATGAGGACTGAAGGGGGCCGTCAGGTATAAAAATTAAGAGGATCCGTGGATAACCTTGTAGTCTTAGAGCAGTTTCAGTCAAGTGGTGGTGTCAGAAGCCACATTATAAATATGTTTAAAAGGAGGCAGAAACTGCCTTCCACAGAAAGCATCCTGCCCCCCCCCGCCCAAAAAAACCTTCAAACATCTGAAAAACACCAAAATCCTAGCCAGGAGATCCAGAGAAATCACGATGACCCATTCTTCCAGCCAAGGTCAATATAGAGAGACAGGTCTGTGGCCACTAGGAACAGGTTCTAGCTGGAATGAGTCATTCCAGGGTCCAGTGCTGAAGAGAACTGAAACTATGCCCAAGGGAAAAGAGAGGGCCTGGTCCCATACTGAGGCACCGCCACTTTGTGCAGAAATAGGTGCCAATTGAAAGCTTTGTTGCTCACTACCCAGTTCTTGGTCACTGCCCAAATGTTAGGGCACACTGAAGAGGAGACAAGCTTAGGGGTGGCATTCCTGGCTAAGAAGTGGTCGTGGACTCTAGGCTGTGTACTAATTGAGGAACACCAAATTGAAAAGCAAGCAGCAGCTATGTGGTTCAGATTCCAGGAGCAAAGTGGGGTCTCAGTTCTATCCTCCAACCTAGTCTGAAGCCAGCATTGGAAAAACCAGGGTAGGAATCCCAAGTCAAAGGAAAGCCTTCATGTCTGTCACCGAATCAGCAGAACTTTTCCAGCTCCCTGAAACTTCAGATGTGGAGAGCCCCACAGTCCTGTTGTTCAGACTCAAACCCAGGTCAGGAATTTGCAGACCTCAGACAAGGAAGCAGAGTTCATACTTTTGCCCTTGATCAGACCATTTTGGGAGCACTGCAAGCTTGCATACAGGTCCTCATCCTGAGCTGTTCCTGAAATACTGAAATAATATAATATTCAGTATCCCAAGAGGGCAACAATGGAAGCAGCCCAGACATTTCTTCCCAGCTAACATTAAGTTAAAATTCAATAAGTAGTTTGGAAGAATAAGCAAACAAGAAAGAATCCTGCTATAAAGAACCGTTATGGTAAGAGGGATGCTCCAAGCACAAACCCAGAAGAGAAAGACTCCAAAGTATTTATGAGCAAAGCCTCGAAAGAAAAGCACAGCTTGGGTACAAGTTCAACCAGAATTCCTGAAAGAGATGAAACAAGAATTTTAGAAAAGAGTTTTTAAAAAGTTTTATAAGTAAAATGAAAGTGCTAGAGAAAAAAATGGAAAAGAAATGAGAGCTATGGAAGAAAATTGCAAAGAGGATTAATAGCTTGAAAGGTACACAAATACTTGCCTGAGCAACAAATTTCCTAAAAATTAGAATGGACCAAATAGATGCTAATGACTTCATGAGACAGTAGTAAATACATACATACACACACATGCACACATACACATATATACAGTCAGAAGAAAATAGGAGAACTGCTCTAGAAAATAGATCAAGGAGAGAACATCAATGGACTACTAGAAAGCCAAGAAAAAAAGAGACCTAGATAGCATATTTCGAAAATCATAAAAGAAAACTGTCTAGACCTCTTAGAACCAAAGGGCAGAGTAGAAACAGAAGGAACCCAGTGGCTACCTCCTGAAAGAAATCCCAAAGTGAAAACTTCCAGGAACATTATAGACAAAATCCAGAAAAAAAATATTGCAAAAGGCCTGAAAGAAAAGAAATTCAAGTACCAAGGATCCACAGTAAAGAACATATGATTTAGTAGCAACTACTATAAAAGAACAAAGAGCTTAGCATACAGTAATTCAAAAGGCAAAGAAAGGAGGGAAGGAAACAAGTATTTATTAACTGGCAGACATTTAAAGTGCTATTACTATGTGCCAGGGATTGTTCTAAGTGCTTTACAAATACCTCATTTTAATCTCTGTGAAGTAGGTTCTATGATTATCCCCATTTTACAGTTGAGGAAACTGAGGCAGACAAAGGTTACATGATTTGCCCAGGGTCACACAGTGTCTGAGGCCAGATTTGAATTCAGGTCTGCCTGACTTTAGGCCCAGCACTCTATCTACCTCTCTTTATCTAAAGGGACATAGGCTTATAACTAAGAATAACTTACCCAGTAAACTGAGGTTCCCCTCTATAGAGGGAAAAGTAAATCTTTAATAAAATAAAGGACTTCCAAGTAGTCCTAAAGAAAAGACTAGAGTGACATAGAAACTTTAAGATGCAAACACAGGAGTCAAGAGAAACATGAAACGGTAAAACATGATCACTATGATAAATCATTAGAGTAAACTGATAACATCCCAATATGAAGAAATGATACATGTGTCCCCTCTGAACCCTATCATCATCAATGGTCACAGAGGGAGTCTAATCGGATGGAAAGCCTAGGTCGGGGTGGTCCTATCTTAATGATCTTAAAAAGAGAAAGAAAAGAAAAGGAATACTCTGGAGGGGAGGAAGGTTAGTGAAATTAATCTCACATACTTATGATGCACAAGTAGAAGTTTATACAAATAAGGAAGGGGGGCAGAACTACTAACACGTGAAGCTCACTCTCTTCTGAATTTGTCAGAGGAGAAAAGAATACACACACACAGAGATGCGTAGAGTAATATATTTTACTTATCAGGGAAATAGGAGGAAAAGAGCAGAAGGGATAAGGAGGATTCCATTAGAGGGAAGATAGATTAAGGAAGGAATTAATCCTAAGCAAATCAAACTCTAAAGAATATACAAAAATACTTGGAGATCTTTTTGCAATGGTAAAAAATTGGAAACCAAGGAGGGGTGCCCATAAATTGGGGAATGGCTGAAAAAGTTATGGCATATTAATATAATGGAATTCTATTGTGCTTAAGAAATGATGAAGGGGATGATTTCGGGGGAATTTGAGAAGACTTCTATGCACTGATGCAGAGTGAACTGAACAGAACCAGAACAATGTTTACAAAGACTTAAAGCAAATAACTTTGAAAGATTGAAGAACTCTGATAAGCATGAAGATCAAGCATGGTTCCATGGATCCATGCCATTTACTTTCTGAAAAGTGAAAGACTTATGAATGCAAAATGAGATGAATAGATCGGTCAGGAGATAGATAATTCGGAAATGGCCAATATGGAAATTTGTTTTGCTTGACTGTATATGTTTGTAACAGGGCTTTCGTTTTCTTTTTGTTCTCAACTGGTGGGAAGGGGGTGGGAGAAAGAGATAGGCAATTTTGGATGACTGAAAAAACCCAAATTATTTGGGACTTTACAATGTATTGAGTTTATAGTGCTTGTTTTACATGATCCAGGTGCTCACTAGCAGAGAGATAAGATGGGAACATAAACACAGAGGTCACACAGAGCAGCACAGCATGGTCAGCCTGATATATTAGAAGGACTATGGCTTGGTTTCAACTTAGGCTCTGTCACTGATTACTTAAATGACTTTTGGCAAGTTATTTCATCTGTGGCTACCTCGGTTTCCTCCTCTATAAAATAAGGGAGATGATCTCTAATATTGAATACACATACATATGCATATATACATTTGAAGGCTAGTTTTAATTTTTTATAGAATTTATTTTCATGTATCATCCTTTTCAATGGCTCTCTCTTTTTTAAGGGAGTCCTGGAGCAAGGTCAGCAATCAACAGGAAAAATAGAATCTCTCTTTACTTTCTCAGGTTAGATTATTATGTGGGCTGTAGGAAAATAGTCTTCTGACCTTACAAGGTCATGTGTTTTCCTGGCAGTATATACCTTGATGGTCAGGATCGAGTCTGTAATAGTATATAAGCAGATCAGTTTTAGAGTTTTGATTTATAAAGGCTCTCTATCCCTATTTCTCCCAGGAAAAATTCCTAGGATAACTCCTGGCATTATAAATGCACTTCTGAGCCTCAAATTAGTAGAACAGGTACAAATAAGCTCCAGGTATCCATCCTGTAGGGAGCAGGATCTCTTGTAGCTATCCTGTCTTTGATGGTGATAGGGGTGGATGAAAAGAATAAGAAATTGGTTATCAAATAACATTGAGTGGACATGAGACTCTCCATCTTACACTTTAGTCCCTTGAGAGAGACTGTAAAGTGTTAAACACTGTAAAGTGTTTCATAATCATCCACTCCAGCCACTGTTCAATAGTTGAGAAATCCAGAACCCCTATTAACTAAACCCTAAGTGCAGGTCCACTCATCTGTCCTCTCATGGCTAAACTTGTTGTTTTTTTCTTTTGCTCACAGTTTCCCAGTAAGTAAGGGTGGGCAAGGAGGGTTGACTTCTTCCCTCCTACTGGTGGGAAAATTGAAAGAAAGAAACATGGGCTTTAGTTGTGGCAAGTTATTTAACTTCTCTGGGCCCTAGTCCCATTTTAAATGAGAGGGTTGGTTTAGAAGA
Organism: Potorous gilbertii; assembly: GCA_028658325.1. Lineage (NCBI taxonomy): Eukaryota > Metazoa > Chordata > Mammalia > Diprotodontia > Potoroidae > Potorous > Potorous gilbertii. Next base: position 182,996,046 of record CM053770.1, on the reverse strand, counting down.
TGATTATTAAGGTCTCTGTCCAGCTCTATCACTGATCAGAGGCAACTAGCAATACAGTGGATATTGTGCTGGGACTGGAGTTAGAAAGGCATGAGTTCAAATCCAGCTTCAGACATTTAATAGCTACATGACCCTAGGCAAGTCACTTCACCTCTGTCTGCCGCAGTTTCTTCATCTGTCATATGAGTATAACAATAGCATCTACTTCCTAGTATTGTTGTGAGGATAAAATGAGAGCATTTTAATGAAGCACTTTTTAAAAGCTAGTTAACATACTAAGAAACATAGAGATTTCCACACTGATTGACACAAACCCCAAGGATATAATGATAAATACAAAGGTACCATATGCACCAAAATATTTATATCAGCACTTGTAATATGAATGGACTGGAAATAAAAGTTACTTGTCAGTTGTGGAGTTACTACACAAATTGTATTAGGAGAATGTAATGGAGTATTATTGCGTTCTTGAGCAATGATGAAAATGAAAGTATAAAGAAGACTAGAGCTTTTTATGAACTGATGCAATGTGAAATAAACAGAACCAGGAAAAAATATGTTCCATGTATGTAGATAGAAGAACAAAAACAAAAAGTGGATTCTGTGAAATTATAATAATCCAGTTTGTCCCCAAAGAAGAGATAGGAGAATGGTCTTCCCTCCCTTTTCTGTTGAGGTCGGTGACTGTAGATGTGGAACACACTCTATAACATCAGACGTGATTGATGTGGGGTTAATTGTGCTGACCTTTTTGATTTCTCCTAGCTCTGTGGGAAGGGAAGAGAGAGGGATATAGTGGAAAAATTAAAATTATGTGAAGAGGGAAGCTGGGTGGTGCAGTGTAGAGAGTGGACATTGAGTGCTGGGCCTGGAGTCAAGAAGATCTGAGCTCAAAACCAGCCTCAGATATTGACTAGCTCTGTGACCCTGGAAAAGTCCCTTAACCTCTGTTTTCTCATCTGTAAAATGGACATGATAATAGCACCTACCTCCCAAGGTTGTTGTGAGTATCAAATAAAAAAGTAATTGTAGAGCTCTTAGTACAGGGCCTAGGATGTGGCAAGCACTATATAAATAAATGTTAGCTATCATGATCATTGTTAGCTATTATGTGAAAACAAATGATGTCAAAAATGTTTTAAGACCTTGCAGAAGAACAGGGGTATAACCCAGCTCTCCGGCATCCAACTTAACCCTCATTGCAGAGTCTAATTCCCCAAAGGGTGAAATTTGAGCTTTCTCCAAGCAGAACAAATCAGGGTGAGAGTGGACAAGCCTAAAGAAACTTTAGTATGTTACTAATTCTCATAGAAAAGCTGGGGAAAGGGTGTAGATCCTCCTAGTATCCAGCAGATGGCGATGAAATCTCAACACTTCACTGGGTCCCAAGACCTAAGGCAACTCTGAGCTGGGTAAGGGGCTCTGAGAGGTCCAAAGAACATTTTGGAGAGTCAACAGTTGGCCCCGGCTGATGTTAATGCTGTTACCCACCTGCTTCCTCCTCTTTTGCATATAAAAACGTTATCGCCAGCCCTAGTCGTGCCTCATGGGTAGGACTCCTTCCTGCTGTCAGATTTTATCTGGAACCCTGGGCTTAGGTTAGTAAAACAGTCCTAGGGTTTAGAGCTAAAAAAAAGAACTTTGAGATGATACAGTCTACTCCAACTGTGCAGATGCGGAACCACGTCCTACAGAGGGAAATGACTAGCCCACAGTCACACAGGGAGTAAGCAGCAGAGATGGCATTCATGTCCAGGTCCTCTGAGTGCAAATCCAGCAATCACTCCCTATTTACCACTGGTAATAAAAAGAAACATACTTGAGAAGGGTGAGGGAGAGTGGTTCCTTCCTAAAGATCAAATTCCAAGGACCCTATGCCATCGGGATATTTGCCAATTGGCACGAAGCCCTACTCCTGACATGGAAATATTAGCATTTCAGTTCCATGGAAGACTTCAGATTGGGTCACACACACCCTATCCGTCCCTGACTCTTTCCCAACCCTGAATTTAACCCAAAGCAGGAGCAGCAGGTGCTGAGGCATCCAAGACATGCAAAAGCCTTTTCCACAGTCAGCTGTCTGGCATCTTTGGGCACTGAGCCTCCAAGTGCATGGTCAGGCACACTGCCTGGCAGCGGGCATTGTGCCAAGACCACCAGCCTTAGGTGCAGTCAGCATGCCAAGCCAGAGGGCATCCTTTTGGCACCATGCCCATCAGCTTTTCCCACTCTGGGCTGGATGGAACCCAAAACCTCTGACAGCCCTCCTTAATCTATGGGGAAATGGAATTAGTTCTTCCCTGGAAACAGCAGGAGAGAAGCAGTCAAAGTTTGGAGGGATGTTGGCTGGATGAAATTGTGACTTAGAATCAGAAGATCTTGCCTTAAGTGTGGCTAGGCTATTACTGCCTACTCAGGTGATCTTTCACAAGCTAAACAATTAGATCAGATCCCCAATTTCCTCATCTTGTAAAATGTGGGAATTGAACTAGATGACCTCCTAGATCCCTTCCAATTTCATATCCTTTGAAATAAAATCATGGAGAAGAGGGGACAGCTCTTTTCCCTTTGCAAAAGAGGAATTGTGTCAGCCTAGCTCCTGACCTTTCCCCAAGACACCTAAAATCCTGAATGAAGAGAAGGTGCTTTTGTCCTATGATTCCCAGAGGTGGTGAAGCAGGAAGAGGTTGGGTATGCCTGGAGATCACTAAAAAGTGTAAAAGTGCTGTTACTGCCACCCACCATTTGACTCAGTCCACTATTGTGTCATAGTGTGGGAGTGGGGGCCAGCTTTCCTCCTATTCCCACAGGGGACAGGAGGAACCATGGACTAGGGATGGATTCAGGAACTATGGAAGAAGTGAAAATCCTGAATTCTCAGTCACTACCCCCATTTCCTCCATCCCTACCACTGGACCAACCACATCCTGCACATTCAATGGGACAGCCACAACAGAAAGTCTGAGACAGAACAAATGGATCCTAAGTATCAGTCTCAGGATACCAAGGAGGCCAGAAAAACTATGTCTAAAAGAGTGGCATTCATTTGCATAATACTTTGTATCTATTAGATTATAAGCTCCTTCAGGGCAAGAACTGGTTTGGTTTTTTTTTTTTTATCATGCTTAGCACAGTGACTGGCACAGGTAGGCCCTTAATTAAAGTTTATTGATTGACTTATTAATCTTTGCTTTATCCTCAGAAGAATGAGATCCCAGCACTTCCCTCAAGGTCCCTTCCAAATTTGTTTCACATCCTCTACCCAAGTGAGTTTCTGTGGAACATGGGAGGAAACCCAGAGTATAAGGAGACTCCAGGTTTTGTGATATAAATAATATCACATATTTGTATGTAGCTTTCTAGCATACAAAGCACTTTCCTCACTCCTAACCCTATGAGGTAGGTTATACAAACATTATCCTTCCCATTTTAAAGATGAAGAAAATGAGCCTCAGAATTGCTTCCATACTAGAAAAGATTTTCATTACCTCTCCATTCTACTGTTAAACAGTCACTTAATCAATCATGTCTGCTTTTACACACTCCCCTCTCTTATCCCTCCTTCACAATAGCTAAAACAGTTTTTTTCCTGATACACAGATATGACCATGGCAAAAGACAGCGATATAAATGTCAGTTTTTATTATTGCCACTCTTGCTTTAAAACCTTCAGATACTCCCTCTTACCTAGAATCTAAATAAAATGCTAATTTCTTAGCCTGGCACATAAGACTTTCAGCAGCCTGCTTCCAACTTACCTTTTCAAAAGGATTTCACCCTGTTTATTTCAGCCAGACTGGACTGCTCGTCCTTCCTGAATCAAATTATGTCCTCTCTTGTTTCATTCTCACAGCCCATCTTCCATACTTAGTGAATTCCACATTTACACCTGTTGAAATTGTTCCCTTTTTACAAAACCTTCCTTGGATGCTAATTCTATGAAATCTTCCCTGGTCTTTCCCCACCCCAAAATTTCTTACAGCACCTTGTCTAGACCCCATTTTCACCCTTATCATACTCTGCCCTGTTTCGGTCACTCATGTATAGGTCTTATTCTTTCTATTAGATGATAAGCTCCTTGAGGTCAGGGTACCTTCATATCCACAGTACCTAGGACAGTGTCTCACGCTTAGTATGGACTTAGCAAAAGCACTTTGAATTGTAAAGTGGTACAAGTATTAATTCTCATGTTTGTTGTTATTCAGTTACATCTGGCTCTCTGTGATCCCACGTAGGGTTTTAGTGGCAAAGATGCTGGAGTGGTTTGCCATTTCCTTCTCATTTTACAAATGAGAAAACTGAGGCAAGCAGGATAAAGTAACTTGCGGGGCGGGGGGAGTCACACAGGTAGCTAGCAAGTGTCTGGGAACATATTGGAACTCAGGAAAATGAGTCTTTCTGATTCCCAGCACCATGCTGTATTCACTGCACTGTCTAGCTGAAGCTTATAGAGTTTGTAACTTATATGATTTCTCAACCCAGTGATGGTAAATTCAGGAATTAAACCCTGGTCTTTGACTCTAAGTCCAGGGTTGATTCCATTAAACCATAGAAATCTTAGAGTTTATTTGAGACATAAGACCTGTCCCTTTCTCCCCAGCCCAACCTTAATTCCATTTGAAGTCTACCTAAGTCATCTTCTAGAAATATAGGGAACGGATTTTCCTCTTTTGCCATTATTTCTTCCATTGCTGCAGGTGGCATCCCTGCTAGAGTACCACCATGATCTACTCCAACTTTCCCTTTTTCCAGATATTTTAGAAGGGTCAGGAGTCATTCAATCAAAGAGGAGATCCAGAACCTTCTCACTGAATTAAAAAATAGGAGAGAATACCTAATTTCAGTCAACCAACAAATATTCATCAAAGGTCCATGATCCCACAGAACAAGATGTGATCCCTACCCTCAAGGACCTCATCAGTTTATTAAGGGAGATCAGATGAATAACTATGAGATGACTAATGAAACATATAATTAGCATGTGATTAAGTTCTAGACTGTGAGGACACTCACTGAGAAGACTAATTGGAGAAGGTAAGAAGAGCTTGAACTAAGCCTTTAATTTAATTCATAGAATTATTAGAAAGAGACTTGAAAGGCACTTTAGAGGCCAGTCAGTCCTGTCTGCTCATTTTACAGATGAGAAAACCAAGGCACAGAAACTTTAAGCAATTTTCCCAAGATAACACATCAGGAATTGGAACTCAGATCATCTGACTTCTAACCTAACATTCAATTCAACAAATATTAATGAAGTCCCTACTATGTGTGGTGCACTGTGCTATGTACTGAGTTGGGGAAGGGGAGAATATCAGACACAGATTCAATCTACCACTTACTAGCCTGTTCAGAGAAGCAAAAGGTTCATGCTGGGCAAGAGTTTCCTGATTCTTCTAACTATTTAGAGGAAAGTGCTACTTTTGAACATTAGAGTTTCTCTACCTAAGCACTAATAGCTTTGTCTTGACTAAGTCAATTACACTTGACTTCATTTTCTTCAACGATAAAATAGGTTCTTCATTTCCTACTCACCCCATGGAGTTGTTGGAAGGAAAGTCCTTAAAGGATAAAGTTTCTGAGAAACTCTTAACCATTTATTCATGCTACAATTATTTATTAAGCATTTACTCATATGCAGGAAAATGTAGATAAGATGGCATCTCTATCCTCAGAGACTTTGCATTCTAGTAGGGTGATAAAATGCCAAAAGAGATAAATATAATATACCATCAATACTCAGTGAATCAAGCTGGAATGGAGGGATAACTGGAGTAGAGTTGGAAGATTTGGGTTCTGGTCTGCAATTTCACAGTTTTGTAACTGAGAGAACTTTAGGGTAAAATTGCATCTATAAAAAGATGGAATTGGATCTGATCATCTCTGATACCAAGACACCTTCCCAGCTCTAAATCCTATGATCCTCAGTTTGGCAGAGAGATGGAAAGAGAGAGAGAGAGAGACAGAGAGAGAGAGAGATGAGTGGGGGAGATGGAGAGAGAGAGATGAGATAAGAGGGAGGAAGGGAGAGACAGAGAGAGCAGATGAGATAGAGATAGAAATAGAGAAAGATGATAGGGAAAGAGAGATAGAAAGATATATAGAAGGATGGATGGGACAGATAATAGGTAGATAGATAGATAGATAAAACATTTATTAGGAGATTATTATGTTCAAGGTGCTGTGCAAAGCACTAATTGGAGAACTGAAAAAAATGCTATGAGATCAGTTGAGGAATTTGTCCCATGAGAAAAGTAAAAAAAAGACTTTATGGAGGATATAGCACAAGGCAAATTGTTTTTACTATTCTGTATAACATGATCCGTGCCCTCCTAGAATTCACAGCCTTAAAGGAAGTACAGTACCAGTTGGATTTAGATGGGGAAAGGGAAGGCCAGAGCAAACAAGGAGGAGCAGCTGGATCAACAGGGACAAGGAAGTATGGCACACCTATGGGATGGCCAGGAACCACTGAGGAGAATAGTCTGATTAGACAAGCAGAGAACACAGTTGGGGAGAAGCTATTTAGTTATTTCCTATGAAGGACAGGAAGGGGCAGAGGAGATTGCTGAATGTTGGGCTACCCCCTAACCAAGCCCTGCTAGTTTTACCCCCCTGCCCCCTCTTTCCCTCTTCCCAGGCCTGTCCACATTCTAAGATCTCCAACTCCATAGAATTATCCCTGACCAGAATAAGAGAAGAGGAAGGGAGTTCAGCAGGGTAGAAAACATGGGTCTTATTTCTCTAAGCTTGCCCTGTCTATATTGTTTTTTTCCCTTTGTCTCAGTTTCCTCATCTATAAAATGGGAGAAATAACATTGCTCTGCCTACCTCAGTGTTCTTATAAAAGCTAGGCATTCAATAAGGACTAAGCCTTTAACAAGGGTTAAAGCATGGGGAGTAGAGAAAGAGTCTTTATTGTGGAATCTACCCAAGCCCTTCCTTTCCTCATCTAAATGCTAGAGTCTCCTTTTGTTTTTTTCTTCAGGGCCTCCTGCCTATTCTTAGTGAAAGGCCCTCTTTGCTCCCTGGACCAGCACTCCTTCCCTCTCTTCTCTATTATCATCAATACTGATACCTCCATCATTGTAGAGAGCACTTGTCTCCAGAGTAGAGACTATTTCCAGTGGTCAGTGGGATGACCCTAAGGAGTGAATAAGATGATCCCAAGGGATAATCAACAAGGAGAGAACATGGATGGCATAGCCAATCCCAGGGTATACCTCCAACGTAGTTACACCACTCCTTTTACCCATTACCCCAAAGCTCCCTCATTGCTGTGGGGAATCCTGTCTCCTCTCTGAGCTGTTGAAATTTATATTAAGTACATTAGAATCATATCTTCATACTTTAAACAGACCATCAGGGTAGGTATAAACCTGAGTTTTTGCACCAACCGTGCAGATGACTTGAACATAAAACCCTACTGCCACCAACCTACTTATATCCTCCCTTCTGCATGTCACCTCCTGGCTGGGGCCAGTACCCCTTGGCAGGATAGTCTCTGCACCCTCTTTTCCTGAATACTTCCTCTCTCCTCTCTGGATTGTTGAAATTGATATTAAGTACGTCATCCACAAAAATGATCATATCTTCATACTTTAAACATTTGAAAACAATTTCTCAACCTGTTTAAAAATCTTCTGAACAAAAAGCTTCAGTGAGGTTTGAACCTATGGGTTAAAAAAATGTAATCCATTCTGAATCTCTTGCAAGAACTGATTGACATCAGAGAAAATGGAAATTCTAGGATACTGCCTGGTAAGAGCCCTGCCCTTTCTCCTCCCCTTTTTGTTTGTCATTGGGACAGAGTTTAGCATAAGCAGACATAGATGGAACTGGATCATCACTACAGATCTTATTACAGCAATCGTCCCCTTCCCCTAATGCTCTTTCATACTTAATTTTAGTCTTTCCTTCTAATTATTTCAAATATAGCTTGTTTGTACATACAAACATATAGTTTATTGAATACATTATATATATGCATATATACACACATGTATGTGTGTGTATGTATATATATATATATATATATATATATATATATATATATATATACATACACACACACACACACATATATAGTGTATAGTTTGTTGTCTGCCTGTTTTCTCCCCCACGGGAGCTCCTTGAGAGCAGGATACTACCTTTGACCTTTTTTTGTATCCCTAGGATTTAATGCAGTGTCTGGGCTCAATGGTTAATGTTTACTGACTGAATGACTTCCCTATTTCTATCTGGAGCCCTATGATGCTTCAAAGCTCCCCAGTTCTCAACCTCTTCACTTTTTTTGACTCTTTGCTCAACAGAAAGTATTCTTTTCAAAGTTTCCGGTGACTTCTCAAATGCCAGGTTTGATGGTCTTTTCTCAGTTCTCATCTTGACCCCTCTGCAGTGTTTGACACTGCGGAGCACCCTCTTTTCCTGAATACTTCCTCTCTCCTCTCTGGGTTGTTGAAATTTATATTAAGTACGTCATCCGTAAAAATGATCATATCTTCATACTTGAAACATTTGAAAACAACTTCCCAACCTGTTCAAAAATCTTCTGAACAAAGGGCTTCAGTGAGGTTTGAACCTATGGGTTAAAAAAATGTAATTCATTCTTAATCACTTGCAAGAACTGATTGACATCAGAGAAAATGGAAATTAACTAGCTGAATTACAACTAAAACTTTTGCACAACTTGTGGGTAAGTTTTTTAAATGAGTACCATGATCTAGTATGCACAGCTGAAAATGGATTTCTTCCAGTTGATTCACCTTTTCCACCTACCAACTATTGAAATAAACTCACCTTAGAACCAGACCTTTGAATGGCTGGATCACAAAGGGTTAAACCAAGGTGTTCAAAAGTAATTATGCATATTCAATCACATTGCATTCCCTAATTAGTGAAAGTAACAACTGGTGATTAGTAATCATATTTTAGTGAGTGAAAAATGGTTAGCAAGATTAGCCATTAGTCATAATATTTATTTTGAGAGCAAAAAGATGTTAGTGAGATTAGTAATTGATAATTAAACATATTTTAGCGACAGCAAAAAGATTTTGTACTATTAATAAATAATGTTATTTTCAAAACATTTTTCAGCCTTGAGTTCTTCCTTTTTAAATATCTATTTTTAAAATTTTATAAGGTATTTATTTATAGATATTTATCTATTATATAGATATTTATAAGATAATTATTTTATATAATATGATTACATTAGAATTAACCATAATATAATTAATAAGATAACTATATAAGATAATACATGTTTTATATATATTATCATTAGCACAGTAAGTAGTAAAGTCATGTAGGGAGATGCATAGGTACTAGATCTGAGATTTCATTGGTAAAGAAAACTGCCTGTGAGAAACTGCCTGCAGAAAACCAGGTCCAAACCTTCTTTGTAACTTCTAGTCTGAGAGAGCTACCTGGAATTCAGCAGGGTTAATTCACTTCCCCAGGGTCACAAGGCTAGCATACATTCAAGACCCATCTTCCCGGGCTGGGGGCCAGTTCTCTTACAATTATGGCAATCTCACCACTATAGGAGCTGCCTTGGATGCTAAAGAAAGACTTGAATTGAATGCATGGCAAAGGCTAAGGTGAAGACAAACACAAGGCGCATCATTGGGAGGAGGCTGCTGAGGAAAGATGGTAGCCAAGAGTGGTTCAAGATTTGGTGGGACGTTGAGGAGATCGGTCCAAGACAACATCCTGGGTTTGAAAGGAGGGCTGTTCCTTCCCTTCCCAGGCTGTAAATCCCCCTTCCCCTCAAGCTGAGCTAAGAGAAGGAAGGTGATTAGGGGTGGGATGTGGGGTCAGAAGGGAACCAGCAGTCTGGGCTCTAAGCCAAAGGAAAAGGCCATTGTCTGTGCTGCTTTCTCTGTTTCCTGCACCCCTTCCCCCCACCTCAACTCCAATCCCAGGCCTGCAATTCAGTCTGGACTCCTGCCCCCCTCCCTCCCATCTTGCTCTCACCACTACCCCTACCTACCTAGCTGCCTCCCTCAAAGAGAAACAAGACCTCAAGTTCCCCCCTACCCCTCCATAGTTAAAGGAATAAAAAAATTTCAGACCCCCTACTTCCCTTTCCCCCCACAGTCACTCCCAGGAGATCAGGAGGGATAAAACCCAGTCCTGAGCTTGGAGATCACTGGGGAACAATGTTTCCGGGCTGTTGGTGAGTATCCTAGTTTCTCCTCCCACCCCACCCCCCATTCTCCCAGCCCCAATCACCGGAAAAGCTATGGTTTTCTTACAGAAGAGAACAGCAGCTGGAAAGTGAGAACAGGGAGCAGTGTGTGTGTGTGTGTGTGTATGTGTGTGTGTGTGTGTACGTGCACGCGCACGCATGTATAATGAGGGGTGGGAGTCATCTGTGTGGGCGTCTGTGCCTCTGAATCCCTCCCAGAGGTTTTATGTGCATGAGAGACACATAGAAATTCAACCAGACTGGCTATAGCCCAGTCTGGGGTATGACTGGCTTAGGGAGAAAATACCCTGGTCTCCCATCCCCATCAGCTCCCCAGCCTCTAAATGAAGACACCTACCCCCTAATCCTGGTCCCCAATCTCCAGATTAAACAGAAAGAGAAAATTTAGGTCATCAGCTCAGTAGCTCTATAGTCATACAGGCCATGGAAGATTAAAGTTTAATGGCCCACTTCTTGGTCCCTCCCTTTCGGTCATCCCTGCCCCGCCCCAGCCCCCCAATATAGGCACAAATTTAGCTGACAGACCCGCTCGGGTTTTGGCCAGGAGTTGAGCTCAGAACGGAAATGGGCAGTTGGGAGGTGTGATTTATGCCTCTGACTTCACCCCAGGCTGGAGCCCAGACTCATGGGCCTTCCCTGACCCTCCTCCCCCTAGATCCCTTTCCACATGTTCCCCCTTCCCCCCCCAGAATCCCAAACTCCTCCAGTTGATCAAAAGTCAAACCCCACCCTCTTCATCACCAGCCCCCAAAGTCCACAAAGTTTCCATTAAGATCTCTCCAGGAGGCAAGATGCTCCTGCCAGATCTCTCAGCCCCAGACAACAGAAAGTCCTTCTGAACATCTAACTCTCATCCTTCTGGCTACAGCATTACTCCCACTATTGCCTTATCTGGTCCTCTAGCTCATAATTCTGCCTCTTTGGAAACATGTCCCCCTAAAAAAGCTCCCCCACTGCCCCTCACCTCTCCTCAGCAGTCCCCTTAAAACAGGCCCATATCTGCCCCTTAAAACAGGCCCATATCTATGGCTCTGAACATGTCTTCTGCATCAGGATGCCAGGAACCCAGTTGTGTGTGCATGTGCACACGCACATGTACACCCTTTTCCTTGCAGACTTATTTAGTCTCTGGCTTGTATGGAGGACAAGGGGACCAGAACCTAGGAGCTCCAGGTAAATTAAAGTATCATGCAGGACAGGAGCAGAGGACCTCACAGAAGGGAATACACACATGTACTCAGGCCTCTCCACAGCCTGGATCTCAAGTCTCAGTTTCCCCATCCGTTTTATCCTGCTTCCTTCCTTACTGGAAGATCCTGGAATTGAAAAAGAATAATGTAACTACAGGGGTGACATACTACTATATCTCTAATATGGATCACCTTAACACCTCCCTAATCAATAATGGTTCCTTGTTACCTCCATAGTCAAACACAAAATCTTTGGTTGGGTCTCCTCAGTTTGTTTGTTTGTTGTTTTACAACCTAGCCCCTTTGTACTCTTTCCTATCCATTATTCTCCTTTATGCAGTAGATATATCCCACCTATCCTGGAACCCAATGCTTCCTCTTTTTTAATGGAGCCTTTATACTGGTTATCCCCCAGGCCTAGAATGTCCTCCTTCTGCCTCTCCTAGGCCTGTTAGACTCCCCTACCCTTCTTCAAGATTCAGCTCAAATCCCATCTTCTGCAAGAGGTCCCCACCCTGTATGTCACCCTCTGAGATTACCTGTATACACACAGCTGTTTACTGCTCTTCTCATGGCATTGTTAATTCCTGGGGGGCAGGAGCAATGATATAGACTTGCTTTTGGTCTCTAGCACATAAAAGTAATGCCTGGAACCTAAGACAGAAATGCTCAATAAAGTTGACAACAACCGACCATGATGCCATAGGACTAAGGCCACCTCCTGACAGATGTATGTATATCTTTGGACATGACTAAGGTGGGAATTGGTTTTGCTTAAACTATGATTATTTGTTACAAGGGTTATATTTTGCTTTGTTCTTTTATGGGCGGGGAGGATGGAAGATAAAAGACCTAACAAATGCTTATTAATTGAACAAAACCCATTTAAATTTTTTCAAAAGGAAAAAGAAAATATAATTGAAAGTACATTAAAATAAAAAATAAATGCTTGTCAGCTGACATGACCAACATAGTGTAGTGGCTAATTCCTGGCAAAAGCACAAATCTGAGAATCAGGGGACCTGGTTTTATCCCTGTCCTATCACTTCAACACCTTGGCAAGTAGTTTAATTTCTCTGGGCCTCTGTTTCCTCATCTGTAAAATGGAGAGATTGTTGAGTGGAATAGCCTAGATGACCTCTAAGGTCCCATCTAGTTCAAACTCTTACCCTCCCTCCACCATTCTAACTTACTTTAGCTTTTGTCACAGTTTTAATTTAAGGAACTTTCTCCCCATAACTCTGTGAGGTAGGTGATTTTAGTATCGTTATACCCATTTTTCAGATGAGAAAGCTGCATCTCAGAGAGATTGAGAGACTCAGAACGGGAGAATCCTATCAACCTTAGAAATTCAGTTCAGTCCCTATAGGGAAACAAGAGTTGACCAAGGTCACCCTACCAAGACTCAGCCCAAATCTGAGTCTTTCCACCATATCACAGCTGCCTCTCTTAATGGGCCCTTCATACTTACAGGATGCTTTTCAGAGCTGACATCCATTATTTTATTTTGACATTCACCCAACTCCTTTGAGGCAGGCAGGGCAGCTGTTACTATCTCCATTTGACAGACGAGGAATCTGAAGTCTAAAGAGAGGTCAACGTGACTTGCCCCGGATCACATAAGTAAGAAGTTAACAGCACAGCTGGGACAGGAACCCAGGTCTCCGGACTCCCAGAGCTCTTTCTAATACATTATATTTCCTCTTGAAGAATGGTTCAGAGGGACTCAAGGGTGTGCCTCCCTCAGCCTCCCAGAGGTTCATGCCTCATGCCAGTCTCCTTGAATTAGAAGCTCAGACTTCTGGATTCTAATTTCTGTACAAACCGCTCTCCCTCCCACCCCAAGTGAAGAGGGAGAAAAGGGAGGTCTGGTCCTCATTCTTGATTCCCCTTTCTTGCCTCCCATCCCACCAGACCCCTTTCAAAGCTACCCCCAACTCAGACCCCTAGGGTCCTGAGTTCATCTTGGTTACTTTCTGTTTGTTTATTTCCTGGCTCTCTCACATAGACTCCAGCTCCCTCCATCCTCTCTGCTAGAGTTCACCTATTAGATTCACAGGATGTCAGATTTGGAAGCGATCTCAGAAAGCCTTTTGGTTCTTAATGAGGAGTCTGTACATAGATTTGAGGAGATCTGTGAGCTTGGATGAGAAAAAAATTACATCTTTATTTGCACTAACCACTAACTGAAATTTATCATTTCCTTTAATGATGAATTTTTCCAAAATAAGATTATTCTGAGAAGGGATCCATAGGTTTCATCAGGCTATCCAAAGAGTCTATTTCACAAAAAAAATGGCTAAGAATCTCTGATTGAATCTGCTTATATGTTCTGAAAAAACTGAAGCCCAGAGAAATGAAAGTAACTAAAGGTTACAAACCCAAGCGTATGAGACCCATCCCAAGGAAACCTCTCCCTGCCCTTAGAGCCCTTAAACCTCCACCTATTCCCCCTCCCCAGATCTCTCCCCAACCTCTTCTGCCTCTCAATGGTTTTCCCTTTATATTCTGTACTCCTCCCTCCAGTGGTTCCTATTAGCTAACCCTGTTTATCCTTCTTTAAGTCATTTGCTTAGGGGATAGATTTATCTTTGGGTGTTTTGTCAGAAACTCAGAATGGGGGGGGCATTTCAGATAATGATGCAATGAATGTAAATAACCCCCCTGACCCTATGAGTACTTCTCAAGTCACTGAGATTCAGGAACCCCACAAACCAGATGAATGGATTTACCAAATGAGGTAGAGACAGAAATAGAAAGAGGCTTATGAGGAGAGAGATTGACAGCCCCCCAGGTTCTAGCCCATCACCTCTCTCTCCTTTCTTCACAGAGCTCCTTCCACCCTCTCCCAAACTCAGCCTTCTGGCTCTGGGCACCCCCCACTCCTCTCCCCTCTCCCTGGGGGCCCAGGCCTGAGAAAGGGAGGAAGAGAGAGAGAGATTTGGCCATTTTAGGACAGAAGAGCCGTTATGGGGAGACAGAGACAAACGGGGTGGGGGCAGCAGGGGAGGGGACCCAGAGCTTAGATATTCCTTATTGGGAAAAGCCCCTATGCTGAGAGACAGAACCCAGACCTGGGCACCTCTCCAAGTTCAGGGAGCTCTCTCTCTGGGCCCCAGCCCCCTGCCAGTGGGGACTCCGCCCCACAAACCAATGCCCATTAGGGGTCTCAGGTCTCAAGAGACAAGACACATCTATTTCTCTGGAGAATACCAATATCTATCAGTATTCCTCCTGCCCAATCTCCCAAATCAATTGAGATAAAATTCTCAATCCTTCATAGGGAAGACCTGCCCTGAGCAAGCTGGGAACCCAGTCATTCCGATTCTCAGTCAAAGCAGTCTGTCAGAATACAATGTTTGGAGAGGGGATAGGAGAAGAAGGACTTCTCTAGGGAATATTCCAGGGCTGTAACCTATCTTTTTCTGTTGCTCCATCTGTCCTACTCCACCTCCATTTCCCCAAAAGAACAATTGTCTAGAAGATACCCTAATCTCCTGTCCCAAGGATGGTCTAGGAGGGTGGAGGAAGGAGCCTAAGGGACTGCTCCAGAGCGAATTCAGTCAACTGGGGGTTGGGAGGGGGTGGGAGAACGGTTCGTGGCAAACATAGAATAAGGGTGAGTAACTATTCCCGCTGGGATGGGGGGGCCGTGACTAATCAATGGTAGAAAATACACATTCCTTGACTTGGAGTGCAATGGTTGGAGGTGAGAGATGGGGGTGGGGAGCTAGAAGGAGAGGGCAGAAGGAGCAAGGATGGCCATGTAGGGGCACTGAGAGAGGAGGCTGGGGGCAGGGCAGGAGGCAAGAGTTGGAGGAAAGGGGCTCCCTCTCTAGTCCTGCCCCTCAGGGAAGGAAGAAGGGGGGCATAAACACTGAGCCAAACCTCTGCTCCTAGCCCTGCCAAGGGAGAATCTACATCAAGGACTCTGACAAACAATAAATTGAGGGATGGACTCCAAATGCACAGCTAGCTGATCTCACCCCTCTTCCACCCCATCACCCTGAAACCCTTTTCATCCTAGAGTCTTCAGTCCCAGTCGACCAAGCTTCCTGGAAAAACTCCAGGCTGCCAGGAGCCAGCTGGGGACAGGGCAAGCAATGCAGAAACAAGCTAGGGGGTAGAGTTTTGATGTCAAAGAAGGAAAACCAGCTCCCTTTGAGGACGAGAGGGAACAAGAACCACCAATTTCCTGCCTCTTTTCCTCCTACCCAAGTCTTTCCCCTGCCCCCAACCAGGAGACTTGAAGGATAAGAAGTGTGGGAAGGAACCTGATGGAAGGAAGCAGGTCTTTTGGAGTCCTTCTGAACCTTCTAGTTTAGCTTCCTTCACCCTAGTGGTCCTCCAAGTGATCCAGGTGGTCCTTGCCTTTTCCCCTAAGACAAGCCAGACAGACACCAGAGATTTCCTCCCAATATGAGGGTGTCTGAAGAAAAGGTTTCCTCCTTCTCCATGATATCTCACTTCTCCTGTCTCTGCCCATCTTGTGGAGTGTGAGGGCATCTGTGCAGTGGGAAAAGGGAGAGAGGAGGGAGCTCACTCATACTCAGTACCTAGAGATTGCCCTCAGTGATAATTATTCCTAGAATGTTAGATGGAAGAGACCTAGTACTCAGCTAGCACCACCTCTTCATCTCATAGATGGAAGCAGGAAACATGGGCAGGAGCAGGGAGGTTAAATAATTTGCCCAGATCTGTGAAGCTAGTAGGTGGTAAAGCTAGGGTTTGAACTAAGTTCCTAATGACCTGGCTAGTGCTCTTCTCAATACACCAGACTGCACCCTTAATATCCCATTGCTAAAGACAGGGACATCAGATCACACACACACACACACACACACACACACACACTCATTTAAGCTACACAAATCATATACATGAACACAGCGCATGCAGACTATACATACATACATCAGGTATTTGCGTGTGGGGTTACATAAAGAAACACATATGTATAGGATCCTGGGGGCATGGACTTCAGAGCAGTTAGATCCGTGGAAGCACATGTATAGACATGTAAACATTGAGAGTCTGAGAGTCAACACCTGGCTTCTGCCACTTAGTATCTGTGTGAATTTGGGCAAATTCTAAGGGACCTTTCTGGGTCCTCTTTAAAAATAGTTCCTCCCTGAGGTAGCTTCTATAGTTTTAACTCCCTTCACCACAAGACAGTCAATCACAGGTAAGGAAGATTATATCAGTCAGTCAGTCAACAAACATTTATTAACATCTTTGTTCCAGGCACTGGGCTAAGCACTAGGGATACAAAGAAAGGCAAAAGATAATACTGACCTCAAGGAACTCACAATCTAATGAGGAAGACAAGTAAATATCTACAAATGAACTACACATGAGATAACTTGGAAGTAATCAACAGAGGGAAGGTCCTAGAATAAAGGGGGATGGGAAAGGCTTCCTGTAGAAGAGCAGATTTTAGCTGGGACTTGAAGGAATCCAAGGAAGCCAGAAGGCAGAAGAGGAGGGAGAACATTCCAGGCCTTGGGGATTGCCAGGGGAAATGTTCTGAGGCAGGGGATGGAGTACCTTGAACTACTATGGACAGACCATAGTCATCACACATAGACACACATAATCACATTGGGACATGCATCCTCTACATGTTTTCTAATGAGACTGGCAGATACACAATAGGTGTGTGAATTCAATTCTTGATTACCCAACCTGACCTAGCCCAGACCTATCTCTGGACCTGTTTCCCCCAAACCTATTCTTCCAGACCTCCAGGTCACTGTTTGCAACAACAGAGAATGGGGGTAGGGAAGGGAAGACAGATGCCTGGGCCCTTTACCCCAAGTCACTGGCCTTGATTATGCCATTATGATTAGGATTCTTGGAGCCCTGAGGAAAGGGTAAGGGAAATATCTATAGTGGGAGTTGGGACAGATGAGCTCAGTTGACCTGAATTGGGCTGGGGGTGCTGCCATCAGACTTTCCACCTTGGCCCCACTACCCCAGGGATCCAGGGAGCCTTCAAAGTACCAGAGGGAATTGTGACTCAGGAGCAAAGCAGCCTTGGACCATTTTAGGAGGAGGGGGAGGATGGAAGACCTACAAGGAAGGGGAGGAGATACATAAGTCTCTAAGGATCTCTAATCCCTTCCATTCCTGCCCATCTTAAGAAAAGGGAAAAGAGAAACCGGAGGAGAAACAGCAATCTGGGGGACACACAAAGGATGGAGATTAGACTTCAAAAAGAAATTTGCTAAGTTGAAGAAAGTTGCAACTGAAGGTTGAGATAGGAGAGGAGACACCGAACAGAGGTAAAGAGGAGATAGACAGGGTTCCAGAGAAGAGGAGGAATGGGAGTTGGCCAAGGTTAGTGAGGAGAGAGAGTCGAAGGATCTTGACTTCTGGTCACTCAAATCTTCCCATGAAGGTGGTAGGAGTGAGTCCCTACAGAAATAAAAGTACCGAACAAAAATCCACATTTCCCTTATATCTTTCACTCCTTCCGTCCTTCCTCACCCCCTTTTCCCTTCTCTCCTCGTACCTCTCTACTTCTTAAGATCCCTAAGGTCCCTGTTCTGTCAATGCATCTTTCATTCCCCTCCCCCACCTTAGTCCCTCCCTCCCTCTCTGCTTCTGTCTTTGTCTCTTTTCTCTGTACCCCCTCTTTTTCTCTTCCTAGTCCTTCATCCACCCATTCATTCATTCAGCACTCACTGGCTACCTGCTTCATGCAGGACATTGATCTAGATGCAGTCAGGGTTCAGAGGAGGAAGAAACTAAAACATCATCCCTCCAGTAGCACTGGAAAGCCTGGGAAACTTTTAGTAAGAAGATCCTGGGGTGGGCGAAGCAAGTCCTAGCTCTGCCTCTTTCTATCTGTGTGATCATAAGCAAATCAAAGGGGACAGTGACTGAGGCTACCAGCTGGCACAGAGAGTGGAAGACTTCAAGGAAGAGGCACTGCAACAAGGTCCTGAAAAATGGGTAGAATTCAAACAGCTGTTTATTGGTTTATTGGGTAAGAAGATGATCATTCTAGGCTTAAAGCAAAATCAGGGCAGCTAGACTGAATGAGCTACCATGTTTGGGGTCATGGAGAAGTCAGTTCACTTTGCTTTGAGGTAAAGAAGTAATAGGAGACAGGACTGGAGATTTAATTTGGCTTCATTCAATTAGCACTAGGGAGCCAAAGAAGGTTTTCCAGCAGGCTGGTGATAAGTTCAGAGTTGCAAGATTAATCAGGCCGTGATTAGAGACTAGATGGGAGAAGGAGAAGAAACTTTGGGCAGAAGATTCTCCCGTTTTCCCCCTCCTTCTCTCTTTTACCTTCTCTTTCCTCCCTGCCCCTAACTGAGTTGCCTTACTTTGCCCTGTTCTTTTTCTCAGATTTTTTTCTCTCCACAGCGGGGAGGGGGCAGAACCATGTTCTTCCCATCTCCCCTGGAGCACACCTGGCCGTAATCTCCACACACACACCCTCTAAAAAAAAAAATCCCTCCCTTTCCTGGTCTCTCTCTCCTCCCCCTCTCCAGAGCTCCCCTTCCTGAGCCCCCAGCCCTGCCTTCCCTCCTCCCTACCACCCTTCCCAGAACATCTGTAAGCAATCCTCCTGCTAGGAGGGGGGAATCTCCTCCTCAGCCAGCTGTGGGTGTGGGGCTAGCTATGGCTGGCTAGGCGGGGCCTAAGGGAAAGGCCTAACCTTTTGGAAGAGCAGGGATGTGCCTTTCCATCTCCCCACCCAAACCTAAGAAACTATTCCCTTTCTTAGGCCCAGGCTGATCCTGGGCTGTCCTATGATCCCAGAGCCAGAACTTGAAGGCATATCAGAAACGATCTGGTCTAACATCCTCATGAAACAGAGGCCAGGAGAGATCAAGTGTTTGCCTTCAAACACACAGGGAGTGAACATCAGAAATGAGATTTGACCCAAGACCTCTGACTCCAGAGCCACCACTATTGCCTAAGTACTCTGTATCCTCCCCTACCTCCATCACTTAGCGTCATCACCACCATCACCACTCCTGACCTGAGGACCCAGGACCTCCAGAAAATCTAATAGCCAGGTCCTCTATCCAGGAGTGAGGGCCCAAGAAGACCATAGACCCAGATTAGAGACAGAGGAAAGGATGGAAAGGTTCCTGACTTACCCTCACCCCCATCCCTCCTCATCCCCCCAACACAGGCTGGCCAGCCTGAGCTCCCAGTGATAGCCAGTCCTTACAAGGGGTCAAAGAGGCTTTCTCAGTCTCTCTTCCCAAATCTTTGAAGTTGGGCCCAGGGGCTGGAGATAAGAACTGACCCTGTGAGTGGCGAGGGGCTGGGGGCTGGGGTGGGGATGGGGGGAGAACAGTCTCTGTGGGATCTACCAAGCAGAAAATGAAAAAAAAAGAGAGGAGGGAAAAGAACGGTACCCTGGGGCTAGAAATGTTTTTTGTATATTCAGACCAGAAATGAACTGAATATAAATGAAATGTAAAACAACTCCCCTTCTCCAGGGACTCAGGAGTCCTAGGGAACCAGTGTCAGACCTGAGGGATCTTCAAGAAGTCTTTCATTTCCCCTTGGTCCTCTAGGTCACACCTTTGGGGATGATGATGGCCCTAGGAGCATGCGTGCTTCATACCCCATGAAATCCCATTGTCCTGAGACTCCAGCTCTGACCTGAGTCTTGGGGTCTGTGACCTAGGAACATGTGTGATCTCCACAGGGATCCATTCCAGCCTAACCCTCAGTCCCCTAGCTCCCTAATAGGTTAAAACTCTCAGTGGAGAATGGAGTCTATTCTTAGCTACACAGGATCCCTGGAAAACAAGTGTGTTCATTGCTAGGTGATGATGGACAAAGAGGAATTTGTAGCCAAGGAAGGAGTGTGTGTGTGTGTGTTGTGTGTGTGTGTTTCGGGAGGCTGAATTAGGAACATAAGAGTAAGGGGGGTGAGGTTGGGGGTGTCAAGCACAGGGAATCTTTTGATTCAGGCATTCCTACTGTCTAGCCTGGAAGCTAAAGACACTGGCAAAACCAAGGGATCTGGAGTGCTGGTACCATCTCCAACCAGAGGCAATGCATAATTAACCTTGGAAAGGGCTGGGTACTGGTAATACTTCACACCCACCAGCCCAACCAGCTTAATTCCATTTTCCCAAAGGACCACAGATTTAGAAGTCCTCTAGTCCAGTACCCTCACTATATAAATCAGGAAACTGAGTCCCAAAGAAGTCAAATGACTTGCCCAAGGCCACACAGCTATTTAAGTTGACAAAGTCAGGATTGGAACCCAGGTCTTCCAACATCAAATTAAAAATTCTTTCCATTATGCTACACTGAGAGAAGTTGAATAACCAGAAAGAAATACCTCTCATTGTACTAATTTTCCTTTGCTTTGCTCTGCCCCCCCCCCCCCCCCCCCGCACCTGCCCCAGAGATGAGACTCTACTTGAGGATTGGGGGTGGGTAAATTAATGAGTTGGATCATCTTCAGCCCTCCACAGCCCCAAGCGGATGTACTTAAAGATCCCAGTGTTCCAGGTCTCTCCCTGATGGGCTCCAGATGTGAGCACATCTGGGAAGGCTATCCCAGGAAGCCGGCGATCCCCACCCCTTGCTCCCACCCCGGAATAAGTTTTTCCATCTAGTTTCTAGACAGACCCCTGAGCAGAGAGATCCCATCCAGGCTGATCCTTTCCAGAAGGGAATGCATGGTAACAGCAGAAAAAGTAAGGCTTGCAGCTTGGGACCCATTGGAAACAGGAATTGAAGGTGGGGATGTTTGATGGGGGAACCTGGGGGCCCAGGGGCTCCTCCATTCCTACTTCACTTCCTGTTTGCAGTCATTATATTTAGCTATGGAATCCTGCCACCTCAAAGCAGTGGAGAAGAAAGGAAGGAAGTTTAGGAAGGTTGTTCATAAAATGGTTTTTTCCCAGACACCTGGGTCCTCCATTCCTCCCTCCCCACCTTCCACATTTTCCCCAAAGACTCTGCCCCTTTCCCCTCAATGTCCCCACAGCCCCTGATACCTCCCCTCTCTGCCCTACTCTTTCTCCTTATCCCCAGGCTCTTTACTCTTTCTGAGTCAGGGTGAAATTGTCCCACTCTGGAAAAACTCCCCCTTGGACATGCGAGAGTCTAAGTCTAGTGTGTTTGAGAGAGGATCCCTTGGTAAACAAGAGGTCTCAGGCATCTTGACTCCCAGAATGCCTTTCCTCTTTCCCTGATTCTTGGACTTCAGGGAAGCTACAGCACAGTCACAGGTTTATTTTTAGGTCTGGAACGTGAGGCAGGGGTTTCTCCTGGGTCAGACAGGGTGGGAGTGGGGATAGGGACTGTAGGAAGTGACTCATAGATGATAGAGTGATCTGTTCTCCAGAGCAGAGACCTGAGTCAGGGCTACAGACAGAGATAGAACCCAGTCATCTAGAGCCTCTGACCTTCTACTTTATGTGCATCACTGCATGTATCACTTCTAACCATAGATGGGAGTCAAATAAACTGAGGGCCAGAGAAGGAAATGGATCTGCTAAAGATCAGGCAGATGGTAAATGACCATGTCAGGATTCAAACCCATTGTCTTCTGACTCCAAAAGCCTTTTACCACCCAGGCTCAGGTCCCCACTAGAACCCTTCTTACTGTTTTCCCTGTCTTCCTTTCCATCTTAATAAGCCAAAGAACCAAGATAACCAATTTCTTCCTACTTCCACCAGCTCTCACCTTCAAAGGCCCTGTGCAAAGCAAGCTGGATCAGAGGAGGATATGGATATTCCACCTGGGGAAAGCTCCCTTTGTGTCTTAGGTATCTTTTGCAAAGTCCCCCTGTGTATCTCTAGTCTGCCCCTCTCTCCCCCTCCAACAGCTTGGGAACCAACTCTTTAGAGTTTAGAAAACATCTACTCTAACCTTGATAAAGTAAGAATTTGAACCTGGGTCTTCCAACTTCAAAATAAGGATTCATTTAATTTCTTTGGAGAACAGATGACTAAATCTGTGTCTATTCCAACCCTTCTGTTTGGCAAACTCTTTGCAAAAGACCCTAACCAAAATCCTGCCCAATTTATCAGCTTCTTCATGCCTCATAGAACTCTGGGCTAGCCTCCGGGCTCTAGAACTCTGAGATTTGGAGCACTCATCATTAGCCCTCCCCAATACTCTGCATGGAAACTCACCCTTCTGGTGACTCTCACTATTCTGGATCTGCTGAAGAAACAAACACTTAGAAGTATGGTTGAAAATGTGGGTTTAGATCCTGGCACTACCACTTCTTAGCAAGGCGACTACACGAAGTCATAGTGGAATGAATCGTGGAAGGCCTGGGTCTGTACTTGGGTGATTCCAGGTCAGCCTCTTTTCTGCTCTGGACATTTGTTTCCTGATGGATAAAATGAGGCAGTTGGTCTAAATGATCCATAGGGTCTCTTTTAGTTCCAAATCCTATGATCTTATGACTTTTCAGGGTCTCCGTTTCTTCATCTGTAAAGTGATGGAGTTGGCCTACAGGATTTCCAAAGACTCTTCCAGTGCTAATCTTCTATGAATGTAATTCTGTGAATCTTGAGAAAAACTACAATACAACCAAGTTTCTCCCCAAAGTCTCCTGTTGAAACCCACTTTCCTATTTCTAGAACTTTGTTCTCCAAAGGTGGCAAGAGCCTAGAAACCTGGTGACAGCAAAAAACCTGAACAATATCCAGCCCTTGCCCTTTAGGCCTCCTCCCCACCTTCCCGGTCAAGGTGACTCTGATTAATAATAGTGTCAGTCATCACAGCTAATCATTCTCACCTAGAAGCTAAGACAGAGAGAGCCTGAGAGGCAAAACAGAGGATGGCAGAGAGAAAGAGACAGGAACACAGACAAGAGAGAAAGGGGCAACAGTAGGGCCTGCCCAGCAAGTCAACCTGACTACCAATTCCTAATTTAACTGCTTAACCTTGGGCTTTAGTCAGCCTAAAAGCATTTATTAAGCACCTACTATGTTCCAGGAACTGTGCTAATGGTTCAAGATATGAAGAAAAGCTAAAGACGGTTCCTGATCTCAAGCAGCTCCCAGTCTAATAGAGATCACAAGTAAACAGCTATGTACAAATAAGATATGGACAAGATTAAAAGTAAATAATCAACAGAGGGAAGGCGCTAGCCTTGGGGGCATGGTATCAGGAAAGGTTCTCACAGAAGGTGGGATTTAGTTCATTTCTCTTATCTACAGAAAGCACATTTAAGGCTGGATGACCACACAGGGTCTCTTCTAGCTCTGATATTCTTGTGATTTTATTGCGTATCTTTGTGAGTGTGCCTCCTTGTGAAGGAGGCACACATGCTCCTTCATTGAGGAAGGATCTCTTAGGGCAGATAGGGAAGTCCAGGGGCAGAGAAAGGGAGGGCTAGGCAGGACTCAAGGGAGGGGAGGCACGAGGTGTTGGGGCCACAGGGAGAGGACTTATAAGGGCAGAGAGAGCCAAGAAAGGAGGGATATTGGGGAAAGGAACACAGGCCAGCCAGGGAATGACTAAGGGGCTCCTGGTATAAACAGGAGCAGAGAAAGGCCAGGGAGCGAAGGCTGTTTGGGTTGGCCTGGACTTGGGGGGTGGGGGTGGGGTAGGAGGAGGTCCTGGACAGAACATTGTGTCCACTCCCCCCACCAGACTCCTGGGAAGAGTTGAGTCACACTCTCATCCCCTGCCCCCACCAATACACACACCCCAGCTCCCAAATCCTGGGAAAACCCAAAGAACCTACCTAAACTGGAGACTCAGAATGGGGCTGACTCATTTGCATGCATTTTGCATATCATTTATGTGCTCACTGAAATACAGGCTCTCCCCAATGCATCCCCCTCCCCCACATCCCAACCTAAACCCCACTCCTTTGGTAACTAAAACCTTCAGACCTATTTCTGGACCCCCATAGAGAGTTAACTTCAGTTTACACTTCTAAGAGGGGGTCCTGGTGATTACAGAGGTGTGCCTGGGAGCAGGTCGCTTGATTTACCTTCATGCCACGCAAATTGGCCCCTCCCTTGGGTTGCAGCTGGCACTGGGGAGGGATTCAGGGAATGGCTATCTGAAATAAGAAGTGAAATTTCAGCAGTTAGAAGAGGAGGGTGAAGGAAGAGATCCGCTCCCTGGCCCTATTAGTTCTGGGCCCCCAACAGGGGGCATCTGTTGAAGGAATGGATCCCATTTCCATCTGAGAGTAGTTTCTGAAACAGAGGGAGGGGCCCTACAGAGAGAGAGAAGGTGGGCCTGAATGGGATAAATAGGGGTGAAGCTGTTCTCTGGCTTCCATGGTCCCTGCCCCCACCCCCAGGTTGAGATAAAGTCCTGAATCCTGGGAGGTGACATCATCGCCAAAAGCTGTGGGGGGTGAGGGGGAGGGGGCCTCCACTTTTCGACCCTGTGTGTTTCTGTTCCTGTTTCTACAGGGGGCTAAGGGATAGTATCCATATCCAAAGCATTTAAGAGCCAGGAGATGGTGGGAAAAGAGTCCTGGGGATCCCTTTGGTCCTTTAGGAAAAACTGCCTGCGAAACCCCCTTCTCAGGATGGGAGATTGAAAGGTCACTCCCTGTTCCAACACACACCTATCTTACATCCACAATTCAGTTTAAGTCAATTCAGTAAGCACATATTAAACAGCTACTATGTTCTTAGCACTGGGTCCACAAAGAAAAAAATATAATAACAGCCCATTTATATAGCATTTTAAGGCTGGCAAAGCAAAATATTTTATCTCACTGGAAACATCTGTATATTACACATACACGTATATACGTATATTTGCACACATTATATATTAATAACTAATACATAATATATATACTCTCAAATGAAGCAGTCTCTGCTCCCCCTCAACAATTCATTCCCCCTACCAGGAAAGGAGACATCTCAGATTTCCAGGAGTAAAGGCATCAGATGCCTGGGTCCTCAGCTCTTGGTTCTGGGCATTGGGTTTATGAAGGAAAAAGCGATAGCTAGAATTTATATAGCACTTCAAGGTTTTCAAAGGGTGATAGGTAGATTAATAAATAATTGATACACATATAATCTCACTTGAAACATATGTATATACACATACAGATACAAATATAATTTCGAATGAAATAGTCCCTGCTCCCCCTCAACAACTTATTCCCCTCCTAGGAAGGGAGAAATCTGAAATGCCCAAATATAAAGGTATCAGATGCCTGGGTCCTCAGCTCTTGCGGGGAGCTCTGGCCCTTAGAGCAGCCTCAGAAATAGAGAAACCCAGTTTCTTTGCCAAACCTAGTGCAGAGAGCCGGGCACCTAGAATTCCCGGGTCCCAACCCCAGCTGGCTTGGACCCAGGCATCTGGTGGCCCCGGAAGGCAAAGAGGGAATCCCCAACTGGCTGAATGCCAGAAGTTCCCCTTCTCTCTACAGCCCAAGGACTTTCTCCTGAGGGTGATGGGAAGGGAGGTCCCTGAAAGCAAGATGAAGAGATTAGAAGGGGGGGGCCCGCAACCCCACCCGGCTCAGCTCTGGCTCCCTCTACCCTCCTGAGGTGGCTCCTTTCCTCATTAGGAAATTCTCCTCTCCCTTTTTCCTACTCCTTTTCCTGTGCGTTTACGTTCTACTTCTGGAGGGGAGGGGAGGGAAGGAGAGGAGGAGGAGGAGGGAGTAGAGGAGAAAGCAAAAAAAAAAGGGGAGGGGGAAGAACTTAAACCTACCCAGTCTAACCCAGTCCAGACCAGGCCAGCTCCACTGGGTAGCTAAGGAACAGGGGAGCAAAAGGAAGCCCACCTCTCCAGGGTGGGGGGCGTGAGCTCTGCCTTTCAAAGACCCAGGAATGCCCCCCTACCCGCCCCCCCGGCCGGCGGGGGGAGGGCTCAGCCGGGAGTTTGGCAAACTCCTCCCTGAGTTGAGTCATTCGTCTCTGGGAGGTTTAGGAAGCGACTCCGGGTCGGTGGCCCCAGGACAGGGAAGACCGGGCGCTATGGGGAGCCGGACTCCTGGGTTTCCGTGGCACCCTCGGCTGCTCCGCTCCGGCCCTCGGGCCCGGCACCGGCTCCTGCGGCTGCTGCGGCTCCGCCCGCCCTTGCTGCTGCTGCTGCTGCTTCTGCTGCTGCTGCAGTCTGGAGTCGGGGGCTTCAACTTGGACGGAGAGGCCCCAGCCGTGCTCACTGGCCCCGCGGGATCCTTCTTCGGCTTCTCGGTGGAGTTCTACCGTCCCGGGGCCGAAGGGTGAGTGTAGCAGCACTTGGCGCCCTGGCCCACTTGGAAAAGGGGGGGGAAGGAGTTGGGAGAGGCCAGAACTGCAATCTGCGGGGCACCCGGACTGGAGCTGGAGGATGAAGGGGTTCGGATAGCTTGGAATGACCGGGGTTGGAGTTGGGAAGCAAGGAGTCTGGAGAGAGGAGAGCTGGGGCTGGGGAGGAGGAACTGAGGCTGAACTCCAGGGAGACCACGTCGGACGCGAGGGCTCGAATCCGAAAGGACTAAGGCTGGGGGGCAGACTCTTAGATCAAGAAGTGAGAGCCAAATGAGCCGGGACCGGGGCAGATTTTTGGAGAGACTGCGGCGGATGTGGAGGGGGGCGGGAGGGAGGGAGGGGCATTCAATGGGGTTTGTGGGGGTACTTGAATTGAATGAGAGGGGGATGACAGGGGGGACTACGGAAAGAGTTTGAAAACGTGGGGCTAGAGCTGGGATTCCCCCGGGGCCGCAATGGGATGCAGAGGGGGGAAGGGATGCTAGAGGATGGGGCTGAAGTTTGAGAAGACTCAGGTCCAGAGAACGTGCAGACAGCCTGGAACTTAGAGAGGTGTGCGGAAGCTGGGCAGGACTCTGACGGGGTCTGGGCTAGGGGGTCTGCGCTGGGCCAGTAACGGTGGGTGAGGAGAGGAAGGAGACCGAGGGACTGGAGGTTGGTGGGGGGTTAGGACTGGTGGCCAGGCTGGGGCACCGAAGGCCAGGAAGACGGTGGTGGCGGGGACGGGGGACCAGGAGTTAGACCGGGCCATTGTGCTGGGGGTGGGGGTGGGGGCGAGGGTCGGCGCCAGAGAGTGGGGCAAACTTCTGGGGGGAGTCGGGAAGTGGTGGCCTGGACGGCCAAGGGTGGTGGTGGCGGCAGCGCAGGGCAGGGAAAGAGGGGTCAGTCCGGCTGAGGGTGGGGAGCCCGGCTCCTTCCTTCACCCCCCTTCTTCCCTCCACCGCCAGTCTGCCGGCAGACCCCGGGGCGACCGCCGCCTCCTCTTCTCCCCTGTCCCCACCAGGGCGTCATTCACTTCCCTCCAGCCGCGGCCCGCTGGAGTCTTAGCGCTACCCTTGGGCAGGAATGGGGGTGTCCAGGGGAGACCTAGGGCGTTGGGAGGCGCCAGGACCGGGGGCGGGCTCAGCCCCGGGCGGGTGTGTGTGTATGTGAGTGTGTATGTGTCGGCAGGCGGGGCGGGGGAGGCAGCTTCCCTTTTCCTCTCACTTTCCGGAGGAAGAAAGAAGCTGATTTCCTGTAACCAAACAGTGGGAGTTGGACCTGGGGCTAGGACTCCTGGGTCCCTATTGGAAAACTAGGGTTCCAGACAACTGTCTTCCCAGGAAGCCTAGGAAAGAGGCTTGCAAGAAGGGAGGGGTCTGGGGAACAGGGCCTTAAGGAGGAGCTCTCCCTCCAACTACTAACCTATCAAGATGACATGAAGCCCCCAGACCCTGGGTACCAAAAGAACATGGTATCTTCCCCATACGTTACCATCGTGTTCCCCTCCTGCCTCCCACCTGAGATGGGTGTGGAGAAGTCCAGGATTCTTATCTTGTCTCTGCAAGTGGGGATCCGAGCATGGGTTCTCTCAGGGACTGAGAAAGACCAGAGTCTGAGATTTCTTAATCCAGATTTAGGGAAAGGGTGTTGATTGAAGACTTTTGTCCTCCTTCAATGAACTCTTCTTTCCCTGGCTCCCCAGTCTGTGGGAGAACTGCTTCCCATTGAGCATAGCATGGAGTCCACCCAACACACACACACACACACACACACACACACACACACAC
Source organism: Potorous gilbertii (assembly GCA_028658325.1). NCBI lineage: Eukaryota > Metazoa > Chordata > Mammalia > Diprotodontia > Potoroidae > Potorous > Potorous gilbertii. The sequence goes on along the minus strand of CM053770.1, from coordinate 182,967,682 downwards.
GAAAGAAAGGGTTAATCCCATTTGGTGTCTTAAATGGGGGCTTCCCTGGTGTCTGTGGGGAGGGAGAGAGGAGGGTGAGAAAGACAAGGGGATGCTTAGGCCCCAGCTGTTAGTTCTGGGCTAGTTGAGGTCCACACCCACCCCACCTCCCCTCTGGCCTCTTGCCCAAACCCCATTGCATCACCCTGGCCTGGGACCTCTGCCAGGCCCGATTTCCCCCAATCCCCCATCCTCCCCCACATCTCCAGTGGGGCAGGGAGAAAGGGAGCTACTTCCCTGTGGCCGGGGTTCTGCTGGGAGGGAAGAAAAGTAATGCAGAAGCTGGAAAGTTATATGTCTGGAGCTCTAGGAAGGAGATGAGGGAAAGAGAGCAGGACACCTGGGCTCTTCTAGGAAGAGAAGGGGTAGGGATGGGGTACATAGTTCCCAGGTGTGTTTCTAAAAGAAGCTATAAAGTGGAGAAAAAAAGTTGAACTGGAAATCAGGACTCTTTGGTTCCTGTTGGGTCCAGGGAAGAAAGGAAGAGGAGGAGCAGCCCACACCCAGATAGCCTGAACCCCAAGGAAATTACTTTCCCTTTTTGCCTCTCCGCCTCTCTCTCAGTCATTCTCTATAAAACCCTTTCTCAAAGCATGACAACACAACTTACCTCCCTGCCTTCTTCCAGCCTAGGTACTCACACCCTTGAGCCCCTGACTCTCATGGCTCCTGACTTCTCAGGGGAGAGAGAGCACCTCTCAACTCCATCCCCCTTCCCATCACCCCTGGGGTCGTTTCTCCTGGTGGACCCTAAGGAGGGTCCTAGAGCTAGGGTTTGGGGATGAAGATTCTGGCCCCACCCCTCCCGACAGCCATTGAGCCTGGACTAGAGCTCCTTGGTTCTTCGCCTCAGTCATCTGTATACTGCTTTACTTTGGAAGGATTTTTTAGGGTGGGCTAAGTTGTAGAATTTCCCCTCCTAAACTTTACCTCCAGGGATTAATGGAACCAGGACCCAAACCCAACCAAGTGCTGGTTAATGTTACTGATGGGTCCTGAGGGAGGTAGACATCCACATTCCCTGGACACTGCCCAGTCCCCTGACCTTGCTCAGGTCAGTGGAGTCAGACAATAAATAACCTTATATTGAACAGGCTTGTTAATCAATAGCTTGACTGGGGAGAGGGAAATGAAGTGGTTTTATGTTAAATTGGAGGAAGAATTGGACTGGAAGTCTGAAGCCCTGGGTTCTAGCCTGAAAACTAATTTGGGGGACCTGGGGCAGGTCACATCATCTGCTAGGTTTCATTTTCCTGATATATAAATTAGCAGTATAAGAGGTGTATTAGGTGATCTGTAAGAGCTCTCTGAAGTGTAGGATTCTATATTATGATCCTGGGAATTTTGGAGTTTTGGGGTCCTGGGATATAAGAAGCAGGACCTGGGATAAGGAAGGAGTTAGGAAGGGGCAAAGGCACCCAGAACCATATCTGAGTCATTGTGGCATTGTGTGCAGGCTTGCCTGCCTCTGACTTCAGGAGTCCATCCAAACCTAGGTCTTACCTCCCTGAGTGTCACAGGCTTTGCTCTAGAAACACCTTTCCTGCCTTGCCCCAAATTATCTTCTCCAATGAATTGGAAACGCTCTCATTGGGCTGCTCCACATAGTAGAGGGGCTGGATAGATTGATGGTGGAGACACGTCATCACCCACCCTTCGACTTCAGTGGGGCTATGGACCCAGACTCGGTGACCTGACATTGCCCAGGCCTGACTTCCAACCCCAGCCTGCACTGTTCTCTGGCTAGAGTCAGGTGCCAGTTCTGTGGGAATCAGAGCCTGAGTTCATGCCAGGACCAACACTCATCTCAGAGGGCAAGGCTCCAGATTTCTACTGAAAGACAGTTTAAAGTGCCCCTTTGTCATGCCACCAATGGCCCTAGTAGCAGAGCCCAGGAGATGCAGGCAGAGGAGAGAGGAAGGATGGCAGACAAACGGAGTAGTGAGAAGTTGGAAACACAGGAAACAACCAGTAGTAAATATTTTCTCTCCTTGAAACAACACCAACCCTCCCCATCCCCTTCCTCCATTACCTTCCTTTGCCCCACCCCTTGTTCTGTCCCTCTAAACTGTAATTCCACTTAACTCACCCTCTTCTATCTGTTCATTGCTGCCCTTGAGCTCATGTCCCAATTCCTAGACCCTTCCATGGGCAATGCTGGCTGTCCCCTGGCTTTCCCTTCTGGCTCTATTCATAGCTCTAATGCACCTTGAGATTCATGCTTTCCTCCTTGGAGCCAGGGCTAGGTATCTGGGTTCTAGGATCTTGCCCCTCAGAGGGATTTTGGTTCAGAAAAGAAGGTAGCTTGCCTGATCAGAATGAGTCACTCACTGCCTAGGCCAGAGAGGACAACTGGACCTTAGAGGAAAAGATGGGGCAGGGAGAGCTGGCAGGACAGAGAGTGGGGAAAGAGATAACAAGTGATAACAGGAACAAAGGGAGAGGGATAGAGCTACAGCAGGCACAGAAGGAGAGGAGACAAAGTGCAACAACAAAAACCAAGAGAAACAGAGAAGAAAATGGATGGTGAGATGGAGGGTGTGGGGGTGGCAAAGCCAAATGTCACATGGTGACAGACAAGAAGGGACAGGCAGGATAGGGGATGGATAGACAAAGAGGCACACAAAGAGGAAAGACAGATAGGTAGGCAGGACAGACAAACAAGAAAGGGGACAGAGAGACAAAGGCACACAAGGAGGAAAGACAAGCAGGACAGATAGGATAGGGGATAGGGAGACAAAGGAACACAAAGAGGAAAGACAGGCAGGACAGACGGACAGAGCAAGCAAGCAGACGGATGGATACAGATAGATAAGATGAGACGAAAAAGCAGAGGGCAGAGGAGCTGCTTCAGAGAGGAGGAATACAGTGACAGAGAAACTGCCTGGCACAGAAAGGAAACCAGAAAAATCCCCTTTGCTCTGACCACAAGCACAGTCCCTTGGCCCCCAAACTGAAGTCCAATGGATGGTTCTTTAGGGACACAGAAGGCAGGAGCAGGAAGGAGGCTCAATGACGATGCAGTGTGAAGGTGGAAATATAGCCAGGAGTTGAGATGGGAAAGGAGCCTTCAGGAGTCTGAGCCCACAAGCCCAGGAGCTCAGTAAGAGGGGAAACTAGGCCAGGCAGAAGCCCTTCTCTGCCCCTTCACTTCACCTCCTAGCTCCTCTCTCTCTCTTCCCTCCTTTCCCATTTTCAGGACTCACATTTTCCTCCCATTCTCCCTAGACTGGGAGGCTGGATGGATCCAGGCCCTGGGAGGGCTTTTGGTTTCAGGAGGCAGAGCAGAGGTGGCTGGGTAAAGTCAGAGAGTTGGTGGCCTGTAAGATGAGAGACAACAATTCATAGGGGATAGTGGGTCCTGCACAACCCTCTGGGAATTCTGGAGGAGGGATTGGCAGGGTTGGGATGGAGGAAGGGATGTTGGGGGGGGAGAAGAGGGGAGGATGTTAGTGACAGCGGCACATGGGGACTGCCTGGCTCCATTCAGCTTGTGCCTCTGGCATCTGTGGCATCTCCCAAGATATAAATACCCAGCCAGTGGGCACCTGATCCTCCCTGGCCCCAGGGTCTGGACTCCTGGGTTCTTCTTGCCTTAGAAGACCATAATAGAAGACCATGAGGTCTAGAACCATAGGAGATGGATCAAAGAGCAAAGGTCTTGGAGAGAGGATATGGGGGGGAGAGGGGTAAGATGGGAGAAGGTGGAATAAGAATAGATGGGGCCAAGGAAGCAGGGTAGTATATAGTACAGAGTCTGGGACTAGAAGTTGGAAAGCCTTACAAATAATTAATTGTATGTCCCTTGGCAAAGAATTTTTTTTCTCTAGGACTCAGTTTCCTCATCTGTAAAGTGGGGTTAATTTTTTAAATGATATTTTGTAAATCGCAAAACATTATAGAAATGAGCTATCCTTTTAAAAGAAGCTTCCTTATTTTAACAATCTCTAAGGTCTATTCGTATGGTAAAGTTCTGAGACCTAGAGGTGATAAGGGCAAAGGGACAGTAAGTGGGAGGGAGAAAGGGGGTTGAGGAGGGCGCCAGCGCTGGGGAGCTACCCCACCCCCTGATTAGCCCCTTCCCACAGGGTCAGTGTCCTGGTGGGTGCTCCCAAGGCCAACACAAGCCAGCCAGGGGTCCTGCAGGGCGGCGCCGTCTACCTCTGCCCTTGGGGCCCCAACTCTGCCCAATGCACCCCTATTGAGTTCGACCGTAAAGGTAATGGATGGGGCTGGGAGAAGGGGGCGGGTTTTGGGTGGGGATCGATAAGAGGGTGGAGTTTGGGGAGGATGAGTCTAGAGAATGGGGCCCGAGGGAAGGGATGGGGCCAGACTAGCCTAGGGAGCGGGTACTGGTGGGAGAGGAGCAAGAGGCCAGTAGATGCCTAGGTTTGATGGATCAGGCTGGGAGAAGCCATCCCTGTCTTCCTTTCAGCCCTTCATCTTTTCCTGGCTCCTTGTGTGGCTTCTGCCAGTGGCACTGACGATGTGTTCCCAGCCCAGCCTTGGCGAGGTGGGGCGGGCATGATTCAGAAACATGTGGCTCTCATTTCCCCTGAATCACCCACAACTCAGGGAGGCCAGAGTAGAGGCAGAGACCCAGACAGTGAGGGGGACAGGAACAAGAAAAGCCATAGAGACAGGGCTAGCTGGGAAGAAGTCAGCGAGAAGATAAACAAGCAATCGAAATGATAAACAGGCGACAAATGATGATGGGGGAGGCAAAAAGAATTGTTGGGAAATAGACATTGAGAAAGTAAGACAGAAACTGAAATAAGAACAGGAAGGGAAGAAATATGAATTTAGGAGAACGAGATATGAATTTAGGAGAAATCCATAAAGAACCGAAAGATAGAGGTATATATGGAAAGAACTAGAGGGAATCAGGGACAGAAGAGAGATAGTGTGCAGAGTTAGACATGACAAGGCAGAGAGAGAGATACAGAAAGAGACATATAAGACAGAAAGGAGAGATGCTGACCGAGTGCTTTTTAATAAATTCTGCCCCGGAAAATATCTCTGCATTCACCGCCTTCTCTCATTCCTCACTCAAGACTCTTCACTCGTTTTCCTGCCTCCAGGTTCTCCCCACACTAACTCTTTTCATGAACCTTAGATGTATTTTCAAAGCACTACTTTGATCATGTAACTCCCCTGCTCAAAAACTCTCACTAGCTCCCCATTTCCCTTGTGATCTGATTGAAACTCACCTCTCTAGACTTAACTACTGTGACTGGCCTTTGCCTCCTTTATGTTTCAGCCATCTCTCCGTGAAGACTCAGTTTCCCTTAGGCATCCTGTACTTTCCTACCTCCCTACCTTTGCTCAGTACAGTTCTTTGTGCCTTCCCCTTTTCCCTCCTCACCTTCAAGTCTTGTTCCCATTTCTTTCTGGGCCTTTTAAAATCCTCCCCATGCTTTATGGTTTAGCTTAATGCCACCTGAAGACTTTGACACATTGCCCTAGCTGGACCACCTCTCCTTTACATTCTCCTTGTGGACACTCCTAAGCACTTTGTGTTATGGTTGTGTTATGGTTCTTTGTGAATGGCAATAGACTATAAGCTCCTTGAGGGCAGAGAGAGCCTTATTCACCTTCAAATCCATCACAGGGCCCAGTATGACAAATATATATATATATATATATATATATATACAGAGATATAAGAATGTATAAGAGAAAACAAATAGGCACAAATAATTAGAGGGGGGAGGAATCAGTTGCACAGATCCCTGACCTGGGGGATTTCTTCATTGCCTCCAAATTCTCAGACTCTACCAACTCTAACCCAGGACAGCTTGACTGAATCAAGGCATCTTGACCCCTACTTTACTGGAGAGGTCAGGGGAGGGGAAGCATGACGGGAAACTCTGGAAATCCCTCTCTGAATGGGGAGGGGTGAGTCAGACTAGGAAACTGTCTCTCAGAGATCCTCTTCCTCCAGTCTGTCTGCCAGTGACTCAAGGAAGGTCCACCTAGAAGGTGCTTGGGGATCCCCAACCAGAGGGCAGACTTCTAGTGGGACAGAGGAGTGTTGAAATTCTGCCTATCTCATCCTTTCCTCTCAGGCTCTCGGCCCCTGGAGTCATCCTTGTCCAGTCCTGAAGGGGAAGAGCCTGTGGAGTATAAGTCCCTGCAATGGTTTGGGGCCACAGTCCGAGCCCATGGTTCTTCTATCCTGGTGAGGGGCCCAGTGGGCATGGCAGGGAGGAAGGGTGGGAGCCAGGCAGGGCTAGGGAGTTGAATCCTAGCTGAGCAGTACCTTTTCGTGCCCACAGGCCTGTGCTCCCTTGTATAGCTGGCGCACAGAGAAGGAAGCCCTAAGTGACCCAGTGGGTACCTGCTATCTCTCTGTGGATAACTTCACCCGGTTCCTGGAATACTCACCGTGTCGCTCAGGTATGGGTGAAAGGAGAACCAGAGCATGGTTTGCGGGGTGGGGAGGAGGTGGGGACAGACCTAGGACACCATATCCTTCAAACCCTTTCCTGCTTATGATGACTAGGAAGCAATTTGGAACAGTGGTTCTGGAGTCAAAAGACCTACCTTTGTGACCTTGGACAAGTTCCTTCACCTTTCTGGGTCTTGGTTTTCTGTTCTGTACAACAAGGGAGTTGAACCAGATGATATCTAAGGTCCCTTCTGTTGTAAATACTAGAATTCCCTGACTATGCCACCCTTTACCCCCCCTGCCCATGACTCCCTCCCTTCTCACCATCTTCCCTTGTTCTTCCTCTGCTTACCTATTTCTTTCTGCCCCTTCCCTTGTTGGATAACTGTCTATACCGTACCTCCTCTCTTCCTGCAGACTTCAGCTCTGCCACAGGGCAAGGTTACTGCCAAGGAGGTTTCAGTGCAGAATTTACCAAGGTAAGGAAGATGGGAGAAGGGAGAGCACAAACAGGTTGGGAGCAGGCATTGGGTACATTTCACAACCTTTGCCCCCATTCTTCTGCCCCCACAGACAGGACGTGTGTTGCTGGGAGGACCTGGTAGCTACTACTGGCAAGGTGAGCCCCGGTCCATGCCTTGGACCTTTGCCCGGTGCACCCTCAGCCCCTTTGTCTAGCTCTGTGTCCTATTTCTGAACTCCCTCCAGCTTTTCCCCCACCTCCCCTCTCACCTTCCTCTTACCATCCAGGGCAGATTCTGTCAGCTACCCAGGAGCAAATTGCAGAGTCCTACTACCCAGAGTATCTGATCACTGAAGTTCGGGGGCAGTTGCAGACACGACAGGCCAGCTCTACCTATGATGACAGCTACCTGGGTGAGTGAAGAAGGTGGCTTGGAACTGCAGAGGGGGAACATTCAGAAAACTCCAGTTTCTCCTCCCCCCACACTCCATGAATAGTATGAGAACCTTGAGGGCTTGGTCCCTCTCCTCCCCCTCTTCTATCTATAGGTCTCTGCCTCTGTCTATTCCATTCCTAGGACTGGCTGATTGTGAAGAGCCTACTCTTGAGGCAGCTAGGTATCTAAGGCTGTTAGGCTTAGAGTCAGGAAGACCTGAGTTCAAATCCCAACTCAGACACTTGCTAGGGGCAAGTCACTTAACTGCTTTCAGCTTTAGCCTCCTCATCTGTAAAACAGGGCTGATCATAATAGCATCTACCACCCTAGAGTTGTCATGAGGATCACCTATTAAAGATGTGTGAACTGAAACACATTAAACTCCTCACGAACCCTAAAGTGACATACAAACAGCAATTATTATTCTTTTTGAGTAACAAGGGAAACAACTTGGTATAATAGGAAGAATTCAGGATTTAGGAGAGACCTGGTATCACATCCTAGCTCCAAAATTTACTTTGAACAAGTGATTTCACCTTTCTGGGCCTCAGTTCTCCCATCTGTAAAATGGGCCCAGTATTGGTACTACCACTACACATGACTATTAGGAGAGTGTTATTGAAGATTTAAATCAATGCTCTCCCTACCAAGTGGGCCAGGTGGGAATTAGGGAGGAGTAGGGGCAAAAAGAAGACTCCTCAGAATACAAATGCTAACCTCTCTGTCCGTTGTGTTCCATAGGATATGCAGTGGCTGTGGGTGAATTCAATGGGGATGCCACAGAGGGTAAGGATGCTACCAGGCCCAGCATTTTGTGGGAGATGAGTGGGAGAGGGGTTATAAGCCTCAAACCTGGAAGAGACAAGGATTAAGGCCTCTAATGCCCTTTCCCTCCCTGCTTTCCTAAACTTTTTCTTTCCTGCTTGCAGACTTTGTGGCTGGAGTACCCAAAGGGAACCTCACCTATGGCTATGTAAGACCCCTACTGGTCCTCACCCCATCTTGTCCATTTTTATTCATCCATTCATTCATTTCTCTAACATTTACTGAGTGCCTACTGTGTGCAATGTACCATGCTAGGAACTGAGGAGGAGACAAAGATATATTCTCTGTACTCAAAGAGTTAACAGGGAAAAAAATTGATAATACATATAAGCATCTATCAGTAAAAGGCAGGGTTTGATCAGTGCCATGCTTATAAAAAAGGGGGTAGGAGGAGAAATCACATCCCTCTGGGGGAAGCAGGGACACCTCCATCGGGTGTCTCCAGAGCCCAATTTTGAAAGGTGGGTAGGAGTTCAGAAGACAGAGGTAAAAATGATGGTATGAGCAAAAATGGAATGGGTTCCATGTATGTTGTTGTTTTGATGTATATGGTTACTAATCTAGTTTAGTTGTTTTCATTAATGTTCAATGTTAGTTCTAATAAAATATTCTTAAGAAGAGATGGAAAAAATCAAGTCAATAGTCCAATTTGACCAGAATATAGAGTATGTGAACGGGAGCGGTAAGAGATAAAATCCCAAAGGTGAATGAGGGAGGAGTCTGGACTTTATCCACAAATCTGTGGGGCTGTATTGAAGCTCCGAGAGTTAGGGAGGGAAATGATTAGTTATGCTTTAAGAAGATTAATCTTAGAGGTAGTGCGTTATAGTTGATAGAATCCAGACTTGGAGTCAGAGAGATCTGGGTTTGAGTCCTGCCCTAGATACTAAGCTATAGAATCCAGAGCAAGTCACGTGACATCTCTGGGCTTTAGTTTCCTTATTTGTGAAAGGAGGTGAGTAGTCTCTAAGACCCCTTCTGGCTCCGAACTCTATGATGCTGTGCTTTTTATGATGCTATGATCTGTCAACAAGGGTGGGAGAGCAGTTGTAACAATAGTATAGGTGAGCAATCACAAGGATTTGAACTAGGGTGGTGGTTGCTGGTCTCAATTTCCTCATCTGTAAAATGATTGGGGAGTGGACTGGATGATTTCTAAGGCCCCTCGAGTTTTAACATTTGGTGATGTAGAGAGAGAATTAACAGAACTTGGTGAGTAGGTTAATTCAGGAGTAAAATATGATGTAGCTTTCAAGCTTAAAAAAAAAATGATGGTACCATTAGCAGAAATAGACATTAGAATGAGGAATGAATCTAAAGAAGACAGGAATGAGCCATGCTTTGAACGCACTGAATTTAATGGTCTAGTGGGACAATCAGGTGAAAATGTCCAGTAGACAGCTGGAAATACTGATCTCAGTCTGGGAAAGAGGCCAGGCTTAGATCTATTTTTGTCACAGAGTGGCTCCTGCCAATGCCTGGGTGCCTGCCCCATGAGTCTTCTCCAGTCTTTCCAGGGAACTTTAGGTGGGCTAGAAGTCCCAGGATGTGTGTACCAGGACCAATACCACTATTTCTCCTCATCACCCAGGTCACCATCCTTGATGGTTCCGATGTCCAGTCCCTCTACAACTTCTCAGGGGAACAGGTGAGGACAGCATTTGCTTGCATTCCCAGCCTGTCAAACTCCCTCCCCAAGGCCCTATTACCCCCTAGCTCCCCCTCTAGTATTTTAGAAAAAGTACTCGCTTATTACCCAGTCTTGTCCTCTTCCTCAGATGGCCTCCTACTTTGGCTATGCTGTTGCTGCCACAGACCTCAATGGGGATGGGTAAGTGAAGGGGCAGAACCTTCATTAGTATGTCTGAGGCCTGGGTAAGTGCCATAAAAGTGTGGCGCAGAGACAAGAGAGGCTATGGAATGTTGGCCCCTATCATCTGAGACCCTGGCATGAATGAAGCTGTTGCTGGTTGAGCAGGAATGGAGGAGGGGGTGTAGGAAGAAGCACATTTGCAGATTAGGAGGGTGGGAGAAGAGGGGCCATTCTGACCTGATGGAAGTGAATAAGTGCTGTTATCTGCCGCTAAATTTCAGGCTCCTGGAGCACAACTCCAGTTGTCCTAACTTAGTTGTGGCTAGGGGGTGTGGTTGAAAGCTGGGAGGGGGTAGTGGGAAATTGCTATTTTCTTCCTGTTTTGGGCTCTAGAAAGGGTGAGTAAAGCCTTGAGGATACACTCCTGAGTTCCTCTCGTTCAGCCATGGATATCTGGCTTCTCCTGGCTCAGACAGAAGGGAGAGGGCCGGGAATTACGGATCAGGAAATTCTAATTTTCTCCCACTGGCCAGGCTGGATGACCTCCTAGTGGGGGCCCCACTGCTAATGGAGAGGACAGCTGATGGTCAAGCCCAGGAAGTGGGCAGAGTCTACATCTACCTCCAAAACCCATCGGGCATGGAGCCTACGCCCGACCTCACCCTCACAGGCCTTGATGAATTTGGACGGTTTGGCAGTTCCCTGTCCCCCCTGGGAGACTTGGATCAGGATGGCTACAATGGTGAGAGCCTTAGGTTGAAGAGAGCTTAGACACTTGGATTTGAGGAAGATGAGGGAACTTAATTGGAGAGACTAAGAGCTCAGTCAGTTGAATCTGGTAGAGAGTGGGATAAACCAGGAGCTTAGGTGCCTGGGATTTGGAGGATGGAATTTCCTTGGGTGGCAAACAGACATGGATAGATGGGTAGAGACCTAGTTCTGAGAGCAATGAACGGGGAAGGGGGAAGAAGGGTGGGAGTGTGGACACTTTTATCTGAGAAGTTATAATGTCTGAGTTCAAAGGAAGTGGAGAGATTAGAAGCATGAGCATGTGAGTCTCAGGACCTTAAAGGAACAGAAAGAGGAATAGGGATTTAGGTCTGAAGGAGGAAGGACCAGCCCAGTAATAGGGTATGTCATGGATGTATTTCAGATGTAGCCATTGGAGCCCCATTTGGGGGGCAGACTCAGCAGGGAGTGGTCTTCGTGTACCCAGGGGGCCCCAAAGGGCTGGGCTCAAAGCCCTCCCAGGTGCTGTTACCCCTCTGGAAACCGGGGCATGCCCCTGATTTCTTCGGCTTTGCTCTTAGAGGGGCCCGAGACCTGGATGACAACGGATATCCAGGTGAATGCAAATGCACCCCTATACTAGACACCTGAATTCTTTTATCCCCCATATCTGAGTCCAAGCACCCACCAGAGAACGCTTAGATCTTTTGTCAAATACTCCATCCCCATCTCCCCTCACCTCCTTAGCTGAGGAAAATCAGCCTCCCAATGCAGTTCTTCGATATAGCCACCAGATGGCCACATCCCCCATCCCGGCTCCATTGTCTTTAGGAAGCTGAGAATTTCCAATTGGGGGAACACTAAATCTCCTCCATGAGGATCTCTTTGTAAAAAGCTTGTTGATGCATGTTTCTTTTTCTTATGTCACTGTTACCTCTCACTGACCCTCCTCTATAATCCTTGTCCTCTCCTAACAAGCAAGCACAAACAAAACAAGGTAGACACTTTGGGGTCCTTGGGGTTTAAATCCTAATTCTGACACATACTGGCTGTGTGACTCTGGGCAAGTTGTTTAACCTCTCAGTGCTCCAGGCAACTTTCTAAGATCCAGAGAAGGTGGCATTCTACATTGGTCATGGGGAGGTTCCTGTTACCTGTCTCCATCCCACGCAAGATAAATCAATGCATTGCCTAAGTATGAAAATGTATGCTGTTTCCCGTCCATAGTGTACCACCCCTCTGCTAAAACTGGAAGGCTGGAGTCCCATCTCCTGAATTTGGGACCAGTCCATGTGTTGAGCCATACTCTGATGTCCTCCTTTGTTATTTTCCATTACATTATTTCGTAAATGGTAAATTGTTGTACCCAGGGGAGATTTTAGCTCAGACTTTACTCACTCTCTGTGTGTTTGTGTGTGGTTTTCTTGCAGATCTGATTGTGGGAGCCTTTGGTGTAGACAAGGCTGTTGTGTACAGGTATAGATGGGAGATGAGGGACATTGGAAAACTCTGGGAGCTTGGGGAGTCCAGGTGACTGAATGGGAGGTGATTGGAATACAAAAAGCCTGGAGTCTAGGATTCTGAACCCCTGTTTTTAGGAGACTGGGGAGCAGGGTAGAGGTCTGACAGTCCTCTTCTTCTGCTCCCTGACCCTGAAACTCCAATCAGGGGTCGCCCAATCATTTCGGCCAGTGCCTCCCTCACCATCTTCCCTGCCATGTTCAACCCTGAGGAACGAAGCTGCAACTTGGAGGGAAACCCCATGTCTTGGTATGCAACTGGGGGAGCAGATCCCACCTGGGCCTGAGCTGGGAGTCAAATCAGTTCTGGGTACTAGACATTTGGGTCTATGCCTTGGGGTGAGGTTGGAGGTAGATTTCCTAAGTCAATGTTGTGCCATTGGGGATTGGGAAGACAAGGAAGGGGCTGATTTGGGGGAGGGAATCAGGAGGACTAGGTCAGTCTTTCTACATCATACTCCTCCTGTCTTTCTCCAGCATCAACCTGAGTTTCTGTCTCAACGCTTCTGGAAAGCATGTCCCAGACTCCATTGGTGAGAGTCCCTTAGGGTCCTGGAAAGGTGGTCAGTCAACAGGCATTTATTTAACACTAAGTTCTGGGATACAAAGAAAGGTAAAATAGTTCCTGTCCTCAAGAGGTTCACATTCAAATGGAAGAGAAAACCTGTAAACAATTGTTAATCTGTAGGATATATACAGTGTAAATGAGAGATTAACTCATTGAGAGAAGGAAGACAATGTCAGTGAGGGGACCAGGAAAGACCTCCTATAGAAGGTGGATTGGAGCTGAGTCTAGAAGAAAAATCTACCTTCTGATATGACCACACCCATTCAGAGTCCAAGTCACAGAGGGGTAGTTGAGGAAGGAGAACATTCCAGGCCCAAGGGACAGCTGGTGCAAAGAAATGAATTAAGGAGATGAACGTAAGTTCACTGAGGACAGGGAATGATTTGTGTTTCTTCTTTGTATCCCCAGCATTTAGCACAGTGCCTGGCACATTATTAGCACATGCTTAATAAATGTTTATTGATTGATTAAAAAGAAGTCCAATGTTGCTGGATTATGATCCAGAATATGTAGAGGGAAGTAAAATATAAGAAAGTGGGAAAGGTGGGAAGGGGACAAACTGTGAAAGTCTTTAGATGTCAAGTTGATCCTGAAGGTAATAGGGAATTACTAGAGTTTATTGAGTAAGAGAGTGATGGATCATCAGACCTGCACTTTAAGAAAATCCTTTGGGCAGCTGAGGGGAGAATGAACTGGAGTGGGAAGAGACTTGAGGCAGGGAAACCAACCTTCAGGCTATTGCGCTAGTTCAGGTGTGAGGTGATAGGGGTTGTATCAAGTAGACAGGAAAGGGGACATAGATGAGAGGTGCTATAAGATAGAAATGATGAGATTTGGCAACAGCTTAGGTATGTAGGGTGAGTAGGAGTAAGAAGCAGGGAATGCTTCTCCCAAAGGTCATGAGCCTAGGTGACTGGGAGGATGGTGGTGACCTCATTAGTACAGGGAGGCTGAGGAGGGTACAATGCTGTGGAAGAAAGATGAGTTCTGATTTGGACATGCTGAGTCCAAGCATGGTGTTCAAGATGTCCAAGAGGCAGCCAGTGATGCAAGACTGGAGGTCAAGAGGGAAGTTAGGACTAGACAAATAGATCTGAGAATCATCTGCCTGGAGATGGTCGTTGAACCTATGAGAGTTGATGAAATCAGCAAGTGAGATAGTAGAGAGGACTCAGAATAAGGCTTTGAGGGAACACTCACAATGAGTGGGCATGACCCAGAGGAAAATCCAGAAAAGAAGATGGAGAAAGAGGAGTTAGAGAGATAGGGGGAGAACTAGGAGAGCAATGTCACAAAAATCTAGAGAGGAGGGGGAGAGAATATCTTGGAGAAGAGGGTGATAGACAATGTCTAGCTAGAAAGATGAGGGTTGGGGGGGGAAGAGTCATTAGATTTGGCAATTAAGAAATCATTGGTAGGGGGAGCTAGGCGATGTAGTGGATACAGCATAGACCCTGAAATCAAACGCTTACTAACTGTGTGACCCTAGGCAAATCACTTACCCCCAATTGCTTCTAAAAATCCCCAAAACAAAAAATAAAATTAGTTAGCAAAATTGAGAAGCAGGGAGACCAGGCTTTCAAGTAGAGAAGGAAGGGAGAGAGAGGCATCCAGAGGGCTGAACTCCTGGCTCCTCAATGACTTCCCCTCCCTCTCCCTTGTTTAGGTTTCACTGTGGAGCTCCAGCTAGACTGGCAGAAGCAGAAAGGGGGCATTCGTCGGGCACTATTCTTGGCCTCACAACAGGCATCGTACACCCAGACCCTACTCATCCAAAATGGGGCCCATGAGGAATGTCAGGAAATGAAGATCTACCTTCGGGTATGGTCACACCCATAAAGAATCCAACTTACAAAGGGGTAGTTAGAGGAGATGGGTGTTCTAGGGCTCTCCTTTTGGGAAGGACAGAGGTACTGAGTGAATCCAAATAAAAACCCAGTGCATGAGAGAGGAAGGGAAATGACCAGGAGACATTTGTGGCAGTTGTGGGGGTGGGGAGGGTCTACCATAGTGAGAAGGGATTAGGGGAGTGGGAGACTGGTGTCTGGGATCCTTGGATTCTGGAAAAGGAATATCCCTTCAATTGGAATAGAGTAGAGCATTGACCAAGTCTCCAAGGGCCTTGCAACATTCACGATAGGTTAGATAGACTAGTTATGCTTAAGGGAAAGACCCTAAAGTCTAGTCACTAAAACTGGAAACCGAGCTCCAGTCTCCCAGCCTTTCATCAGGCTATATGGGGAGGGAAAAGGAGGAGGAGAGGGAAGGAAGATGCTATTCCTGGTAACCAGGAGCTGAGGCCAAAACTCACATATCCCTATTTGATCCTCAGAATGAGTCAGAATTTCGAGACAAACTCTCCCCAATTCACATTGCCCTCAACTTTTCGCTGGACTCAAAAGCTCCTCCAGATCCCCATGGTCTCCGTCCAGTTCTACACTACCAGAGCAGGAACCGCATTGAGGACAAGGTGTGAGGGGATTAGAGATTTAAAGGGGGCAGAGAAAGCAGGTCGGAAGAAGAGGGTAGGAAATGGGGGGATGTGGTCTCTTGAGTCAGGAAGATTTGGGTTCAAATTCTGACTCTACTACTTACTATGTGAGCCTGGGTTTTCCTATTTATAAAATGGGGATAGTAATATCTGTTGTACCTAACTCACAGGATTGTAGTGAGACTCAAATGAGATAATACAGAGTGACCTACAAGGCTTAGTATAGTTGTAAGCTATTAAAATTTTGAGCACTAAGCCTTATGGGACACCATGTATATGTAAAGCATTTTGTAAAGTGACATATAAGTGTCAGTTACTATTATTATTTCTATAAACAATTATATAATCAATCTTATAATACACAATTCATTACAACTATACTATACTAGAACATTATATATATAATGTATAATTTATTATATTATAAATAATATAATGAATAATGTTAATGTGATAATTTTCTAATTATAGTATAACATTGGTATTGTAATGTTTAATTTTTATATTGATTATGGTATATATTATATTGTGCATTATGTTATCTGATATGTGAGTACTGTAAATTTTATGACATTTAATAATGATGGTGGTGGTAATTACGATGATAATGATAACATGGAAGTGGGCCATGAGGAAGGACCAGGTGGAATTTAGGAGGCTAGCACACTGGAAAGGGGGAAGAGCCCACAGGTAGCCCAGGGGAAAATAAGGGAAGGGCATCTCCTAACCCTCCCACCCTGGTCCTCTTCCCTGTCGTCCTTAGGCTCAGATCCTTTTGGACTGTGGAGAAGACAACATCTGTGTGCCCGACCTGCAACTAGAAGTGTTTGGGTAAGTGGGGTTGGAACAGAAGTGCTCAGGTGCCCAAGGCTCTCTGTGCCCAAGGTGAGTTGGAAGGTGAAAGGCAAAGGATGGTGCTATTCTAACATCGGGGTGCTGGTAAACTTAGAAGGGCTTGGAGGCAGAATGCCCAGGTCCTCGGGAGGGTCCAGGGTTTGGGAAGAAGAGAGAGTATAGTGTGGGTGCTGTCCTGGGGATTAGGAGTTTGGCCTCTGCTATTTGTGACCTAGGGCACACCTCTTTTGACCTCAGTTTCCTCATCTGTAAAATGAAAGGAATAGATCAGATGCCATCCAAGGTCCCTTTTTGTCCGTTCCAGCAGATCATAAATAGGAGTTTTGGGCTCTAGGGCATATTCAGTTGGGGAGCCAGTGGGTCTTAGTACTCAGAAGATGGTGTGTTCCTATTGAATGCCCTGGTGCTGGGAGAAGGGGAAGCAAGTCTGGAGTCCTTTCTAAGGAGTCCATAAGGGCAAAACTATTTTCATAATAATACCAAGAGCTCTTTGGGATCCTCATCAATTTTTAAAACTATAAAAGGGTCCTTAGGGTGAAATGTTTGGGAATTTTTACCTTATGTTCCACAGGAACTTCCCATAATCCCTTCCAGAGAGGGTGTTATTCCCAATAAGTAGCTGGAAACCCCAAGATTCACCCCTGTTGGGAGGAAGTCATGTCAAGAAAGTAGACCTGCACTAGGTGTGACTCTGAGGCCCAGACTTCTACTAATGATGGATAGGGTGGGCCGTTTTCCTCTTGTTGAGCCTAGTTTTCCTCATTTGTGAAAAGAGGGAACTGAATTAATTCAGTCCTGCTCTAGAGTAGATTTAATGCCACCAGGAAGGACTGTGAGGAATGGTCTGGGTCTCTTGTCAAGATTTGGGGTGTTTCCACTTGACTCCTGAACCCTAATGTATGACATTGCCAACTTCTGCCTGCCAGGGAGCAGACTCAAGTGTACCTGGGTGACAAGAATGCCCTAAACTTGACCTTCCATGCCCAGAACATGGGAGAAGGAGGGGCCTACGAGGCTGAGCTTCGGGTCACTGCCCCACCAGAGGCTGAGTACTCCGGACTGGTTCGACACCCTGGGGTGAGCAGGGCTCAAGGCAAGGGAGCTGTGGGAGCTGGGAAGGGGCCGGGGTGACTAAGGTGAGAGGGACAGGCTGGGGACCTCCAAGGGAACTGGAGAGGGTGCTAGGGCTGCTTCTCTTTCCCCCTAGAATTTCTCCAGCCTAAGTTGTGACTACTTTGCTGTGAACCAGAGCCGTCAGCTTGTCTGTGACCTGGGAAACCCCATGAAGGCTGGAGCCAGTGTAAGTGGGAAAGCAGTAGGGGCAGGGGCCAAGGTGACTAGAGTCACGACCATGGAGGGGTCAAGGGAAGGGGCTCCAACCCAGGATTCTTCAGGCAGCCCTGCTTTAATACACGTTTGTTGATGGATTAGTTGAGGGAATGGGACAGGGCCAGGGGAGAGAGAAGGGATTAGAAACGAGAGTGACAGGCTTGAGCAGTTGAGGGAGGGAAAGGAGGAGGAGGGACAGGAAGGAGAGGAAGGTTGATGAAAGGAAAGGGATTGGCTGAACATTTACACAGCACTTTGAGTTTTACAAAGGGTTTTACATACATTCCCTCATTTGAGCCTGACCAGTCTGACCCCTCCTTCCTTCTCTCTGGTTCCAGCTGTGGGGGGGCCTTCGATTCACTGTCCCTCATCTCCGGGACAACAAGAAAACTATCCAGTTTGATTTCCAGATTCACAGGTAGGGATAGGGTCAGGGCTTGTGGGCATGAGGAGGAGAAGAGAGGGACGGAGCAGGGGAAGAGGGCGTCTGCTAGAGCAAAGGCCTCTCTACCCTGGCTCACAACCTTCTATTTTCTTTCCCCTCCCTTCTTTGTTCTTTGTCCTGCCCTCCTGCAGCAAGAATCTCAATAACTCTCAGAGTGAAGTGGTTTCCTTCCCGCTCTCAGTGGAGGCTCAGGCCCAGGTCACCCTGAATGGGTTAGTCATGGGGCATGGGTTGGGTTCCAGCTTGGGGACTGGGCTGAAATTTCCAAAGGTATCTAGGATCCACACTGACCCTTCTTTCTCTTTTTAGGGTATCCAAACCAGAGACGGTGTTATTCCCAATAAGCGGCTGGCAACCCCAAGATCCACTTGAAGAAGACAACAGTGTTGACCCTGAGGTCCACCATGTCTATGAGGTGAGAAGGAAGAGGGGGGAAAGCTGAAATCAGGAGCTTTGCAAATTTCTTTTTATTTTGAACTTAAACACCAAATCATATGGGCATTTCCATATATGCAGTAGAACAGAAAAAGATGATTGTATGTGAAACCACAAGTGTCTGTTAAGTAGATCTTACCCTTCTTTTTAAGTGTAAAAGTTCAACCTGTTGCATTCAGAGTTGTTCTGCTTATCTGGGATTCTTCTTGGTCTTCTTTCTGTTCTCTGCATTTGAAAAAATGTCTAAATGACCCTCTTTTCTTTCACTATTCCCCTACCCTCCCCCTCTCTACCTTATTCTCCCACTCCCCTACTATTAAAAAAGAAAAGAAAAGAAGGAAAGGAAAAATAAAATGTTCCAATAACAAATACATAAAATCCCACATTGGCTGTGTCCAAAAATGTGCATATTGAACCTACCTCATTTCTGTCAGGAGATGTCACCATCAGTCCAATCATAGTTGGTCTTTGCATTGTGCAGAGTTCTAAAGTCTCCCAAATCCTACCCTCTCACTTTACAGAAGAGGAAACTGAGGCCCATCTTTAAAATGAAAGTTTGGGGCTTGAGATGATCTCTATGATATCTGATAGCTCTAAACCCTCTGGTCCTGTGAAAGGCACACAGGAGAGTGGGGGGTGATACAGAGTGTAGTGTGGATGACAGGCAAATGGAAAGGGAAAGGCTAGTGAGTGCTGGTCAGAAATTAGAAACTGTGGCCTTCCTTGTGCCCAAGCAAGGGCAAGGAAGAGATTGAACTCAATTGACTTGAAGGAGGGTGGTGGCCCTGGGAGTGGAGAGGATGGGATAGCTGCCAAGAATGTTATGGACCACGGGGGCTGGGGGGCGTGAGAGAGAAGGCAACAAGGATGATAGTAATTACCTGTGTAGCACTTACAAGTTTGCAAAGTAACAAAACATGAAAACGTTGCATTTGAGCTTCTGGAAACAATTGTGAGAACTAGGCATACCAGGTATTTTATCCTCATTTTATGGCTGAGGAAACTGAGGCTCACAGATGTTGTAGATAGGTGTTTCTTGAGGACTAGCACCTCTGGTGTGAGGGCTGCTTTCCACCTCGGGTGTCTGCCTGACTGACCCAACTGTCTCCTGTGGTTCCAAGAAGCTGTAGCATGCACAGCAGCCACACTCTGGTAAACCATCTCAGCAGATGGGCTAAACCAGGTTGAGGGTAACTGACTGGCCTCAAACCTGTTGGTGAATGAGGGGATATTTGCCCCAAGCATATGAAGACTTCCCCTTGGCAAAATGGGCAGATGAGAATTTGTTCTAAAGGCCACAAAAGTGGCTGAGGCAGGCACTGTGGAGCACTTAGAACTTGGTCAGAAATTGATGACAAAGCCTCCAGTGTCATCCACTGCATCCCAAGTCATCGCTAGTCATCCTGACTTTTGTCCTGCTACTGTGGGACTTCGATGACTCTGGAGGAGAGAGTGAAGTTGACAACTTCACACAACTCTGCCTCACCTCAGTTCAATTCATGAGCAAGTCAAGATATCCCTCCTTGATGTCACTGGTTCTCCTTGAAAACAAAGGATAAATAACATCAGAGAGGAGAAAGAAGAGAGCATGATACAGTGGATAGAGCACTGGATTTGGGCTCAAGAGACCTGGCTACAGATCCTGGTTGTGCCACCTACTATCTGCAGGACCTTAGACAAGCTTTCATCTCTTTGAGCCTTTCCTAGTTTCCTCAGCTATAAAGTTTGGAGATTAGATTAAGTGATCTCTAAGTTCCCTTTTAACTCTAATTCTATGATCCTGTAACCACTGAGGCTGCAAACGTGAGAGACTGGGAGGATGGTAACACCCACAACAGAAATAGGATATTTTTTTTGAGATCCACTCTCACTGTTCAACCAAAGTTGGATTTGCACTGACCCCTAATGGGCCTGTTTCCCCCACTAAACATTAGCACGGAAGCATTGACCTGCTCCATTTCTGACCTGGGCTGGTTCATCCTTCCTTAGACATCCTGATGCCCCTAACTCTCTTGAGGCTCATCATTTTTGGTGTCAGACTTGGTGGAAACACCCTATCATCTTAGCCCACTTCAGTTCCCAATTCCTGAGCTCAAACAAAACACCAGCTTCATCTTCCCAGGTAGCTTGAGCTATTATGCACAGCAGAAATAAGGATGTTTAGGGCAAGGTCTCTTTAGGAGGGAAGGCCAGTTTTGGATATGTTGAGTTTGAGGTGCCAGAGGGGCATATAACCAACACCCAGCTAATGATGTGGAATTTGGGAGAGAGATTAGGATTGGACATGTACATTTGGAATTTATCTTTGTAGAGATGACACTTGAACTTTCTCTCAAAGCAGATGAGCTCGCTAGATGAGAGAATGTAGAGGAAGAAAAGAAAGGAAATCAGGACAAATTCTTAAAGGAAACCTAAGTTTTAGGAGCAGGAGATGGATGATGAACCATCACAGGAGGCTGAAAAGGACCAGTCAGACAGGTAGATGGAAAATCTAGAGAAGTGGTGTCTCAGAAGCTAAGGAAGAAGAATATATTTTGTAGTGAGAGATGGTCAGCCGTATTAAAATCTGCAGAGAGATCAAGGTGGATGAGTCCTGAGAAAAGGCCACTGGATTTAGTCATGAGAAGTTGTTCATGACCTCAGAGAGGGTAATTCAGTAAAATGTGAGGAAGTCAGACTGTAACAAGTTGAGAAATAAGTAGTCATAGGGTAGGGGAGAGAGGGACTTGGAAATAGGTACAAGTTAGTCGTACCAAGATCAAGATAGCCCAGGACTGAAGTACCTCCCACTAACGGCTCCATTCATGCTTTCCTCAGCTTATCAATGATGGTCCCAGTTCCATCAGCAGAGGGATATTGGAACTCAGCTGTCCGCTGGCCCTCGATGGTCAAGTTCTCCTCAATTTCACCGAAATCTTAGGGGTTAGCAACTGCACGGATAGTCTCAGTTCACAGGATCTGGTGGTAAGGAAATAGGCGATGAGATCAGAGGGAAATGGGGGAGTGGGGAAGGATGTAGGATCTGAGCCCTGGGGAAGAGATCTAGGGGAGAGGACACGAATCCATTCAGTTCACTTCATGGTCATTTATTGTTCTGCCTGTTGTGTGGCTGCTGGGGAAGACACAAAGTTTAGGTAAAATGAAGTCCTTGATCCATGGAACTTGGCAGCTTGAGATGAGCTGGGATGGATAAATATCATAGAAACACAGATTTTAAGTGTTGCAGGGGATCGTGGTAACCATCTAGTTCAATCCATTCACAAAAGAATTCCCACTCTAACATACCAGATGTGGTTGTCCATCCTGTTTCAAAGAAAGGGACCGCTACTGGTTGGAGGAACTTAATCCCGTCCTTGAGTACCACTTATTGTGTGAAAGTTATTCCTGGCATCAAATTTAAATTCACTTCTGTGCAATTAAATAATACTAATAGCCAGTATTTATATGGTGCCTACTATGTACCAGGCACTGTACGGAGTGTTTTACAAAGATGATCTCACTTGATCTTCACAACCCTCATTTTTACCTACATAGGGGATTTCTTTATCCCCATTTTATAGGTGAGAATATGGAGGCAAATGGAGTTAAGTGACTTGCCCAGGCTCACACAGCTAATAAGTGTCTGAAGCCAGATGTGAACTCAGGAAGATGAGTCATAGGACAGCCCTTCAAACATGTGAGCACCACTGTCATATCTTCTCCAGATTTAACTTGTCCAGATCCATCTGTCCTGACTTCCAGGCCCTTTGCCATCCTGGGGGCCCTCCTCTGGACCCTGTCCAGCTCATCCATGGCCTTCTTGTGTCTAGAACTGAATCTACTATGCCAGAAGAGGTCTGACCAGGGAGAGTACAGTGGAATTATCACCTCCATATTCCTGGAAGCTCCTCCCTTCATCATGGAGCCCAAGATACCCTAAGGTTTTCTGGCTTCCACAGCACACAACTCACATGGAGCTTTTCTGATTCACTTAGACCCCAAGATCCTTTTCAGAACAACCTCTGTCTATCTGTGCCTCTCTCATCTTCTATTTGGGGAGGTGTTCCTTTGTGCCCATGTGCCAAACTTTATATTTATCTCTACAGAATTTCATCTTATTAGATTCAATCTGCCAAGATGCTTTTGGATTGTAACTCTGTCATCTGCTGTGTTAGTTACCCCTCCCAGCTTCATGTCATCCATAAAGTTGATGGGCGTACCATCTATGCCGTTATCCAAGTCACAGAGAGAAATATTAAACCATGCAGGGCCAGGCACTTCTGCCTTGTTGATGCCAAACCATCAACAATTGCTCTTTGAGTCTGGTCATTTGACCAGCCCTGGGTTCATCCACTTACATTATCATCTAATCTACACTTTTCCATGTTTTCCAAAAAAGAGCACAAGATATTTTATCAAATGATTTGCTAAAATCAAAGAAAACTATATTCATAGCATTTCCCTGATTTGCTAGTTTAGTAATCTTATTAAAAAACACACATACACACACACATGAGATTCATCTGCCATAACTTTTTCTTTTTAATTTCTGGGTCTCGTGTTACTTTAGTTGGAAGTACAGCATGTATTCATGGGTCCAATCCCTCTGCTGATCGGTAAGGAAGCTTTAGCCTGCTTTCCAGTGTAGGTCAGTTGGGCTAGGTCAGCTTAGCTCAGACCTCAGAACTCAAGAGTTCACCAGCCTCAGATTCGCCCAGTAGCACAGATTTGAAGCATGTGCTACCACACCCATTGTGACTTGTCCTCAATGAAGTCATGTTGCTTCTTTGCCATTGTTCATGTCCCTTTCTAGATATTAGGCAACCATCTTTTAATATCCTTTCTAGAATGTCCCCAGGACTTAACATCAAGCTCACTGGCCTGTGGTTTACAGACTGTTCTCTTCCCTTTATGAAAAACTAGGACTTTGGCCCTGCTGCAAAGTTGTGGGACCCGCCCTGTTGTCCATCATCTTCCATATATTGTTGGCAACGGCTCCCATTCTATCTGTCTGTTGTTTTGGGACCCAAAGATATAGTTCATCTGGGTCGGGTGACTTGAATTCATCAAAGGTGACTAACTGCTCTCGTCATCTGCTTATCTTGGGTATAAAATCCCTGTTTACCATTTTGATTCTGTCATTTCTAATGAAAAGTTCATTCTCCTTTGTTGAAAAAATAGAAACAAAGTAAAGATTGGGCTGCTCTGCCTTCTCCCCAATTGTCAGTTATCACCAGCAAAGAAACAAAATAGAATTGAGCAGCTCTGCTTCCCTTCTGGTATCAGTTATCATCCCATCCCCCAACCCTCCTTTGATCTTCCTTTTGCTCCCCAGATAACTTTAAAAGTTATTTTTATCATCCTTAGCTTCTCTCAACAGCCTTAGCTCATTCTGATACTTTTTATGGGACTTACATTTACACATACTCTACTTATATTTATGCTCTTACATTCACCTTCTCTTACCTGGCTTTAATTCCATTTTCTGTACATTTCTTTTAAAAGTCCAAGTCGGTTAGTGAGTTTCCTGTGTGTCTGCATTGCTCTCTAGAGAAGTCTCATCTTTGTTCTTCATTGGAATTATTTCCACTCATGTCTTCAGGATTTCCTTCTTAAGTATCTCTCAGTCCTCCTGGGCTGACTTTGGAAATATTTTAGTCTATGAGATCATACTTGTCTTTTCTCTGAACCCAACAAAACCTGCTTTCTTACAATCTAGGGTATTTATGTATCACTTTATTTCCCTCTTATCTATCATTATCTCTGGTGATTACTGAGTGATTACGTGCCCCCACCCCAGTTTCCCATCCTTCCCACCCTAGAAACTATGACTTAGATTCATATCCAAAGTAGGATTCCCCCTTGATGGCTCCTCCATCTTTACTAATGATAAAATTATTACTAAGGCAAGTCAAGAAGTTACACAGTACCAGACACTTTTATGGATTTCATGTTTTATTCTGTCCTATAGTTAAGTACATAACAGAAGTACAAGCAGAGTGCTTTGTACTGAGGGAGGTCTTTGCAGGATGGGGGAGAGGAGTCAGGGAAGGCTTCCTGGAAGAAATGGTGATTGAATTTAAGAGGTGAATTCAGAAGGTGAAGGGAGGAAGGGAGGCCATTTCAGGAAGAAACACTAGGGAGAGGCCAATGAGGCTGGTAGGAAAAGAGCAAAGAAGGCAGACACTGTTGAGGATCCTGGAAGGAGGCAGCAAAAGTAGTTAGCAATGAAGTGAACTGAAAAGAATCGAGACATTCAAACAAAGCTTTTCTAGAATGGAGATACAGGGTAAACCAGAACTGAAAATTGGGTCACCTCTACAAGGAAAGGTGAAAGGAGTCTAACTTGAGGTTATCTCCCTCCAGCAGGCTCCTGAAGAGCCCCAGCACCGGTGGCACAGGTGGGAGGCCTTAAGCCGGGGACCAGCCCCTGGGCCTCGAGTTCTGGTAAGTTTGAAATTCTAGGAACCCTGGGTTTCTGGCATGACTGGGAGAGTAGACTCAGCACCTAAGAGGTGCTGGAGGGCATGTATTAGATGAAGAACTAAATGTCCAGATTCCTAGATCCTTCTAAACTCTTCTAAACCTTCCTCAGAAATGTCCTGAAGCAGACTGTTTGGAGTTGCGCTGTGAGCTAGGACAGTTACACCGGCAGGAAAGACAAAGTCTACAATTGCACTTCCGAGTACAGGCAGAGACCTTCCTGCAGGTGAGAGTCTGATGCCTGACTTTTTTCTCCCTTCCTCTTTGTCCCTGAGTGTCTGTCTTCCTCTCCCTCTGCCTCCCCTTCCCCTTCCTCTCTGCCTCCCTTTCCCCATCCTCTATGTCTCCACCCCTATCTTCTCCTTCTCCTCCTCTTCCCCCTCCCTTTTCTTCCTGTGATTTCACAGGTCCCGCCCTACTCAGCAACTTTCTCTGCCAATTACAGGCTGGCATCTTCTCTGCAATTTACCCTGCCAGAGATTTGCCTGGGGCCCAGAGAGGTCAAAGGGACTCCAAGCTCCCATCTTCCAATGACATCTCTCTATCTGTCACCCCATGCTGACCTTTATACATCAATTCAAAAAGTTTTAATGATGCATTGGCGTAATGGATAGATGAGCAACCTTGGAGTCAGAAAGACCTGAGTTCAAGTCCTATTTCTGATCGTGGTTTGATCATATAGCCTCAGAGTGCCACAGGCTGGTCCCTAAGGCAATAAATTACCACTGACTTGCCAGGATGAAGGAATATTTGGCCTTCCGTAAACTGGTGAAATAAAGGTCCAAGGTAAATTCCAAAAGTCACTGTCTTCATGCATCATAGTATTTTCCCATTGTACACCTCCTTACACTGAACTTACTCTTGTGGCCTCCCCAAAAGGCAGATAGTCAAAACTAGCCGGCAAGGTCACTTTACCTGACAACAGATGTAACATCCTGTCCTTATAATTCCCTTTCTCTAGTACAAGGAAATAGGGTGTGACCTTTCACTTCCAACTAACCCCACTTTCCCAACCTTGGGCCCCCAACCCTACATCTTCCATTGCCAACCTCCCCTCTTCCCTCTTCTTCAAATTTCTAGCCCTAATATTGACCTCTCCACCCTTTCTCCTGCCTATGATCCAAGTTATGGGTCCATGCTGCCACCTGGTGGGCAAGATACATGGTGGTCTCTCCTTCCTGACCTTTTCAATGACAAAGAGCCAGAGAAAAAGTCACAGAAACATAGACATTCAGAGCAAAGACAGAGATGGAGCGGGAAAGCCCTAATCAGGCAAAAAGACACAGAAATGGAGAGGCACACCTGCTTAGGGAGACAATTTAGTGCAAATCAACATTTATTGAACACCGACTGTGTGAACAGAACACCTTGCTAGGTCTTAGAGGGCAGACTTGAATATATGAAGGACTTGAGATTGTGTTGGTGTGAGTTCTTCCAGACCCAAACAGCAACAACTCTCCTGTGCTTCTGTAGATGGCCTCTTTTTGGCCCAGTACTTCATCACCCTGTGTCCTAGCTGGTCCCTGGATGCCATAGGCAGTCCCTCCACCAGAACTTTTCTAAGTTCCAGGTAGGACCTGTCTCAGAGTTTGCTCTCCACTGACATGACCTTCAAGAATTCATGGTTACCTCCATGCTTGCATAAAGATTCAGGGGATGACTTGAGGTGACATATGAGGATGGAGTGGTCAGATCCAAAGCTTTAATAAGGTAGGATCTTACACCCTCAGAGAGTGAGCATGGTTAGGTAGTACAGCGAACAGAGCATTGGTTCTGGAGTCAGGGGGACCTGTGTTCAAATGCATCCTCAGACACTTACTAGCTGTGTGACCCTGGGCAAGTCACTTAACGGACTGCCTCCCCCCAAAAAATCTAATAGATATGACTCAGGTACAGATAAACAATTATAGAGCAAGGTACAACTTAAAATACATGAGTCAGGCAAAGTTCTGAAGGAGTCCTGAGATAGGAAGTCTTTACTGAGAATATCAGACAAGGCTCTATGGATAGTGTGACTTTGGAGCTAGTTTATGAAGGATGAGTTGACAGAGACTGAAGGAAGCTGTGAAAGGGAGACAGAAACAATGCCTCAGTTTCCTCATCTATACAATAAGATTTGCCTAGATGACTTCTAAGGACCCCTCTCATCCTGTGATATAATGATGTGAAAAGACTCATAAAACCATGGGAAGAAATTGAGAAACAATAGATCTCTTTCAATATCCCAGGCAGAGCCTGAGCTTATGGGGTAGGGGAATAGGTGGTCCTGACCTTTCTCTTCTTTTCCTGCAGTGGGAACATCAGCCAATCATCCTGCAATGCAAGGTAGTATACAAAGTACTGAAGATGCCATATCGGATCCCTCCTCGACAGCTGCCCCAGAAGGAGCTTCAGGCAAGTCAGAAGCCCAGGCCTTAATCTGGGAAGTGCAGGGAGGAAAGCAGAAGAGGAGGGCTTGACTCATGGCATCTAGGAGTTGGGTGGGCTCACATCTCATTCCTAGAGCTCAGGCGAGGGCTTTGGGGATGAGATGTCAAATTGAGGAGAAGACTGGAGCCCCCCTGAGACCCTTTTCTCCTCCCTTCTAGGTGGCAACTGCAGTGCAATGGACCAAGGCAGAGGGAAACCAGGGGGTCCCACTCTGGATCATCATCCTTGCTGTGCTCCTTGGTCTCCTACTCCTTGGCCTCCTCATCTATGTCCTCTACAAGGTCAGCCGTGAGCCCACACAAACTCCCTCCACTCAGCCCCTCAGCAATAATCTAACAGCCCCAGTCATGACTACTCCCCCATGACAGCTATTCCCGCATCTTCTGTGGGGACCATGGCCACATTTTCAGCCACAGCAACTGGAAGAAGCCGGTGGAAAAGGCACTGTTTTTGAAGTAGGGTTTTGGATTCAAATCCTGGCTCTGTGACTTGCTACACAATAATATAGTGGGGCTTCAGTTCATCCTCTGTAAAATAAGAGAGCTAAACTAGACAGAGTCTCTTCTGGCCTTCAATCTATGATCCTAGGATTTCAATCAACAGTGTGAGATTATCTAGCAGGCTCGCTGGGCACATACCTGGTAATCCCCAAAAGCTACGGGTTAGCTCAGGCACTCTGTCTTATCCTGGGATTTGCTCAACTCACACAGAGCATATAGGGAATCACTGACTCTGTGATGGGGACTCCAGTAGGATGAGGGGAAGGGGCCTAGAGTCCAGGGATTGGGATTGAGTGGACAGGGACTTTGTATAACACTCACAAAATGAGAATGAGGAAGAAAACGATAGAAGATATGACCAGCCTCTCACTCTTTTTTTTTTGTGGCTCTCTCCTCCTCTCCATCTGCCCATGAGATATTTCTGCTAACTTTTAAGAAACCGAGGAAAACCCCCACCACACACACATAAATAATACCGCCAGCTTATCCAAGCAAGAGGCGGGGAGTCATGTTGAAGGGTTCTTGGTGCTTAGGGATCCCAGAGGGGATTGGATTCATTGTGTTTAACCCCTCAGGGTAAGCTCTCTCCCTAGGACTCAGCTATTCTGTCCCCAGTCTCAGCTATCTCATTGATGTGTTTCCTGTGACGCTATACATAATGGCCAAGGCCGTCTCATCTTATGAACTTCAGTATAGGCTTCGGTACAGGCTAACTGTCCTTCCCTCTCAGGCTGATGGGGCCCTTCCTCACTTTTACAGTCAGCATTCTTTAGTCAGTAGGGGGAGCAGCTAAGGGGTACTAGGGCGTTACATTGCAGAGAGAACCAGAAGGGAGATGGCTTGGACCCTCACTTCTTTCTCTTCCTATTTCCCCAGCTTGGATTCTTCAAACGTTCCCTCCCATACGGCACTGCCATGGAGAAGGCTCAGCTCAAGCCCCCGGCCACCTCGGATGCCTGAGACCTCCCCCCATCACCTCAGAGGCCTAAGACCTCCCTGCCCTGGACTCCTTATCCCAAAGGCCCTGTCTCTCCTCAGCTGACTGGGGCAGGGAGAGGGAGTAGGTGTTTCCTAAAGGTGCTTAGGGTCAGGGAGGGGGGAAACTGGTCTTCCCCCAACCCCGGCTCACAGACATACTTGAAGAGTTAGAGCTGGGGGTGGGTAAGCAGGGGACCCTCTCTCCAAAGCACTGTGAAGGACCCAGATTATGGGGAGAGACATAGGACCCTGCAACCCCAGCCCTTTGGAGACTTGGAACAGAGTTCTAAGGAAATGGCTCCAGAACCAGAGCTGGGAAATCCAGTGCCAGATTCCTTGAGGACCAACTTATTCTCCAGCTTCAAGTTCCCTAATAGGGGAATCCTGTCCTTAGCCTTGTGAGAGACCCAAGGGCCACAGAATTTTCTGGCCTACAAACCTCGAACTCTGTGGAAGGTGAAACTCTGAGCCCTCTGAAGCCAGTTCCAGCCCTGGGTAAAGAAGGAATACAGACCTACGAGGTGAGCCCAGGGGCTGATTTAGAAATGAGATGGCTCATTCTGTGGACTCAGCACCTAGCTCAAAATGGAGCCAGAATTCAGATGAAGATGGATCTCCAAAGTGGTCTGGCACTGACTTAGAACCCAGGGCTTTCTAGGACTACTTGAGGATTCCAGCCAGGCTAGGACTCCAGGTTAGATACCTGGAGGCAAGTCCAGGACCTGACTCAGGAGAAGTTGGAATCCCCGGAAGCCCAGGGCTGATGAGAACTCCAATAGAGGCAGCTGCCAATCTGGAACTTCAATCTGGCCTCATCCCAGGGCCTGCCTTCCTGTCTACCCTGGGCCAGGCTGTAGTTCTCCAAGCAAGAGTGTTCTTACAGTTGTACTGATGCTGCCTTCTCCCCTTCCCTGCCCCTCTTCCTGGCCCTGGGGACATCCGGGGACTTATTTAAATTCTGTTGCAAGTGCAATAAACTTGGCTAGGGGCCACCACTGACCACAGGCCCCTCGATTGTCCTCTACTCCTCTGCCCACTCCACCCCCAACTTCCATATCCTATCAAGCACCCTGCTCTCACTATCTATATCTGGCCTCCTGTTAACCTTCTCCCTGGGAATGGGGCTTAGTGTCCAAGAGCTGGTGGGACCAGGTGCCTGGAGAAAGAAATGGACATGAGAAGAAAGGGAGGGAATCCTCTTGGAATGGAAGCTTGGGTTCCCAAAGGACCAGCTGAGGAGAGATGCTGAGGTTGATCAAGAGATTCATTTCCCTGAACATCAGAAAGATACCTGTTGGTGATAACAAGATGCTAAAATTCCCAGGAAATACTGGGAGAAGTCGAGCCAGGGAGGAGAAGGCTGAGGGGGTCACTGAACCTTTCAATTCTCTAAAGCAGAGGTGAGGAACCTGGGGCCTCGAGGAAATATGTCCCTCTAGGTCCCCAAGAGTGGCCCTTTGACGGAACAAATCCCCTTAATAAAAATTTTTGTTCTGTAAAACTGGGACTCAAGCAAAAGGCCACATCCAAGGACCGAGGCCTCCAGGCCACAGGTTCCCAGCCCTGCTAACCCCTACACCAGATGATTGAAGGGGGGATTTCTCTTTTTTCTATTTCTTCCTTGGTCCTGTAGCAGGAAAAGAAAAAAATGACCCTAAGATGAAGTAGAAATTAGACTTGAGGAAGGATTTTTTGTGATGTGTGGGAGACCCTAGAATTTGAAGGCAGCTGCCCAGAGATTTTCAGGTAGGTAGAGGTAGAGGTAGAGGAAAATGTCCTTAGATTCAGGCTGCGATGGCCAGATCTGGCCACTGGAGGGCAGCTTAGTCCCAAACCCATGGGATGATGACAGGAGGGAGGCTGTTGATACCCCACCAAGTTCTGTGGTCTGTGACCCAGCTCGCAGCTCCAGCCCAGCAGTACTTGTATGTCCCCCAAACACCTCTTTGCACATCTCTCCTATGCTTTCCAACACTTCCCAGATACTCGGAGGTTCCTTCTCTGAGTCCCTGGGATGAAGAAGAATTGCCAATTTGGGGATGTGGAACAGGATATATAGAACAAGAAAAGTCAGGCTACTTCCATGGAGTCTCGCTTCTCTTGGGGAATCTTCCAAAGTGTGTAGGGGGAATGAGGAGGGACCTGCCGCCCCAAGGAGGGAGGGAGCCCTCACACCAAATGTGGGCTCTTAAGTAACCCAAGCCCTTACTCCTGGTTCCCCAGACTCCCAGATCCTATGACTCTGTCCAGTACATGGGGAGTCTCTCTCCTAAAGCAGATCTAAGCTGTCTGGTGTGTGAAGGTAAGTGATTGCTGGTAGGCAGACATGAGGGTGCCTTTTTGTGCCCATGTATGACCTGGGTTGACTAATGTGACACATTTTATTTGTGAGGAGTATGTGGAGCATGAAGCTCAGAGAAGATCAGATTCTGTCCCAAGGAAACACAGCAAGTCATAACTGACTCTGAGATTCAGATCTAGAAAGGATCTTAGAGATCACTTAGTCCAACTTCCTCATTTTACAGATAAGGAAACTGAGGTGATGTGATTTGCCCAGTGTCACACACGTGGTAAACAGCAGTCAAGATTCAAACCCTGCTCCTCTGTTTCCTGTGGTCCTATGTTCTTTCCACTATGTCAGATAATCAGAAACAGAGTGCAAAGTTTAATCCAGTTCAAGGTACAAATTCCTCCATCCTTTATCTTAGGTTTAGACCGTAATTTCCCAAGATCTCCAAGCACTTAGAGAATTCATGAGGCTTCTGAGAAACCCAGAGAGCCTAAAAGAGGGGAGGGGCTGGAGTTTGGGATGCCTGTGGCCCTTCCCTCTATGCCAGAGACCAGAAAGCTGAGTAGCTGAATGTTAGGGGGGGTACTGCAGAGGGAGTGCCAGCTGGCCAGCAGGAAGCTGATCTGGGGGTCTCAGGTTTCCCAACATCAATTAGAGCAGCCAACCAGGCTCATTAGCAGCCTGGGGTGCAGAACTCATCAATAATAGATCCACCCCCATGCTTTCCCCCACAACCCCAGCCACTCACCAAGGTCACCCCTCCCACTTCTACCCTTTCCTCCCCCAACAATCATTTCTCCCTAGAGTCAGATGCCCTTCCACTCCAACAAGAACCTTCTCCATTGTCTCCCTATCTGAATCACTCTAATGAGGTATGGGGTGAACATGGATTATAGGGTCAAAGATCTCTCTGTCTCTCCCCTTTCCCCTGAATTCATCTCTATCTCTACCTGACAAACTTCCCCAGACACCCTGTGCCTCAGTTTCCCTTCTAGGATAACAAGAGCTCATGTATCTATGCACAAACATTTAAAAATATGTTCTCAGTACCCAAATTTTTATCCCCATCTTACAGATTAAGAAGCTGAGACTCGAGTTGTGACACAACCATTACTCAAATGTTAGCTAGATTTCTTACTCAGGGGCCAGTGCTCTTTCCATATCACCCTGCCTTTGGAAGTCTACTCTGATAGGGGTGAAGTGGAAGGAGGAAGGAAGAGTAGTTCTGGGTTGACAGTTACCCTTTCTTCAACTTATGAAAAATAAGGAACCAAATTTATTTCCTTCCAGAGACCAGCCAGCCACTGAGAGCTGAAGAAGTCAGGAACTGGATAATCTTGTCAGGTTCACAGATAAGAACCAGGTACCCAGATTCTCCAAAGTCCTTCTGACCCCTTACCTCCAACATCGGGATCCTAGATTCCAAGTCTATCCTGAAACCTCTTTCATTCTCCTTGAAGCAGGACAGAACCCAGTTGTTCAGGACTCCAGTTTCCCAATCCTGTCCTCCTGTCCTTGAAATGGAGCCTGCCTGTCAGGGAGGGGAAATAGATCTTTTTCCCTCCCCCCGTTAGATCGATGAGAGGGGACATGGTGAAGGAGATCAGTGTCCCAAAGATGGGAACATGAGTATCTGACCTTGCATTGATCAACTCTCTGGGCCCTTTCCAGCTCTAAGTCTGTGATTACTACAATCTCGAAATCCCATGCCCTTCCCTCCTCCAGAACCCAGGAGTCTTGGCCTCCAGCCCTTCCCCCCCTCCCCGTCAAACCTTCCTAATTTGACCCCATTCCTGTCATTCTCCCCCAGACTCATTCTGCCCTTCCCAGCTCCCAAAGAACCCAGATGAACCTTTTCCCTCTGGCTTTTTGACTTAGGCCATCCAGAGAATGGGCTCAGCATTCTGGTCCTTAGGGGATAGAGCTAGGCGGACTCTCTTTCTACTTGCTCCCGTTTAGTAAAGGCAGGTAGCAACAAGTCCCAGCCAGTATTAGCTTCACCCATCTTCTCTGCTGCCTCCCTGCATCCCTGCTCAGATTGCAGGACCCCGGTATGGTTACTTTCCCCTCCCACCTCCACCACATTCTGCCTCATCCCTCCGTTCAGACCCAGGGGTACTGAGTCCAGCTGCAGAGGCTCTCTGGGCCCCCCATCTCGGCTGAGATCCAGATAGTTTGCTTAGGCTCATCTGGAACCATGTGCTCTGTGCCCCTCAGCTTACCCCAGTATACTACAGTATGGCACATGCCAAAGTATCCTCTTCCTCTGGTTCATCCCTTTGTGCAGGATCCAATGATCTTATTCCCGAGCTCATTCTTCCCCTCAGGACCCATGCATCTCATTCCTCAACCCATTCATTCAAATTAAAGCCTGGATCTCTCATCCCCAAACCCTATCAATTCCCCCCCAATCCCTGAGGAAAAAATATTTTTAAATGTTAAAGTGTCATAGAAACATGAGCTATTGTTATTCTAGAAGGGAAACTGAGGCACAGAACATCTGGGGTAGCTTGTCAGGTAGAAATAGAGATGAATTCGGGGAAGGGGGGAGAGAGAGAGATCTTTGATCCTAATAACCTGAGATTCAGGCATTCTTTTGCTCAAGAGCAGAACTCCCCTCAGGACTTAGGTGCTCTATCCCACAAGTATCCCATCACCCATTTTACACTGCCTGTCCCTCTAAAACTCATCCTTTATTCCAGGACTCAATTATCCTATCTATACTCCAGCCCATTTTCTTTCTCAGGACCCAGGTGTTTAATTTTTCAACCCATTCATCACTGCCCCCTACCCACCTGCCAGGGCCTACCTGTCCTGTCTTCCAGGACCCGAATATCCTGTATGTTAGTCCCAAGTCTACACACTAAAGGTGCCCCTTTGCCCAGTCCTCAGGCGGCCCCTATGATCCAAGTACATTTTTACTCATTCCCAAACCCCATCTCAGGAGCTCTCATGAACTCCAACCACGACTGTCCCGGGGCCCAGGTCTCATCCTGTCCCTGGCCCTGTTCTGCAGCTCCCTAGGATCCAGGTATTTTACCCCTCAGGCCCAGACCTCTTTTTGCGAACCCCATATCCCATCCCCCAGACTCAGATCTTCCCTCCTCCCATCCAGATTTCCTGCCACCCAGATTTAGGGCTCAAGAAAGAAACAGAG
Organism: Potorous gilbertii; assembly: GCA_028658325.1. Classification (NCBI taxonomy): domain Eukaryota; kingdom Metazoa; phylum Chordata; class Mammalia; order Diprotodontia; family Potoroidae; genus Potorous; species Potorous gilbertii. Next base: position 182,933,526 of record CM053770.1, on the reverse strand, counting down.
AGAAAACCTGAGAGACAGAGTGAGACTGAAAAACAGTCTGAGAAAGAGACGGTCGCCTGGAGAGATGACTGTGGAGCGCTGGAGCCCCCTCCCCCTCCCCGCTTTCCTCCCTCCCTTCCTCACCTGCTCTCAGTCCCAGCCCCGCCCCCGTTCCGCCCTGGCCCAGCCACCGGCTCCTCCCCTGGCTCCTCCTCCCCCCCCAACCCCGCCAGATCGGCCCCCGGGACGGAGCCGCGCGGAGCCCCGAACGCCTGGGTCCCCAGCATGATCCTCGGTGAGTGGCCTCCGTAGCTCCAGTCTCCGGACCCCCTGGGTGTCCCTTCTGGATCTCCGTTTCCCCCCCAATCCTGGGCTTCGCGATGACAGCAGTCTCCTGTCAGAGCCTGGCTCCCCCTCCCCCCACATCTGGCTCCACATCTGTGCCCCCCCAAGAGTCCCCTTTTTCCTACCGTTCACTACTAGAGGAGATGGGGGTAGGGGAGAACGAGACTCCTGTAATGAGTGTGCTGCATATTCATGAGCCTCATGAATATTCCATGAAGGCAGTCAGGGATTGAGGAGGGGGATTGTTGGGGGGCCTTAGTGGGGTGAGAGAATTGCACCGCCATCACCTCCTCTTCAACCCACATCCACACCCGCCTGAGCCAAAGCAGAAGGGGAAAGGAGGAGGCTGGGAGCAAGGGAAAATTAAGGGAGATTAGCAGGGGGGGTGGGAGAGGGGGGTGGGACATTTTGGACCTCATGGAGACAGGGCAGAGTGGGGAAAAAGAGGAAATTGGGTTGGGGTTGAGGAGAAAAGCGAGTCTGGTAAGACTATGGGTATATAGTAAGAGAAGAGGGATTGGAGCGGGGCAAGGAGTAAGAATAATGGGTCTGGGGCCTGGGTGCTGCGAAGGGAAAGGGGCAGGCTTTGGAGGGCTGGGAAGGGGGTCACCAGGGCTTGGAGGGTTTTGTGCCGTAGGGCTGTAGGGAATTGGAGGATGGGTGGGGAGCTGCCTATCCCAAAGGCCTGGGCGGCTCAGATCCTGTCTCTGCTCCTGTCTCAGCAACCGTCCTGGTCCTACAGGCTGGAACCTGCCCCACTCACTCCCAGTTCTATGCGCTGGGAACCTGTACCTTCCCCACCCCCCCTCCTCCTCCTTTTCTTCCTACAGTGCTGCCCAGGGCTGGGGGAATCCAGGCTTTGAGGGGGAGTGGGTAGAAGGAAGGGGGAGGGGATTCTATCTGGCCTCTGACGGCCCCATAGCCATCCACGTCCCCATCCCTGGTGACCTACATCGAAAGGAGCCCTGGGGGATGGGGGGTGGGGTGGGAGTGTGGCTCAGTCTTGGTCCTCCTCTTTATCTTGTTTCTGACTTTGTTGCACTCTGTTGCTTTCCTCTAAATTCCCAAAGGCACTGCTCTGACCTCTGATCTAGCCCTGACCAGGCTGGTTTCTGACCCCCCCCCATTTAGGGAAGCATACCCCCATTCCCCACCCCAGGCACCTGTAACTCTCACTCCCTAACCTACCCCCTACCTTGAGGACACCTGGACTCTTTGCTCCAGGCCTAACAGCTGCCCTCCTTTCTAGTGGCAACCTTGTCTCTTCCTTTGCTCCTCCTTGGCTCTTTTTTCTTTCTCTCCTTCCTATCCTTTCTTTCTCTTCCTCTAACTCTATTTCTCTTTCCTTCAATCCTTCTTGTTCTTCTGCTTCCATCTCTCCCCCTCCATCATTTCCCTCTTCCATTTCTCTCTCATGATCCATCATCTACCTTTCCTTTTCCCATATCTCTCTCCATTTCTCACCTTGTCTCTCCTTTCCTCTTCTCTGTGGACTCCATCCATGGAGGAAGGAGGGGCCCTCGTAGGCAGGTGTCCTGAAATTCCTCATCTTCTTAGGAGTACCCCCTTCCCCAAAGCTTAGGCCTCCAGCCCAGAGGCTCAGCATTCCTCAGGCCTATGTGACCCCACACACCCTGGCCACTCTGGGGCCCCAGGGACTCATTCACAGCAAAATTCAGGTCCCAGGTAAGTGGATTGAAGTGATTCTTTTCCTAATGCCCAACAGAGCCCAGGAAGAGGTACCTGGGCGCAAGAGTGGCACAAAACCTGGGGCAGTAGCTTGGGTCCAGATTTCCTCAGAGCTCTCTTTCCTCACATCTCCCAGGAAGACACCATAATAACCCCTTACCCTGTGCCAAACATAACAACAGTGGGAAAAAGAGGGAGGGGAGTGGAGGAGTGGAGTAAGGCTGCCACACCTGGCAGGAAGGAAAGGGGGAAAAGAGAGAGAAAGGGAGAGAGCGAGAGAAAGAAAGGAAAAGAAGGGAGGGAGGGAGGAAGGAAGGAAGGAAGGAAGGAAGGAAGGAAGGAAGGAAGGAAGGAAGGAAAGCCTGAGCTTTAGGCTCTATAATCTAAAGCCTATATTCTGGGTCCTAGCTTCCAGGTTGGTTTGGTTATGCTGGGGCTGAATTCAAGTTTTGTTCCGAGGGAGTTAGAGATTCTAGGTCTGGGGTACAGCTCTGTTTTTAACTCTGGCTTACAAATCAATATTTTTGATAGCTCGAGTTCTAAAGCCCTGACAGAAGGGGTCCTGAGGTTCCTCTATCCTTCACTGCTTAAGCCTGATTCCCTTTTCTCCTCAGAGGACTCTAAAATTCATGGCCACCCCTTCCCCCCTCCCCATTCCCCTACCCCCAGGGTGTGTGTGTGTGTGTGTGTGTGTGTGTGTGAGAGAGAGAGAGAGAGACAGAGAGAGAGAGAAGGAGGGAGGGAGGGAGGGGAGAGAGAGGGAGAGAGGGAGGGAGAGAGGGAGAGAGGGAGAGAAGCAAGGAGGGGGAGGGGAGCTGTTATTACAGATGATGGTTTAAATAGTTGCTCATTATCATCCCCCTAGCCCTTTCATCTTTGACTTCAAAGCATTTTCTAACTCTTGATCTGCCTCCTTCCTGGAAAAGGGAAACTGAGGAAAAGGAGAGGTTACTCTGAAACTCAGATAAAGAAAGAATGACCCAAGAATTTACCACTCCCCTCAATGCCCCCTTCTCACACGCTCCTTTGCTAGGAATAAGAAAATTTAGGGAAGTGGGACGTGAGCTCAAATCCCCTAGGACCTCCATCGTAGACCTGGGCTCCACACTTAGCCCACCTGTTGCCAATTCTGTCCCCTCAAGGGTCTGTTCCCTCTTAGGTCTCCAGGGCTTCTTTTGAAATTCACTTCAGAAGTCTCTTCCTTCCAGGCCCAATTCAGATGCTGTTTCTTCCAGGAAGTCTTTCTTGAACTGATTCTCTAACTTTTGGCCCCTTACCCCTTCCTTTCCTTCCAATAAAAGTGATTTCTTCTACTTCAAATTTCTTTTAACACTTTTCACATTTTCCACTAGTTCATGATTATTTGTATCCATGGCTTTTCCCACTGTGACAGTACAAACACCTTAAAGCCATTCTTTTTATTTTTTTAACCCCCAGGGCCTAGGCAACTGATTTTGTATATACGCTCTATGTATATTTGTTGAACCAACTAGAAGGCTATCCTTGGCCAAAGGCTTTGACCTTGACCTCAACCTCTCCCTTCACCCTCCAACTGACTGACTCTTGTCCTCTGCTCCCTCTGAGACCCTAACTCCAACGTTACGAAGGAAATATTTCCTCTGCTTCTCCCAGGTTTGGGCTTCACCTCCACCCTTAAAATTAACCTCTCGGTTCCTCCCTCTGATCCTAATCTCATCCTGAACTCTACTCTAACCTAAGCCTGACCCTACCCTAATTCCCTCTCTATTCCAGTTATCTGACTCCTAACGCTAACTTTCATTTTGGTAACCAAGTAAGTCACCAGGTTTTTCCTCTTTCCCACTCCTTCCCACCCAAGACTTTCAACCAACCCATTTTTTTCTCAGTTGGAATGAGTGGACCTGACCCAGAACTAGGGGATGTGTCTAGCAGATGAGAGATGTTGAGGGACAGGCCCTTAGTAACTGGATCTGGAAATTCCTGAGTTCCTAGCTGAGAGGAGCTGAGGGGTGGGTTTTGACAAGAACAAACAGGTCCCTGAGGATCAGACTCAAGAGGAAGATGGGATGAGGAGGGCCAAATGTATCTTGAAGCTAGAAGTAAAATAATTCTGAGGTTACCTCCAGGATTAGCCTATTAAGTTTTTACAAGTCCTTATTGTTAGGTTGTGTCTGACTTCATAGACCCATTTGGAGTTTTCTTGGCAGAGATACTGGAGTGCTTTGCCATTTCCTTCTCCAGCTCATTTTTCAGATGAGGAAACTGAGGCAAATAGGGTAAATGACTTGCCCAGGGTCACACCACTAGTAAATGTCTGAGGCTAGATGGACCTCAGCAAGATGATTCTTCCTGACTCCTGACCCAGCACTCTATCCATTTCACCACCTAGCCACCTCTTCAAAGAGGGTAGGGCTCTCTTTGCCCCAGGGCAATTACTCTAATGAGCGTCTCTTCCTTGCCCCAGCCTTGATTCAGTCCTTCCTTTTAGCTGCAAAACCCCTTCCACTTACAAAAACCCAAAGCTTCCTCTAAACCACCCAATTGGATACCAGAATGCCTGGGTTCCCTATCTTATTTCCTCTCTTTTCACTCAGACTCATCTAATCCAATCCAATAAAATCCAATTCAACAAGTATTATTTAAACTCTTACTAGGTGGGAGACCTACCTCAAAATCAATCCTGGATTTGCTTCCTTCCCCCTGTGTCCTCATGAAAAGGAGAAGCAGTCCTGTCCCCAGGAAAGAGGGTCTCTTCTTCACCCCATCCCCAACCAAACCTGGGAGTCCTAGTTGGAGCAGACTCAAAAGAGCATGTCCTGGAGTGGTAGAAAGAATACTGATTTTAGAGCGATAGGACCTGGTTCTGAATCCCAGCTTTGCCTCTAGTGACCTATGTAACCTTGGGCACTTATCCTCCCCAGGGACTCAGTTTCTCCATTTGTAAACTTCAGGAGTAGAACAAGAGATGACCTCGTAGGCCCTTACCAACTCTATTATTCTAAAGGGAGGCATCTCGTAAAATGGGGCCAAACATCCCTGCCTCACCCCCTTTAAATTAGAATAGCTCCCTTTTCTATGGCATGCTCAATCCACTGCTTTCCTCACAAATCCTGGTCAAGAGGAAGCCCTGTCTTTACCGACGAAGAAACTGGAGCTCGCAGAGGTTCAATGACAGTTATTAGATAATCCCACAGCTTGTATCAGAGCCCAGATCTCATGACTTTAAGTCCAAATGCTCTTTCCACAATGTTTTTCTCTCTGTCTCTACTCAGCCCTTAACCCCAAGCCCCCCAGCCCAGCCCCCAGCCCACATAGACGAGTCATGGCAAGGGGACAATCCTGTCATAAAGGAGAAATGGTGGATCGGTACGGCTCCTTTTCTCCTCCTTGGGAAAGCAAAGGGCATTGAAACATTCAGAAAGCACCACCTCCCTCTCTCCCCAAGACTGGCTGGAGAGCTCAAAAGCTCAGGCTTCAAGGCCCTACTGTGAGGGGAGTATGGTGGATGTAGGTGGATGTGGGTGCAGGTTCGAAGCTCCTCCCTGTCTTGTCCTAAGTCTTCCACCCTATGGATAGGGGGAAGGGAGGGATAGCGGAGACGACTGCATTCAAGTTGTGGAAGTCAGAGCAATGGGCACGGTGGCCAAGATGCAACCTCCAGTTTCCATGTGTGTGAGAGGGAGGGGTAGAAGTGATAGCTCCCAGCCATCTGTGGTGGGCAGAGGGTGGAGAGGGAGGGTGCTGGGGGCTCTGGGACAGCTCAGGTTTCTAGCACCGTTCCCTGCTGCCACTCTGGGCTAGTTAATGCTGCCCAGACCTGGTGTACCAAGGGATAAGGGGGAGGGGAAGGGTGTGAGAGCACAAAATAGGGAGGGAAGTGACCAAAGTGCACCCACGTTCCACGGTCAGGTCTTAACCTCGGTTATTTTCCCTCTCAGTCTTCTTCTGTCACTATTTCTCCAGTCTCTGTCAGTCTCTTTCCCTGTATCCATTACCATCTCTTTTATTTAAAAATATTATTTATTTTAAACATTTAAAAATATTTGGAGTTCCAAATTCTCTCCCTCCCTCCAACCCTTCCCCCCGTCACTGAGTATTCCCTTCTCTTTCTTTCTCCTCTCTTCAGATCTGAGGTAGCCAAGGGCATAGAACCCAAATGTTCAATCCCTAGCTGCCAATCTAAAGAAATCAAATATCACAAGCACCCACTTTTAACACCCTCCCAAGGCTAACTCCAGCCTCTAGTAGCCCCCTGTTCCCCCTGCACCTCTGAGATGGAGCACTCAGGCATCCTGGCCAGTCTTAGCTCAGAGAGGACAAGATGCCCCAGGACCCGGGGGACTAACTCCCCCTACCCTGAGCTGTGTCTGAGTCCTCCCCCACTCCCTCCCTCTCTCCTCTGCTTCCCCTAATCCCTGCTCCCCCGCCCTCCCCTCTGCCCCACTTTTCCAGGATCCTGATTGGCTGATTCTCTTGGCCAGGCTTGGGGGGGGGGTGGGGGGATAGGAGAGGGAGGGTGTCAGGGGCAGGACCCAGGAAAAGGGAATTTGTCAGACCTAGAGCTCTGGGGGGTTGGGGGGGGGGACTGGGGCCAGTGCCCTGGGGCAGTGGGCACGAGTTCCACCAGGTATGAAAAAAAGGAGAAGCCTGGAAGGGGGAGGAAAGGAGGAATTTAAAAAGGACCCAGGCGACCCTTTCCTCTTTTGAAAGAGAGAAGGGACAGTCTTCCGATTCTACATTTGTTCCTGGGAAAAAGCAGGTGGGGGGAGTCTTGGAGCTGGTAAATGCCCTGGAGCTTCCCCAGGCCCAGCAGCCCAGGTCAGAGGGAGGCCCTGCAGATCTCCCCAGGGGAGATGTGCCTTAGTTGGGCTCTTTTGATAGGCTGGCTTGGGGTAGAGGGGCAAGGTATGGGAGGGCTGGGATTTTCATTTCCTCCTTTGGTTCAGACTTAGGCATTCCCCATTCTGATTGCCCTGGACATGCTTCCTCCTTCAAAAGAGAAGCAGGAGATGACTGGGTGACAGAGAATGCAAATGGGATTGGGGGGAAGGGAGGAAGGAGAGAAGCTGAAGAAAGGTTTCCATGTGGGCTAAGGACCCAGGTGTTATTTACACACCCTTCTCTGAACCTTATCTTCCTGATTTTGTATGATTTTACAGTAAGGTCTATTATTACTTAAGCTTTGTAATTAGGGAAGGGGGAAAGGAGCACAAATGTATTAAATGCCTCCTATGTGCTGGACACTGTGCTGAGTTTTATAAATATTTGAATCTCACAATGACCCTGGCAGGTGAATACTGTTGTTATCTCCATTTTACAGTTGAGAGAACTGAGACAGACAGAAGTTATATTACTTGCCTATAGCTAGTAAATGTTGAAGACTGAATTTGAACTCAAGTCTTCCTAACTCTAGGCCCAGGGATCTCTCTGTACCACCTAGATATTACTTAAGTGCTCTTCTGGGCTACTGAGGGATTCTGTACCCCCCCCATTCCCCCCCCCCCCCGCCGCCGAACCTGATCCTCCAGTTCTCCTTTGAATCAGGAGGCTGAATCAGAGCCATATTTCTCCCAAATTAGTTTTCTTAATAGAAATACAAAATGAGAGAGGATATTTCTGCCTTCTGCCTAGTCAGATTGCATCTTTCTTTTCAAGTGGGAAGGATGCTAAGGTCATAGAATTTTGAGCTGGAAGGGATCATAGAGGTCCCTGAGTCCCCGGTCTTGATTTTACAAATGAGGAAACTGAGGTCTCCAATGGTGAAATGACTAGCCTAAGGACACAGTGGTGGAAATGAGTAGAGTCAGGATTCGCACTCAGGAGTGATGACTCCAAACCAGTGCTCTTTCCCATCACACATGGGATATTGCATTCAGTTCTCCAATGTTCTTAGAAAGGATATATTGCTAAGTTGGAAGCAAAGGGACTCAAAATCATACCGCAAGAAGGTCATTAGGGAAAATGTGTTAGAATAGTTCTTCTTGGGTCCAGAAGGCAAAATGTAGAGGAATGAGCAGAAGATGCATTGAATCAGACTTTAGCTGCATAGAAGGAAACAGTTCCCAACAATTGGAACTCTCCCAAAGTGAGAAGGACTGAGTCACCTCCCCCTCTCCCTTCCTATCCCCATATATCCCATCTTTCCCTATCACTGGAAGAAAGGGTCACCTGGGCTAGGACCTTCTTTCATTTATCTTTTCTTCCCTCTTCCAAGCTTCTCCCTTTTCTTATACCTGGTAGGAACTCATGCCCATTGCCCTGGAATATCATTCCTAGCCCCCCATCCAGCACCCCAAACCTGACAAATTTCCTTTTCCTGGGTCCTGACCCTGACACCCTCCCTCTTCCGTCCTCCCATCTTCCCCTCTCTCCAAGCCAGGCCAAGAGAATCAGCCAATCAGGATCCTGGAAAAGTGGGGCAGAGGGGAGGGGCTGTCTTGGGATGCTGTGAGTGTCTCATCATGGGAGGTCCTCCAGTAGAGGCTTGGAATGACCACTTGTCAGGATGTTGTAACTAGGATTCATGATGTGAGTGAGGGTTGAACTAGATGGCCTTGGAGGTTCCTTCCCACTGTGAGCGTCCATGACTTTTCTGCCTTTGGGGTACTAAGGGCTTTGGGATCCTCAGGAAGGAGGAAAGCTTCCAGATTCCTGGAGGGATAGAGCTTGGGAAAAGGGGCATCCTAGTCCCAAGCTTACCAAACACAGAAGTTGCTTTCTGGGTCTGAAAAGTGCTTAGAGATCTTGGGGGATGGGACAGATCTGGAGAAGGGAGAAGTGAAACCAGCCCTGGGGGGAAAGAAAGAGTTGCACCCTCCCTGTTTCTGTCACCATATATAGCACACTTATAGCTGAAGCCCCATGGAGGATGTATGGAGGAGTGGGGGTGGGGGGGGTGAATAAACAGGACAGACAAGGTGGCTGCAGTTGGGGAGGGCAGAGTCCGCAACTGCCGCTCCCCCCTCCCCCTATAACCTACCTTCTCCCCGATACAGGAAGCCTGAGCAGAACGGGGCCCCTCCCTCTGCTTCACCCGCCCCCCATCATGCAGCCCCCCCTCGACCTCAAGCAGATCTTGCCCTTCCCAATGGAGCCAGCCCCCACCCTGAGTCTCTTCAGCAACTTTGGCACGGTAAGGATGGCCCTGCACCCTCTCTCAAACCCTTCCTTTAGCCTCACCTCTAGCCCCACTCTCTTTCTTCAAACACTACCTCTTTCCCTCCCCCTACCACCCACCTCCCATTCTTGCCGGCCTTCAGACCCCACCCCTTCTCATATTATAATCCCTGTTTCTCCCCCCTCAAGCTTCATTCACACTCTCCCCTTAGACCAAGGCATAGTTCCCCTCAATTTCAATTCAGTGCTACTTTTATTAAAGACCTACTTAATAAAGATACAAAAAGTAAATGATAGTATCTCGAACCTAAAGCAGTTTCCAATTCAGTGAGGCGATGTGACACCCCCACTTAATTCCTCAGAACTCATTCCCCACTCTCTCCTTCAGAGCCCACCATAGTTTTTTCCTTCACTATCCATCTCTCCGCAGGTCTCTTTTCTGTATTAAAAATAGTCATTTCCATTTCTCTAGCACTCTAAGGTATATAGAATGCTTTCTTCACCACTCTGAGAGGAAGATGTATCACTGTCACCATTTAAAAGGTTGGGAAAACAGATTTAGGAAGGTTAAGTACTTTACCCATGAGCACAGAGCTTGTATCCATATAGGACTTGGGGTTTGAAAAAGGAAGGGAAGAATTATTTAGGCTCTGTCCCAGGCTCTGTGCTAAAGTACATTTTTTAAAATAAATATCCCATTTGATCCTTTTGATTTGAGATATAAGAATAGATCATGCCCTTAAGGAGTTTATAATCTAGTAAAAAGAGATCCAGTGAACTTAAATGAAACAACAGAATGTCATTAACAACAAACAGTAGACAATTAAGTGCCAAATTTTGTGATACAGATTATGACTTCTGAAAAGGTTCAAAGGAAAGGGGAAATCATAGAAGACTTCCTAGAGGAGGAAGGCTTTCAAACAAAGGCTGGATGAATACTGGTCCAGGAAGTGGGAGATGAGGTTCATATCTGGGTAGCATTTGGACTATAGACAGCCTCTGAGGGCTTTCTCAACATCAAGGTTCTTTAAAAGCTTCATGTTAGGGCCAACTATATTACAGGAAACAGTTCCATAGGAGCTATAATTTAAATGGGTGACCAGACTAAAGGTGAGGTTTTGCAGTTTTCCATTCTTTTCATTGATGTTTGGTTATGTAATACACAGAGTGAACTTTAATTAGCTTGAAACCAAACTAAGACTTTTGGGACCCCCTGGGTCCCCCACCCTCGCCCCAGCTCGGGGTCTTTATTCCTGCTCTATAAAACAAGACAGTTGACCTAGATGACCTTTAAGGCCCCTTTCTGGTTCCAAACCCCAAGATTCTATAGGGTTGAAATGTCCTATATGGCTGCTGTGACCTGAAATTCCCATTCTCAGAGTGGGCAGTGTGTTAAACCAACATAGATACTCAACCCCAATACCTTGTAACACTTGAAGTTCAAGACTTGCACATGTTACAATATTCTCTTTGTTACAAAGAGTGTAGCTAGTCCTTGTAGTAGAAGTGGGCAAAAAGACCTGAGTTCAAATCCCCAGCACTTAACAGCTGTTTTCTCAATGAGAAATTGCTTAACCTCTATCTCTGAGTTCTTTTTCTCATCTACAAAATGAGGGTCAAACTGCTTGTTGTGCACTCTAACCCTTAAAGGGTCAGAAATGTGAGATGCATGATGGCTAGGCGGCACGGCTCTTAATTAACCACATATAACCAACTATACTTATAGTATACACACACACAATATATGTGTGTGTGTATGCATGTATGATATTTATTTGTCAGGAAAATAGATTCAAATCCCTGGACTGCTGACACTGACCCACCCTAGCAAAGTCATGTGACCCTTGTATGCCTTAGTCAATTCCGCTGGCCTTATTATTACAATCTGCATTTGTGTATTTCTGGAAGGAGTTCCCATATCTCAAATTCTCTATGTAGATGAAACCACAGACTATGTATTTGTGTATTATGGATGGGTAAGGCAACAGTAGAAGGAGTTTACTTACGCATTTATCTTTCTAATGTGTCAGCTAAAGGCTGCTTAAATTGATGAGTTTGGAGTCAGGAAGATTTGAGTTCAAACTATGACTCAATTTACTAGTTGTGGGACCTTAGGCAAGTCATTTAATCTTTCTCTGCCTCAGTTTCCTCAGGTGTAAAATAGGAATAAATAATACCACCTACCTCCTAGTGTTGTTGCTGTGAAACTCAAATGAGATAATGTTGGTAAAGTGTTTAGGTGCTTAATAAATACTCCCCAACTCCTTGAGGGTAGTGCTATGTTTTATTTCACCTTGGCATCCCCATCCCCTAGCATACTGTCACACATAGACAGAGTGGTACTTCCTAAGAGTTAAATGGTTCAGGTGACAGTGAGGGAGGTGTCCAAGATGATTGATTACTGCACTCTCTCTTGAATGAAACAATGGAAGTGACAGTTACAGAAATAGGGGAATTGGGAAGTAGATACCATTGGGGGATGGGGAGATGATGTGCTTAGTTTCAGGCACATTGAGTTTGGGGCACTGAAAGAACATAGAAATAGAAAGGACCCAGAGGATCATTAGAAGTCCAGGACAGAGGACAGTGCTACAGAGGCAGTGTGATGTCTTCATTCTGAAGTCAAAAACCATGAGAACTTTAGCTAGGAGATTTAGACCAAATCCCTCATTTTGCAGATTAAGAAACTAGGGTCCAAAGATGTTAAGTGGTTTGTCCATGGTAATAACAGAGCCAAGATTTCTTGGGAAAAACAACACCAACAACAACACCAACAAAACCCACAATTCTCATTCATGTATATTATTTTTAAATCCCCTCCATTTCCAGATCTCTCTTTCTTCCCATCTCTCTTTCTTATCACAAGGAATAAAAATGAAATAAAAAGAGAAAGAAAAGCATCTCAGTTGTGACTAACCAATGTATCGATTAAGGCTGAGAGTACTGTGTATACAATATTCTGTACCTGTAGTCCTCACCTGTGCAAAGAAGGGAGCCAGGATTCAAACCCAGGTCCTCAGACAGCAAATCCTCTGCTTTTTCCATTATTTCATAAGTCAGAAGAGCTAGTTATACTGTAACTGGTCATGGTCACAAATGTCTAATTGAATAAATAAGAGATTTGGAGCCAGGAGAGACCTAAGTATAAATCTGCCCTCTGAAGTTCAATAATTCTGTGATTCTGGACAAGTCATTTAACATATCTGAGCCTCAGTTTTGCATCTGTAAAATGGGAATAAGGATACAAACGTTATCTGAGCTATTATGAAAAAAAGTTATATAAACCAGAGGCATCAAGCATGTAGCCTGTCACAACACTCCTGAGTGACCTGAACCAGATTAAAATGTAATTGGGAAATATAAATAAGAATACAATAAAACATGGATAAATATTTTAAAATTATGTCAATATGGGGATTACTGGCCCCCCAATTTCTATTTCACTTTGACACCATTGTGTAAACTATCAAACCTATGGACAAATGAACTATTATTGATTGAAACTGCATAGAGATAATAGTTTATGCCTGGAACAGAGAGAGAGTGAGCCTTCCAGAACAGGCCACTTATCAGGAGATGGAAATAGGAAAAAAGAGCCAGCTAAGAGGAAACAGAGAAGGAGAAGCTGGGAGGTTGGGGTGGGGGTAGAGGCAATATCAGAAGAAAGGAGTGTCAAAGAAGACAAGAAGGAAAGGGTTTCAGGAAGGAGAGTATTGTCAGCAATATCTGATGCCCCAGAGATGTCAAGAAGGATTGGGGAGGGGGAGGACAACACAGGTGAGGAAAAATCAGTGGCTTTAACAGTAGGGATTTTCCTACTCTTTGCTCAGATAGTAGTCAGTTCTTGAGTAGAATATACTAGTATTACACTAGTGTATACATGAGTAATATACTAATATTGGGTTAGAGATGAAAGACATCTTAAGCCCATCCTATCATTTTACAGATCAGAAAATAGTGACCTACAGAAAAGAAGTGACTTGCCAGGTCATTGGCACATAATGAAGTCACACAATTTATTATTTATTATCATTTATTTTATATATGTATACATTATTTATTATTATTTATTAAATTACTTATTAAACACCTACTATGAGCCCGAGACAGCCTGGTGTAGTGAATAGAGAACAGTCTTTGAGACCAGGAAGACGCGGGTTCAAATCATTCCTCTGATACTTTACTGGTCATGTGACCCTGGCCAAAAGCGCATTTAACCTCCCAGTTCTCTAGGCAACTCTAAGAATCTAAGTTCTGCAGAGAAGGGGTTGACCTGCATTAATAAAAGGAGTTTTTTCGCCTGCAAGATCTCTATACCTGTGAATTCACAGGTTCAGTCTCTATGCCTGTCTGTCCCATGTGCTTGGCGTTTGGGATCCAAAGACAAAAATGCAACATTCCCTGCCCTCAAGGAGCTTACCTTCACAGGTTAATAAGTTGCAGAGCTGGAGTTTTAAGTCCGGTTCTTCTGACCCCAAATTCAATTTATCTTCCGTTACAACAGCAGACTGGAGACCCTTTCAGGGGGTCCATATAGTGAGGTCACAGCCATTCTCATAGAAATTCTAAGACATTTTAATTTCTAATCTAATCAGTAGATAGAACCCACATAAACAAAACCTTTTTGAGGGGTCCTCAACAGTTTTCAAATAATTTTAAGACCAAAGAGTTTGTGAACTGGCTCCACCACACCTTCTGTCTTTTCATTTTTCCTGACCGACTCATCCTTTACACCTGGTAAAGAACCGGATGCTGACACCCCTTGCCTAATTCCATACCCTTCACAAACACTAAGCTGTCTTCCAACTCCTAACCTTGCTTTTCCTGTCTCTGCTTTAAGGTGATGACATGAGATCCAAAAATACAGGTTAGGGAGACGTATGGGGAAAGGTGGAGGGGATGGGCGGAGTGCAGGTCTGGAGACGTGCTTTGGAATAGGGAAAGAGCTCTGTTTTAGGTAATCTGAGGTTACCCTCTGTTGGTTCTGTCTCCCTCCGGCACCACCCCTCCTCCCCCGCCCCGCGTCCTGCCACTTGTGGCCGCCAGAGGGCAGCGCCTGCACAGATCTAGAATCTTGGCTGGGTCTTCAGCCTGCTTAGTGACCCAGCCGGGAGAAGGGAGCCCTAGCCTGTCCCGTGTCTAAGGTCTTCTGCGGCGTGGCTCCCCCAGATCTACCCGACAGGAGGCAGCTCAGGGAGGGGCAGGGGACCTGGATACCTGAGTTCCGTTTCCATCTTCCTCGCCTACAGGTGAAGGATGGTGCGCTTCTTTTTTGTGCCTCAGTTTCCTTCAATTTAACCGGGGAGAGCAAAGGGACCCCCAGAGGGCAAGCCGCGGCTTGCGTCCCCCTCCCAGAGGAGGGGCAGGGCAGGGCAATGGATGGGGAGGATGATCATGGTGAAGAATGAAGGGCAGGGTTCGAGCATGAGAAACAGGGACGTCAGAGGGGAGTGCAGCGCAAGGAGGCTAGACGCCAGAGATCAGACGGAGAAGGGTCATTGTCGCAGGGCAGGAGGTGTCCGGATCCGTCCGCCTGCGGTGGACCCCTCTTTGGCTGAGACCGGGAGGGGAATGAGACCCTGCATCCCCATCCCCTAGTCCCGGGCTTCTGCGGTCCCTGTTCCCGCCCCCGGCCCGGGCCCGCCTTCAGCCCCTCCTCTGAGGCGGGGCTCAGTCCCCGGTCGGTACCGCCTCCCTCTACCCCGGCCGGCCCGGCCGCACAGCCCCGAGCCGCACGGGCAGCGAGCGCCGCGTCCCTGGCCCGGCCCGGCCCCTCTCCGCCCGGGTCCTCCCACCCCGGGCCATGGAGTCGCGGCCCCCGGGGTCTCGCAGGGTAAGCGACCCCGGACCTCCCCCCCCCCCGCTCCCCTCCGCTCCCCTCGGCTCCCGCCGCTGCCGCAGCCCCCGCCTGCCCCTCCCCTGCAAGCTGCCTCTCCCATCCATTGAACCCCTGGTTCCCCCACAGGCCCCCACAGCCCTTAATCGCTCCCCACCCCCACATCAGATCCCCCGATCCCAAAGAAGCCCGCCCAAACTGCCCCCTCCACACTGGATTCCCCACCAGTACCCCCAGGATCTCTTTTGGAGGACTCCATATCTTCAGGCTGCTGCCACCACATCACCAGATTCTCTACCCTTCTGCAGATTCCCATGCCTTCCTGAGCCCACTGCATCTTCCTTTTCTTCCATCCGAGATTCTCACCTCAAACCTGCCCTCTTTGTGCCCTCTACATCTCCCAGGATTCCTTCTTACCCCTCCAAGTCTCCCACCTGCTTCTGTGAGACAAGCCCCTCATCCGTCCTCCCCTTATCTAAATCTGAATGTCCCTCTCCTCCAGGCCCCCGATCTCTGGCCTTCTCTCTTCCCCTCCTATCTAACCTCTTTCCTGGGCTGTTTGTTTTTAATTCTGTGGGGATTTTGGTCTGGGCAAAGGGTGAAGAAATCAGTAGAGGGGCACCTGGCTTTATCAGATAAAAAGCAATGGAAGGAATGAATATAATCAAAGCCCCCCTCCTCAATTTCTCTTTTCTGGTTCCTCCCTGCTTTCTTCCCTCCCCCCCCTCCATACACATAGCGCCTTTCCTGATTTATTCCTCCCTGGCTTCTCAAGAAGACAATCCACTTTGATTTTTAATCTTTGAGAGCATCTAAGGGAATGTATTTTGGGAGCCCCCATGTAGAAGGCCCCTGTATCTCAGGAAGAGGCTCAGGGATGGGGATGGGCTTTGAAATTATCAGAACTGGGAGCTAGGTCATTTAAGTCCCCCTGACCTTGGCCTGAACCATTCCTTCCCTGTGGATATAATTGGGCCCAAGCATTCTAACACCAAGGCTGACATTTATTCCAGTTTCCTAGGAAGGAAGATACCCAGAAGGGAATTGTATGACTTGGATATCACTCAACCTTTCCTTCCCACCTCTCCCTCACCCCCTGCCCCAATATGGCACTTACAGAGTTAAACTAGACCTTTCCCAGAACCTGAGAGTAAGATGGGGAAGCTTCTGAAAGGAAGGTTCTGTTACCCTGGAGAGGAGAGAGAGAGAATTAGACAGGGCCAGCTTTAGGTCAAGAAAGGTCGAGGGAGGGTAGTTGGGAAGCGACAGAGAAAGGACAGTTTTGAAATCATTGTCAGCGCTGTGGGGTTTTAGCTTCTGGGGTAGAGGGCAAGAACTGATGGGATCATCCTGCCTCCTTTAACCCCTCTCCATCCCTCCTTGGCCCCCCCCAGCTCACACACACACACACACACACACACACACACACACACACACACACCATTCTCTCTACCCCAGATCATCTGACTTGGGTTTCTTGGCCCATATTGAGTTTCAGGTTGGGCTGAATCTCCAACCCCCACCCCCTGCATGTAAAGAAGCAGAGAACTCGGGGGCCAAGGGGCCTGGGTCCCACCTGATGGGGGAAGGGAAGAGTTTAGGGTCTTAGGGTGAGATGCTTTCAGTTCTGAAGGCCTAGGTCTAGCAAGGTAGTCTGTATCACTTCTATACTCTCTCTTTCTCTCTCTTTGTCTCCCTCCCTCTCTCCCTCCCTCCCTCTCTCCCTTCCTCCCTCTCTCTCTCACTCTCTTTCTTTCTCTCTTTGTCTCACATATACACACACACACACACATAAATGCACACACTTATATGAATGCCAAATACATTATACATATACTTGGATAAACACATATGTAGATTACACAACACAGCCGTTCACCCATGTCTACAGCCCTGTACACACAGAGGTAGATGTAGATAAGCAGCTGACGTATAAAAAGCACATGATACCCATTCACGTCCCACCTATACACAAAGACTCATCATAGCATGCTTAATACATACTCTCTCTCTCTCTCTCTCTCACACACACACACACACACACACACACACACACACACACCTCCTTCCATTGGTTGGCTTTTCCATCCATGTGGGCTTGGTCTTTCAGGGAGCTAGGGAAGATAGATACTGACATCTGTCAATCAAACTTTTTTTTTTCTGGATGAAGCGAAAGCTTTTAGCAGTACCATTACCAAAACTTGAAGATGCTGAGTGGTGGGCATCATCAGTAATCTTTCTGTCTGATGATCCCAAAGCTCCTTTTTCAGCCGTAAATTTCTTCCCTTCTCTTCTGGCAGTTACTGGGAATGGGTAGGTGGGAGCCAAGTTGCCTGCCGTCCTCTCTGATCATCGCCCTGATTCACTTTTCAAACCCAGAGTTACCCTGAAAAGAGTGAAATCAGGGCAAGGGGAATTCAGCCGTGGAGCTGAGGATCTTGGAACCCTGAGCCACCCGCCCTCACTTGACCCCTCCATCTGGATGATTATGTTTCAACCCCAGCTTGGCCCCATTCCTATGGGTGGTCCCTGTCATCACCCATTCTTCCCTATCCCCAGCTGCATTCCAGGCTTGCCACTCCCAGGCCCCCTAAGAAGAGAGAACCAGATAGAAATGGGGGCTGTGAGAAGCTGTCGGTCAATGTTGAAGGTCTCCTGGCTCCATCTTTTGGCCTCTCCTGGCCCTCTGTGGCAGAAGAAGTCTTCACAGGAACTCCCAATTTCTCCCCTCCCCATGTGGGCTCTTGGCAGGCAGTTGAAGAGACATCTGCTGGCCCATCTCTCTCCCAGGGTAGGGAGAGATGCTTTTCAAATCCTGACCAGCACAACAGCTCAGGCCCTGGGGGCCCTGCTGCTCAGGGACAGAGATGGCTCCAAGATCCCTAACTTTCTCCCGTTAGCCAGTGGGAGCTGTGAGAAGGGCCTGGAGCTCCTAACTTTCCCCACCCAACCCAGTTCCTTTGCTGAATTCCAATCACAGATACATTTTAGGAGTTACTCTGGTCTCCAAGTGTATTGTTGAGACTAGAAAGCCCCAGATGGGGTCACTGTTAACTTATTTTGCCATTCTATTACCATGTATCCAAGGTCCCCAAGACATTCCTTGTCCAGAGTAGGGCCCAGAATGAGATGTCTGGGGAGAAGAATCTTATTCCGTTCACTTAGGTTCAATGGGAACTGGTCTGGAAGTTCAGCAACCATGGCTGAAGGCAGAAAGGATGAGTTGAGGGGTTAGGAAAATTAGGGCTAAAAGTAGGAGAGGACATTGACATTGGGAGTTCTGAGGTCAAGCATAGTTGAGGGGTGGGAGAAGGCCAATATGCAAATTGTAGTATGGAGATGCTGAAAAAGGAGATCCTTTTTTGACCTTTGGAGACTGGTGCAATTTGTTAGGGTCCGTGACTTATCCCCTAACTCTGTCCTCAGATGGATCCCGTGCAGAAGGCTGTCCTGTCCCACACCTTTGGGGGACCTCTACTCAAGACCAAGCGGCCAATCATTTCCTGTAACGTCTGTCAGATCCGATTTAATTCCCAGGTGAGGGGCCCAGATCAGCTAAAGAGAGAAAGATAGGCAGGAGATGAAGGGACATTAGGGTGATAGGGATGGAGGCTGATGGGACGTTGGTGGGAGAGAGGAGGGGTCCGTAAGGACTGGGGGGGATCTTGGGACAAGAGAAGTGGAAGTTGGGGAGACACTGGAGGAAAGGAGGGGACTGAGAGGACACTGAAGAAAGAGGGACAAGGTTTGCTTTGCTTTAGACATGAAGTTGACAATACACCCTTGATACACAAATGACTACACCAATCAAGTTGTATTATTTCTTGGTGCCAGTAGGCAGGCCTTCTCTCAGGCCCCCTTCAGGTAAGCTAGCCCTTCTAAAGATCACCCCTCAGTTCCTTCTAGCTATAATCTTCATGGAAAGCTGAGACATTCCTTGACCTGGGGAATTTCCAGACGAGGAGAGATTAGGTTTGAGAAAAGACGGAGTCATGTGGAGTAAGGGCAGGGGAATGGCTAGGATGACCTTTTTAGAGGTGGCTGGTTCTTCCTGTCTGATAACAAAGAGAATCCATGACCCATGATTGACTCTTCTCTATGTAACATCTTTTTCTCTTTCCTCCACTCACCAGCTCCCTAATATACACACATACACACACACACACACACACACACACACACACACACACACACACACACACACACACACATATCACCTTCCCCAAGGACCCAGAAAGAGCTCCCCACAACCCAGGTGTCTAAGCTTCCCTGACAATCTCCTTTCTGAGTTTTTGCTATTTGGGATAGAAAAGGGATTTTTGTAGGATCTAAGTGCTTTGAGATCTTTTAGGGGAAAACAGCAAAATTTCAATCTGCTGAAGATCTGAATAGATGTTAGGACAGAATGTTTATTTTCTGTCTGTCTGTCTTCTCTTCTTCCTTTCGTGCTGCTGGGCTCTGTCTTCTTACTGCCCCTCTAAACCCAGCCAGCTGAGTCTGCTCTCTCCTCCCCACCCCTTACATTCCTACCTCTATCCCTGGGACCGTGTGGCTCCTGGGATCTTGTTCACCCAGCAGGACGTTACTGTATTGGGGGAGGGGAAGAAGATAAAGAGACTGGTAGAAAAAGTCTACAGTGTGAGGAGTTCAGTCACTAGGAGTCAGGTACATGACCTAGGCGTCCAATTCTCCTAAACTTCTTGCCCCGGTCACCAGTGGTATGTGGAGATCTAGACACAGGGAAACACCTCCCCTTTCCCCCCATTGCCTTCTCCACCTCACCCTCCCACCCCCTACTGTGGGTTCTGTTTTGACAGCTGTCTCGGTTTCTGTATCTGTCTTTTCAGCTAGAGCTAGAAAGTTAATCCAGAGGGCCTGTGGCCAGGGTCCTCCAGGGTCTCTGCCATGGAGACCTCAGGGGAAACAAAACCCAGGGTGATTGGGACAAGGATACAGACACACGCGCGCGCACACACACACACACACACACACACACACACACACACGGTATAGGAGTGGTGTAGGAGCTAGATGGGGCTAGGGAGTTGCCAACTTCTAAGTAGAGATATTCTTAACTGTTGGTCCTTCAATGTGGGATATATGTGTGTGTGTGTGTGTGTGTGTATGTATGTGTACGTGTATATATATATATATATATATATATATATATATATATATATATACACATATATAGACATATACACATAACTGCATTTAATATAATTGATTTCCTTTGTAATTCCACGTATTTTATTTAGTGTATTAAAAAATGTGTTTCCAAGAAGAGATCCAAAGACTTCCCTAGCCTTCCAAAGGGACCCACGAAACACAAAAAAGGTTAAGAACTCCCTTTCTATGACCTGAGAACATGAATCTCTGTATATAAGAAGTATTCCTGAATTTTTCCATCAACTGAACACCTCAAAAAGAATTGGGATGATTTGGAATCGTTTGTAAATACAGAGGTCAAAATGGTTCTCTTCCTCTCCCTCCCAGTCCCCCCAGGCATGAGACCTCAGGGGAAGGGATAGAGAGTCTGTGCAGAGAGGGGTGCAGGGTAAGGAGACCGGGGCTCCGAGGGAAATAATAGATTCTCAGCCCTTCTCCTGATTTCCTTGTTCTTCAGAGCCAGGCAGAGGCACACTACAAGGGCAACCGGCATGCCCGACGTGTCAAAGGCATCGAGGCCGCCAAGACCCGGGGCAAAGAGCCTGGTGTAAAAGAACCTGGAGACTCGGCACCATCAGGCAACAGCCCTCCCAGTGAGGACGGAGGGGGCCTTCGTCCAGGTGTGTCTGTCATTCCCATGATATACATACACGTATATATACACTTATCCATATTATATACACACATATATACATTATATACACATACATATTATATACACATATATTACATATACATATATGTTCCTCTGCATCTTTCTGGCTGTCTTTCTGTCTCTCTACTTGTCTCTATATCTCTATGTCTCAAGTAGAAGGAGGATAGACATATTACACATTTTTTTATCTGGGGATTTCAGTGAACTCCAAGCGCCATATGAGGTGACGGTGTGATTTGGCAGGCAAAACTGCTAATAGGTAACGTTCAGAGGCCTGTCTTCCGCGAAAAGAGGAGCTGATAGTGCCACTGTACACAGCTCTCACCAGACCATATCTCAAGTGGTAATGGAGTTCAGGGAGGACGTTGATAAGTTGAAGACCATCCAGAGAGGGGCAGCCAGGGTGATGAAGGGTCTTGAGTCCAGGTCATAAGAGGATCACTTGGAAGAACTGGTGACATTTAGCCTGAAGAATCTCCGAGGGGATGGGGAGGGGGGATATTGTTTCTGTCTTCAAATACTTGAAAGGCTGTCTAGAGGAGGAGGGATCAAGCTTGTTTTGCTTGGTCCTGTAAGACAGAACTAGGGACCATAGGTAGAAGTTACAAAGAGGTACTCCTAACTGCTAGAGCTGTCCTATATAAAGGGCTCTCTTTCACCTCATGGGAGAGCTTCAAGAAAAGGATAGACAGCCATGTATTGGAAGCAGTGGGGGAGGGGGGACGGGGAATGAGTTTGACTAGGTGGTCTTTGAGGTCCATTCCAGCTCTGAAATTCTGATCTTGGTTACACTTGAAGTTTTTTTGCCTCTAATTCTTTACATTCTCTTTTAGCTTCTATCAGTCTGTCTTCCCCCTACCCCCATCTGTCTCTCTTTCATCTCTCTGTCTCTGTTTCCTCCCTCCCTCTCTCCATTCTCTGTTTCTCTCCCCCTTTCCTTCTCTCTCTCTCTCTCTCTCTCTCTCTCTCTCTCTCTCTCTCTCTCTCCCTCTCCCCTCCCTCTCTCTCCTTTCTCTCTCTCTCCCCTGTTTCTCTTACCCCCCTTCTCTTTCCCTCTCTTTCTCTCCCTTCTCTGCTTCTCTCCCTCATCCTCTCTGTCCCTCTTGCTTCACCTCTTATCTCTGTTTCCCCACTTCTTTCTCTCTTTTCCTTCTCTCACTTTCCCTCTGTGTTTCTTCCCCCCTCTCTCCCTTTCTCTCCAGACTCTTCTCTCTCTTCTTCTACTTTTTTTGTTTCTTTCCCCTTCTCTCTTTCTCCCTCTCTCTTCCTTCTCTGTTCTGTCCCCCTTCTCTCTCTCTTTCTCCCTCCCTCTCTTTCTCCTTTCTGTGTTTATCCTCCCCTCTCACTTGCTCTCTCCCCCTCTCTCTCTTGCTTCCTCTCTCCCTTCTCTGCTTCTCTCTCCATCCTCTCTCCCTCCCTTTCTCTCTTCACCTCTTATCTCTGTTTCTTTCCTCCTTCTTTCTCTGTCTTCCCCTCACTCTCACTTGTTTGCTTCTTCCCCTTCTCTCTTTCTACTCCCTTCTTCTGTTTCTCACCCTTCTCTGTCTTCTTCCCCTCTTTCTCTTTCTCCTTCCTCCTATCTCCCTCAATCTCCCTTCCCTTCTTTCCCTCTGTTTTCAAATATACATATATACATATATATATATATATATATATATATACATAGAGATAGGAAATACACCTATAAATGTAGAGAGGAAAAGACTATATATATGTATATCTGTATGTACAGTGGTGTGCAAATTGGGATGAACTAGATAATATTTATTGCTTATTTAATAATAAATAAATAATTTAATAATTTAATTAATTTAATTTAATAAATAATAAAATGTATATTAAAAATATATAAAAATATATTATTTAATAATAAATAATATTTATTGAACTAGGTAAAATTTATTGGCTTATACATTTAACCTCACAACTTTCTACATCTTTAAAAAAACTTTTAATATGCAATAATGACCTCACTTTGCCACAATTATTCATTTTACATGATTCTGAAATGAGTTTATAAGATTTTGACCTGTATTCTTTAATTTCTTATTATAAGACTACATTTTAATCACATTGGATATTAAGTTTGTCTTAAGAAGAACAATCCATATTTCTAAGTTGAGCCTTAATTATAGGCCGTGGGTTTTCCATCAGGTGAGTTTCTAGGCCACTGAGGTATATTTATGTCCATCCCTGGGATAAATTTCATTTCCTTTCAGGATGTGTCATGGCACAGAGTTGTGTGGAGGTATTTCATTTCCATTTAAGAATTTACATAATTCCGGAACAATTCTACTTCTCAAGTATGTCAATATATTTAATAGAGAATTCATCGTTCTCTTAATGGGGACAAGAATTTCAGGGCCACTAGAAGTAAAAAAAACAACTAAAAAAAACCCCAAAATTTTTCTGGTGCATATTTTACAGTCTGACAAAAAACCTCGGTCACTTGGACTTCTGATGACAGTTTGGAATGAATGAATGAATTCAGAGAATGAATTCATCCTTGAATGAAAAAGTGAATTTCATCAGTAAAAGTCACATTTTTTCTCAATTGTCAGTAATCCAGTCTTTGTATTGTCTTGCCCCTGACAAGCATTTTTCTTCATAGCAATGGTTAGCAGCTGTTTTTTTTTTAACTTGTCTTCTCATTTTTCTTCCAAGTTCAAGAAGCCTTCAATGCACTATAGAGGAATCAATAGCAACCCATCCAGCTGCCAGGTCTCTCTGAAGGTCTTTGCTTGTTTTTTTGAGAATTAATTAGGCTGTTTCACAGCAATAGTTATTCCATTTCTTGGCATTGTTTTTTGTTGTTGACCTCACTCTCCTGTGTGCTTCAGTGCAACTGATCTTGTGTCATTGTGGGCTTGAATGGATCTTGAAATGCTTGGCTTCCCCACACCAACAGCTTGCTGTAATATCTCTAACAGTCATTGAAGTGTGCTCATTAAGAGTGACACTTTTGCATGTTTCCTTGGAGTGATATCCACTCTTAAAAACCACAGAATTAAAAACACAACAGAAGATAACACTAAAACATGTACATAAATATATACATAAATATGAATAAATATGAAATCTAGCATTCAGCTGACAGAATTAATGAAAGGTGGGGAAATCAGCCTAGTCTGGTTTCATGTGATCAAGGTCAAGCATCCTGAGGCAGCCTAAAGCCAGTAAACACACACAAGAATGATCAGTTCTGTCACAAAATGAAAACATATCAAAATTCTTGCTTGTCCCAAGTAATTTGCACACCACTGCACATATGTATTGAGTGGTTTATCCTCTCTCCCTTTCTGTTTCAGTCTCTCTGTCTATTCGCAGTTCTCCCTACCCAGGTAAGCCCATGAGCCAAGCCCAGAGACCCCAGTGATTTAGACTTTCCATCCTGTCACCCCCTAGACCCACCACACCCCACTCCAGTTTTTCCTAGCACAGAGTCCCTTCTGTCTTCCCTGAAGCCCAGCCCAATGACTCAGAGGAAAAGGAGGTAGAATTGGCAATGTCTTGACCTGGCTCCCCTCCCCAAGAAGAGAGGCCCCTTCACAGGGGAGAGGAAGTTCAAGGATTCTGAGTCGTCTTTCCTCTGTACCCCACTCTTCTCTCTTCAGAAACAGTGAAAAAAGGCAGCTAGACTGGCAGTCAGGAGACCTTGGTTCTGGATCTGTCTCTTTCATTAACTAGCTGTGTGACCTTGGGCAAGTCACTTGTCTGTGGAGCTCACCATCCTTATCTTTTAAAATGGCCTCCGAGGTCCCCTCCAGCATTAACTCTGATCCTTTGATCTTGAAGATCTCTCCCAGTTCTTCCTGCCAGCTGCCATTCCAAATCCAGATTAGAGTCAAGAATTTGAGAGAGAGAAAGAGAGAGAGAGAGGAATGAGTGGAGAGGAGGGAGACACGTGGACTGGGCATCCTTCCCACCATTATTCTGATATCAGCATCAGATATGTCACAATCTGATTCAGAGGAGCCCAGGCATCCCTCTTTCTCCTCCCTCTCCTTGATTCAATATCTCCAAGCAGGCTGTGAAGAAGGGATCTAGGCTTGGAGCTTAGAGACCAAGGGAAAGCAAATGGGGGAGAGAGTCAGAAGGCCTGCATCTCATTGCTGAAAAGCCTCATGACCTTGAGCCTCTTTTCCTCTTTCAGCCTGAGTTCTCTCATTTGTTTAAAAAAAAGGTAGTAGGGGGACATAGAGAGGGAGCGAGTGATGCCTTCCTTGTCTACTTCTTAGGACTAGAGATCAAATGAGATCATGGGAAATAAAGCTTTGAAAACAGTGAAGTTTGATCCACATGTCAGCTCTGATTATGGTTATTAGGTGAGACGAAGGGGAGGAACAGTAGGCTGGACAGATAGACTCTTGCCCTGGATGGCCTCTCTAGGGTTCCCTTTTTCACTCAACCTCTTTCACCCCCATGCCCGGCCTCCCTCTGACCCGGAAACTGGATCATCTGTAGGAGCTGGAGTTTCCCCAGTTGAGTGTTGAGAGGCTGGAGCCCAGACCCAGGACTAGACCCTGTGCATCTTTAATGGAACCATGAATTATAGAGCAACTCAGCCATGGTTCCTGCTCCTTCACTCTCTCTGTCTATCTTTGTCTATCATGTTTCTCAGTCTCTAACTATCCTTGATCCCATCTCCCCCTTTCTCAGTGCCTCTCCATGCATCTCTCCTTCCTGCCCCCCTTCTTCTAGCTTTCCTTTATGGGGGTGGGGCAGGGCCCTGGGGATCAACCAGGCCCTGAGCCCAGTGAGGCCAGGCCGGGCGGGTCCGGGATCAGCAGTGCCTCTCCAGCCTAACCAGGCAGCCTGCCAGGATTCTGCTAAGCAGGGAGGGATGTGCTCATTCCCTGCAGAGGAGAACAGTGGAGGGGAGAGGGGAACCACTTGGTCATTGCCAGTTAGTAGGGTAGAAAACTTGAAATGCAAGCTAGGTGTGCACCCCAGAGAGCTGGGAGCTGCAGCCTGGAGGTGGCGGGGCGGGGGGCACGGGACTGGATGCTCTTGTCTGAAGAAATTCAGGGTAAGGAATGGAGGCTCGACTTTTCCTTGGTGCAAGAGACTTTTCTTCAGAGGCAAATCCTTGTGACCTCTGTGTTTCTTTCCCCATCCTCCTAGCTGTGGTGGAGAACGGGCTGGGCCTGGCCCCCAAATCCCCCGAGAAGCAACCTGGTGTCCCCTCCCCACCCAATGTCCCAGAAACTGGCCGGGGAGGAGCCAAGGGCGAAGGGAGGACTCCAGCTCCAGCCCCGTTGCCAGGGGGCAGCAAGGAGGAGGAAGAAAAGGCCAAGAGGCTGCTATACTGTGCGCTGTGCAAGGTGGCTGTGAACTCCTTGTCCCAGCTCGAGGCACATAACAAAGGTAATGAGTGCCCACAAGCCTTTTGACCTTCCCAATCCCCTGACCTCAACTGACCTTGGGCCAGGACCCTTTTCCCAGCCTGGGACCTTGGTCACCACATCGTCCAGCCTTATCCTTGCCTGGCTCACCCCTCCTCACTTCTGTTATGACCCTGAAATGTCTTATGTTCTCACTCCTAATCGTCAACAGTCTCTGGCGGTCCAAATTCTCTGCAGTAGGTCAGTCAGTTAATTAACATTTATTAAATACCAGGCATTGTGTTCCCCAACACCAGTGAAGCCCACCTCTTCCCTCCTTCCTCCATCCACAAGAGTCTCAAAATTGAAGTACCTAAGGAGTTAGGGCCAGGAGGGAGGTGATGAAGTGTTCATTGGGAACCTGTATTCCCTATTCTCCCTAGAACTGTAGGAGCTGGGAGATTAGAGGAGAAATAGGGGGACCAGGGATCTAACTTCCAGGCTTATCTCAACCCCCCACCCAAATCTTAAATGCAGGTACTAAGCACAAGACAATCCTGGAGGCACGCAGTGGGCTGGGCCCCATCAAAGCGTACCCCAGGCTGGGGCCCCCCACCCCTGGGGAACCTGAGGCCCCTTCCCAGGACCGGACCTTCCACTGTGAAATCTGCAATGTCAAGGTCAATTCTGAAATCCAGTTAAAACAGGTAAGTTAGCCTTCCGGATGGCTGGTGTCTATTATCTGAGGTTGGGGAAGAGATGCTCCCTAGGAAGGATTAAACCCCCTAGAAGTGGAACTTGAGTGGCCTCCGTTTCCATCCTCCAGGGCGAGCACCTTTTTCCTTAAAGAGTAATGAGTGGGTGACTCCATCCTCTCCATACCCCAACATTCTGGGCCCAGGCTCCCTCCTCCCTCTCTCTTACCCCTACCCCAGTTTCCTGTTGCATTTCTGACCCGCCCCCCATATACCCCTCTCATGTTTCCTCCAGCACATCTCCAGCCGGAGGCACCGGGACGGCATGGCTGGTAAACCTAACCCCCTGCTGAGTCGCCACAAGAAGCCACGAGGCGTTGGGGAACTGGCGGTGAGGCGGGGTGCTCAGGCAGAGCTAGAGGATGAGAGCAATGGGAGGGATGGGGAGAGAGGGCCCTAGGGGAGGGGCAGAGGGGCATTTCGAGGCCTGAGATTGGAGAGGGACTTGCTGGGGGCAGATAATGGATCGGGGCGAGCGTGCGCAAGGGGTAACCCGTGCCTCTCCTTTCCACAGGGCACGCTGACTTTCTCAAAGGAGCTGCCTAAGTCCTTGGCCGGAGGTCTCCTCCCCAGCCCTCTGGCGGTGGCCGCAGTGATGGCGGCAGCGGCTGGCTCCCCGCTGTCCCTGCGCCCTGCCCCGGCTGCCCCGCTCCTTCAGGGCCCCCCCCTCACTCACCCTCTGCTCCACCCGGCTCCTGGGCCAATCCGAACTGCGCACGGACCCATCCTCTTCTCTCCCTACTGACCCTAACCCTGAACCCCCAACCTCCCCCCCATTCCTATTGGGACCCAGGCTCTGGGCCCCCCCAAGCCCGCCCCCCTCCTGGCTTTTCCTGGGAAGGGGTCTCTCTTTCCTCCCCCAGACCACCCCGAGGTACGGGGTTCCAGGAATGGGAAGGAGGAAGCGGGGGAGGGGGCTTCAGAAGGGGGGGCACCCCAGATCTCAGGGAACCCCACCCCTGCCCCACCCTCTCCCTCATAAAAGGGGGGGCATCTCATCCCTAGCCCTTTTGGAGATTACCCCTCTCCCAAAAGCCATGTCCATCCAGTCCCTACCCCCAAACCTAGCACAAAAACGGGGTTCACAAGCCATGTCCAGGGTCGGGTCAGGGGTGAGGGTCAGGAACGGATTTTCTTGGCAATAATCGGACTCTGGGACTCTGGATTCCATACCCCCAAACCGAAGCGCTTCCGTGAACATCCCCATGGAGGGGGCAGGTGGGATCTGGGGTCCCTCATAAGCACTTTGGCATTTTGGCCTGCAGCCTCACTGTGTCCACCTGGCCCATCCTTCACCCTTTCCCCACACCTGTTCCAACCCGTACTGGGGGCAGTATTTGTGCGGGGGTCACACATCCGGTGACACCCCCGCCTTCCCCCACCCTTACACATACCCAATCTCTAGCCTGTACTCCCTCCTCCAGCCCGGGTTTCCACTGTCTTCTCACCAGCACCCATGGTCCATGGGGGTACTGAGGGGGGCAGGGGGTGTCCGTCCAATCCGAATCCACCCCGGCCCTGCCTTCCGCAAAACTGTGAGCGAGCAAAAAGCAATAGAAGCCCCTTCCCCCTGCTCTCCCGCCGAAGGATTCGCACCCAGAGCTGTAGCCCTGCTCCCTGACCCCCTAGCCCAATTACCTCACTCCCCTCCCCACCAGCTCCCTCAACGGCACAAGTTGGGCGGGGGCGGGGCCTCTGTGTTTCTCTGTCCTCGGTGTTGTCTAATTTCTGCAGTCTTGGGGAGGCGGCCCCCTACCTGCACCACCACCATCACCTGTTTCTGCTTGATGATGTAGCATCTTCAGCCTCCCAATAATAAAGTCCAGACTCGTTCTGCCCTTCGCTCCCCAAAACTTAGTCTCTCAATTTCCTTCTCTTACCTCCACCGCCACTCCCCCAACCCCTCTTCCTGCCCCCCGGCCCCCTGACCGTTCTCTTGACTGCTTGGAGGGTCTACTGAGTTTGGGAACTTGGTAGTGGGGAGCGGGGTATCCGGGAGCCAGAGGGTGGAGGAGGTGGGAATGGTTGGTATCTGCAGGAGAGCACCTCCCTCTTTCTCCCCTCTCTGTCCCCTGCAACTTCTAGTACTTAAGCTCAGTCATCCAGGAAAGGCAATTGCCTGCTTTAAGAGACACAGCTGTTCCACAAGGCGGCGTCAAAGACACACAAATAGACGAGGTCCAGCCCGTAGAGGCACCGGCGGCTGGAGAAGCGTAGATAACCTTGTTACGTCCCCAATTGTAGATGAAGCTTCTTATCCCTCCAGAGACGCACGACTTCCAGAGAGTGGAATGGACTGGTGGGAGATAAGATCACACACAACGATCCACGAGAACCCACCTTCATCTCTACCTAACACACAGTCAACACACTTTCAGACTGTATGTGTGTGCGTTCAGATTTTATGTGAGAGAACCCTAGTAGTGTCTTCAACCAGGTTCTCTTTCAGAATTTAGCTCTATCTCCCTCCTCCTCCTCACCGTGCTATTAACCAGGTCCCATCTTTGTCCAGATTGGAGATTCTCAAACTCTTTGGTCTCAGGATACCTTTATTCTCTCAAAAATCATTGAAGACCCCAAAAGAGCTTTTGTTTATGTGGGCTAAATCCATCAATGTTTTCTGTATTCGACATTAAAACTGATAATAAAAAATATTTATTAAGTCATTAAAAATGAACGATAAGGAACCTATTACATGTTAGCATAACATTTTTATGATGAATAACTGTATTTTCTAAAACAAAAAAAATCAGTGGGAAGAGTGGCATTGTTTTTTACATATTTTTGCAAATTTCTTTAATGGACTGGCTTAATGGAAGACAGTTGGTTTAGCTTCTCATATTTGCTCCTGCATTCAATCTGTTGCAATGTGTTGTTTTGGTTGTAATACATGAAGAAAACCACACAGATATGTAGTTGGAAAAGGGATGAGTATTTTAATAGCCTTAGCATCTTTATGAAAATGTTTTTAACCTCTAGGACTCCCTTAAAGGGTCCAAGGACCACTCTTTGAGAACCACCGCTAAGAATTCCCAAAATCTGCTTCCTGGACTTTCCGTAATATCCATATCCTCTATCTAATATGAAAGGAATACATTTTAGAATTTACCCTGCAAATGAGTAAAATGAAAAGATTGATTTCCATAAGATAATAGTGAGTTACCAAATATTCTCTGACCCCTTTAATAAGCTGCTTGACACTTCTTTGGGATACTCCAACCATAGATTGGGAACCCCTGATCAGGGAGATTGGAAACAGAAAGCTTAACTCAGAACCCCACCAATGCTCCTTTACTCATACCTTAGTCTTGGAGAAATGGGAATAGGACCAGTCAAGTAGAAAGAGGGAAAACTAGGGGAACAAGAAAGCAAGTAGGGCAAGAATCTTCACTGTGCTCTTGAGAGAGGAAGGCAGAAAGACTTTGTGCCCAGAAATAGAGTCCAACTATGTGTCTGTTCAACCCAACAATGAGAACTAGGACATTGGAGAAAGATAGGAAGGAACTGAGGGGAGAAAGAGGGACAAGGGCTGGAGAGCTTTGGGGTGGGGATGAAGAGAAAAAGAAAGGACAGAAAATACTGGAGGAGAGATAGTCAGGGGCTGGAGAAATGCCAGTGAGACAGAGGGCAAATGTTTGACAGAGATGTGGCACACTTGAAAGTGAGGCTGAAGGGAGGACAGTGGGCATGAAGGATATTTCTGGACACTTACCATGGAGCTCGATGTGGAAGTACTTAGCACATTGTTGAATGTTTAATAAATGCTTGTTGATTCTGGAGAGAGAGCCCTGAATCTTGCCGTAGTTTACCATCTTACCTGGTCTTCTTAACTAGAAAGACAGGAGGAGGGGTTATTAGAAAAGATACCTAAGCTGTCTCCTGGCCTCAGGGTAATGGAAATCAAAGGTTTCTTGGTAGAGAAACCAATGATAATATTTCAGGATAATGAGAAAAAACCTGGATTTAGTCATAGGTTCAGTCGTTTTTCAGTTGTGGCTGACTCTTCATGACCCATTTAAGATTTTCTTGACAAAAAATAGAGTGGTTTGCCATTTCTTTCTCCAGTTCATTTTACAGATGAGGAAATTGAAGAAAACAGAGTTAAGTGACTTGTCCAGAGTCACACAACTAGTAAATATCTGAGGCCAGATTTCAGGAAGACAAGTTTTCCTGACTCCAGGGCTGGCATTCGATCCACTGTGCCATCAAGCTGCCATTATTTAAACCTTACATATTGACTCTGCCACATATTACCTATGTGACCTTGAGTAATTCACTTTTTTGAACCTCTGTTTCCTCATATATAAAATGGGATAGGGTAGGGTCATCTCATGTCAGAAAGAGACCTAATGAGCTCCCTTTTCTAGGGGTCCTCAAGCAAAGGCTGGATGACCTTGGAAGTGGAGCTATAGAGGGGCCTACCACACAGAACTGGATGGCCTCTGCCACTTTGAGATTTAATTGAACCTAGGAATTCTGCTTCATGAGGTTGGGGTGGGAGGAGGTGTTTAGTAAAGGAATGTAGAATCTGGTTTCTAAGAAGGGAATAGACAAAAACTGGAGGGGTCTGGAGCAAGGAAGTGGGTGAGGGGATTTCAACAGAGAAATTCAGTACTTCATCAGTCCTACCGGAACAGAGGAAAGAGGCCAGAAATGGGGGAAGAGGAAGAAGGAGGTGACCAGAGAATTTGGCAACTTTGGAGCGTCCAGATACTTTCTTGGTATAACATTCATCACAGATACAGGAGACTAGACTTCACTCACTGCCATCAACCACCAGTTGACTGTAACTTAGGTAAGTTGGCTTGACATTATATTTGTGTAAAAAAAAAGGAAATATACTGAGGTACAGGAGTCAAGTGGGGAAGATCTACATGTCCTTTCAATTCTATATTTTATTCCCCAAGGAGGAACAGATCTGAGTTCACTGAGGCACTGAAGGTTCTGCTAGAACCAGGGTTAGAGGGCATCCTGACTCCCATTCCATTGGATGCAGTATCAAAGGAGGGAAGAAGAAAGCATTAGAAATTTAAGGAGTTATTTAATGAGAGGGTTAAGGATCTTGGGAGAGATTAGGAAGGGAGAAGAAAGATGATGAAAAGGCCTAGGAAGAGGTGTGAGGGAATTTTTAAGTTGTAAAATTTGGATAAAATTGGGGTGAATAATGTCACTGGACTGCATAAAGGGGATATACAAAGAATGAGAGCCTTTGCCCCCAACTTCTGATCTCGTCTCCCTTTTGTAGATACTCAGTTCTGACCCTCTGGCTTCTCAACTATGTTGAATACCTCTGGTGATGCCGACTTTTCTTGCTACCACTCATCAGTAGTGGATTATCGTTACATCGCTGTCATCTGGGGTGTGGTGGTGGCAGTGACTGGCACTGCTGGCAACCTGCTTACTCTGATGATCCTAGGTGCCCAGCCCAAGCTCCGCACCCATTTCAACCTTCTCATTGCCAACCTCACATTGGCCGACCTCATCTACTGTGCTCTTCTGCAACCATTTTCTGTGGACTCCTACCTCTATCTTCATTGGCGCACTGGAGCTACTTTCTGCCGGGTCTTTGGTCTGCTCCTCTTTGTCACCAATGGTGTCTCAATCCTCACCCTCTGCCTCATTGCCTTTGGTAGATACCTTCTCATAGCCCACCCTGCTCTCTTCCCTCAGATATTTACAGCCAAGGGAGTGGCACTGGCATTGGTTAGTACATGGGTGGTGGGCATAGCGAGTTTTGCCCCACTCTGGCCCGTCTATGTCCTGGTGCCTGTCGTCTGTACATGTAGCTTTGATCGAATGCGGGGGCGTCCTTACACCACTATCCTACTGGGCATCTACTTTGTGCTTGGGCTCAGTTCTGTTGGCATCTTCTATTGTCTCATTCACCGTCAAGTGAGGCGGGCAGCCCAGGCGCTGAACCAGTACAAACTTCGCCAGGCCAGCCTCCGAGCTGGCAATGTGGCTGGGGCTGGAGAAGCCCTATCTGGACACTTTCAAGAGCTAGACAGTGGTCTGGCATCAGGGATGACCAGCGAGGGGACATCATGTGAACCAGCTAGTACTGTAACCACCCAGACCCTGGAGAATGATTCATCGAAGATAGGAAGCCAGGAAAACAACAGAGTATCTAGGGTAGAAAAGATGGGACAGGGGGTGGCTACCTGCTCCCCACCTGCTAAAGCGACTAAGAAGGCCCAGGAGGGCTCCTCAGAGTTTGGGAAGGTGACTCGCATGTGTTTTGTAGTGTTCCTCTTTTTTTGCCTCAGTTACATCCCTTTTCTGCTTCTTAATATATTTGATGCTCACGTTCAGGCCCCACGCATCCTGCACATGTTTGTGGCCAATCTTACCTGGCTCAACGGTTGCATCAATCCTGTACTTTATGCAGCCATGAACCGTCAGTTCCGTGAGGCATATGGGTCCATCCTGAGACAGGGACCTCAGAGTTTCCGAAGACTCCGGTAACCCTTTAGGCACTGGCAGAAAATGGGTCCCACCTATACTACCAACGAAGTGAGCATCATGACCACAGGCACAAGCAGGGCATGTGAACATCTTCATGGATTGAGTCCTTTCTGTGCCCATCTTTCTCACTCCCCCACCCTCCTTCTTTGTGTCAGCATTACTATTAATAAATAGGCTTGGTGGTGTTTATCTCTGCAGTTTGGATCCTGACAAAGAGGAACCAGGGCTGGGGCTCAAGCTGGGTTAAAAGTTGGGAAGACTGACTCTGAGACCATCACTTTACCTTTCAGTTTTAAAATCTCTAAGGCTTTCAGTTCTAAAATCCTATAATTCTAGGAGGGCAAAGGAAAGATAACTAGGATTCATAGCAACAAGATTTCAAAGCCTAATTAAAGCTAATTTGCATATCATTTGCATGCAGATGCAAGTTTTTTTGTTAAAATTTCCAGAATGCCCCACCTTGCAGCCCTAACTCCTTTCCTCCTAAGGTTCCCCAGCTTCTTTGGATAGATGGAAATATCCTGGAAATACCCCTCTTTTGCTCTGGTGCTGCTGGCCCTAGTCACAGCCTATTCAGAGAGACCTTCCAGTAGTATATCCCATAGGGGTAGGATATCTAAATTGTGTCTTTGGTTAGGAAACTGAGCAAGAGATTTCTGGGTGTAGATATTGGGGGTAGGCATGTCAGGGTTAGAAGGTAGAACACCAACAGTCCTCACATCACTGTTTACCCCACCCCCATCCTGCCTTTGTGAAAGAGGAACAATTAAGGAGGAGAGGGAAGGAACCTTAGGGGTCAGGGGAGTCTATATAGGGGGCCAGGGCCTCCCTACCCTAAGAAGAGGGAAGTGGGAAGGTTGTGTGTGTCCATGGACTACATGTGGCCACTAGATGATGCTGGTTTCACATTTTCCCACCTACGGGGGGTGGGGGTGGGCATCTATCTGTTCAGACGCTCCACCACTTTTCTCAGTTCATTCCCTATTTCCCAAAGACTGAGAGGGTAAGAAGTTCCCATTCTGAGACATGGAGGAGCTGAGGAAGAAAGGTGATTCCTATAATCAAAGCAGAGTTAAACCGACAACCGAGATCTACCTCTTTTAAACATTCCCAAGCTCCCCTAGGGTTAGGAAGACTTGAACTCAGAGAGAGAAGCCAATCCAGGGAGAATGGAGACAGACACAGATCTTCCTGTCTTCTTTTCTCCACCCCTACCCTTCCCCCCAAACATATGAACAGTATCATTTCCAGAAAATTCAAAGAACTCAAGGATCTGACCTCCCAATCTATGGCTTTATTTTCTAGATTTCCCCCCTTCTCAAAATAAATTACTCATAAACGCAGTAGAATCTTCACTCTCGGAAAAGGTGAGAGAAAAGAAAAAGGGAAAGGATGAGAGAAGAGAAAGGCGGACAGGGTAACCATAAAGTCTCCAAAGGGCCATTCGATAGAAACAAGAGAATGTGATCTTTCATTGCAGCAATAGGCTTTGGGGTTAGACTCCAGAAAAGACCTCTCAGTTGGCAGGGACAATCTGAAGCCAACACGGGGTAAGAGAGCAAATTAAAGGGAACCCAACAGCCCTTCAAACCCTTCTTCGGTCAGGGAGGAAAAGACTCATGGGAAACTCGGAAGGAGGATGCCCAGGTAGCAGCAGCACCCTTCCTAGCTTCAAACGGCTGGAGCCTATGTGATCAGGATGAAAATACGGATAGGAGTGAATGAACGTATGTACGTATGCCTAAGTGCGAGCATGATGGATAATGGATGAATTCATCTAGCTCCGTGCGGTTAGTCGTGCGTGCGTGCTTCTGAGGGGGAGCATGGCATGGGGATCTTTTGTAAGGTGCATATTAATACCCCTTTGTCCCTGTTTCTTACTTGGGCTGGAGTTCTACGCTTTTTCCTTAGATTCCTTCCCATGTCTTGCCTCTCTTTCCTTTTCTTCTCAGCACATGTATGTTTCTCTCTTAGTCTCTCTCTCTCTCTCTCTCTCTCTCTCTCTCTCTCTCTCTCTCTCTCTCTCTCCCCTTCCTTCTCCCTCCCCCTCCCTCTTCTCTCTCCCCCCCCCCCCTCCCCTCTACCCTCTTCCCCTCTCTCTGCTGCTTTCTCTCTCTCTCTTTCTCTGTCTCTCTCTGGCAGATTTATGGTCATTTCAGGGGCTACCATTGGCTAAGCTCTGACAGAGCCTGATTTAGCGCCCTGCCCCATTGGCCGAGCCTGACAGGCCGATTTACGAGTTGTTCTGCCATTGGCCAAGCTTCCCAGGCTCTGATTTATGGTCCTATGGCTGGGGGTGGGGGGTGGGGGGGTGAAGGGAGGGGGGCTGGAGAGAGGATGCTCCTCCTTTCTTCCCCTCCCCCCTCCCCTCTCCCGTCTCGCTCCTCTTTCCTCTGCCTCCCTCTTCAAACACAACCCCCCTCCTCAGCCCCCTCCTCCTTTCAGGGAAAAAGATGGAGGGCCTTAGGAAGCAAGATGGGGGAATACGGGGGGGGGGGGGCTAGAAGGGAGAGATGGAAGAGTAAAGGAGGCTTGAAGGAAAGAGAAGAGGGAACTGAAAAGGAAAGAGGGATTCTGAGGCTGAGAAAGGAAAATGAAAGGGGACTGAGGGAGGAAAGATGGGGAAACTGAAGGGAGAGAAGCCAGCTTGAGGGAAGATGTGATTACCGGGGAGGGCTGAAAAGGTACCTCACTCCAAACACTAGAAATAGGGAGACTGGGCCTTTCCTTTTCAGATCTGTTAATTATCTGTAGGCACACCCTCCACCCTGAGAAACAAGAGTCAGAGATGCGTAAGCACAGAGACAGGAGGGAGCAAACAGAGGAGATGAGAAGAGACAGAAAGACAGAGACAGAGAGGGGTGGAATTTAACTAGGTTTGGAAAACAGCTTGATAAGAAGAGGTCAGATCCTAAAGGGAAGCAGGGTTGATAGGAGAATTCCCTCCTCCCCCAAAAAAAACTTCCCCCTCCCTCCCCACCTCCCCACCACCCCACCCCGTGGGATTTTTCAGACTTGAGGAGGGGAGAGGCTCTTAGCACCAGACCCCTGAACTCCTCTGTTCTGGTTCTCTTCTCAGTTAAATTTGTGACTTCAAGTTTAGTCTCCAGGATTTGGGAATATTTGTGTCCTAGTAATAATAAGCATTTCTTATTCATCTCAATACTAAGAGTTGGGAACAGAAAAAATAGTGCTCATCTCAAGGAGATGGCAGGAAACAGGATAAAGAAGATGCACATACAGAAAAGCATACTACATGTGTACCAAATGAAGAAAAAAAAAGGTAGTTGGGAAGGGAGGCTTTTGGCAGCTGGGGAACTCAGGAAATGCTTGAGTTTGAAAGGATTCCCAAGAGATAGAGAATCGCCCCAAAAGTGAGGGACAGCTGGTACAAAGGCAGAGGTGAGAGATGAAGCATCATCTTTAAAGACTGAACAGAGGAATTTTCTATCTGATCTTAGTGGAGACAGGAATCACTGGAGTTTACTGAGGAGCAGGGTGATGTGGTCAGATCTACACTTTAGGGAAACCACTTTGGCAGCTGTGTAGCACAGAGATGAAAACTTGAGACCTGGAAACCAAAGGGGAAAATAGACTCCTTTTTGTAATAAACAGTCCAAGTGAGAGGTAATGACAGCCTGACCTAGGGTGGCACTTGTGTGAAAAGAGAGGCTGTATTGGAAGAATGCTGTAGAATTAGAAACGAAAAGATTTGGCATTCTGTGGTTGGATGCCTTGATTCAAGGTTGGGAATGTAGGTGACAGGAAAGAAAGATGGTGATTCCTTTGACAGTAACAGGAAGTTTAGAAAAGGAGTTTGGGAGGGAAAAAATAATTTAAATGTGTTAAGTTGGAAATGACTCCTAGACACCCATTTTGAAATGTCCAGTAGGTAATCTCTGAAAAAAGATTAGGGCTGAAAATATGGATTTGGGCACTATCAGTGTGAAGAGGAAAATGATGACATCATCAGGGGTTGAGAGAGAAGAAAAAAGGGTGTAGGATAGTCTTAGGGTATAGCCCCCGTACATATCAGGAATGACCCTTCTGGTGTCATAAGTGGCCTTTCCAGCCCCCAGGCTTGTGGGGGTATAGTTACACATATCAGGAAGGATGTGTAACAATGATCCAACAAGAGACTGAGAATGAACAGGCAGGAGAAAAACCAGGAGGGAGGGACTGTCCAGGAAGAGAAGGTAAGCAATAGTGTTGAATACTGCGGAGAGGCCCAGGAGGAGGAGGACTGAGAAAAGACAGTCAGATCTGGCAACTGAGATCATTGGTAATTTTGGAAAGAGCAGTTTGAGTGATACAGTAGGAAGCCAGATCGAAGATGGTTTAGAGAGAGTGAAAGGAGAGAAAGTACTTGGAGCAGATGGCCTTTTCAGGGATTTGACTGAGAAAGAGAAGAGACCTCTAAGATAATGGCTGTGTGTTGGGTTGGGGGTTGGGGGTGGAGTGGGCAGTGCTGAGGGGAAACAAATAGGGAGCCATGGTGGGAGTCCCTGGTCTGGGCTCCTAACTTAACTGCTTGTCCTTTCTTCCACTGGCCAGAGAAGTGAAAACCTTGGTTCATTGTGGGGATTGTGGAACTATGGTAGAGAAAGAAGGCATGAGCACTCGTCATTCCAGGAAATTCCCCACAGGCACTTGGAGCAGGCAAAATTGAAAGGAGAACCAGACACTTTTCATGGCCCCTCAGCATGCCTACAGGATGGGAACTGGGCTTTCCAGTTCCCTTCTATCCTCAGAGTTGTGGTTGCTGAGGAGCTGAGAAGAGCTCAAAAAGAAGACGTTAAAAACACAGTCTTGGCCTTTTCTGCTGTGGCCCTTTTCTCTCCACAAGAAAGGAAGATATCCTTCAACACCCTCTTGTGGCCTAGTCCCTGGGAATAGGAATGTGGGACCTAGAACGTGCACCTCCTACACGTCTCTACCTCCCCACTCTCCCCAGCCTTGTGTGACACTGTAACACCACACACAAACATCATCTCCTACTGCTGACTGAGAGAAACGGAAAAAGACAAACGCCTTTCCATAGATCCCGTACCCCAGAGAGTGGTTATGTTTCTCTGGCCTTAGCTCAAATCTCATCCATACCCACACCTCTGTTTCTGTGCTCGGGTATTCCTGATTCTCCCAATGTAGCCTTCTCTAATCCAGATAGGGCTTTTTCTGGGATTAGGCAAATAATGGTGGTAGGAGGTGGACAGATTGGTGAGAAAGGATACAGAGAGCAAAAAGAGCCTGGGGTGACCCACTACCGGTGCTTTTGGCCATGTCTGGCATCTTACAGTTCTACAAAGAGAGCTACTGTTCCAGAAAATGATTTTACCCATCCCTAATCCTAACCTCTTCGCTCCCTGAGGCAGGTCAGTACATATAAGAAAACTAGGTTACAGGGGGATGGAAGAGGAGAGTTGGGATCTGGGCTGGCCCTTTAAGAGCCACTTAGGGTCAGAGAGCCTGGGCTACAGGGAAGGGAAGGAGCTGATGTCAGAAGATAGATGGTCAGCAAGATGGGGATTGATGCTAATGGGGGAGCTAAAGCTAAGTACCCAGACACTCTAAGGGCAGAACTGCAGATTTGTCTTCCTTATGCTCACCCCCACCCCACTGCAAACCAGGGCTGTAAATCTGCTGCCTAGATTGGGGAGGGGACCAGACACGTGTCCCTCTCCCTCTCTCCTCTCCCTTCCCTTTCCTATCTTCCTCCCCCCTTCCCCTCAACTTCCTTTGTCTTTTCCCAACCTTCTCCCCTAACACACACAGATATCCATCTACACTCAACCCTACATCCATTGAAATCCCCAGTCGCCAAGCAAAGGCAACATTTGAGGGTAGACTGCAGGGAGAACTGGCCAATAATAGGTCTGCAAAAAGATAAAAGGGGGCCCTAGGGGAGGCTGGTGTATTCAGTTTCCCTATGCCTTTCTTCCTAGGCCATTTTAGCTGGATCACAAGCAGCCTTTCCCCCGACCCCCACTCTTCATAGCTCCACTATGGTGGCTACAGGGAAAAATTGACCTGGTCTCCAAAGTCAAGTGCCAAGAAAGGGGGAGGAGCCTTCAGGAAGCTGACAGGGGAGGGGAGGAGGGGTGGCAGGCTGGTGTGAACAGGGACCCTCAGGTCTGCTCAATCACAAAAGAAATTGAGTAGGGGGGATGTTGGGGAAGAGGAAAAAGTGTGTGTGTGTGTGTGTGTGTGTGTGTGAAACATTTGCATTCTCAAGTTCTGGAGGGTGTGGGAGGGACTCTAGAGGCTGGTTTGATTTGGGAGCCAGCTCAGGAAAAGGCGTGAGCTGTCCAGAGAGAGATATATAGTCCAGTTTCTTGGAAACTCCCAGACTAACCCATCTCCCTCCTCTCTGTCCCCCTCCCCCTGACACCCCCCACCCAGCCTGCTGACAAGAGAATATTCAGGCCAACATTCTATTTACTGTAAAGACACAGACACACCAGCGGCTCCTTTCCACTTGCCTAGGATCTAGGGGAGGGGGGGGGGGGTTGGGTGTTTCTGGGCTGCTTCAAGGTCCAACACGGCCACTATCCAGGCAGGATTGTCTCTCAGCTTTTGGGAGTTCTGTGCAAGTTGTCAATGCTTCATCCACTCATGCTGGTTATGCTATGCTTGATCTTGAGGAACCGCACCCCCCCACACACACACCTTTCCAGACTAACTTCCATGTCTCCCACTGCCGTATTAGCCTAATTTCTTTTGCCCAGCCCTGGATACAGATGGAGAAAAGTGCCTCCTTCCTTGTCACGTTCCATGGGTGCCAAGCTTTGGAAAGTCAGAGGCTGTCATGGTAATGCTCTCCCCCTCCATTTCTGTCACCTTAGTCTGAAATCACTCCGGCACCTTTGGCTTTCTAGCCTGGCTTCTTGTACACCATTGAGTCATTCTCCCCACCCTGCTCCCCCAGACTTCAGGAGCAAGGGAGGGAGGGAGGGAATGAGACAGGAAGGAATGAGCTATTAGAAGGGAGTAGGAGGCATCTAGTCTTCCAGGATCCTGATCAGTTTCCCCAACCCCAGTCAGGGTCACTGCCCCCAACCCTTTCCTCCAGTCCACTTCCCC
This sequence comes from Potorous gilbertii, assembly GCA_028658325.1. NCBI lineage: Eukaryota > Metazoa > Chordata > Mammalia > Diprotodontia > Potoroidae > Potorous > Potorous gilbertii. The sequence continues at coordinate 182,893,134 of CM053770.1, read as the reverse complement.
ACCCCCAACAATAAATCCTGCCTTTGTCTTTCTCTCCCAGCCGCCCTGGTAGGCTGGGGGTCAGAGGTTGGGAGTGAGCATGTATGTGGAGGGGGAGGGGTCAGTGTGTGTAGGAGAAACAGAAGCAAAAGAAGGAAGGGGAACAAGAGGGAGAGATGGTCAGGAACAGCTGGTGGGCAGGCACTGAGGGGCTAGGGAGGAGAGGGGGAAAGGGAAGTGCACCCCCTCCCAGGGGGAATGGGGCCTCTCTGCTTCATTGATTCGGGCTGCAGCATTTGGCCTGCCAACATTCCAAAAGAGCAGCCCGAAATTTCTGGGAAGAAGTGGGAAAACATGGGAAGGGCTCCCATAGCATGAGAAATGCCAGGGAGATGGGGGAGAGGGGTGGGCTTGAGGCAAAAATGATAAGGAAGGTCACCATATAATGGGAATACTGTGGGAATGTGCTGTCCCTTCCCACAAAATACACAGATTTATGGGCCATTAGAACTAGCCTGCCCCAGGAGATCCAACTTTCCCCACTGGGCCTTCAGGCCACTTTTCTGCCTCCTTTCTCGGACTTCCCCTTTCTTTAGTGTTTCTCTATGCCCTATGCCTTCTCAATCTATTCCTTTCTCAATATCTTTTGTATTTTTTTTCCTCCTCTGTACCCCCTTTCTTCCTGTTTTTCCATCTGGTCATCTGCCTCATCCTTACTCAAACAATCCCCTAACCTCGTCCTCCCTTCTTATTCCCTTTCAGCCTTCCCTTCCCTTTTCCCTACCCTAATACCTATACTGTCAGGGAGACCCCAAGAATCAAGTACCACAGGAAAACTTTCATGTGGGAGTCATCTAAGCGGTTCAGGCCAGGAGTGCTGGATCAAAGATTCTTAACCTTTCTTTCTGTGGCGATCTGGTAAAACCAATGGACCCCTTCTCAGAAGTATATTTTTAGACAATTGAAGAAAATGCTAAATTTCAATTAGAGGTTATTTAAAAAGATGATGTAATTTTTTTCCCATTCAAGTTCATGGACTCCTGAAATCTATCCATGGATTTCTTAGGGGTCCATGAACTCTTGGTTAAGAAAGCTTGTCCTAGTAAAAGAGATTAAAGTAGGAAGGGAGGGAGGAAGGAAACAACAAGCTAATGTTGAAAGTAGAAAAGTTAGACATAAGAAAGAGGAGTGGAATAGGAGATGAAGCAGAGGCAGGGTCCAGCGGAGCAGGAGGTGGACCCCTAGAGATAGTGGCTTGAGAGAGATCCTCCGAGCCAGGTAGACAAGAACAAATAGAAAAGACAAACCGAGACTCTGCTAGAAGCCAGATGCCAGGGTTGAAGAGAGGCAGGTTTTGGCTGGGTCTGGCTAAACTCCAGACACCCTTGTCTCCTCTGTAGACAGAAACTAAAGCTGCCTATCCCCTCCCAGACTTCCCCCCTTCCCTATTCCCCCTCCCCACCCCAATGACATCAGCTTTGGCTGCTTCTGCCCCCAATGGCCCACTGGCTCTGCTGATGACACACCACTGGGGTGTACTAAAGCAAAGACTTCACCAGGAAGAAGAACATGGGCTTGGGGAGCCCTTAGGGGATAATGGTAGAGAAAGAGGGGCCAGCAGCACTGGAAGCAAGGGGGCCTAGGACTGAGGGACACTGGGGAAAGGGGCAGGGGCTGCAGGGGAACTTGAGGAAAGAGATCTAAGGGGTTTAGGGAGCTCTAAATCACCCTGTGGGGGGGAATCACCCTGTCTGTGCTCAGTAGGGTGGGGAAAGGGTAAAACTGGGGGGGGGGGGAAGGAGATGAATGGGGGAATTGCCACATCTGGCAGGCAGGTGTTTGGCACAATTAAATCTGCAGTTGATTTCCCAGCCAAAAAAGCTGGGGATGGGGAGCGGACCTGCCAGAGTCCCCTCAGGGTTGATGGAGGCTAAGTTTATAAAGCTGAATTGGGGAGGGGTGAGAAGATATACAGAGACAGAGATGCAGTGAGATGGAAAAAGGAAAAAAAAAACCTGACAGAGTCAGACAAAGACAAACTCAAGATGAAAGTCACTTAGTGAGTTGGAACCCAGGCATTCTGTTCTCTAGTCTCCTCCCTCAACCCACTTTGAACAGATCTATTCGGGAATACAGACAGCTAGAAGTAAAACACAGGCGTCACAATGCTGAGGTTCAAGTCCTGGTGAGGGAGGAGAGGCAGGAAAGGAAGACAGTTGATGTTTGACTTGGTTAGGAAACTGGGGATGGGTCTGATCAGAACCCAGATGTTTGGGTTTCCAGACCTGATCGTCTATAACCATAAGTGAAGAGCTTTGGGGGATGCCCCCCCTCCCCTGCTCTTAGCAAACAGGGCAAATCAGAGTCAGGGTGGAAGGATTTTGGAGGAAAGAGTTGCATTTCCTAAGCTCAGACAGGAGAGGGCACTGGTAGCTAACCATCAGCCCCACGGAGCAGCGCCTACCCCATCTTGAGCCCCACATTTTAGATACAGGAGAAGTGGAGAGGGTAATGGAAGTCAGTCCAATTCCTAAGGCTTCCTCAGCTTGCCCCCTGGCCCTGCCAGGAGGCTTCCAAAGAAAGCAGTCAGCCCAATTCATCCAGGGCACTCGAGGCAGCTTTTGCCCACGGTCCCCCTTACTGGTGCTCCTCACCCACAGCCGTTTCCCAATCCTAAACCCTGCCAGTTTTGTGTACCATCGGTACCAATCTCATAGCTCCTGTGTGGGGAAAATCCAACTCTACAACTAAATTCGTACTATGGGAGCGAGGGGATGGTTTCCCCTCAAAAAGGAGAAGAGGGAGAAGAGGAGCGGGAAGAGAAACAAAGCTTACTCTGTCACCGAGGCAACCATAAAAGCTCCAGCTAAATCTATCTGGTGAGCTCACCACCCCATTAACATGCAGGGCCAGGCTCTGCGCCAGCCCGAGCCACATTCATTTGTGAGAAATAAAGGGGAGGAGGGGGATGGTGAGGAGGGGGAGCAGGGCTCAGGAGGCACAGGGGAGCTTGTGAGAAGAGGTTATTTACACCACCGTCCTGACCTTCTGGAGCAGCGCTGGCTCCGATAAATAACCCGCTCAGCACTGCTTTAGGGGGGGTAGTGGGCTGGGGAAGGGGAGCCTGTCTGCTGGAGCAGCCCCCATGCAGGTGCATGTCTCCTGGTTACTGATGGCACAGGAAGGAGGCAGCTGGGGGTGGGGGGAGGGAGAAGGGAAGGTGGGAGGGAGGAGGAATTCAGTTCCTTGGACCCCAGACAGAGGAAAAAGCCATCTCCACCCCACCCCTGAAGCCCATTTCTAGGTGAAGGGACAGAGGGATGCTGAGGGGGAAGAACCCTGTAAATTATGCTTAGAGAAAGGGGTGAAGGGAATTCCTGAGGTGGGAGGGAAGGCTGGAAGTGAGTGCGGTAGCTATCCAAAAGAGGGGCGCCTACTCCCCAAATACACCAAAGGCAATTCAGAAAAAAAGATTCTTTATTCGCAGTCTTTTGTGCAGAGGAGAGTCCTCGCGCAGCTGCTCCATTTCCCTTGAGCCTGCCCCTGTCCTGTCTCTTCCTCCTCGGAATGTAGCAAATTGGGGGTGGGCATCCAGCAATGTTTGCGGACTTAGGACAATGGCACCGGAGGGAACAGAGGTCTGCTTCTTAAGGGGGGCTGATGGTACATGGAATCAGGGAGCAAGGGAACCTCAGAGCTCGCTAATTTAACCGGAGGTTTGTATTTGACAAGGGCTTGCTTGACAATGGGAGAATGAAGCTCCAAACCCGCCCTCTCTGGTGTCCCTGAAGAGAAATCTTCCCCTTACACCAATCCAAGTCTTATAAAGCTAATCCTAACCTTTTCTCACTGCCTTTACCCCCCACCCCCACAAAAATCCTATACCCTCTGCCCAGCAGGCCAGAGGAAAGGCCAGCGAGATGAGGAAAGGGTCTACAGACACAAGGCAGAAACATTTGTCTCAAATGTGCAGGGGCCACAATGGGGTCTGAAGGAACCCAGAGGATGAGAGACATAAATCTAGCCCCCACCCAAATTCTAAGCAGAAAACCCTTCTTCCAAAGACTGGAGGCTGAGCTTTCTCATCCAGAAGACTGGCTCTGCCCCAGAATTGGGGAACATGGTATACAAGACCCCATTTGTGGAGTGGAGATTTACTGGAGATGAGACCCCCAAGATGCACTCTCTCCCAGGCTACAGAAGAGTTCTGGCCTAGAAACCAGGCCCAGAATTGAGGTTGGGAGAGTTACACTGAGGAAAAGCAGTGTCCGCTTCTACTGCCTCTCCCAACCCCTATCCCAGCCCAATTAGTCGTGCCTGCCTCTCTCTAAGCCGCTTTTCTTCTTTCTCTAGGAGACTGGGGGTAGTAAGCAGCAATAAGAGGAAATGCATGAGAGACGGATACAATCTGGGAGGCCTCTGGACAGAACTATTCTGCTTCTCCCTGTATTGGGATGAGGGCCAGGGTACAGGGAGGGTGAGACCAGACGAGGGAAACAGCATATTCTTCCCAATGCTTTGATCTAGGGGGCACCATCCTGGTCTCCCTGGTCTGTTCCCAGCTCTGCCAGGTTCCAGACCACTTCCAGAAACCTCATTGCTTGAATGTGAGGAGAGATGAGAAAGCTGGAAAGGATATAACCCCTCTCTTGGTTCAATCCTAGTTTTTGGTCTTCAGGATCATTTTAAGAAGAGCAGAAAAAGAGGAGAGAAGGCAAAGAAAAGTGGGGAGAACAGAAGGCCCTTAGTCCCCTGAAGTGGCCTTGAGACCAACAGTGCAGTGCAACAGGGGTGAGGATGGGGAGGGGCATCACAGTAGACAAATGGCTTGGGGAGCAAGGATGGGAACAGGGCGTTAATGAAGTCTTCACCGAAGCAGTGACCACTTGATCTGTTCCTTTGCCGACTGCAATACCTGCAGACACAGGAGCATTTCACAATGAGAACTTGGTTGGGGAAATGGAGCCCTACCTATTTTTCTTGGGGTTGAGTTTCCTACTCTCTTTACTTCCCTCCAAAGTCTAGTTTTCTTAGTTTATAAAGGGATATTAAAAATACTACGGGGGTTATGGGAAGCCATATCCAGCTTTAAGATACAGGATAACTGTGAATAGCCCATTAGTTTTCTGAACCCTTCAGTGAAAATAACTTGAGGGAAAAGACCACATAAGCTGGGGAAAATGCCAAGAATGTAAGATACAATTTCTGACAAAAATTCCCAGCAGGCAGAAAACAAAGTCCCTTCCCTGTATCAGGTAAGACAAGTGATAGCTGAAACCAAGAAAGGATGGATCTGTCAAACCTGCACACTCCGGAATGTGCATTCCCAGCTTTGCCCTCATTTGAATAATGAGAAAGAGAGAGAGAGAGAGCGCACAAAGACCATCTGCTTAAGGCAAGTCTCTGCTGGGGAGTAAATCACAGGATGAGGCTGCAGGCTGGGAAGGTTTGAAGGGTACAGAGAAAGGTTGAGAGCCATCGGTCACAGAAAACTGGGGTGCGGGTTGTAGGGGAAGGAGACTGGGCGATCCCAGTGGAAAGCACATCTCATGTCTCTGCAATGGTATGTGTGTGTGTGAGGGGGAAGGTTGGGAAGGGCTAAGTGGAGTATGGAGGCTGTCTTACTCTAGGATAGAGATTCCTCATCTCCCATCTCTCCTATGGACTGATAAATGGGAGGTAGAGTACCTAATCCTAGGTAGAGCTAAAGGGGGAAAGTCAGGAACATACCTGAGACACAGTCTGCTCTGTAAGGGGGACATCTTCACCCTACAACAGAGAAAGGCAATTAGAGTATAAAGCTACAGCAAGGCCTAAGAGGTTTGGGGGGATGGGGAGAGGGATAGGAAGAAAGAATATCCTTAAATTGAAGTCTAGTTGGAAGATAGATTACTTCAACTCTGTCTCTCCCCCCATCCCAGAGAAAGGGGTATAAAACAGGCTATACCTTCTCATAGGGGCAGATCTGAAGAAAGGAACTTATTTTACTGCTTTGGGAACAGTATTACCTTATACAAGACCCAGCCCACCCGGGTTTTCTGACGTCTCATTTCCCTCAAGTCTATGGTGGGAGGGGGTTGCTGACTTCCCAGTTAGAGAAGAATTATCCATGAATATCAATCTCACTTGGGGAAGGGAGGACTTTGAGACCTGGGGGGTGGTGGTGGTGGGTAATAGTTTAATGGATCCTGCAAGGCCTAACGGTAACGACAGCAAGTTAATTTGAATAAACTGCTGCAACAGCAGCCCAAGAAGGGAAGGGAGGGAGTGAGGGTGGGGTGGGGGAAGACCCTCCCTCTTTCCACACAGAGACATATGTTAGAGAAGATTAAACTATGCAAATGGAGCCTGTAGCAGTTAAGGGAGAAGACATTTCCCATTATCCAGCACTGTCAGCTTCTGTTTGGCAGAGGTCAGAGTCAGGACATTCCTAGAATGGGGAATCCAATTTGCCTCTCCAACCCTTCCATTCCTTCACTATAACTTGCTGTTGTGATGTTCCTGCACCCACCCCCAGTGCTATGTACACAAGTATACTTCCTCTGTACCCTAAATGTTCCCTTTTTAGGATTTCTAGCAAAAGGAAAGATGCAGAGAAAGACTTCTTGCTAGAGATGTTAGAAAAGGTAATTAGAAAAGGAGGTGACTGAGTTTCTAAATCAGAAGATTTGTAAACAAAAGGAAAGTTCCCACCTATCTGGGATGGTTGAGATGTTGTCCCATCTGTGAATATTAAGATTATCTGTTAAGTTCCCTTTTAGCTCCAAAGCCCTGAATATTATGGATTCACTCATTCATTTAAATATTCATTGAACAGCTATGACATGCAAGTGAATTAAATCTAAGTAAAGGAGGGCTGTGCCAAGTTACTAGCCTCACTTTGTCCTCTGGAGTCATCTGGGTCCAGTGGCCAGATATGGATCAGGACAACTAAAGAATTCATTGCATATCATGGCATCACCTCCCTGATGTCATGGTCCTCTACGAGAATGAAGAACAAACAACAACCTCTGTGAGTAGAGAAGGATCTGCCCACTAGGGACCAAGCTTCCAGGTGGACAACACAGCTTTCTGTTCTCTTTTTCTCCCTCTCTCTTCTTGCTCCATATAGGGAGTCACACCTTTACCTGTCTGCACTTTGCCCAAAAGGAATATACATTTTGACCTCTGCAACTTTTTTGTTTTTGTTGTTTCTTTTAAAGACCAGCCTTAACCCTAAAACACTCAGGTCCCAGCCCCTACTCAGTCACTGTTTGGGCCCTGACTGGCTCAGAATGAATGTAAATCATGTGTGCTGCCTCAGTCAAACTGGGACCTATTAAAGGTCTTAGCTTGAAAAGGCCAAGGTCCCCTACTGCATCCTGGGCTATCTCCAGTTGTCTGGATCTCTATCTGGCCACTGAATCCAGAAAGCTCAGGAAGAGAAAGTGAGGCTGGTGACTTTGCACAGTGCTCCCTCACTGAACTCCAAATTACCTGCATGTCACAGCATCACTTCCCTGATATCATGGTGAGAAGACAAACCGCAGTAGCAGCAGCAACAGCAAGCATTGAGCAGCTACTGTGTGTGTGTGTAAGGTACCTTAGTTCTGTTAAGCTTTGCAGAGAAGCTCCTTCCTTTCTCCTACTATGTGGCACTGAAGGAGAGGGGAACTGAAATGGAGGAAGGGCTCTCGCAGGTGTGGAATGAGTCTGGCCCTGCAGGGCAGAAAGGCACTTACCCGTAAAGCTACTCTGTGGACCACTTGTTGGGGGTCACTCTCTAGAATCACCCTGTGGAGATAAACAGAAAACTTCTATCCACCATACGCAGGACAAGACCCAGCCAGCAAAGACTGGGTCAGAAGAGATTTGAGAATCAGAGCAATCCCCTCCTTTCCCAACCCAAAGTGAGTTCAGAAGACTCACCCTCCATCTACGATCTCATCTACAGCCAGGAAGAGTCCTTCCATGTTCTCTAGCAATGCTCGCTTCTCAACATTCTTCCTGGGCCCAAAAGAAAAGAAAGCCAGGTTATAGGAAGGAAGAACAGGGGGATGTTAACTGTAATGAGGTCCCCAAATCAGGCTGTAGAATTTCTCATTCTTTTCAAAATGAGCAAAGAAGCCCTCACCCACCCCCCCACCCAGATGGGGATGGGGGCAAAAAGAAAGTGAATGCACATTCTCAGAGCTGAATAAGCTAGCACCTAACTGTACCACTCCTCAGACACCAGGAGCATACAATTTAGAGCTGGAAAGGACCTTGATGAGCATCCAACTAAAGGCCCTCAAAGTGTTTTCCAGAAGGGCTGCTCCAATTCATGGCTCTGTCAACTGTACATTTATGTGCTTGTTTTCCTGAAGCCCCTCCAACACTTGTTATTTTTCCTTTCTGTCAACTCTGCTGGTCTGATTGGGAGTTGCCACATTTGCATTTCTCTTAATTATTAGTAATCTGGGGCATTTTTTTTTCATGTAGCTAGAGAGACAGCCTGAATTTCTTCCCTCAAAAACTGCTTCTTCATATCTTTTATTAATTTATCAATTGGAAGGTGGCTCTTGCCCTAACAAATTTGAGTTAAAAACCACTTTATTTTACAGATAAGGAAACTGAGGCCACGGGAAGGTTACTGACTTGCCTCAGGTCAAATGCCTTAGATAATAACAGCAGCATTTATAGAGCTTTCCAAGTTTGTATGGTGCTTAACAAGGGTTATCTCATTAGCTCTTCATACCTGCTCTAAGAAGTAGGTACTATTACTACCCCCAGTTTACCTGGAGAAAACAGTGAGAAAGGTAAAGGGATTGGCTGAAGGTCCCAGAGCTACCACTCTTCCTGCCTCTCATCCCCAATGCCACCTGACTGCCTCAGGTGAATGAGGATACAAAGGCAGTGCTCCTTCCACAATGCCCCTCCTACTTCTCCTTCTCTTCTTTTCCTTCCACACTTGTTTTCTAACCTGCAGAGAGGGATGATCAAGACTATCCTATTGAACACCAGGTTGACTTCGTGTTCCTTCTTTCTCTGCCCCACAAACACTGTCATCTCTCCAGATCCCTTCTTGGACCTTTCTGAAAGACAGCTGTTTGGCATCTGCTTGAACATTCCAGGAGCCTGAGGTAGCCCAGCTGACTTCAGCTCCAGTTTTTTTGTGTTCATTCTGCCTCACTACAACTTCTGCTCACTGATTAGGATCTTCTACAGCGACCCAGAGAATCCCCTTTCATGGGACAGCCTTCCAAATCTCTAGCTGCACATAGAGGGCCCCTAATTCTTTGCTTTTCTAAACTAAACAGCCCATCTTCCTAAGACAGATTTCTGAGACTCAGTCATCCTGATGACCCTCCCCTGCTACTACACTGAAGTTTGTCAGCATCCTTGTCAGAATGGCCCTCAGAATTAAATACCATGTTCCAGACGGAGACTAGAGAAGACTGCAGTGGCCCTGTGATCCCCTTCTTCTAGACTTGATATTTTTGTCACTATCATCTATGACCATGTTAAACCTTTTAGCTACCAGATCATGCTGTGGACTCAGGAAGCTTACAGTGACCTAAAACCTTAAGTGGACACATAGGGGGAAATAAAAGGAGCTCCAACCTGAATGGGGAATAAAATTACCATCTATTTACACTACTTCCCACATGTGGCTCCCCAAAGACCTTATTTAAAAGCAGGATCTCAGAATCCCAAATGAGTCTCTAAGCACATTGGCCAGGTCTGCACAAAGTATGAAGTGAGGACTCCCAAGTAACACCTGAGCTGAGGCCCCTCAAGTGAACTGAACTTGATGCTGGGCTTATCTGACCAGTGGTATCAGTCCACTGAATTCTGTCTTTTGCCCTCTTCCCATCTACTCTTTCACCTGGAAGCTGAGTCATTATATCCCTGAACAAAAGGGAGCTGCACATCTCCCTGCTTTGTCTATAATGTCCAAAAATGGAACTAAGGACCCAAGAGATTTTAAGAAAAGAAGCCAATGTCTATTCCTAGCCATATGCAAGGGAGACAGTTTGATGATCTGGGGAGGAAAGGAAACAAAGGCCATCTACTGAGGAGAGATTTGTGAGTGGTGATCAGGTCACTGCCACCCTCTCCTCATAAGTCCTCAAGTTCCTACTTTACTTCCCCAAACCAAAGTCTTATATCTGTTCTTCCTTTAAAAGGCTTCTTATACTCCTGTTCAGATCCATATCCTCCACAAGAATTCAGCTAGACAAAAAAAGCAGGGCAAAGGGCAACCCTATCCTACTAAAGGGTAAAACTGGGTGTCAGAAGGCAGAAATAGCATAGCTCAAGTTGGCTAAGGCTCAAAGAATCAAACCCTAATCCATTAATGACTCTTCTGTAACAATCTTTCTTTTTTCCTTCCCCTATAACATCGACAGGGGAGAGACTGAGACTTAGGGACAAGGAGGCAGCACGTAATAGAAGGCAAAATGAATTGATAAACAGAGGTTGTAGATTCAGAGACCTGGATCTGGAATAATGAGCAAATCTCATAGCCTGAGCCTTGTTTGTAAAATAGGTATACTAACGATATTACCTCATTGGAGCATTAGGGAATGAGAATGTACATAAAATCCTCTGTAAAGTGTAAAGCACTACAAAATGTGAGCCATTATTCTTCAAGTTACGAGGAGCTCTCTGATTGGGACATACAAAGGATGATGTAGATTGGGCTCACTGCTATTCCTGTCTTTAGACGGAAGACCATCTTCACAGAGATGGCACTCTGTCACAATCTGAATCGACAGGGTAGATCTGCCTCATCCCTAGGAACTTCAGCTCACAGAGTCCTCACTGGGCCAAGAGTAGGTCCCCACTGGGACCTACAGGGCAGTCACACACTTTCTTCAAACCCCAAGAGATGGCCTGGCTTACCTCAGCATCTGGCTCAAAGAGTCAAAGAGGCAGTTCAGAACAGCCATCAGCATCAGCTGTGGGGGCAATCAGAGGAAGGCAGAGGTTTGGTGAGAGACCTAGAAACCACCAGCTCTTTCTAAGAACTATATCCTCTAATGTTATTGAGATAAATGGTCCAGAGAGAAGCCCCAAAGCATGAGGATTGGAGGAGAGGATTACAGGGAGAAGATTTTGTGATGTTTAGCTACTCTCACCTAGAACATATAGACTGAACTCTCTGGTCATGCCTTGGTCTTCACGGAGGACCCTCAACTGAGGTGACTGGATGGAAGGTCTGCTCTCAGCTTTTGAGGAATAATTAACTATTCCTTCCATGTCCCCTCCACCCACGAGATATGTTAAGGTGAATCATCATGCAGCAATGAGAGGGGGAGGGTTCATCACTAGCATGAACCAATGAATGGACAAACTGACGCAGATTCCAGCAAATATGATTCAACATTGGCCATTTCAAAGTTTAGGAAAGACTCATCCATCACTTTACCTTCCTTATCATGATAAAGCATGCTGATGGCCACTCACCAAAGAGATTGTAAGCTATACACAAAAGGAAATGGCTAAAATATGGACAATGCTTCCTATTTGGAGGTGACAGATTATTCTGGGAAGACCTTTCTGGTTGGTCCATTTTCTGAATTTGTTTATAATAATGTGCCATAATGACAAAAGCACCAGGTAAGGACTCTGAAGGCATGGGTTCACAGCCTGATTGCCATATATTTGCTATGTGATCTCTGAGCTCAATTTTCTTATCTGTAAAATGGAGAAAACACTACTTGCATTCGTTTACCTCCCTTGGATCAAATAAGAGGATGCAAAATACTTGATAAACCTTCAAGCTGACATAGTAGTGATTAATAAAGGCCTCATCCAATGTCTCATTCTGGCATGGACGTGACCCCCAAAGGTTATGCTAGTAGAGCACAAGCTGGGGGGGCGGGAAGGGGAAGGAGAGGGTGGGCCACTCTGCTGGCCTCCATCATCCAAAGACCTGGTTAAGAGTGGAGAAGCTCATTACCAGAAGGCTGGCCATGGCAACTAATGAAGAAAGACAGCAACTACAATATAAGAAGGAGTTTGCAATTCTATAGCGCTCCAAAGGCTTACAAACTCTTTTTCTGACAACAATCTTATGAGGAAGGTATTATAATATCAACACGATTATCCTCATTCTACAGATGAGGAAACTATGCTCAGAGAGGTTAAGGGACCTGCTTAGGACTGCATGGCTAGTGATTGTTCCAGGCAGTCTCCAAGCTAAACTCTGTTCCCTGGATTTCACTGCCTCTCCTAGTAAGATGAGGAGGTGGAGGGAACTACCTCAACTAGGGAAGGGTACCTGCAACTGGGAAATCACTGATATTTCAAAGTATTGAAGAAATTGTGAGACTGCCTATGAATATGGACTTCACTGGCCTTGTTAAAAGTAGACAGGGTACTGAAAGTGCTCCATATTGTCTCCTGGGATGGGAAGGGAAAAGAGAGATGGCCCAACAGGTGGACTCAGAGTTAACAATCCAGGGACTGAGAGATCTCACCTCATTTTCATAGGAGCTGCCAATCACGTAGAAGTAGAGGTCAATACTGCCTTTGTACACCACAGTCAGACCTTCCAAGAGGGCAATCTCACCTGGAGAACAGACAGAGGGATGACCTGAGGTCCCAGGGAAATGAAAGGAGTTGCTGAGTGGAGCCAGCATGCAGAGAAACAAAAAACTTAGAGATGTGTTGGTGTACAGTTGCCTTGAAGGGCTTGAGTAAGGCAGGGGAGAAAGCTTCTAAAATCAAGTTCTTTCTCCCCTTCAGAGATAAGGATTGGGGGTGGGAGAGTGGAGCCGAGGGGAATGCAATCAGATCGTCCCACCGCCTTCCCCATATTTCCTTCCTTGTGGATGAGGTGGGAAGCCAGTCAATCCTTTGGAGGTGAAAATGCAGAGCGGTCACCTTTACAGACTTCCATTTACCTGCCCTAATGGATGCGGTACAATAAGCAGAGCTGCAGTTAAATTTGTCAAGTGAGGCTCATAAATCCAGGGAGCAGACAGGTAGCTAACAGCCAACCTTCCAGTACAGTATTCCCGAGTGAGGTACACTCACCTCCCCATTCCATTTCTGAAGAGTTTATTATTGGGGAGGAATTGGGGTGGGGGGGGAAGAAAAGGAGAAAGAAAAAAAACAGGAGGCTGAGCAGCAGCTTCCTCTTCTCTGGTGCAGCAGCCCCTCCTCTCCACCCTTGCTGCCCATCCTGGCTCCAGAGGGGTGGGAGAAAAATGACCTACTGTCAGTCCGGTGGGTCTTGTTGAAAATGTTCTTCTCAAATGCCTTCTGCTCCTTGACACTGGGGTAGGTGTCATCATAATACTGGGGGAAGAGGAAGGGGCAGTCAGAAAAATGGGGGGAGGCGGAAAGGGTGCCTAGGGAAGAATGACTGAGGGCTGACTGTTTTTTAAGTCTTGGACTTCTCCATTTTAATACCTCCTCTGTCACACACCCCCACCCCCAGTTTAGGACAGGGAAACAGAAAAGGGAAGAGAGAAACAGAAACTTAACCAAAAAAGGGCAGAGTAAACTTGTACACTTGCACAGAAGGGCAGAAGGAGAAGAGCCCTCTCACAAAGCCCCCAACCCAGGGGTCCCACCAGAAGCAAAGGCTTCACAAGGCAGCTGAAAAGGTTTGGCTTCTTCCCACACCCCAAGCAAGAGCTCCTAGGACTATTCCAGTCAAGTTCTTCCTGGGAGCTGCTGCAGTGCCGAGAGAAATGTCAGCTTGGCCCCTTCTGATTTCCAAGGAGCTCAATAAACATTGTGCCTTTGTCACCAACAGGCACAAAAGACCCTGGGAGATAGTGATGCATGTCTCTCTCAGATCTGAGTTCCCACTTATCACTACAGGGAGCTAAGGCTTTGGGAAAGGTTTCGATAACCTCCAAAATGAGAAGCAAACTGTTCTCTTTTCTTTCCCATTTCTCCAGATCTTGACTTCTAAAAGCAACTGAATCAGGAGCCAATTTGACACATTACTGAGCCCACTGACAAGGGGGCAGGGACCTGGACTGCTAAATCATTCTGCTCTTTAGGGGCCAATCCGTCGCAGTCAGCTGAAGACCTATGACAGATCTGGCATTTAGTAACTGGATAACTGTTTCAAAAGGTGTCCTGCCTAGTTACATCCAATTACAGGGAGGAACAGCTGGTGAATTCTAAACTAATCTCTACCTGCTGACTGATTTATGCTGTGCTCACCCAGAGTTAATACACCAGGGACAGAAGGAATTTCTCCAGAAGGGGGAGAAGTTGGTTGGAGGTGGAACAAGGGAAAGAAAAGCAGAATCCTTTCCCTTTCCATTCACTAAGTCCAAAACACTATGCTGGGGTCGTGGAAAGGTAATTGGACCAAAGTTAATTCTAGACACAAAGCTGGCATCCTGGGCCTGCAGATGAAGGGTGGGAGGCAGGGCTCTGAGGTTCTGAGCACTTTGAGTTTCCCTACAGAGGATTTTTGTTCAGATTGTGACACTTCTCTCCATTTGGGGAAAAAAAATCAAAGATGCAGCATGCACTCTCTCCAGTGTGAAAGAAGAAAAGAAACTGGTTAAAGAAGGGGACTGAAGGGCAGAGAAAATGAGGTGGAATAAGAACACCTGTGAGGAAATACCTGGAGGGCTACAAGGCAAGGAGGGGAAAATGCTCAAAAGCTTGAATGCCCAAGGGAGTGGAGGGAGATGGAGGGGGCAGCATTCTCCATGTATAGAAATATGCCTGTGTTCTCACCTTGGCAAACAGCCGCTCTCCATCATTGTCCAGGATCAGGATGGCTTTGACTGTGTATAGAGAAGGCTCCTGAAGAGATAAAGATTGCTTTTAGTTGCAGGGGTTCCCACCAATGCTGACAGCCCAGATCAGACCCCTCTCCCCTATTGGGATGTTGATGGAGGATTTTAGTATCCTTGCAAGTCCCTTATCCTGGGTTCATCCCAGCTAAAAGCCCTCAGATCACAGGGAGTAGGGAGTCAGGGAAAAGAGACTGAGCATGACGAAAGGTTACATATACAGAGCTGAGAATTGTGGGGGACCATTTTAGCAGAAAGTTCTCAATAAGCCTTAGAAAAGCGCATTTCCCCAGAGAAAAACCCAAGGCAGGTCCCAGTCACCACTGAGCAATCATCAAGGCAGATCAGAGAGGCTATTCTATTCAATAAACATGCTGAACCCTATTCTTGGGGCCTCCTCAACATCCCAACCAACCTACCACCCACACATACAACCACCAAAGGTTAATCAGAAATATTCTTTGCTATAGAATTAACAAGGGCTGCAGAGGAGCAATTTAGGGATGAGGTTGAACATACCCAGTATGCCCCAGCTGCAGCAGCAATGCAGACCTACAGTGCAGCAGCAATGCAGAGGAGGAAAGTAACCCTTAACAAAGCCACTGCCATTCTGAGCTGAGAGGATCTGAGGTGCAAACACGCAATCACACACACACACACACACACACACACACAGACACACTCTCTCTCTCTCTCTCTCAGTGGCCCCCCTCTAACTGTAATGCTATCTCAGATTTCTGTGGTAGTTTCTTGGGCCTCCCCACCATCCCAGTCTTTCACTGAGGACCCTGATCACCACTATCCAAACTGCAGGTACAAAGGCTGGCCTGCACTTCTGGGATTAGGAAGCAAAGTGGAGACCTGTCTTAGGAAGACTGAAAGGCAGTAAAAAGGGGAGTTTCCTTTCACGCTGAGCTGACAAGCTTTGAGTACACCAGTTTCTTTGTGAAGAATAGCCAGCCTTGAAGAAAGTACCCAAGGAACCATTTGTTCCCTTACTGCAAACATAATACAATTCCCCATAGCCACAGAGGCCTGAGATGTACTCCCTAGAAGCTTTCAGAAAATAAGCACTTTGGGGATGGGGCAAAGATGGGGCTCGTAGATTCCTACTACTTCACTCTCTAATCAGCACTGTTTCACATTGGTGCCCCAGTGTTTGTGAAGAAGCTGATAATGACTATAAGGTAAAAACAAAAGGATTCAGTAAAACTTTAAGTTAAAAAAAAAAAAAGGATATCGCCTGGCCTGCCTAGAAGATTCCCCCACAGTGCTGGAAGGGACCAGGCCCATCCTCCCACCACGCCTGGCTCTTGTCAGAGGTTAACAACCTATAGGAAGAGAGGGAAAAGATACAGCAAAGCAATGCCTCTGTGGAGGTAAGTTGGCAAAATAGGACTCTAAGGGCCTCTGGGTCATCTCTGCAGAATGCCTGACTCAAGGGAACAGGAATGATCTGGGAGAGAGCAAAGAGCTTTAAGCAGTAAGACACGCTCGACTAAAATCAAACTCCATAAAAGGAAGAGTAATGAGGGACCTAAGGGATCCTTCTATACCTAAATCTCCAAATTTAGATGGCAGAACTACTAGTTTAGGTAAATCAAATAGCTACCAAGAATTACTATCAATTCCAATTTTGATCATGTAGAAAAGACAACTGCCAAAACCCCTAACAAAACTCCCTTAACAACCACTTTCCAGACACTAATCCCTACGGGTGTAGAATGCAGGAAATAAGGGAACTCTGGTATGGGTGGGTTCCTATAATCTTATGGCCCTGACCCACTCTTCACCACCCTTTTAAGGACCCTCAAATCCTACCTACTGTTTTCAACCATGGAGAAAAGAGCCTTACATAATCGGCTTCTCTGTTAAAAGAGACTGTTTCTCTGTGGCAAATTAAGAGACTGAGCTGAAAGGAAAGGGAAGCCCAAGTGCTGTGGCCAGCTGTTCATGGCAGAATCAACTACAATCTTCATGGCTTCTGAGTACTCAAGGCCAGATGCTCACCGGGCTCGGCAGATATCTAGAAGTTGCTGTTCCTGACTCTTAAGCTCACTGGAAAGTGAAGCAATGTAACACATGAAATGATACAGACTCTGTGCTCTACGACAAACAGGAGAAGGGTAAAGATTTCAGGGGGTAAAGAATGTGACTTTCCAAAGCTCTGTAAAGAGAGAAGATCCCACAAAGAAGGGTGCTTGTTCAAAGTGAACAGGGGTTGAAACAAAGTAAGGAACTGAATTCTCCAAGTAATTCCAGCAAAACATCTCCCCAGTGACTCAATCCCTACTTTAATTCTCAACTTTGCTTTGAAACCGTGGTCTCCCAAGAGCTCCCTGTGCTAGTCTGATTCTTTCCTGGTGGGCTCTTGGGGCAGAGTCCTTACCTCTCAAACAGCACAAGGACCCAGAGTTCTCCTGCCATAAAACAGACCAGTCTAAGCCTCCGGAAGTCATTACTGATAATGTCATTTCATATAAAATTTTTGCAAAAGGGTAGGTTTATAAATAACTGCCTGTTATCAGGAAGGATTGTACTTCCTGCACAATGGACTAGGCTTGACCTTTGAACAGAGCCTAAGGGATGGCTGCTGAGATAGCACTACTGGCCTATGGAGATGTTTGGAGGATTCGGAAGTCTGTCCTTCCACTCCACTCCCCCCAAACAGACAGCTGCTTGAAAGCTTTCGAGACAAAGTTCTGTGATGCACTGACTTTCAGAGAGCCACAGTCTGAGTGTATAACAGAACTTCACCTCAAATGCTAATGATGCCTGGAAAATGGTGGGTGGAAGGGAGTTGAGGGGGAGTCCAGGAGTCAGAGAGCTTTTCAGGCAAGCACGTCCCTCTCATGGAAGCAACGGGGATGCTCTCTCTAGCAGAGCTGAAAGAAGGAGCAAGGAAGGCTTTGATCTCAACTGGAAAACATCAGCACCTTCCACATATGCTCTCTGCAGTACACACAAGGTCAGTGGGTTAGGCATTCCCAATGCTACCCTCTATGGGTCTCACTGACTCCCTGAAACCACACTTCTTAACTCTTTTTTTTTTTTAAATATTTCTAGGTGGGCCCATGGTTTATTTGGGTACATACAAGGTAGGCAGGAAGGATATGAAATATCAAGAACAAGAAAAAACTACTAAATGGAAGCTCCCATTAACTCTTTCTTTATCAGGCTTCAATAAGCAGAAGAGGAGACAGTTCTGAGATACAAGATAATTAGAGAAATCTGAAGAGATATTTAAATGAATCTCATCATTTAGCATATGAGGTGAGCCTGAAGGAGTAGAGGTGACATGCCTAAAGTCAATGTTAGTGAGCAGCACACTCAAAGCTGATTTAAGTTTACTTCACACTATAAGTATCCAGAAAACACTGCTGAATAAGGACCTTGATGTGTCAGCTGAGAGACCATGGGTCCATAACTAATTAACTGATCTATCCATGAGAAGAAGAGAGAATAGTGACTGAAAAACGGGGAGAGGCCATCCAAAAGGCAGTGGAGAAAAAGTGAGGGCTGGAGGGAGGGCCGAACTGGTTCTCCCCCACCCCATCAAGGCAGTTAGATTCCTCTTACAGAGGTCCCTCCCATGAGAGAAAGGACATCTCCCTCCACACATTATTCTACCACCCCCTCTTCCCTTTTCCCTGCACATGAATGAGCACTTAGGTCTGTCAAAACAATAGAAAAAAGTCTGTGCAGGAGACAGATGGGGAGCCCTGAGTTCTGATCCTGGTCCTGTGAGGCCAAGCCAAATGCTGCTCTCTTTGCCTACTTTTCTTCTACCAAACAGAACTTGCTACAAATTCAGTCTTTGCCACTAGGCAGGAGCAGATTTTACACACCAGAGGACCTTGTCCAGACACAGGGATCTCAGAAGCAAGAGTCCTCATGCACCTTCAGATGATACCTACTTATGTCAGACCAAAAACTGGCAAGAAGAGGAAAGTAAGGAAAGATCAGCAGGAGAATGGACACCGGGGACAACACTGTGAGAAAATTGAATTTGAAAACACTTTCCCAGAGAATGAGCAGATAAGTACTCACCAAACTCAACTGAGTCACAAGTGACAGATTCAGAGATGGGAAGGATCTCGGATATTATGGAGTTCAATCCCTTTATTATACAGTTGAGGAAACAGGCCTAAGAAGATAAGTGACTTGCCCCAGATCACACAGTGGGAGACATAGCATTTGAACCCAGGTTCTCTGACTTAAGAGTGAGTGTTCTTACCATACAGCATTTGTTAAGCACCTTCTATGCACTGGGCTTTGTGCTAGTCAGTAAGGAAATAGACAACAATGAATGAGCCTTTGCTCTTAAGGACTTGTGCTGCATTTTTTGGGGTGGGAGACAATACATAAATAAAAAATTAAATACAAGATACATACAAAGTAATTTTCAAGGGAAGGGCAAAGATGAAGATTCTAAAAGAAGTGGCACCTAACAGAAAGCCAAGAAGCCTTACTTATCTTGTAAGGTAAGTGCTAAGAATGCAGCAGATTGTAAGCACAGGGGTCAGCCTGTACAAAGGCAAGGAGGTAGGGAGATGTGTGCATAGAAACAGAGAAGCAAGCACACACACGTTACACACACACACACACACACACACACACACACACACACATGTAAGTAGGCCAAGTGGGTGAACTTTAAGAGCCTAAGGCAGAGTACTGTACAATAAGGTGGACAGCTAGGCTAGAGCAACAGTGCACTCCAGGCTGAGCCAGAGGGAGCAATTACAGCAGCCTCTACAGGAGGGTGACATAGTCAGATCTATGTCTTAAAAATATCACTTTGGCACAGGGTGGAGGATGCTTTGGGGAGTGGTGAGAGTGGAGTCAAGGAAGACAATCAGAAGACTATCTCTATAGTCCAGGCAAGAAATGATAAGCGTCTGAATTATGGTGGTGAATGCATGAATGGAGAGAAGGGAACACATGCAAGAAACATTGTGGAGGCTGAAAGGACAAGCCTCAAGCAGCTGGTAAGCTATGAAGGTGAAGAGAGGTAGAACTGAGGCTGCAAATCTGGGTGGCTGGAAGGATGCTTATAGGATATCTTATTGGAGACAGGACTGGAGTTCTGTATATAGACTTGTTACCTATGCAAAAATGTAACTGAACTGATATAATGGAGCTGTTTAGATCACCAACAATGTGGGGCGGGGGGGGGGGAGAGCTGTTAGGAAAGTATAAACTTTAAAAGGGGTCACACAATGTGAATTATGTCTAGTGTTTGCTGAATGAAGGGACAGGAGGGATGAGTACTAAATGAAGGACCAGCCAGCAGAGGGAGTAAAAGCCAGCCCCAGATCCAGGTCAGAGAACACCAGAGCTGTGCGCTTGGGAGCTCTGAGTCTCCCCTTCCCACTGGGACGCAGGCTTTAGGTTGACTCCAGAAGGGAAGGGAAAGAATAGAGGTAGGAGATCCCTTCTTTGAAAACTTATTTGCCATGGCCTGCCTATATAATGAGAATCATAAAACGGAGGGGTAAAAAGAAAACTGAGTTTCAACTGCAACAGGAGTGACTTAGGTTGGATAACTTGGTGAGTTAGGAAGATTTTCTGAAAGGAAAGTCTGTCCGACAATGGAGTGGAAATAAAGAGATACTAGGCTAGAGAAGAGCTGAGAGAAAAGTGAGACAAACTGATTCTGGGGGACCCTATGAGATCAAGGATGACGGCTGGCATGCATTCACGACCCAAATCCATCAACCAGCCCCTGGGACAATATTCCAACTTCTTCCCAGTTCTCTGTCATTTCTATTTGAGACAGGAAACAAACATGGGTAGATAGGAGGGACTGATACATTCTGTCTCTACAGTCACGTATCAATACTTCACTTCACTGACCACCCCCCAGCTTTCCCTGTTAAAAACCAGAACTCCTAATGATCATATCTACATAAAAGGAGTAAAATAAAAGGCAGTAGTAAGCATGGGGATAATTCTAAGCCCAAATCTGTTGTTTTCACAATTACCTTCTCTCTCTCAGCTTTCCCTGTTCTCTCTCAACGAGCAGCCCCTTCAATACCTTTCCCACCAACCCTGGATAATTCAGCCAAAGCTTTCTGACTGTCTTAATTAACCAGACAATTGCCTCTACTACCCAGCCAGTAGACCTGGACCCTTAGGAGTCTGTTTTTCTCCAATCTAGAGCTCTCTCTCTCTCTCTCTCTTTCTCTCTCTCGACCATGTGCCTACTTCTTGGACCTTTGAGGTAATTTACACCTTGCCAGGGACTGGCTCCTTCCCACCACAGTGAGGGAGAGGGGAGCAAAATATATAAATACGTCGGAAATCTATAACGAGGTCTTCTCAGAGGGCAAGGCATGAGGAGAGTTAGAAGCTGCATCAATTGCTCTTCAGGGGCTTTAGTTCAAGCTGAGGTCTGCTTCCAGCAATCAACCATTAAAACAAGCCGGCCAGAGTAACAGCACAGTTTATTCTGATCATTTAATTTGAAGTGTCAATAAATTAAACTTCAATCAATTAAACTAGGTGTGCAATAACCCAGATGGACACCCTGACACCAGCATAATCACAATAAAAATTTTTATGGCTGCCAGGGACCTCACCGGGGGCAGTGCTGGCACTGTTCTCACCCCAGCCAAGAAATATATCTCCACGGTGCAAGAGCGAGGAGATTACTTCTTCTAACTAAATGGAAAGGCCCGGCAGCAGCAAGGACACAGCTGGGAGAGGGGTACAGGGGGCTGCCAGGAAGTAGATGGAAATGATTTGGGGGCTTAATGTAATTGATACCTTTGCTGGATCAGGGGAAGGGGTACTCTAGGCCAAATACCTCCATTGTTAGTGCCAAAGGAATTAGACAAACAACCCATCAAGATGATTCAGGAACCAAGGGGCATAAATTAACATCCACCCTTAGGTCCACGGGGTTGTTTTCTGTTTCCTTTCTCCCTATATAACACATCTTCACTGACCTTAAATGGCCTAATTTTCTCAACAAGGTCTGGAACCTTGGGTTTTGTTAAATGTTTGGAAACTATAGCACTGTTATGGGGAGAGAAAGAGTAAATCGCTCTGGCAGTCTAGAGATGGATACTAAAAGAGTAAAATGAAGGTTAAACAGAAGAATCCAAAAGACAGTGTGGTACAAGAGAAAGTACTGGATTTGCAATCAGAGACCTGAGTTCAAATCATAGCTCTGCTATTTACTATTTGTAAGATCAAGAGCAAGGCCCTCTGTACCTCAGTTTACTTGTCTGCAAGTTGAAGGAATTGGACTAGATGACCACTAAAGTACCTTTTCACTCTAAACCAAAGATCCTACGTAGGATGTGTAAGAAAAATGATTCATTGCTTAGAAGGGAAGGGGAGGGGGAAGAGGAGGTAACTGAACCACCACCTTTAATGTTTTGAAGGGTTATCAATAGAAGACAGTAATCTGTTCTTCCTTCCAATCAGAACAAAAAGGACTGAATTAGCAGTTGAACAAGCAGTTATTAATCAAAAGATTGACTTAGAAAATAAGACTGTTAAGAACCAGAAACAGGGGAGGATTTTTCTTCTTAAAATGATCTAGTACAGGCTAGACATACTCCCACTGAGAATGAGGAGGCTGGACTGTATTATTCAAGGACTCCACAAAACTTTAATTTCCATGAATAAAATCACTGAATGAATGAAAATGCATCAATTAAGTGCTCACTATGTGCAGAACACAGTATTAAGTGCTGGGAATACAAGATAGTTCCTGCTCTGCACAAGTTCACATTCTAATAGGAAAAGACAACACATACTAGAATTCAGAAGCATACTATAATCAGAAATTGCCAAAACCAGGGCAGAGCCTTGCCCAGGGATTTTACTGACTCTAGGTCCAGAGTCCTTCCAAATGAGCAAAACCTATAAAAACTGTGAAAGGGCAGCTAGGTAATGCAGTGGATAGAGCACTGGGCCTGGAGTTAGGAAGACCTGAGCAAGTCACTCAAATCTGTTTGCCTCAGTTTCTTCATCTGCAAAATGAACTGAAGAAAATGGCAAACCACTCCAGTATCTTTGCCAAGAAGCCCCAAATGGGATCAAGAGTTGGACAAGACTTAAATGACTAAACAATAACAAAAACTGTGCTAATAGGAATACAGAAAGGATATGACACACTTAGGTTAAGCACCAAAGGTTTCTCCAGATGTTAGTTTGAGGACCTCAACAATCAAACCAGGAAGTAATGTGAAAGAGGAAGATGCAAAGGGAATGCATCTAGAAGAGAATTCTCAAGACGAGATGGTGCTGCTCATTAGAGACAGTGAGAAAAAAACAGCGCCTCACTCTTACTGGTAAATATTTCTTGAATTAAATAGAAAAATCAAAAGAATCTGATGAAGACATTCTAAAGTGGAAAAAAAGCAAAAATGAATTTTTTTGGTAGGTATATGGCAGCACAAAGGGTAAAAAAGGGAGATTCCCTGACAGGAAAAAAACCTTGGCTATGAGACCAAGGGAGAGGAAACATTTCAAAAGGTGTTCAAACATTAAAATTTAATGCAAAAAGCAGAATATTGTGGTAATCTCTATTCCAAGGAAAGAAAAATTTGGTGAAAATTTGGTAAAAACTGAAGAAACTCATGACCAAATGAATAGAAAACCGTTACGGTGCCCAGGAGCACCACAGGCTAATAACGAGCTCCAAAAGAACTGATGTTTTAAGAGGATAACTTTGACATATAGGGACTCAAGGGAAAGACCATTTAAATAAAAGGTAGAATCTAGGTCTACGAGAGGGGTGTGTGTGGAAACTTTTAGTGTGATCCTTAGATAAACTCTTTATTACATCTCAGTTTTTTTTCTCTTTTAGCCTTTATCACACAAGTATTTATCTGAATAAGAAGATGACTGATTCCCAGAGTGAAGGCCAGGGACATCTACTGCTACAATGATACTTGAATATCCGAAGTGCAGATCAGGAGGAAAGATGATTCACTGCTTAAAGGGAAGGGTGAAGGAGAGGAGGAAGAAACTGAACCTCCATCTTTAAGGTTTTGAAGGGTTACCAATGGAAGAAAAACAACAAATTGAGAGGTACAGAGGAAAGTCGGAGTTGAAAAAAATATTAATTTCAGCCTTCTTATTCAACCATCACACACATATTCTTGAAAGGGCCCTCTAGGCACTGTCATATTCTCTCACCTGTCCTTCAAGAAAAACACCTTCTGGAAAGAAATAGAGGAAAACAAGTATCTAATATTTAAAAATCTCTATGAAAGAAGCGTATCCCATTCACGAGTGATGAACAAAGATATCCTTCAAATCTCAAGGAGCATAAAGTCTTTTTTTTTTTAAACAAATACTAGCCCAATTTCCAAATTTTCTACTTGGTCTCTTCGAACCCCAAGCTCTAAGTTTCACAGCCACTCCATGAAAAGAAACAGGCATAGCCTGGAATAGACACCTTGGGAAGAAAAGAGTGGAAACGTGGTGTTCTGAAACCTGAGGATGAGTTTTTCTCTTTGCTGGGAGTCAGAAGATGACTTTAGCTAGAGGCTTCTCTGGGAGGTGGGTTGGAAGCTCAGCCAGCTCTATAAGGACAATTCCCAACATACGGACAAGATAACACCCACTCTTCGAGGAGAGAGAACTAAAAGCTCTGGGACTCTACACCACTTGTACTAACTGCACTTAGGACTGAAAAGCGATTTCTGTGGGTGGGCGACAGGCCCTCCCCATACAAGCAGGGCATTATCGGGGAGAGGGAAGAAAGGGGCTTATAAAAGACAGGAACGAGAGGCTGAAACCGGGGCCACAAAGTCCTAAGTATGAAAGATACAGAAACTCCATATGGTAAAAGACCGTGAAATGAGTAAGCCCCAGACCCCGCTCGCTCGGGCAGGAAGAGCAACCGGAAGCCCGTGATGACATGACTTTCTTTTCCCACCCCTACCAAGTCCTCTAACAATCTGGGGAAGGGGCCTTAAGTCCCAAGCACACGGAGACCACCCCAGGGCTCAGGACTGCTATTGGGGGAGTGGAGGAGAGGCGCGGGGGCGACTCGTCCTGGTCCCCTGAACACCCTTCTGCTTCACCTTCCAGCATCAGGACCCCCGACCTATCCTGACCCTACTGCCAGCGCGCTCCCTCCCCGCCTGGGCCTTCTACTCGAGTCCGAGGCTTCGGGCCGGGCACTAGGCCACACATTCCGTGCAGGACACGAGGCGATGCCAGTCCCCTAGAGAAGGCTCCTGGCCATCCCTTCCCACCGTCCGCTCCAATCCTCCCGTGACCAGGACTGGCCTCGACTCCAGGCCTCCCCGAAGAACCCCAGTGTCCCAGGTGCCTCCCCAACTCCTACCAGGATCAACGCCTCCATCTTGCCCCGCAGTTGGTGCCGACGTGGAGCCGCGGAGCCGACGAAGCCTCTGATTGGTTCCAGGCCCCGGCTCTCCTGACGAATCAGAAGGCAAGGCTTCCCAGACCAGGAAGCGCTTTCAGGCAGGCCTTTCCAAAACAAGCGCGGGTTCTTGATTGTCATCTGGAGGAGCCAATAGCACAGCCTAGGCGGAGCGGCGAGGGGGCGGGACGGTCGGGAGGGGGCGGTGATTGTTTCCATGGGGATCGGGGAAAGCGGCGACAGCTAAATTTCAATTGGAAGAAGTGCAGGCACGTGACTTCCATGAGGCAATTTGCTTCCAAGTCAGCCCAGGGGGCGTTAACTTAGAAGTTTTAATACTTCCTTCTTTCTCACAAAGGTGGACTTCCGGGAAGTATTCCCAGAACCCTTCTTTTGGGGGCTTTTGTGGCATTCCCGTAATCCTTCTGTTAGTTTACCCTTTTGCTGTAGATTTCAAACTATTTTGCACGTGTTGTCAGGTTTTTCCCATGTATTGATAATATAAACTAATCATTTCCCCTCTTTTCATTCATTTATTTGTTTGTTTTGTCTTTAATATATTGTTATTATTAAAAAATATCCTTACATGGGGTGACTAACAAGGGGAAGGTTAAGAAAACAGGAAAATCATGGTAATATAAAAAGAGATAAAAACTTTTGTGCGTTTATATTTTATTAAATTTAAACTCACCTGGTTCTACTCATTCCAGCTTTTCTGGATCTGTTTCCCGGTTCCGCCCTCCATGTCTTAGGTATTCTTTTCAACTCATAAGCCAATTTGACAAAGCAATCTCGTGTCCAAACAAATGTTGAACAAACAGGAGGGGATGGACGATAGAGTCCTGCAGCACTTCCCCAGGGAAACTGAGGCACAGAGAGGTTATAAGTGACTTGCCCAAGGTGGTAAATAGCAGAACTCATGTTCTGTAACTTCTGAGTACATCAGGAAAGTTCCATTTTTTTATATTGCACCAGGATGATAGAGCGAATTTCACGTATATAATAGAACAGATACATTATCTTCTCCTATACGACTATTCTCTGAAAACAGCTTCTGTCCTGGTGCAGGTCCTGCCTCACCATACTCCTTTGTAGTCTCCCTGTCCCTCGCTGGAGTTTCTCCCCATTCCAATCTACTCATCTGCAAAGATTTTTCTAGAGGTCTAACCTCATCACTGCCTGACTCAGTAGCTCCAATGGTTCCCTCATTACCTTCAACGTCAAATAAAAAAATTCTGCTTTTTTAAAGCCCTTCACTACCTTTTCAGGCTTCTTATACTTTACTCCCCCCATATACTCTGTGTACCATGACTTTCTTGCCCAAGGCTTGAGTCAAATTTTTTCATGCAGATCCAGTGCCTTTTGACCTTGAATTTTGGGGTTCCTAACACCCCTAGACCCAAACAGCTCTATTCCTTTTCACAGGTTGACTACTTGGTTGCTAGTGGGTAAAGCAAACAATCAGTAGCGGTATGATAAATGAGCAACAAAGGGTCAGGAAATCTGAAATTGATGACTCATTAAGCAAAGGACTTTGAACAAATGACTTTTCTACTGGAGGCCCCGGTACAGAAGGAGGAGGCCTGGCTAAATGATCTGTATAATCCATTTCAGCGCTAACATTTCATGATTTTAGAGAAAGGAGAGGTCATTGTGGACCGGAGGGGATACTTGAGTCAGGGGGCGTTAACTTGAGAAGTTTTAATACTTCCTTCTTCCTCACTAAGGTGGACTTCCGGGAAGTATTCCCAGAACCCTTCTTTGGGGGACTTTTGTGGCATTCCCGTAACCCTTCTATTAGTTTGCCCTTTTGCTGCAGATTTCAAACTATTTTGCACTTGTTGTCAGGTTTTTCCCATGTATTGATAATATAAACTGATCATTTCCCCTCTTTTCATTCATTTATTTGTTTGTTTTGTCTTTAATATATTATTATTAAAAAATATAGTTGTATGGGGTGACTAACAAGGGGAAGATTAAGGTTTGGTATGAAGTGGGCAGCCAAAAAAGGGGAAGAGAATTCCAGGTGAGGAGGATGAGATGAGCAAAGACCTTCAGAGGAGACAATACAAACCATGTAGAGGAATACTAAACTTTATTTGAATAGAAGATTCACTTGGAGAAATAGGAGGAGAGAAGTCTGGCAAGGTAACTACAGAGTGCAAAGTAGTTACAACTGCTTTCTGGAGTTAAGAGGGAACCAATGAAAATTTTGAGCACAGGAGTAATTTTATGAAAAAAAATCCATCTAAATTGTAATCTTCATGGATTAAATTACTTTATCTGAGGTGGTGGAACAGCACAAAGGCAGCAGAGAGATTGCAGAATGGGAACCCGAGCCATTTGACTGTTGTAGGATAGAGAAGTGCCTTAGCTACAGTATCACTAGAATGGTGGTGGTGGGGGAAATAATTGCTACGACTTGGTGACAAGACCAAGGGTCTAGAAAGAAAGGAGTTAAAGATGCCACTGAAGTTTCAAGTAGGAGCAACTAGGAAAACAGATACAGTTATCCCTTCCATATCTCAACTTTCCCCATTCCAATTTTGATATATCTCAGGTTGGCATAAGACATTAAATGAGAATTTGGGGGGAGTTTTGCAGAAGCCACAGATGACATAGAACCTATAACCAAATATTTAATCAAATTTTACCATAAGGTACTATAAACACCCCATAAAAGAAAAAAGAAGAAATTCAGACCTCTTCTTTGGTACAGAGGGAAAGCCAAAAACAATTTTATTCAGATTTTCCAGATTGTTGGGGTGGGGAGAGGAGGGGGAGGGACAAGGGAGGTGTGCCCCTAGCCTCTAAGATGTAGAAGGGATAACCATACTCACAACAGAGAGTCAGGTAAGAGGGAGGAGATTGAGATGGAGTGGGGTAGAGGTAAGTTTCATTTGGGATCCATTGAACTTCAACTAATAGTGCTGCTTCTTGGTGAAGATGTCTTATAGGCCATTGAAGATAAAATTCTAACATTGGGAGAGACCTCATGTAGAAATTCAACGTTTTTATGAGGTTGGCAATAGCTTATATTTCCTCATTTAAGTAAATTGTTGCTTAAGTTTTCCTTGGAGAGGAAAAACAGAAGTATGCTGAGCTCCAGAAAAATCTCCTGAAATGTGTGGGAGAGGTGCCTTGACCGGGTCCTGAGATCCAAATCAAGAGTAACAGAACCTGAATTTTAAAACTGGGACACACCTTAAAGATCATGACTAATCATTTCAGCAGTGCATCCTAGGCCATCACCAGTTGTCTCAACTTTTGTCTTGCCCCTGGACTTCCAAGGCTCTGGAATAGAAACTGAGGCTAATTGCCTCATCTGAATCCAGTTCATGAGGAAGTCAAGACACCACCCCATGATCTCACTGGCCCTCTTCCAAAATAAAGAATCAACCACAGCAGCAGCAGCAGCTTTCACCAACGTCCTGCCATCTTGATCCTCTGTTGTATCCACCTTGCTAATCCCTAACAAAAAGAAATCTCAGCGATCCCCTTTCTATGTTCCTGTTCCCGAGGATTCTGGGCACTGCCGGAGGAAGTCTCAACATCACACTGATTGGATCTACTATAAATCATATAATGTAATATCATCTAGGTCCTGTTGTTGTCCAGCAATATTTTAATTCTTCACCAGTTGACTCCCTAGTGATCTATTTGCTCATCTGAGAAAACCTGATCCATTTTCCTTAAGTCTCTACCCTACAAATTTCTTTCCAGGGCAATAAAATTACCCCATTTATAGATCATAATTTGTTCAGCAGTTCCTTAGTTAGTGAGCACTTACTTTATTTATTATTTGCTCAACAAAAAGTGCTTTTCTCTCAGTCTGTCTGTCTCTGTTTCTGTCTGTCTCTGTCTCTCTCATCTTCAAACATTGTTTTCTAAAAGCCCTTTTGGTGTTCTTTGGGATTTTTCATAAGCTTTTGTTCATTCTGGGTTTTAGCTTGTGTGACATAATTCTTTTTTAAAAATGGATATCCTTTGTAAGGCAAAAATCATATATAGTTAAAATTACTGTTGAAAAAAATTTCTTACTTTGCCTGTAGAGTATAGTACAATATTTTTAAACAGTAGTAGTTCAATGGGGCTAGGACCTTTTTAAAAGAAGGTAGTCTATAAGGGAAAGCAGATGGATCAGAGATGGTTGCTATGGAAACGATTGAACATAAATTTTATTTTTCCCTGTTAAACTATTGACCAGGAGAAAAGCAAGAACCAGGATTTCTACTTAAATGCAAGAAAACAAAGCAAGTTAAAATTTAGCTAGCAGGAAAACTGATGCTTGGAGGTCACTCTTAGAAATTGCTAGGTGGTGATCATCCCAAGCACACAACTCTCCTCCTTTCCTTCTCCTTCTTCTCCTTTTCCACCTCTTTCTTCTTGCTACAGGGAAAAATAGGACACAAGGGAAGATGGGGAATACCTCAAGGGTACTCTACTTTCTCATTCTCTCTCTTTTTCTCTCCCTCTCTTCTCTTTCTCATCTTCACCTTCTCTCTCCCTCTCTTTCTTTCCTGCTCCTCATCTCTTCTCTTCTCCCCTTTTTCTCTCTCTTTCTCTTTCTCCTCTCTATCTCTGTCTCTCTCTGTCTCTGTCTCTCTCTCTCTCTCACACACACACACACACACACACACACACACACACACACACACATTACTCATTGAGCAAAATTTTTTTAAGTCTCTCAATGCATAGCTACCCAGTCTAGCAAAACAAATCCCCCCCATTAACCATCCAGTGATACATATCTCTTTCTGCACTTTCAGTTGATCATCTCCTGCTGGCCTCCGAGAGAGGAATAGTTTCTAGGAATAGGGAGGTGATGGTCCCACTAACATTACTTTTGTTAAAGCCCATCTAACATATTGTGTTTAGCTTTGGGTGCCACGATTTAAGGATATGAATAAGTTGGAAAGGCTCTACGGGAGGAGGATCAGCCTTTGAATCTAAATCAGATGAAGCTCACTTGAGGAAATTAGACATATGGAAGACCTAAACTTCTAAGCTTCTGATTTGTGTGGATTCACCATAGTAACCTACCCAGACCTACCATGTTGCTGGTTTTCAGTTATCCTCATGCCATGCATCAACAAATACTCAGCTCCCTATCCTTTCCACCTCTAACTATGGAAGCAGTAATCAAATCAATATTACAATTGCTGGAAAGGGAATATGAATCAATTGCCACTCACCATCCCTTTAACTCCCCTGGTCAAAACACCCCTTTTTGACTAGCACTTTTTCAGAAGTCTCTACTTTGGGGTTCAGAATAAAATTTATTGTCTCATTGTTTGGGGCAGAAAGCTACAAGCTCATCCGAAGCCAGCTTAGCTCCTTCCTACAAAGTACTTGTGGCATGAAAAACCATCATTGATCATGAGAAGATATATTTTGCCATACAAACAGGATCTAAATTAGGGTAGATGATAGAATACACAAGAGTAAATGACTACTTTGACTCAGAATCAAGATTAGATCTCAATTCAACCACTGGACATGGTTTCTTTAAGCAGTCTCTGGGATAGTTGGAGCTGGAGGATTAAAGGATGTGTTGGAAAGCCATTTTCCCCATAAGTAGGGGACTCATGAGGTTTTTCTTCCACCATTCAAAGTTTTTACCTTACTTCTCATCTATCACTTCTCTCTGGTCCTTTAGTTTCTCTCCCTTCCACTACATCTAGAGTCATGGAGTCATAGATTTCTCAACCAATCCAGGGTCACATCTTTCTATAGTTACGTGGTATCACAAGACTAGAAACTAACCAACTCCTTGGCTACTGGGCTCTTACACATCTGGGAACTTAAGTGTTAACAAGGAATTGTGCAAATAAATTTACGTATATACTCTTTGATCTAGGAGTCTCTAGAAGGTCATTCATGCAAGACTATGTTTATATAAACTAAAATACTTTTTTTTGTAGCAAAGAACTGGGGGAAAAGTAGGTATCTATGAATTGGAAAATGAATGGCTCAATGCAATTGATGTAATTGAATATTGCTGTATTATAAAAAAAACACATGAGATGAATATGATAAGTATAGAAATGCATGGAAAGACTGGCATGAATTGATTCAGAGTGAAGAGGAACCTAGAAAGCAATATAGCTGATGGTTGAATAATGTAAATGGAAAGACCAACCTTCAGTAAAGTAAAGTCATCCTTAAGTGTCTACTATGTGCTAAGCCCTGAAATAAGGACTGTGGATACAAATAAAATAAAAAAACAAAAACCAGTCCCTACCCTCAAGGAACTCCCCATCTCATTTGGGGAGACAACAAGCAAATACCTATGTTGAACAAGATGCTTAGTGGATAAATGGGACATTCTCTCAGATGGCACTGACTTTAAGACCAAGAAAGATTTCTTGCAGAATGTATAACTTTATCTGACACTTGAAAGACATTAGGAACAATCAAATATAAATGTTGTACTTTGGTAAACCCAAAGACTCCATCTTCTCGGATAAAACCTCACTCACTATTTTACAAAACTGCAGGGAAAAACCAGAAAACAGTATGGCAGAGACACTCATATCATGTACCAAGATAAAGTCAAAATAGTTACATGATTTCAACATAAGGAGAGCAAAAATAAATGTTGCAAAATTACAAAGAACAAGTATGACCCTAAAGAAGAGATATGAGAAGACATCTCCATTTTAATCCTTTGCAAAGAGTGAAGGCCCACAGGTGTGAATTAGTGCATATATTTTCAGATTTTTTTGATGTTAATCACTTTTGATGATTTTTCCCCCTGTTCTTCATCTATTTCTTTTCCTTATATCTCTTATAAATTTTTGTTATGAATAGGTTAGGTACACAAGATACAGTAGTTAATGACTATATATTTGATATAGTCTACTGTTTGATAAACCCAAAGAACCCAACTTTTGTGATAAGAACTCACTATTTGACAAAAACTGCTGGGAAAACTGGAAAATAGTATGGCAGAGACTGGTCATAGATCAATGTCTTACACCATATACCAAAATAAAGTCCACATGGGTACACAAAGGCTGATACTAAAAGCAAATTAGGAGAGCAAGGAATAGTTTATCTGTCAGATTTATGGAGAATGGAGGAATTTATTACCAAATGAGATAGAGAACATCATGAAATAGAAAATGGATAATTTTGATTACATTAGATTGAAAAGCTTTTGCACAAACAAAGACAATACAACCAAGATTCGAAGGGAAGCAGAAAACTGGGAAAGAATTTTTACAACCAGAATCTCTGATAAAGGTCTCTTTTCTAAAATATAGAGAGAACTGAGTCAAATTTATAAGAATACCAATCATTCCCAATTGATAAATGGTCACAGGATATGAACAGGCAGTTTTTAGAGGAAGAAAATAAAGCTATTTATAATCATATTAAAAAAGATCTCTAAATTACTATTGATTAGAGAAATGCAAATCAAAACAACTCTAAGGAACCACATCACACCTATCAGTTTGGCTAACATGACAAAACAGGAAAATAATTAATGTTGGAGAAGATATGAGAAAATTCATTGTTGATGGAGTTGTGAACTGATCCAACCATTCTGGAGAGCAATTTGGAACTATGCTCAAAGGACTACAAAAATGTGTATACCCTCACTTCTAGAACTGTATCCCAAAGAGATCATAAAAATGGGAAAATGTCCCACATGTACGAAAATATTTATATCAGCTTTCTTTGTGGTAGATAAGAACTGGAAATTAAGGAGATGCCCATCAATTGAGGAATAGCTGAATAAATTGTGATATATGCATGTAATGGAATACTATTGTGCTATGAAGAATGACGAACACTTGGACTTTAGAAAAACCTGGAAAAACATATGAATTGATGCTGAGTGAAATGGGCAGAACCAGGAGAAAATTATACAGAGTAACAACCACAGCATTCAATGACTAACTTTGATAGACTTAGCTCTTCTCAGCAATGCAAAGACCTAAAACAATTCCAAAAGACTAATGATGGAAAATACCATCCACATCCAGAGAAAGAGCTATGGAGTCTGAATGCAGATCAAAGTATACTATTTGCTCTCTTTTTTTGTTTTGTTTTTTCTTTCTCATGGTTCCTCCCATTCATTCTAATTCTTCTATGCAACATGACTAATATGAAAATATGTTTAATAAGAATGTATATGTAGAGTCTATACAGATTGTACACTGTCTTGGGGAGGGAGGTGGAGAAAACTTAAAACTTATAAAAGTGAAATGTTCAAAACTAAAAATTAATAATTTATTTTAAAAATATTTGTTTTGTGAGATGCCTCTCTGGGAAGTGAGACAAGGACTGATTCCAGATGAAATCCCAATAATATAAAAAACAAAATATATCAATAAAACTTGTTTCAAAAAATAAATTGAAAAGTATGACTAGAGAAAAAGGGATAGATGTGAGAATGTCATAGGTATAGAATTGATAGAAGTTGGCAGTTAATTGAGTAGGAGGGTGAGGATGAAGGAGAATGAAGAACTAAAGATGATTCATGGATTGTTTGCCAACATTAGCAAATCCAGAAAGTGATCTTGAAAGATACCAAGGGAGATCTAGAGAGAGATCTAGAAAGAGATGCAGAAATATTTAAAGAAAGAAATCAATATATAAATCCAAATATAAATCTAGAAAGAGATCTAACGAAAGATCTAGAATGAAATTGAGAAAGAATCCACAATAAAGTCT
This sequence comes from Potorous gilbertii, assembly GCA_028658325.1. Taxonomy (NCBI): domain Eukaryota; kingdom Metazoa; phylum Chordata; class Mammalia; order Diprotodontia; family Potoroidae; genus Potorous; species Potorous gilbertii. The sequence continues at coordinate 182,859,372 of CM053770.1, read as the reverse complement.
GGGAAGGTGTGTGGGCATTTAGAAAAAGCTTAGGATATGTTTGATTGATTCAAAAACTGACTAAGAGAGATCATGGTTCTCTGGACAGAAAGAGGAAAGTGAAAGGGATACTTAGAGAATGAATTCTGTTTGGACGTATTGAATTTTTAATTCTTTTGGGACATGTGGGGGAGATATCCAATATGCAATTGGTGATGTGGGATGAGAAATCTGAAGGCTAGATATAGAGATTTAGGAATCAGCTTTATAGAGATGATAACTGGAACTGTGGAGCAAAGGGAGGTGAAAGCTCACAACAGAGACCTGAGGTGTACCCATACAGAGAGCATAAATGGGAATTTTGAGTCAGAAAGGAGACTAATAAGAAACAGTTGGACAGGTAGGAAGAATTACAGGAGAAAGAAGTGTCAGGATAACCTAGAGAATGGGTTTCAGGAGAATTGGTTGATCAGTAGTGTCAGACACTTCAAAAGAGATAAAAAAAGATGAGGACTGAGAAAGGTCTTTGGATTTAGGAATTCAGATACCTTTGGCAATGTGGGAGAGATGAGCTTCTTGCTTTTAAAAGAAAATTTTATTGATATCCTTTATTTTTGTATCACTTTCATTTTAGCATATTTTCCCCTTCTGTACCTATCCAACAAGCCATCTTTTCTAACTAAGAGAAAGGAAAGAAGGAAAGAAGGAAAAGAAAGAAAAAAGGAGAGAGGGAAGGAATGAAAGAAGGAAAAAAAAGAAGGAAGAAAGAAAAAAGAGCAGATCATCAAACCAAGAAACACATCAATTGGGTCTGACAGTTTATGAAATGTTTCATAGCCAGAGTCTTTCATCTCTGCAGAGAAGGTTGAAAAAGATGCATTTGAAGAAAATTCTAATTAATTGGTGAGGTCAGATGCCAAGTTGCAAAGGGTTGAGATGGTGGAGGCAAGGAGTGTAGTCAGCTGGAAGTTTAGCTACGAGAGTGATGGAAAAAAGAGATTACAATAGCTTGAAGAAATGGTGGAAACTCCCTCACCTGTACCTGATAGTCTTAGATAGTTGTTTGGGGTGGAGGAAACTTAGACGTTAATTGGTTTGCCCATAGAGACACTAATGTGTGATCACTTGAACCTGGGTCTCCCTGACACCAAGATGCCAATCCGTATCTGTGCCAAGTGCTGAACCTGGAGGTACCAGACTTAAGTTCCCATCCTAGGTCTGCTTCTTCCTATCTGTGTGACCTTATATAAATCACTTGATCTCTCTGGACCTCAGTTTCCTCAACTATAAAATGAAGAAACTAAGTGCCCCATAAGTTCCCACCAGCTATAAACTGATGATCTTTCTATCATCTCCTAAATATTCTGTTTCACCCACCCTAATCCCCTGGGATTCATGAATTTTCACATAAGTACAAAACTCCACTCAAGTCCTATGCTAATTTCTTATCAGGGGATGAAGGAGGCACTGATATCTATTTTAAAAATTATGATAATGCACCACAAGCTCTGGCTCTTTTCCTTCCCCTGGAATTTTTAGTTTCAAAGGCACTTTGAAGGCCAAGATTGGCTTGAAGACACCAATTCTTTCAGGTGCTTTTGAGTCAAAGAGATGAAGGATATGCACACAAAACATTGTGTACCACATCAGATGTTTTTAGTGCCTTAAAATATGGTCCAAAGAACCAAATTCTGTGACACCATCTAGGTACCCATTCTCATTTCCCTTCCAAAGTCCCCACTTTGCAATGGCAGAACTAGTCCTGATGTATGATTGCTATGGGATATTCCTCCACCATAAGAAACAATGGATATGAGGAATTCAGAAAAACTCAGGAAGATTTGTTTGAACAATTGTAGTGTGAAACTAAAAGGATGAGGAAACCAACATAGACAATAAGTGCATTAATGTAATTGTCATGACCAATTTTGACCAAGATGAGATGACCAAATATATCTCCCTCCTTTCCTTAGAGTGGGGAAATTCTGAGTACAGAATATTGCCTAAAATTCAGACGTGGCTGGTTTTACTTAATAATTTTTGTTTGTTACAAAGGTGTGGGGGAAAGGATAAATCCAGAAATGATTAAATGTAACAACAAAAGGCATCAAATATAAACATAAAGACAGAAACACTAAGGAAAATCCCAGTCTTCCCCTAGACCAGGGGTAGGGAACCTGCGGCCTCAAGGCCATGTGTGGCCTCCTATGTCCTCAAGTGTAGCCTTTTGATTAAATCAAAATTTAACATTTGTTCTTAAGGATCTAGAGGGCCACAGGCTATAGGTTTTCCACTCTTGACCTAGACTAAGAGTGAAATCACCACAGAAGTTCGTAAAGGAAGGTTTGAAAGAGACCTTAGAGGCCATATGGATCCATCTTCCTCATTCCACAGATGAGGGAAGTGAGACCTAGTATAGGAAAAAGACTTACCCAAGGTCATGCTTTTATTAAAGTGTTGCAGAAGGATCCAAACTTGGGTCTCCTGAGTGTAAATACAAGACTCTTTCCAAACGGCTGCATTTCAGGTCCCAAAGCTTTTCAGTTTTTTGCCCAAAAATTTACAGGCCCCAAGGATACTTTCCAAGTTCCTTTTAGAGATATAAAGCCAAAAAAACAGTGGCCAGGGGTTTGGATAAGTCATAGCAAACTCTCCTTCACAACCTGGCATACATATGACATTCAAGAAGACATCATAACTTTGAATAGACTATGTTCAGTCATAATATCTTACAGACTTATTATTGGCAGGTGAATAACTCTTCTGAGGCTTGTTCTTTTGGGTAAAAAGGTTCTATTATCCAATAGTTATTTAGTTACTTTTAATATCACCCTGATGTTAATTGTTGTCAGGAGTGAACATTTTCAGAAATCATTAAAAATATATTATGTTGATTTTGTCAAAATTACATTTAAACTGAAAGATTCCACCCCAGTACCAAGTTTGAGAACCAAAGCATTCATTACAGGACAGAATGAAAACCAACTGGTCAAAGTTATAGGGAGACTAATTTCAGCTCCACCTATGGGAGAATTTACTAACTAACCATCGGAGCTGTCCAAAATGGACTTCCTCTCAAAACAGTCAACATCTTAGAGTTGGAAGGGCCTTCCCTAGGAATCATTTACTTCGACCAACACCAACCTGAGACATGAATCCCATTTATAACCTCTGAAGGGTCATTCAGCTTCAAATATTTTCAGTGAGGGTGAATCTACTTTCTTCCCAGGAGGCCCATTTGAGTTTGGGACAGTGGGTCACCTCCATACTCAGGAATGTTTCTTTTCATCCAAATACAACCCCCTCATGTTGAGAAGACAACAAATGATCCCTCTGAATGAATTCTGCAGACTTGTAAATTCAGCAGCTTTCCTCCCTAGAACTAACCGGAACAAGTCCACTTTTCCTTAGGTCAATACTTCCCATCTTTGAAGAGACCAATCCTGAGTCTTCCTTGAATCTCACTCCAATTACTCTCTTTTTTAGAACTTTAACCTCTGAGTACCTTTAACCTTTTCTTGCACAAATATGTTCCTTGACTGAACTCTGAGTACATGCTATTGACTCCAGGTCTCTACCCCCTCTACCTGTCAGCAAGAAGTAGTTGAACTTGTTGGGCTTGGTCTTCCTTGGGTCAGTGGCAGATTTTCATGCAGCTGCTGCCACCTGCTAATCTGCTCCCCATCCCCTTCTTCCAGAAAGCATGGACTGTTGTATCTTGTTCAGAATATCTAGGTACATCCTTCAGGAGGAGATTGTCACACCTTCAATGGGGCCAAGTTGGGTTCCTTCTTCTTCACCTGCCCTCTTTGTTAGTGTGGATTTGTCATGGTCATTGCCCTCAGGTTTCCTGTCAGAAAGATCTTCAAGTTTGGACTACCAATATTCCCACAGAAATTCATCTCCAACCCCTAAAGTAAAGCTAGTAGTGCTCCAATCCCAAATGTCTCCACACCTGCCCAGTCCTGCTTAGGTCTATTAAAATCTCAAGGAAATAATTATCCTATGTATTTAATAAGAATGTATGTGTAGAACCTCTATAAGATTGAACACCATCTCAGGGAGGGAGGAAGGAGAGAGGGGAGAAGGAGTAGGAGGGACAGGAAAAAAATCTAAGATATATGGAAGTGATTGTAGAAAAATGAAAATAAATAAAATAATTAAGGAAATAATTATCCTGTTGACCTTTGCTCAGTTTTATATTGGAAAGAGGCCAATAGGTTTACTTAAACTGATTTTCCATTCTAATTGCCAGAGGTTGCTAAGTTATTTTGGGGCCCAGAGGGTGGAGCATCAAAGGCAATAGAGATATGAAGGAGTAAGAAAGGGACCTAATGGTTCCTAACAAAGATGCTTGATGCTTAAATGTTTCCTTGTCCCAACTCCATCTAGGCCTTCAGGACAAGGTCACATTCCTACCCTCCCTCAGCCTCACTCGTTGTGCTGTCAATAATTGGTTGATTAGTTTTTTTTACCTGTAGCACAATTGTGTCTACAACCCAATCATCCAATACTTTAGAAGAAGATTTTTTTCTGATTGAGCATCAAAGTTTCTAGGAGGAAACTCATTATGCAATTCAGAAGAGTGTGTGTGAGTGTGAGAGTGAGTGTGAGCGTGAGCGTGAGCGTGAGCGTGAGCGTGAGCGTGAGTGTGAGTGTAAAGAGTTAAATGGTTTAGGTAATGAGGATCCAGGTGAGAAGCTTTTGCCATCAATGGTTGATTTTAAGAATGGGAGGGTTTCTGAGAGCAGCTGGTAAATCGTGTAGATGAGAGGTGAGAGAAGACTCCACTTCTGAGTTTCTATTATTACACTGGCTATCGTTATCAGAGAACATGAATTAATTGTTTGTTTGATTCTCCTTGTCCCTTTGGAATGGCTGGGCTATTTGAGGGTCAGAAAACTCCTCCAAACTCACCGGAGTCCTGGGCTCAATGCTCAGGGGTCATCAGTGTAGAAGATGTTACAAGGTCACAAGGACTAAGGGTTCCACAACTACAGGAATTCACACCTGAATTACTCTTGGAAAATCTTACGTTGGAAGACATTTCTCGTGATCCCAACGATGGTATAACTCGTAGATGCTTGGATAGTTCCACCTACCCATTTCACACAGATTGGAGCACCATGGCTGAGCGTAGGCAAGAGGATTGGATGGGCATGACGGGGCCAACTCGACCATCTTCTACAGTCAGGGCTGTTACAGCTCAGTCAAGTTCACTACCTGTGATGGGACCATCTCAGGCAGCTGGCAGATACAAGGAAGGCGTAGAGCAGCCACCTGGGGAAAGGATAGTAAGACCTAGGACAGCACCTTCGAGAGTCATTTCTGACTCATCTTATACAGTTCAGAGAGCAGCAGCAACACTAGCTCATCGAGATTTGGAATCTGTAGCAGGACAAGCTCATGTATTCTTGGGGGCTCAAAGTCATGAGGGCTTGAGGCCCTTCCAAGTGCCCAGCACACCCTCCCGGGGGTCCCCCCAGAGGCCCAGCACACCCTCCCGGGGGTCCCCCCAGAGGCCCAGCACACCCTCCTGGGGGTCCCCCCGGGGGCCCAGCACACCTTCCCGAGGGTCCCCTGGGGGGCCCAGCACACCCTCCTGCGGGGCCCCCATGAGGCCCAGGTTTGCCAGCTATTATAGTTCAACTCAGAATCTTTGGACAAGTTCCAGAGATAGTACTAGGTTACTTGTTAGAGATGAGATGCCCCATCGAGAGGATCCTCAAGGTACAGGGACTAAGATTCAATTATATTCTGAAATTAAATCTTCCCTAAGAAATGGATCTGTGGTGAACATTTTTTCAACAAAGGAATCAGGACTTCTTAAGGAGGGGGAAAAGCCATATGTGTGTGAAAATTTCCTGTTGGGTACATGCCAGAGGGACTCAGCCTGCCCCTACTATCATACCTTGCTACCCTTCCATTGGCAATTTCATCATAAACAATGTAATTTGTGGTGCAGCATCCCTCTAGGAGCTCAAATGCATTTGGAGATGATCTATGCTGACCCCAATATTAAAACTGCTGAAATTTTGTGAGTACAATTTGAAGGATACTCTCTCTAATGGGGTGAATGATTGGGGGGTCACTGGCTGAAGACAGAACCAAAGTCTCGCCAGGGGGATAGTTGGACATTTGGCAATGGCTTATGGTGAAAAGAGTCAGCAATGCAATGTGGTGTTACATAAGCTCTATTTTCAGAGTCACGTCCCTGGTTTATGGTCCCCTTTTATTTTTATGTTGTCTGTTTTTGAAGATATCCCTCCCCCGCTTCACCTAGAGTATTGTTTTTTTTCTTAATTCTAACTGCGTTGATCTTATTCATGCAAAAAAAAAAATCAAAATCATTCTTTCTATCTTCTGTGATCATTTCTGTCCCTTAAGCATAATTTTGAAATAAACACTTTTCCCCTTCTCTTCTATTATAATTATTCCTTTTTGGTTTGGTTTATGATGGTATGTTGGTTGAGATGTCACTGATTGACTACGTGACCTTGAGCATGATGCTTTACTTTTCTGGGCCCCAGTTTCCTCTGTAAAATGAGCGGTGTTGGTTAAATGGTCCCTACGATCCCTTTTAGCTCTAACATTCTATATGTTCAGGGAAAGGAAAGACCATGTTGGGTTGGAAGAGGGAATTGAGTTGGGCTTGAGTCAAGTTAAAGGCTAGCTAGGAATTGGATAAAGAAGAGAACCCCAGGCAGGCAACACCAAGCAAAGGCGTGGAGCCCAGATGATTAAAAGGTTTTTTTCATTGATATTGACTAGCCTGACCTAAATTGAGGAATCAATTGAGGTAGAAGGACTGAGGAGAGAGCAGTTTATTTTTTTAGGTTATAGGGAGCCATAGTAGACTTTGAACAAATAGTGGAATAATAACAGTGGTGTTTTATTAAGATTAAATCAGTAATGTAGAGGATACATAGGAAGGGACAGGGAGACTGAGTTATTTACATGGTCCAAATGTAAGAAGGTCCTCAAAGGATGGATACCCTATAAATGAGTTTGAAGGAATCATTGATGGGACTGAATAACAAAAGTGGGAAGAAAGAAGTTGATGTCAAAGATGGCACTGATGTTTTGAGCCCATGTAACTAGAAGAATGGTGATGTTATGAACAGAAATAGGAAAATCAAGAAGAGAACCAGGATTTGGTTTGGGGTGGTAGTTTGAGTGTGGAGAATAAGGAGGACTAGAGGAAGATTAGTTGAATCTAAGACAGGAAAAGAAGAGTTTGAAGTAATAGTGGGACATGCAGGCAAAGATGTCCCATAAACAATTAGAGATGTGGACCTGGAATTTAGGAGAGACCACTGAAGGAAAGATGTAGATCTTGGTACAACCAAAGCCATGGGAATAATTGTGATCCCCAAGACTTGGATTGTTAAGAGGAATGAGCTCAGGATTAAATTTTAGGAGGAGTTTGGGGAAGAAGAAGAAGAGTAAACAGTAACTGAATATAGCAAGGAAGAGAGCACATTACCCTGAAATCCAAGAGGCAAGAGGGCAAATGAGGGGAGAGGAAGGTGACCTATAGTGTCAAAGGGAATGAGAGTTAAGGAAAAAACCTTTGGATTTGGTGATACAGGGTTATTTGTACCTGAATCTTCTTTGAAGGAGGAAAAATGGTTTATCAGGATACTGAGCTTCTGGGATGTATACTGAAATATCTTTCCTTGAGGAAACTAGGAAAGCACCTTAAAAATTAGTCATTTCAAAAGTGTTTTTGCCAACATTCATACATTCTCCCTCCCCAACTTCTATCGTAACTACCTTGCCATTCCCAACCATGGAAAGCCCCAACTATGTACTTTTCTTTGTCCATGCTCTAAACTATTAGCTTAGGACCTAAGTTAAAACTGTTGGATAAACTACAAGTCCACACCAATTCTGGCAAGGTCTTTGTTGCTGTCCAACAACATTTCTGATTCTTTATCTATTGATTCCATGTTAAGGCACTCACATCTGCTATTCCAAACCTACAAATTTGGAACAGTAAATGTGAAACCTTCTGCCCTACTTTCCTCTCTATTGGGAAGACTTGTTATCTGACATAAGTTATTTCTTTCTGTAAATTTTATTGATGCCTACCTTTCTTTCTTATACAGAAAAGACAATTAAACAAAATAAAATAATGAAGCAACTGGATCACTCATGACTGAATAATTCTGAGGTCTTGAAATTTTTTTTTGAAAAATATGTTTTATTTTTACATTATGTTTATTTCTGAAGTTATTTCTCCTTTCTTTACAGACAATATAGTTTCTCTTTTAATTCTAGCTGCATTGATTTTGTTTGTGCTAAAGCTGTTCCATTTTATGTAATCAAAATCATTCTTTTAATCTATGGTCATTTCTTTCCTTTGCTAATTCTTCCCTTAGCCATAGTTGTGAAATATAAGCCTTTTCCTCTTGTCCTTTATTAGTTATTTCTTTTTTTTGTTTTATTATATGACTTTTCTATATTGACGTAATAAGTCCTTTAGGGAGTTATTGTGGTATGTGGTGTGAGATATTGGTCTAAACTTCATTTTGTGCCAGATAGCTTTATGGTTTTCCTAATGGTTTTTATCAGGTAGAGAATCCTTACACCAGTAGTTGGTATACTTCGATTTGTCAAACACTAGATTATTTCGGTTTGTTGCTTCTGAGTCTTATTTACTTACTGTGTTCTCATGATCAGCTTTTCTACTTTTTAACCAAAGCCTTTTAATTTTGGGTGATTACTGCTTTGTGGTATATTTTGAGATCTGACACTGCTTTTTCCTTCTTTCTTTTTTTTTCATTTTCCTTGAGATGTTTGAATTTTTATTCCCATTAGATGAATTTTGTTATTTTGTCTAGTTTTACAATTGGAAAGTTGACTGGTATGATGCTAATTCTGTAAATGAACTCAGATGATATAATTTTGTATTATATTGTCATGACTCAACCACAAAAAAGGTAATATCTTTTTAATTATTTCAGCCTGCCTTTATTTCTGTAAAGAGCATGTTGTATTTATATTCATTTAAATCCTGATCATGTCTTGGTTAACTACAAGATATTCAATACATTTGGTAGTTATTTAGAAATAACTTTTTCTGTCTCTTGTTCTGTTAGTAAAAAGAAAAACTGATTATTTTTGTTAGTTTATTTTCTATTCTGTTCCTTTATTGAAATTATTATTTCATTTAATTTTTCTTCCAAATTCTTAAAAGATTTTCTAAGTAAATCATATATCTGAAAATAGAGATCATTTTGTCTCCTCTTTGTGTAGACTTTTTCATGACTTGTTGTAAGGGCTAATGTTTCTAGATCTATGTTAGGTAATAGTGATGACAATGGATATTCTTGCTTTATCTTTCTTGACTTTTCTTGTGTTTCTGTATTGCAAATAGTGCTAGCTCTTGGTTCTAGATAGATTAATAAGTTTCTCATATTATGGGAAGGGTCTACTTATTCTATGCTTTGTAATGGGAATGAATGTTGTATTTTATCAAAGGTTTTTTATGCTTCTGTTTCTCTAATGATTTTTAAATTATTTGTTATTATTGTTATACTTTTTCCTAAAGTGAAGCCACCTCTGCATCTGTGATATCAATCCAACATGGTCACAGGGAACAATCTTTTAATATATTATTACAGCCACTTTTGCTAAAGCCTAATAACTTTGTTCAAGTAATTCCAAAATTTTGGATCAATTTAGAGCTCTGCCAAAAATATATTCGTGTTCAAACCTTTGAAAAACAAAACCAAACCCCAACACGTCTACTATTGGACCATTTCTGACGAGGGAGAACATTATAAATTGTTTGCATTTTAATTCATCAGTTAATGAATTGAAAGCATTTGGGGCAGCTAGGTGGTTCAGTGGATAGAGTACTGATCCTAAAATCAGGAAAACCTGAGGTCAAATCTAGCCTCAAACAGCTGAGTGACCTTGGACAAGTCACTTAATCCATTTGCTTTCTTTTATTAAGAATTGTTTTTATTTATATTGCTCTTGGAGGTGGAGCCAAGGTAGAGCTGTAACTCTTTGTTGAATTGAGTTCTTTGTCCCCACCCTTCCCCTAGCTTCAAACAGATTTAGAAAATGCTTCAGATCAAATTCTGATGGAGAAGTCTAAGAAAAAGTCACAGTGAGTAACTTTTCCAATCTAGATTGTCAAAGGGAGATAAACTGAAAGGTATGTAGATATTGGGTGCAGAATCTGCCCAGGAGCTTATGGCTAACCAGTGCTGAAGGGACCAAAGAGACACTGTGAAACGGCAAAAGAAAACCCCAGACTCATACCAGGGCACTGAGTGCAGGGTGCAAGAACAGGTGCCAACTGGCAGTTTTGTCAACCACTACTCCATTCTGAGTCATAGATCCACAGTAGTCAGAGATAGAGAAATTAAGTCCAGAGGTCCTGGGTAGTATGGTTGTGTACCGAAGAAGGAGAAAGCTCAGAAACAAATAGCTGCAGTGTGGGTTGGATCCCAGGAACAGAAAGGAGTTTCACTTCTAGCTTCTAGCCCATCTGAACCCAGCAAAGGGATAACCAGGACAGAAATCCCAAAACAAAATGGAGTCTGAAATTCTAGCACTTTAAAATAACAGCTTTCTAGTTAACTAATAGTGGCTGGGTTAAGTAGTAAGCAATCTGCTATAACCAGATCCACATCCAAGTCAGGAACCTGCAGAGCTCAAACCATGGGGGTTAGTGCTCAGACTTTGTCCTAGAATAGATCACTTTTGGAACACTGAAAGCTTTCAGGTCTCTAGCCTGAGCTGTCTCTGAGATCCTGGGATAGCACAGCACTCAATACCTCTGAAAGCACCACCAAGAATTCACAGAGACCAATGCTAACATAAAGTTTGAAGTCAGAAAGTAGGCTAGAAGAATGAGCAAGCAAAAGATAGAACCTAACCACAAAAAGCCATTACAGTAACAAAAATGCTCAAGTCAGAAACCGAGAAAATTATTCCAAAACATCTATAAACAAAGCCTCAAAGAAAAGCACAGCTTGAATGCAAATTCAACTAAAATTCCTAGAAAAGCTCAAGCAAGACTTAAAAAAAATTAAAGAATCTTTTAATAAAAATGAAATGAGTGCTAGTGGGAAAAAATGGAAAAGAAAAAAGTGTTATCAAAGGGAACTAATAGCTTAGAACAAGAGGTGTAAATTTTGTCCAAGCAGCAAAACTCCTGAAAATTAGGAAGGACCAAATAAGAGACAATGACTCTGAAACAATAAGAAGTATTAAAACAAAATCAAAAGATTGGAAAAAATAGAAGAAAATGAAAGATATCTTCTTAGTTATGCCTTTTTAAAAATTTGATTTGAAAGACATAATGAAGAGAAAAAAATTAAGAATCATTGTACTGCCTAAAAAGCCATGACCAAAAATATCCTAAGAAATTTTAAAAAGAAAACTGTCCCAAACTTAGGTCATCAAAATAGGAAGAATCCACAAATTGCCTCCTGAAAGAAAGCCCCAAATGAAAACACCTAGGAATAAAGGTCAAAAGATTCAAGATTTAGAGCTAGACTAGACCACAGTAGGATCTAGTACAACTCTCATCTCATAGATGAGGGAACTGAGGCCAAGAGAAGTCCCCCAAAGTCACAAAGCTAGTTGATGAGGGTTAGGATTTAGAACAAAATGGGTCACAGAGAGTAGGATATGAATGAACAAACACAAAGATTCTAAACAATGAATGAGGTTGAATGGTGGAAAGGGATTCAATTTCTAAGGGGTAGGTTGGTGAGACAAGACTCCGTTTTGAGTGATTGCTTATATACATTTGTTTATGCTTATATACATATTATTCCTTCCCTAGGAATGGTAATGAAGCCCTCTATTTAGACATGAGTAAAAAGGTGTTCATGGAAACAAATGATTGCTTCGATTTTGCACGGAGGCTCTGCTGTGGAAAGGACAGTGTTTTGGGCCCATCCAGGAACTTTTATTTTCTTAGTGGTCAGATATGGATTCTCTGCAACCAGGTAAAGAATACCAAAATTTAAATTGGAGGAGGAAATTGTTGTGTTTGTCTTTCATTCTCGAAGAGGACCATGACATAAGGAAATGATGACATGACTTGCAGTTGACTTTGATTTGAGGGAGGGAAGGCTGGGCAAGGTCACCAGCCTCACTTTCTCCTCCTGAGCAATCTGGGTCCAATGGCCAGATAGTCAGTAGGAGGACTGGAGATGGCTCAGGATGCAATGGGAGACCCTGGCCCTTTTAGGCTAAGGCCTTTTCAAGTTCTCACTTTTAGTGAGGTAATGACCATTCAGTGAATTTCTTTAAGAAATAAGTCAAGGGATGGCCACTTTAATTAGAAAGAAAAAAGAAACAAAAATCAAGCTGGGAGGGGAAGACCCTCAGGAACTGCTGTTCCAAAGAGAAAGTTACCATGGACATTCACTCTAAGCCAAGGAGGCCCAAAATACAGTCATTAAATAGAGCTTGGGCTGGGACTTATTATGGTCCAATCTCAGAGCTTCTGAGTGAACTGGGTTAAGGTTTTGTGGAAGGAAGGAGGAATGCAGTCTGGAAAGAACAAGAATTCTCAGACTGCTGCACAGGATAATTAATTTCTTTTTTGGTCTATGAATTTGATCTGTTGAATAAATAAAGGGGTAGTCTTTCCTTAAATGCCTAGAAACATCAAGTGGCTTGTTACTTTATCCATGCATAATTGGTGAGATGTTTTCTTCCTGGGCCAAGGGAATATTGCTGAAATGTTCCTATGCAAAGTATTAAAAGAGAGTAAATTCTGAACTAGTGAGACTAAGTAGAATATCAAACAGAGAATTCAGTTAATGGATATTTTGCACTTCTTGTGTATGTCTTGTGGTAGTGTCTCGTCACAGCTTGGTACAATTCAAGTCCTTGTTTGAGTCCTCCTGATTCTAGGGCCAGTGCTCTGTCTACTGTACCACCTAACTGCCCTTGAAACTGGGACTCTTAAATTTATAAATTTATAAAAATATCTATTTTTTTTTACATGATGCACATTTCTAAAGACATCTACCTCCCCAGTGAGCCATGTCTTTTTAAAGAAAAATGAAAAAAAGAGGAATTGAGCAAAACTGAAAAGTGAAACCTTAGTTGGACAACAAGTTCCATTTCTCAGTCCCTGCCACTCTCTATCCTTTAAAAGAAAAAAGGGAAGGAGATGGGTTTTCCTATCTCTCCTTGAGGGCCAAGCTTTTGTGAATGTATTTTTCCCAAAGTCCATGCCAATAGAACATGAGCTCAGTCAGATCTTGCCAAGCTGGGAAAAGTCTAAGGAAAAGGTCAAGAAGTACCCAAGTTCTGAAGGCCATCCTAGAAAAAGTTGGATGGACTCCCTGCTCAGATGAAACTTGGTGGCATAGGTTGGAGTCATAACTCTCTACCAGTCTAGGCACGTTGTAATCTGGGTTGGTGAAGGGAGCACCCATAACCACGTGAGTAATGAGCATTGAAGCATTGTGGCATAACTAGCTCTGTGTTAAGCATTCTACAAGATGCCCAAGAGCATGGGCCCTCTGCCCTCAGAGAAATTAGTTTTACTTCTCTCAAACTGAAAAAGCCCTTACAGATGTGTCCAACTCTTCACGGCTGCATTCAGCGTTTTCTTGGCAAAGATACTAGAGTGGTTTGCCATTTCCTTCTCCATCTCATTTCACAGGTGAAGCAAAAAGGATTAAATGACTTACCCAGGGTCACATAGGTCAAGTGTCTGAGGCCAGAATTGGATTTGGGAAGATGAGTCTCCCTGACTCAGGGCCCAGCTCTCTATCCATTGTGCCACCTAGCTGTCCCTCAAACTAAGGCTTGTCAAATGTTACAAAACAGGACAAGAAATACCATGAGGCAGTGTATGATGGAGGGTCATATAAGTGCTCCCTAAATTAGGTACTACAGGAATTCAGAGAGGGGACAAGTCACTGAGTTGGAGTAAGCTATGAAGGAGGTAATGAATGAAATAGAAGCCAAAGGAGGGGTAGGATTTAGATGGGGAAAGGAAGCTGCAGGTGGGGAAGGCAACATGAGCAAAGACTGAGAGCTAGGGCCAAGGGGTGCTTGAGGGACAGTCAAAAAAATCATCTATGATTATTTTCCTACATCAAGCAAAGTTGCAAAAATGAGGAATGACTAGATTATGGAGGGCTTTGGGTTTTATCATATAGACTATTTTCTAGGTTATTTGGGTATAAGGGAGAGTATAGAATTCAGAATACTGAATTGTCTAAAGACGTAGGATCAAAATCCAGCTCTGTGTGATTGTTGTGTGAGCTGGCCCCAGTTTCTTTACTTTTTTTGGAGCCTTGGTTTCCTTCTTTATAAAAGAAGGGTTGACGCTAACATCTGATGGTTTTGAATGGAGGGAGATGGAGTTGAGATGTATGATGGAGGAAGGGCATCTAAGGCAAGTAATGAGGGCCTCGCAAAGGGGGAACAGGACTGAGGAAACCCAAGTGGAGGCGGAAGTCAGGAAAAGGGTGCCCAGCAAAATGTAATGACCTGATAGGCAATTATCTTCTCTTACAGTTCTTATTCGTGTCACTTATTCTGACAGGCAGAGAGACTTGGTGTATTTTCTAATGGGGAAACTGGGACCCAGAAAATGGGGCTCCTCAGATTTGACTTGGGGTTCTTCTGGGTGCTTGGGCGCCTGGGGTGGGACAGTATAGAAAGTGTTCTTTGAAAGCTCAGTATTAACCCAGTTTCTCTCCATTTCTTGTCCAGGGAATTCAAACCCAAAATCAGATTATGACTATGTATATGGAACAAATGGATTTACATAAATCAGTTAAAATAATCGATCGTCCTAAATACATTCCTCTTTACCAACAAGTGAACCTCAGGTGAGGATACCTGGCTTTGGATGTTTTATTTTGGAGTGGTGGTGGACTCTTTCTATGACTTACTGATTAGAGGTTGAAGGGACCATAAAGACCCTTTTTTGGGGGGGGGGTGTGGAGAAGAAATTTTTGCTGAGAGAGGCTAAGCCATTTGCCCTGGGTTCAAAGATAGCAAAGTTGCTAGTAACATCTGAATCTAATTTGGCCTCCGGTCTTTTGATGCCAAACCCATAGACTTATCCCTGAAAGCCATTGTATTTTGACTCTGATGAACAAACTATACTCCTTTTATTGGCAAATGTGCTATAGGAAGCATTCACTTTAGTAGTAGGAAGCCTCCAGTTCCCCTTCATTTGCTCTGCTTGTCACAAGTCCCATTCATTGCTCCTCTAGCCATGGGGAGCCACATGTTATGTCCTTCTTCTCCTAGGGCTAATGCTGCTTAGTGTTATGTGGACTAGGTTTACATTAGGAAATCCCTTTCTCTTTCTGGAAAAGGACTGATTCACCCAACTCTACAATTGTGGAAGACATGAATTTAGGGTTCTTTGTAAGGCAATTTCTAAAGTTTGTGTTGCCCAAAAAATATCCCTTCTTTTTCTGGAAGAGTAGAGTCTAAGCTCCTCCTGCCTACGGACTCAAAATCTTTCTTCCTCTACAAAGGAAGTTGTTCTCAAACATCCTCTGCTAACTACCCTTCTCTGCCATTTGGACAACAAATTTGTCTGCTCTGCTGGAATGACAGGACAGCTTCAGTTGCTGATATATCAGGGGCCCACCAAATCCACCGTTGGGATCTTGTTTGAGGAATCTCATGCAATTCCCATGTACCCCTGTGCCAAGACCATCATAACCATCCACCCCATCTGAAATGGGGAAAAGGCAAAGAGACTGAGTCACAAGTCACAGTTAATGTTCCTCTAGCCATGGAAGTCACATGTTATCTTCTTTTTCCAAGCATTGCTGATGCTTATGGAATCTCTTTGTTTCTGTAGAAAGTCTGATTCACCTAATTTTCTAGTTTGGGAACTCTTGGATTTGACATTTTTTATCAGGCAATCCCTAAAGTAATGTTTAGGTGAATCCCTCTTATGGTTAGACAGATTGACTCCACATTCCTGATCCTCAGAAACTCAAAATCTTCCCCCTTCTACGCAAAAGGTTTGCATCCATCATCCATTAACTCCCCTTCTCTTGGATAGAAACTTGCTTTTTTCCTTTT
This sequence comes from Potorous gilbertii, assembly GCA_028658325.1. Classification (NCBI taxonomy): domain Eukaryota; kingdom Metazoa; phylum Chordata; class Mammalia; order Diprotodontia; family Potoroidae; genus Potorous; species Potorous gilbertii. Next base: position 182,843,340 of record CM053770.1, on the reverse strand, counting down.
TGCCATATACTTCTGCTGGAACTATATGCCAGCTGCTACCATTTCTTGGGCTAGCACAGTCAGCTCCTTGAATCTCTCCTCCTAACAGGCTACTTGAGGAATCTTATGTAACTTCCATATACCTTCAAACACTTCAAAGGCCCCAAACACTTTCCTCTGAATGGGGAAAAGGCCTTAGAGAGCCAAGAGCTAGCTTTCCTTTTTTCCTTCTCTGGTCTGGGCAGGGAGAGGGGCTCCTGTAACAAGGGTCTAATCTCCTCCCTCCCAGCCCAAGCAGCTGCAGTCCTAAAACCGTTTAGAATCTGTCTCCAGTCCTTCCCACACATGGCCAATGGACATGTCTATATTCCCCCTATATCTTGACTTCATTAAAGGTTCTCTTCTTATAATCTCATCAAATCAATTGAGGTCTTCATCAGATCGATCAGGTGACTCTCGTGATCACGACCCTATCTAAATACAAAGGAATTTTTGGAGGTAAGGAGGAGAGCCTCAATATCTGGGCATCAGGAAAGTCTTCTTGTATATAGTGGTACTTGAGATAGACCTCAAGGAAGAGAAGAGACTTTGTGTGGATTATTTATTCAGTTCTGTAAACACTGATGCACTAGGTACTGCAGTTTAGAGACAAAAAGGAAACAGTCCTTGCTTTCAAATTTACATTTTACTAGAATAAAGGGTCAGTGATGGAAGAGTGGATTTACATAAAATGCAAACAAATAATCATACTCTGGTGGATCTGTGTCCTTGGATATCCTCTGGTATTTTCTGGGCCTCTATTCCCTTTCTATAAATTGAGAGGAAGGGCAGCTAGGGGGCACCATCATGCATAGAGTACAAGGCCAGAGGTCAGGAACTCATCTTCTTATGTTCAGATCTGATCTCAGACACTTACTAACTGTGTGACCTGGGGTAAGTCATTTAACCTTTCCCTGTCTCAGTTGCTCATCTGTAAAATGCACTGGAGAAGGAAATGGCAAATCACTCCAATATCTTTGTCAAGAAAACTGCAAATGGGGTCGCAAAGAATTAGACATGAAACAACAAACAGCAACAGAGAGGATTGGACTCAGTCACCTCTAAGGTCTCTTCCAGCTCTAAGTATTTTGACTTTTATTCCCATCTTTACACAAGCTCACCTTTGGAGGAATACTTTCTTCCATTTCTCTTGATATCAAGAGCCTATGAAAGAAAAGGACATGGACTTTCCATTGGCTATTCCTACTTCTAACTACATAACCAGGCTACCTTTTTCACTTACCAGTTTTTTGGACTGACATCCTTGGCTCCAATTATGAATTCTTCATCATTCCTTGGTTGAGCCTGCTCACACCAAACAAATGCTTCTCCATTGCCCTCATTATCAGTTTATCAGAGACAATAGAGTGTTTAGTGTCTGAACTGAAGGTTTCAGTCTTGATTATTGGCTTTCTTCATCAAGTGTCTTGAAGATCAGTGCATTTAAAGGTTACTTAAAGAAAGGAGACAGTACTAACAGCTGGATCAGGGCTCACACAAGGTTTCTGGAATAAGGTAGAACCAGAACTGGGCCTTAAAGGAAGCTGGAGATTCTAGCTTGGGGCAACTAGGTAGGTCAGTGTATAGAGTACTACTGGGAACAGTGGTCATAGAGGTTGGTATAGACTTCTTTTGTAGACCAGAACTGGGCACATTAGAGTTACTCAGTAAATACAAAGAATTTAGGAAGCTTAGAGATCATAAAAATCATAGAATTGTAACATATTGCTTATCAGCACTTAGAGGGCCATTGAGACAAAAATAGTTCCTACCTTCCAGGGTTGTTGTAAGGATTAAATGATATGACATATATAAAATGTTTTACAGACCTTAGTGCATTATGTTACCTATCCTTATCATCATCATAGTACTTTGATACATTCTAAGTGTTTTCCTCCCAACATCTCAGAGATACGTTGTATATTACTGTGTCCATTTTTGCAAATGTGGAAACTGAGGCTCAGATAATTTGGGTGATTTGTCCAGGTTCACACAGAACAGTCATTGTCAGAGCTGATATTTGAACACAGAACTCCCCTGACCTGGTCCAGGACTCTTTCTACTATTATTACATTGCCTCCTAATTGAGGTCACCAAAACAGAAATGGTAGAATTGTTCAATGGGGACTATACAACGTACCTTATCTTGATGTTATGACTACAATTCAAATCTGAGTCTCTTCTAAACTATGTACTTAGAGGATTCTATAGTCCGCTACTCCAGAGACTGTCATCAACAAAAAACCAAGACAGAAATTATTCTTTTTTCTTTTTCTTTGTAAATAGACATAGCTTCATATAATCCTCTTTCCTGTCATGAGGAGAAGGTAGAGCAAGGGATCATTCAGGGTTTTCAATATCATTTTAAAATTTCAGTACTAGGTCATCACATGGCCAGAAGGAATCAGGAAATTCATCCCTCCCAAAAGGCCAATGTTTGACTCATCATGTCCTTGGCATCCCTGAAAGTTTCCTGGGGAACTCTGGACATGTGCTTCATAAAATGATCCCTACAGTCCCATTCAATCTCAGCTACCTCAGGATCAAAAGATTCAGAACAGAAAATGTCCTTAGAAAGCTTCTAGCCTTACTCCCAGACTCCTTATTTTATAGAGAAGGAAACTGCGGTCCAGGGAAGTGAACAAGATCATATATGTAAGTGAAAAACTAGGAATCAAACACAGGTTGTCAAAGAAAACAAAAATCTAGTGTTTTGGTTTTTGCAGAGTTTCTACTTTCACATATGTATTTGTGCATGTATGCTTATGTGTCTGTCAAGTGGGAAGGGAAGAATTAGAGTACTGTGAGGACACTTGGAGTTAGGAAGACCTGGCTATACATCCTGCCTCTAAAACTCACTAGCTGTCAGACTAGGAACACATCAGCTCCCCCCCCCCCAATCCCTGAGTCTCATTTAATTTTCCTAGTCTCTCAAATAGGGATCACAATAATGGTAGTTCCTACTTTTCACAGTTGCTATGAGGTTTAAATGAGAGTGTAGTATAGAGCTGTCCAAATCTCTAGAAAAACTCTGTTATTTATTCTTATCCCTCAAGAATTTGTTTTTTCATTCAGACATTTTGCCGGGAGAAGGAAAAAGAAGAGTCTTCCACCCCTCATGAAGAGGCATAAGGAGAATGACCCTTGTGATGCCTTTCTTTCCCATGGTCTTTTCCCAAATCAACAGCAAATTATATTGTATTGTGGGACACCATGTCTCCATCTCCCATGTCACTGATGAATTCTTGTCCTTCTTGGACATTTCTTCTGCTTCCCAGGGTATGGTTTTCTGACCACTCAAGAAATGTCTCATGGTGGGGTGAAGAACCATCAGATGTCTATATTGGAAAATATCCATTTAAAAGTCAAGTGATTTCAAAGTCTAAGGAAGATAAGTTCTTAGTGATGGAGATGGCACCTTCAGAGCCTGCATATCGATACTGTTGTCAGCTCTTCCACAGATCAATTCCTCCTGGAAATGCCTTAGTGTTAAGAATCTACCGATACTACAACCCTTTGTTCTGGGAGCAATACCAGAGGTGTGTGCAAAGTGGGAGGAAATGAGAGGGCCAGAGGAGGGACCAGGGCCATGATGGCTTGAGAAAATAGAAGCAACAGGGAACAAGGATTCATTTTATGTGGAGGTCCTTTCCCACCCTCTGATGGTATGATTCTGTGCAGTGAAGGTGTAAGTGTTATTGACCTTTGGGGAAGGCAGAGGCAATGTTAGGAGAGTGTGTGTGTGTGTGTGTGTGTGTGTGTGTGTGTGTGTACACACACATATTTATAGCCATTATATACATGTATACATACATACACACACAGTTAACCCTTCCATATTCCAATGGTTAGTGGTATGGTGCCCCTGTGACCTGGAAAATCCATGTAAAATTTTTTGGCCCTCCCTTCATACAAGAAAGGTCTCAATTTATTTTTCCTTTTTCTTTTACAGGGTATTTACAGTACCTTATTGTAAAATTTGGATTAAGTATTTGGTCATAGACTATTATATAATACTATACATGTTTTGTACATTTGAGTTTTTAAACTTTTTCCATGTTGTCTCCTGGTCTTTGCATATTATCTGCTACTTCCACAAAACTCCCCCAACATTCTCATTTAATTTATCATGCCAACTAGTGATATACTGAAATTGCAATGGGAAACATTGTGATGGGGAAGAGATAGCTATATTTGTTTTAGTGGGATATGTTACCAAGCAGAGTAAATAACAGGCTGAGAAAAGCCATGTGTAAAGTAGAACTTGTAGAGAAGTAGACTAAAATGAAGATAATACACTTAAGCAAAATCTTCTCTGCCTTTATCCCCAACAGAGAGAAGAGGAGGCTAAAAAACCTGCAAATTCCTAGCCCTCTGGAGTACCAACTTTTCTACCAAGGCTTCACTACCTTTGAGTCTTTGGCAAGGCATGGTCTATGTCCTAAAATAAGGAGTTCTCAAGGCCTCTTGGGTCAAGGATTGTATTTCTCCCTAAATGCCTATGTTACATCTTCTAAGATAGCCCCTCCAAATGGACACATGATGGTGCTGGCTAAAGTGCTTGTAGGAGAGAAGACCATTGGCCATCCATTCTTTTGTACTGCACCCCTTAAAGCAAATGGCGAGGAGTATGACTCCTGTGTGGATAATATAGACATGCCTACCCTATTTGTCTTGTTCCGAAAAGAGCTTATCTACCCCTACTTTATCATCTTTTATAGACGTCTTACAGATGCAGTTCACATGGTCTTCTGACTTGGAAAGAAAGGGAATTAGGAAGGAATAGTGCTGGGCATCCCCCCATATTAACCCCCCACACACACACACACAGCCTTCTCCTTTAGCCTCCTCCCACCTCATGTTAAGCTTGTTACTGTTTTTGAGGATATTTTATCACACCCCTCACTCTCCACAAAATTCTGTTTTTGTCATGCTCATTCCTATTTCCCTTTTCTCTCATTTCCCTTCCTCTTCCTGTCCTCTCTGCTGCTTCTCATCTACTCTAGTCCCTGGCCAGGGTCCAAGGAGGAGAACTGAATTAAGGAAAAGACAGCTGAAAGTGGAGGGTCTTCCAATATTACTGTGGTCTGCCATATTTTATGTAACTTGACAACTTGAATTATTTTAACATTCAATAAACATTTCTGATGCTGAAAATTAATTCAAATCACCTTTTTTTTTCTTTAAACTAATGTCACTCCTTATATCCTGAGTTGGTGTTGAGAAGTCTTGAAGTCTTCTTCAGCTCCTTGACAATCCCAACCCACCTCTACAATGAACTGCTTTGAGAGATGTCAAAACTCATTCTTCCAAGGCTGATTGTAGAAAATTCTGCCAGGCCCTCTTTCCCTACTAAAGGAAGGACCAACTTCTTGAAAAAGTACAGCAGATGCTGTCTTAATGGTCATGTTAAGGTACACAATTGAATAGCTACCTATACTTTGTGCCCAGCATAGTGGGCACATGTAGTGTGAACAGAGGTGTCTGCTACACCTCAGGGTGCTAGTTGGCATACCAGAAAGACTGAGGGGGATTCTTTGACTTGACGATCTTGAGTACCTCCTAACTCCCCTGGTCTCAGTCAGGGTAATCTTTCTTCTAGATGGATTTGTTCATATGATATTTCTATCAAAGAATCTTTAGTATGTAGGTCTGTGTTGTCTGTCAGAAAAAAGAGCATCTTAGCCTTTTAAAAGGCAGATAGATGGCACAGTTGTGAAAGTGGTGGACTCTATTAGGAAGACATGAGTTAAAATATGACTTAGCTGAGTGTTCACAGACAAGTCACTGTCTTTCTCAGTTTTTTCAATTCTAAAATCAGTAGCACCTACCCTCCAGGTTATTTGTAAGGACTGAGATCATATTTTTTGACAGCAAGTAGCACAGTGCCTAATATATAGTAGGAAATTTTTTTAAAAAATGGTTTCTTCCTCCCCTTCCCTTCTCTGTTACTTCCCTGGAAGCATCCTGTGCTCCAGCAAAATCAGACAAATATGGTCTGAAAGCACATATGACATTCTCTTGCTTCTGAACCATGACACATTCTATTCTCCAGCATTGGAAATGTTCTCAATATCATTCCTTGTTTTTTGATTCCTTCCCTGGAAAGGCTCCCTGATGGACTATGTATCTTCTAAGGAGCATCCTGGCTCCATTTGGAGAGGTGCATCACTAGAGAGTTGACCACCAGTAGATGAGTTTGGCTAGAGTAAAGGAATAAATTACCTCCGTAAGCATAGAGTGATTTCATTTGGTTTCAGTGGAGGGAGTTCCTACATGGATGAAATCATGGATCCCTGAAATAACAATAATAGTAGTTGATATTGATATAGCATCTCAGGTGAGTTTCCCAATAACTACTGGGTTATACTAGACCAGTAATGAACTTTCTCTTTTGCCCATTTGACAGATGGAAAAAAAAATACAAATGACGGATGAGGGTTAGAAGGAGGTTGATGACTTATCATGATCACACAGCTAGTTGGTGATATGGGTGTTTTCAAACCCAAGTATTTCTAACTCCAGATCTAATAAACTTTCTACTTCGAGCTTCTGTGAGAGAAAGGTATGGGAGAGGAATGTAAGAAGACAGAAGGACTAAGTCAGAGGAGAAGAAAATCTTGTAAGTAACATGGAGATTTTAGGATGAGTAAAGTAGGTCAGAGGTTGTCTTTGGAGAGGAGAAATTGATCAAAATTAGAATAAATTGAGGAAATATGAAGACTGGATGGGGTTTCATTTGGATTCCCATGTGGGCAAAATCATAGATCCTTGAAGAAATAATAATAATAGCTGATTTTGATAGTGCCTCAAATGAGCCTCCCAATAATTGATGGGTTATTTATTGAACCCAGTGCTAGTCTTCCTCTTTTGTCCATTTAATGGATGAGGAAATAGAGAGGTGAGGTAGTGACTTACCCATGATCACATAGCTAGTAAGAGGTATGAGCAGTTTTCAAACTCATTTTGAGTTCAAATCCAATAAACTTTCTACTTCAAGCTTCTGTGGGAGAAGAGTGTGGGAGAGGAGCAAGTGAAGAGAAGACAAGCCAGTTAAGGAGAAGGAAATATTTTAAGTGACAAGGAGGGTTTGGGCAAACAAAGTATGTGAGAGGTTGATTTTGGGGAGGAGAAATTGGTTTAAATTTGGGAGAAATGGAGGAAATTTGAAGGAGAAGAATTTTCAGGTCCAATAATTGGTGCAGATTGTACTCTTAGATGAAAGGAGAGGCAGAACTAGGAGAAAGAAGGAAAATTTCAAAGGATGAAGGAGGATACATCAGCATTACAGGAAGGAATCTGAAAAGATAGATTCAAGTACCAGCAGTTTTTCTGGAAAAGATCTCAGGATTTTAATGGACTGGAAGCCCAACATACATCAACAAAGGACTGATTGTTCAGAAACCAAAAATGACATCAGTAAAGTTTTTTTTAATTAATTTATTTGTTTTGCGTTTTCTACAATCACTTCCATATATCTTAGATTTTCTCCCCCTCTCCTTTCCTTCTCCCCTCCTCCCCACAAGAGCATGGAATTTTATGTAGGTTCGACACATACGTTCTTATTAAATACATTTTCCCCTTAGCCATTTTGCATAGAAGAATTAAAATGAATGATAGAAACCATAAAAAAACCCCAAAAAACCAAAACATAACACAAGAGTAAATATCCTCCTTCATTCTGCGATTCAATTCCATAGTTCTTTCTCTGGATGTGGAAGGCATTTTGCCTCAGGAGTCCATTGGGAATTTTTTAGATCCTTTCATTGATGTGAAGGGCTAAGTCTATTAGAAAAATTCCTCTCACCCTGTGGTTGTTCCTGTGTACAAAGTTCTCCTGGTTCTGTTTCTTTCACTCCTCAGTTCATATAAGTCCTTTTAGGCCTCTCTGAAGTCTTCCTATTCATCATTTCTTATAGCCTAATAATTACTAATTCCATTACATTCATATACCACAACTTGTTAGGCCATTCCCCAACTGATGGGCATCCCCTCAATTTCTAGTTCTTTGTTACCACAAAGACAGCTACTACAAATATTTTTGTACATGTGGGACCCTTTCCCATTTTTATGATCTCTTTGGGATACAGTCCTAGAAGCAATATTGCTGAGTCAAAGAGTATGCACATTTTTTTAGCCCTTTGAGCATAGTTCCAAATTGCTCTCCAGAATGGTTGGATCAGCTCACAGCTCCACCAACAATGAATTAGTGTTCCACCTCCCCCACATCTTCTCCAACATTTATCATCTTCCTGTTTTGTCATGTTAGCCAATTTGATAGTGTGATGTGAATGTGATGTGAATTGTTTTGATTTGCATCTCTCTAATCAATGGTGATTGAGAAATGATGAACAAGAAGACTTCAGGGAGGCCTGGAAGGACTTATATGATCTGATGCTGAGCGAAAGGAGCAGAACCAGGAGAACTGTGTGCACAGCAACGAATACAGTGTGCAAGAGTTTTTTCTGGTAGACTTGGAAATTCGTAATAACGCAAGAACTTACTAAAAAAAAAAATCCACACTCAGAGAAAGAAATATGGAAGTCATTCACAGAATGTAGCAGATCATGTCTGGGGTGGGGGGGTTAATGTATTATGTTTTGATTTATTATATGATTTCTTCCATTTATTTTAGTACAACTACATAGCATGACTATGGTGAAAGCGTACTCAATAGGAAAGTATATATAGAACCTATACAGAATTGTATGCTGTCATGGGGAGGGAGGGGAGTAGTAGGGGGGATAAAATCTTAATTTTAATGAAGTGATTGTAGAACATTAAAAAAATAATAATAAAATAAAAATTTTAAAAAAACAAAAAAAGTGATTGAGAGCATTTTTTCTTATGATTATAGATAACTTTAATTTCTTCCTCTGAAAATTGCCTGTTCATATCCTTTGACCAGTTACCAACTGAGAAGTGACTTGTATTCTTGTACATTTGACTCAGTTCGCTATATATTTTAGAAATGAGGTCATTATTACAGACACTAGTTGCAAAAATTCTTTCCCAGTTTTCTGCTTGCCTCCTAATCTTGGTTGCATTGGGTTTGTTTGTGCAAAAACTTTTCAATTTAATATTATCAAAATTATCCATTTTGTACTTTATAATGTTCTCTGTCTCTTGTTTGGGCAAAAATTTCTCCATTCTCTATTAATCTGATACTATTCCTTGCTCCCCTAATTTGTTTATAGTATCAATCTTTATACCTAGATTATGTATCCATTTGGACTTTATTCTAGTGTACAGTATCAGAAATTGGCTTATGCCCAGTTTCTGCCACACTTATCCAGTTTTCCCAGCAGTTTTTGTCAAACAATGAGTTCTTATCCCAGAAGTTGGGGTCCTTGGGTTTATCAAACAGTAGATTGTTATAGTCATTGATTACTGTGCCATGAGTATCTAACATGTTCCACTGGTTGACCCTTCTATTTCTTAGCCAGTACTAAGTGGTTTTGATGATTGCTGCTTTATAATACAATTTGAGTAGGTAGAGCTAAGCCACCTTCCCTAGTGTTTCTTTTCATTCATTTTCTTGATATTCTGGACCTTTTGTTCTTCCAGATGAATTTGATATTATTTTTTTAGCTCTAGAAAATAATTATCTGGTAGTTTAATTGGTATGGCACTGAATAAGTAAATTAATTTAGGGTAGAATTGTCATTTTTATTACATTATCTTGGCCTATCCACAAGCAACTGATGTTTTCCACTTACTTAGATCTGATTTTATTTGTGTGAAAAGTGTTTTGTAATTATGTTCATATAGTCCCTGGGTTTGTTTTGTCAGGTAGACTCTGACACCAGCCAAACTTGAAAATAAAGACAGAAACACAGAAGTAAGTCCCAGTTCTCATCTAGACCAAGAGCTGAAATCATACACAGGATTCTAGAAAAAACTGGAAGAGACCTTAAAGGTCACGTAATCCAAACCCCTTCTCATTTCACAGACGAGGAAAGCAAGACCTGATGTAGGAAAATGACTTACCCAAGGTTATGCATATGGTTGAAGTGTTGAGGAAGGATTCAGACTGAGGTCTTCTGAAGGTAAATACAGGACTCTTTCCAATTCACCACAATTCATATCCCATATCTTTCAGTTTCCTGCTCAAAGACTTCCTAGTCCTCAAGGATACCTTTCAATTTTCTTTTGGAGGTATCATCAAGTCAAAAAGACATAGTGGTGAGTAGATTGGATGAGTCATGGAAGACTCTCCATGACAACCTGGCATATGTACTACATACAAGAAGATATCACCTCTTCGGAGAGGCCAGGTCAAGTCACAATATCTTTCAGTCTTATTGGCAGGTGTGTTAACTCTTCTGAGGTTTATTCTTTTGGATAAACTGGTAGCCTCTGTTACCCAATAGTGTTTAGTTAGATTTTTAAGATCACCTTGATGTTGTTTGTGGGTAGACATCAACATTTCAAAGATCATTTAAAATGTATTACTATGGTTTTCCCAAAATTGTGTTTAAAGTGGAAGATTCAACCCACATACTCATAATTTTGGAGGACAGAATGAAAATCAGTAGATGGATGTTATTGAGAAACAAATTTCGGCTCAACCTAAGGGAGAATTTACTAGCAATTAGAACTGACCAAATTGGGATGGCTTCCTGTAAAACAGACTCAGCATCTCAGAGTTGGAAGGCAATTCTCCAGGCTGGATAAATGAGCCCTCAGCAAGTGTTCTCTTTTCCAAACTAAACCCTCCTATACTCCTTTAAACCTTTGTTGTTTCTCAGTTGTGCATATTACACAAAAGGATACATCAGCCTACCTGGGGAGCTGTGGTAAACACCCCACAATCCTCCAGAAGAATTATGGTGGGTGCCCCTCAGACTACCTGGAGAGCCATGGTGGGTGTGCTTCAGCCCTCCTGGGGTACCCTTCAGTTTTCTTTGGGAGTCATGAGAGTACCCCTTTAGCTCTCCTGGGGCACTTCCTTAGCTTTTTTTAGGAACTGTGGTGGGCATCACTTAGCCTTCCTGGGGCACTTCCTCAGCCTGCCTGTGGAGCCATGTGGGTACCCCTTAGTCCTTCTGGAGCACCCCTCACCTTTCTTTGGGAACCATGGTGGATATCTCTTAGCCAGGTTAAGGGAGGTTTTATTGAGGGGGGGAGTGTTTCCAGATTTGCTATCCATGCCAAGGCAGGCATGGGTGACCTATAGGGCCAGCAGTGGGTTATTTCTGATTCAACAGTCAAGGTTGAGCCATCTCTCAGAGACAAGGCCCAGTAGGGGTCATTTATAAAACAGGAAAAAGCAGGGATCCAGATATTTAAGAGAAGTTATTCCCAAATAAGTGAAACAGTGATTGTACTATCTCTTCCTCAGGCACTAGAGGAGACCCACATCTGAATACAGCCCCTAAAGCATATGAGTGCAGGATCACCTCAGGAGAGGTGAGGTAGCCAAGCCTAGGCTTTCCCAGGAGAGCAGGAAAACTATGGTCTCACGTCAGGAAGATTTCCAGGATACAGTAACAGAGAAACCATCCCTAGAAGATAACCAGAACCCAAGGATTTGCTGCAAATATGTGAAGAGGCAGATCCAAGGTTCTCCCATTTTTATTCCTCAATCATGAGACTTAGGCAGAAAGGAACTATAGTGAACATTATGTCAAAAGCAGAATCAGGACTTCTCAAAGTGGGGAAGGGTCAACATGTGTGTGATTAATTCCTGGTAGGGACATGCCCAATTGTCTCAGCCTGATCCCACTGTCATACCTTGTTACCTTTTCACTGGTAGTTTTGTCATAAGACCCAAGACACATGGTATAGTTTCCCCCTTGGAATCCAAATGCACTTGGAGGTCATTTATGCTGATCCCAATTATAAATTTGCTACGTTTGAAGAAGCTTGAGTACAGTTTGAGGGATCTTCTCTCTAATGGGGCGAGTGACTATGAGCTCAAAGGCTGAAGGCAAGGCCAGAATCTAAATCAGGGGATGGTTGGATTATTTATTTAATGGCTTGCAGAGGAAAGAGTTAGCAATGCAATATGGTGGCATATGTTCTCTTTAGAGTCAGGCACTTGGACTTTGGTTCCATTAGTCACTGATTGACTACATGACGTTGGGCATGATATTTTACCTCTGTGGGTCTCAATTTTCTCCGTAAAATGAGGGAGGTTGGTTAAATGGTCCCTAGGATCCCTTTTAGCTCTAACCTTTTGTGAGTTCAGAGAAGAGACTGGAAGAGGGCTTGGAGTTGAGCTTTAAAGGATAACTAGAAATTGGATAAGTAAAAAAAAGAACCCTAAGTTGGGTGCACAGAGCAAAGACAGAGAAGTAGGGTAGTTAAGCACATTCACTGACAAAGAAGAGACCAGCATGGTCTGAGAGAAAGAGTCAAGTAGGGCAATAGTGGGAGATAAAAGCTAGAGATGGCATTTTGTTCTATAGGTTAAAAATTGTTTTAACATAATTGGGGAAAAAGAAAATATTATATATTTTTAAGAAAGGAATACTTGTGATCTCCAAGACTGGGATTGTCATTCTCAATTGGAGAGGGGTACACCTGGAACTTGCCAAAGAAGTACAAGAACAGATCTGACCATGTCTCTCTCTCTTTCTCTCTCTCGCTCTCTCTCTCACACACACACACACACACACACACACACACACACACACACACACACACACACACACACACCAGTCTACAAACTCTTCTATTGGCTTCCTTTCATATCCAAGATAAAATAAAAAATCCTGAATTTGAAATTTAGTCTTTTACCACCTGACACCCTCCAGACCTTCTAGTCTTCTTCTACCTTACTTCCCATCCTATGCTCTGAAATCCAGTGACATTGGATTTTTTTCATAAGATACTCCATCTCCTGCCTCTGTTTTTCACTGCCTGGAATACTCTTCAATCTCATCTCTACCGCTAGCTTTCTTCAAGACCCAGGTGAAATACCATCTCCTAAGAAAAGCCTCTCCTGGTTTCCTTTCAATATTAATGCCTTCTCTCTGTTGAATTTTCTCCAAATTTTCCTGTATGTATCTTGTTTGAACATAGTTGTTTTCATGTTCTTTTCCCACTTCCGAATGTAAGTTCCTTGAAATTGGGGATTGTCTACCTCTGACACATAATAGATGCTTAATAAATGGTTACTGACTGATACTCTGTCTCAAATATCAAGGGACAGAAGTTTAAAGTGTTTTAAGATGTGAGGTGCTGCTCTATATTAAGTAGTTTTCCAATTTTCTCAGTAATTTTTGACAGTGATTTCTTCCATATGTTGTATAACTAATTGTTTCCATGGATCAACTTCTCTACTTCTGAATCAGTACCATATAATATTTTTTCTTTTAAAAAGTATTTTTTTCCAATTATATGTAAAGACAATTTTTAACATTCATTTTTTCATAAACTTTTAAGTTCCAAATTTTCTCCCTTCCTCTTTTCCCTCCCCCTTCTCCAAGATGCTAAGCAATTTAATATAAGTACCATATCATTTTGATAAGTATTTTATTGTAGTATAGTTTGAGGTCTGGTACTGATAGGTCCCCTTGAGATTCTTGATCTTTTGTTCCTCTAAATGAATTTCATTTTTTTTCTAGCTTTGTAAAATAATCCTTTAGTTGGGTGGTATGAAATAGAATAAGAAATTTTAGTATTGTCATTTTTAGGACATTGGTTCAGCCTTCCTATGAGTAATGAAAAATTTCTCCAATTATTAAGGTCTCTATTTCTAGAAACAAGGCAACTAGGTGGCACAATGACAGAGTGCTGGGCCTGCAGTCACTTCTTGAGTTCATATGTGGCCTCAGACACCTATTAGCTGTGTAACCCCAAGTCAATTAACTTTATTTTCCTCGGTTTCTTCATCTGAGCTGGAGAAGGAAATGACAAACCACTCTAGTATCTCTGCCAAGAAAACACAAATGGAACCACAAAGAATCAGACATGACTGAAAAGACTGAACAACAATTTCTAAAGACAACGTTTTGTAGTTGCTTTCATAGAGTTCCTGGGTATGTCTTGGTATGCAGACTCCCCAAAATCTTAGCCATTCTTTGGTTATTTTAAATGAAATTTATTTTTCTCTTCCTATTCAGTGTTGTTTGTTTTGTACAGACATGCTGATGATTTATGTGGACTTTTTAATACCCTGTAACTTTGGTGAAGTTACTTTGTTTCAGTTTTTTAGTAGATTCTCTAAGGTTCTCTAAATATGTTGTTATATCAACTACAAAGTGATCATTTTGTTTCTTCTTTAACTTCTCTTATTTCCTTAGTTTTTTTTTTCTAGTCTCATAAGTCTAGCTAGCATTTCTAACACTATGTCCAATAGTAATGGTACCTTACTTTATCCATGATCTTATTAGAAAGGTCACTAGTTTATCCCCATTATGCAGAATGCTGGCTCTTGGTTTTAAAGAGCTATTCTTCCTACTGATCTTAAGGATAAGGAAAGGTCCTGTCTTATATGCACACGCACACATATACATATGTATAAAAATGAATGTTGTAGCAAAAACTTTTTCTGCATCTGCTATTATAATCACATGATTTTTGCTGTTCTTATAATTAATATGGACAATAACATTTGTAGTTTTCCTAACACTAAACCATCTCTGTATTCCTGGTATAAATCCAACCTGGTCATGTATAAACTATACATACATATAGATAGATAGATAGATAGATATAGATATATATATCTTTGTGATATATTTCCATAATATATTTTATATTATTTTATCTTTATATGTTTATATTTTATTTAAATTTTTTGCTTTGATGCTCATTAGGGATATTGATCTATAGTTTCTTTTTCTCTACTTTGACTCTTTCTGGTTTAGGTATCATAATGACATTTGAACCTTGGAAAAAATTTGGTGGAATTCTTTCTTTTACTATTTTGCAAGTCATTTGTGTAAAATCGGAATTAATTTTTCTTTGAATGTCTGAAGGAATTCCCTTATATATTCATCTGTTCTCAAGAGGTTTCTTTTCTTTTTTGAGAGTTTATTTATGGCTTGTTTCGATTTCAATTTCACTGTCTCAAAAGCCAAGGGACACAAAGAGATCATAAAAATGGGAAAAGGACCCATATGTACAAATATATTTATAATATCTTTTTGTAGCAACAAAGAATTAGAAATTTGAGGGGATGCCCATCAAGTGGGGAATGGATGAACAAGTTGTGATATATGAATGTAATGGAATACTGTTGTTTCATAAGAATGGTAAGCAGGCAGACTTCAGAAAAACCTGGAAAGACTTGCATGAATTGATGCTGAGTGGAATGAGTAGAACCAGGAGAACATTGTACACAGTAACAGCAACATTGTGCCCTGACTGGCTTTGTTAGACTTAGTTCTTCTGAGCAATGCAATGATCTAAGACAACTTCAAAAGAGTCATGATGGAAAATGACATTTACATCCAGAGAAAGAACTATGGGGTCTGAAAACGGATCGAAGAATACTCTTTTTTCTTTTTGTTTTTGTTTGTATTTTCTTTCTCATTATTTTTCCCTTTTGTTTTGATTCTTCTTTCACATCATGACTAATGTGGAAAAAAGTTTAATATGATTGTACATGTATAACCTGTATCAAATTGCATGCATCTTGGGGAGGGGGAGTAGAAGGAGGGAGGAAAATTTAGAAATCAAAATCTTATAAAAGTGAATGTTGAAAACTAAAAATAAATAAATAAAAATTTTAAAACACCAAGGTACAAAAGTTGTTTAGGAAGTGAGATACTGCTCTATATTTGGATTCTGCAAGATAGCATTTCAATTTTCCCAGAAATTTTTGACAGTAAGTCTTTCTGTATGTTGTATATCTAATTGGTTCTATGTGTCAACTTCTCTATTTCTGAGTCAGTATTTTTACTTTTAATTTTTTAATATTTTTGATATTCAGAATTTTATTTTTTGTGTTTATTTGGTATTTTGTTGTTGTTTTTGTTGTTATTTTAATATGTTGGCTTTTTTTAGTTCCATACTCAATTCATTGATATATTCTTTCTCTCGTTAGTTGATGTAGAAAGAGTTCAAGTACAAATTTTCTCTCAATGACTTCTTTGACTACATCCCACAAATTGTGGTGTGTGGTATCTTAAGTCATAATGAAATGGCCTGTCATTTAAATAATTTGGTGATTTGTTCCATGGTCCACCAATTTTTTTTTTTTGCATGGGCTGTGTTTATTAAACTGAGATGTAGTGAAAAGAGATCCAAAAGCATTTGGAGTAGTAAGAATGCTTGCAATTCAAAAAGCAAACATGGGTAAAGACAATAGCTTTGCAGTTATAATAGAAGATTGGTCATGAAAGGAACACAGGTTTTTTTTGGTCCACCAATTCTAAAGGAAATAAGTTATTTAATCTATAATTAATTTTAATCCTATCTTCAATGACCCTTTATTGAATATAATTTTTATTGCATTGTCATCAATAAAAGATTTGTCTATTATAGCTACTTTTCTGTATTGTTTTATGAGATTTCTGTATTGTAATGTATGATCACTTTTTAAAGATACCATACACAGTATAGCAATAAATGCACATGTACAAAAATACATTTGTTGTTTTTCAGTTGTTTTTTGTATCCAACCCTTCATGACCTCATTTTGAGTTTTCTTAGTAGAATACTGGAGTAGTTTGCCATTTCCTTCTCTAGCTCATTTTACAGATGAGGAAATTGGGGAAAACAGGGTTAAGTGATTTGCCCAGGGTCTGAGGCTAATATCTGTGTAAGTGTCTGAGGCCAGTTTGAACTTGGGAACATGAGTCTTCCTGACTCTAGCTCTGGCACTCTATCCCTTGTACCACCTAGTTACAACATAGACACACATGCATACACATGGACACACACACCCTTTCTATTCTTATTCAACAATTGTCAGAGGTCTATCATAGATAACCTTTTAAAATGCTATTCAGACCCTTAACATCTTTTTAAAAAATCCTTTGTTAGATTTGTCTCACTCTGAAACTTGTACATTGAGATTCTCCACTATTATAGTGTTACTGTATATTGCTCCCTATAGCTTGTTTTAGCTTTTCCTTTAAGTATTTAGATAAACTAAGTATTGGAATTAATTCATTGTCTATGGTACCTTTCATCATACTGTATTATCACTGTTTATTTTTAGTCTATTTTTGTTGTAGCCTTGTCTGAGATCATGATTGCTGTTCCTGCTTTTCTGAGCTCAGCCTCCTTGGAGTGAGGAAATATGGTAACTTCATGTCTTGGTTATAGAGCCCTCTAAGTTCTCAGTCCCAAATTCTAGCTTTGATGATGCCCTAGGGCTAGTGCTGGACTTTGCGCAGCACTGTACTTTATTCAAATCAGTCTTTGTGTATGCTAGTATTCTTGCTTTCTCTGTTTTCCATGATTAAGAAAGTTAAATTTCAGTTAGTCATAGATTATCTCCCTTATATAAGATTCAAGTGCTTTTTCCTTCTGTGCGGAGTATGCAGGGGATGGAGGATGGGGCAGAGTTAAGCACTGTTTTAAATTTAGGTTTGGAAAAGCATTTGTTATTTCAAACATTCAGCATCTCTTTACAGGCCTCTAAAAATTTGTTTGTATGCTAATGACTTGTTTAGCTAATGTACACTGAACATTTTATGTTAATACTATACTGTTTTATATTAATCCTACATGCTTTTCTACATGAATTGAATAAAGGATGTCATAAGCACTTCTATTTGAAGACTTACTCCTCTGACCATTCCAATATCTCCACCTTTTTCAGATAATCTTCTTTCCTCCCATCTTTTAAGCATAAGTTTACCTCAGGGTCATAGGATCCAAGATTTGGAGCTGGAAGAAACCAGAACTGGACCTAGTACAACTCCCTTATTTTACAGATGAAGAAACTGAAAGCTAAAGAGGTCAAATACTTTGTCTAAAGTCACAGAGCTAGTTGGTGATAGAGTTAGAGCACAGAACTCCTGCTTCCTGAAGTTCAGTCCAGTGTCCTTTCTTTTGTACCATATTGTGAGCAAGAACTTGATTCCATACCACCAGAGACCCCTTCATTCCCAAAGGATCCCCAACCCAAACTCTCCCTGAGAGTTCTTTAATCCATACTCATTTCTGGGAATGCCATACTTTTCTAATTCCCATTTTGTAGAATTTAAACAATGAATGGAGTTGGAGGGTGGAAAGGTATGAGATTTACAGGGGGATAAAATGGTGACAGAAACCCCATTTCTGAGGATTGCCTCTGTCTGTCTGTCTATGTACACACACATACACACACACACACACACACACACACACACACACAGTTGAATGGACTAAATACCAGAAGGGGCTAGATAGCACAAATTGGGATCACAATCCCTCTTTATCAATTCTAGGCAGATTGCAATCTGTGTTGTTGGAGAAAACATCTACAACTATATAATTACTGCCCATTAAACCATTGTGGCATAACTAGAGTAGCTCTGTGCTAAGCACCACATAAGATGCAAAAGGGCATGGACCCTGCCTTCAGAAACCTTGGTTGTAAGACTTGTCAAATGTTTTATAACAAGACAGATAATATCACAAGACAATGTGTGACTAAGGGTCAAATAACTCATCCCTGAATTAAATGCTACAGGAATTCAGAGCAGGGTCAAATCACTATGGATAGGATAGGCTGTGAAGTTGTCATGGAGGAGGTAATGAATGAGGGGTAGGGTGTAGATGGGCAAAAAGAAGGCTGTACGTGAGAAAGCCAACATGAGCACAGAGCTAAGGCCAAGGAATGATTGAGGGAAAGTCAGGAAATCATCTATGGTTATTTTCCTATAAGAATTCTCTGTACTTACCCGAAGCTGGGAAAGTAAAGGATAGACTGAAAAGTACTGAATGCCAAGCTAAGGAATTTGGATTTGGAACTTGGTCTCAATCTCTTTACCTTTCTGAGCCTCTGTTTCCTCCTCTGTAAAATGAGAGTTTGTCCTAAGCTCCCTTATGGTTCTAACATCTGATGGTATCAAATGGAAATAATTCTGATAGGAAGACCTGAGAAGAAACTGAGATGTATGATGGAGGGAGGACCCCTAAGGAAGACAGTAAGACACTCAAAGAGCCAGGAAAATCAGAAAAAGTGGATTCCTCAGCAGCATGATCTGACATGCAGTAGTTTCCTCTTATAGTTCTCAGTCATATCACTTGTTCGTCCTTCGTTGCCAAAGAAGACCATGCCATCAGAGAAATGATATGTTTTATGTTTCATATTTTAACAGAAAGAATGACTATTTTTTTATTTTTAATTTATGGAATAAAACAAGCATTCCGATCAAATAGTACAATAAAAAAGGTGATGGTACATAAGCCTGCAAACTTCCTATGCACAATTTGTTATTTCTTTCAAATATACAGCAAAATTATCGTGTAAATTTCTTTTTTTCTTTCCTTCCCTCCACCCCTACTCTAGAGATAGCTACCATTAACCACAAATAGGCATATACATATATATGTATATATATGTATGCACACATATATTAATATATGTAAAATTATTTTATACATCTATTTATCAGTTCTTTCTCTTGATATAGATAGCATCTTTCTTCCTATGTCTGCCATAGTTAATTTGGTTATAATAGACAAAATAACTTATTTGCTCAAAGCTGTTCTTAAAATAATATTACTATTATAGTATACAATGGGGAAATTGTCACCCAGAAATTAAAGCTTCTCATTGTGGGGATAGAGTTAAGAAGGGGCTCTGGGACTCTTCTGGGTACCTGTTATAGGAATGAGGCTGCAGAGAAAATCTTAGTTTCAAACCACCCCATCTCTTCTCCAGGAAGTGTAGGACCAGTTCCAAAATTTGATGATGCCTGTGACAGATGGGGAACAAGTGTTGTTAAATCTAATAAATTTCTCACAAATTAGGAGTGACTTGGTACTGAAAGTGATCCATTGACCCAAGTGCATCCTTGGAGAAAACATTTGCACAAGCTCAGGTAAGAATACTTGGCCTTTGACATTTTCTTTGTGGATAGGGCCAAAGTATTCTGACTCTTTCTATGGTTTGCGTCTTCCCTTCTTCTATTTTGGAGTCAGTAGTCTGTATAGACTTGTTCTTCCAGAGAAGCTGCCTTTTGGCTGCAACTTTACTTTTCTGCCCTTTACTGCCAAGGATTTAAGAGGATCTCTTTCTAGCCTTCAGCCCACAATCTTGCAATCTTGTCTCTGAATTGTGTTAGAGTTTTTGGTTAGTACTGAACCATTAACAAGTTCATACTCAACCTATGTATGAAAGTGCAACATCAGTAAGAGAAGACAACATGGGATAGGGAAAGAGCAGGGAATGAAGTCAGAGAAGCCGAGATTGAATCTCACTGAGGTTCACTATGTGAATCTGGACCAGTCAGTTTATCTTTTGGCACCTCAGTTCCCTCCTCTATAAAATGAGGGAGGTAGAGGTAGAGGACAGATAATTACTTTTTGGGAATTAAGTATTGCTTTTTAGTCACAGATTGAAACAAGTAACCCCTGAGATCACATAACATCTGAGGTTCAGAGTTAGTAAATGTCTACTCTGTGTGTGTGTGTGTGTGTGTGTGTGTGTGTGTTTATCCTTTGTTGCCGAAGATCATGCCATCAGATAAATAAGGACATGATTTGCACTTGACTTTATTTTGAGTGAGGTTAGGCTGTGCAGGTCACCTGCCTCACTTCTCCTCTAGAGCCATCTGAATCCAGTGACCATTCATCAGGACGACTGGAGATGACCTAGGATGAGGCAATTGGGGTTAAGTGACTTGCCCAAGTCACAGGACACAAGTGTCTGAGGTGATATTTGAACTTAGGTCCTCCTGACTTCTGCACGGGTGCTCAATCGCACCACCTAGCTGCCCCAAATTTCTACTGTGTGCTGTGGATACAAAGACACAAAACCTAACTGACCTCCAGCTCCTTGGCAATCCCAACCCTGTTCTACAACTAACTTCTCTGAGAGGATTGAGGGTGATTCATTCACTTAAATTTCTTGAGCGCCTCTTATGCTCTCTAGGCCTCAGCCAGAGTAATCTTTCTTTTAAGTTGATCTACTCATAATATTTCTGTCCAGAAATCTCTAGTAGTTGTTCATTGCCCAGCTGGTAAAGTTCCAGATTCACTGCTTGGCCTTTACTACTGTTCAAAATCTGGCTTATAGCCTGATCTCTTGTGATTCCCCTGAAGGAATCCTGTGCTCCAGCCAAACCAGAAAAAATATGACCCGAGAGAATACAAGGCACTCCCTGTCACTGCACCTTGGCCCACTCTCTCCCACTCCAGGCTTGGAGGTATTTGCACCCTCCTTCCTTGACTTTCTATTCCTTCCCTGGAAAGGCTCCCTGATGAACATTAAGTCTTCTAAGGAGCAGCCTAACGTAGTTTGGGGAGGTGTATCAGTAGGGAATTGACTGATATTTGATACATTTTTTGTTTGGCCAGAGTAATAAACTGTCTCCTCAGGCATGGAATAGTTTCATTTAGTTTGCATGAAAGGAGTTCCCACATTGATGAAATCATGGATCCTTGAAGTAACAATAATAAAAGTAGTTGACACTGACATAGCGTCTCAGGTGAATTTCCCAGCAGCCATTGGGACCTCATAACTGAGTTTCTTCTTTTGCCCATTTGGCAGATGAGCAAATAAATACAAGCAAGTGGTGGGGTGGGAGAGAGGGAGGTGTCGGTGACTTACCACGATCATACAGTTAGTAGGAGGTATGGGCAGTTTTCAAAGCTAAGTGTTTCTAACTCCAGATCTAATAAACTTTCTACTTTGAGCTTCTGTAGGAAAGGGTATAGGAGAGGAAAAGGAGAAGAAAATCTTGTAGGTGACAAAGAAGGTTTTGGATGAATGAAGTAACTGAGAGGTTGTCTTTGGTGAGAAGAAATTGGTCAAATTTAGGAGAAATTGAGGAAACATGAAGAAACATGAGAAAACATGAAGAAAAAATTTCCAGGCCTAGACATTGATGTAGAGTCTATTTCTAGATGGAAAAAGGAGAAAGATCTAGGAAAATTAAGGAAAATATAAAAAGATTAAGGAAGTTAAAGGAGCATGTAGGAATTGAATCTGAGAAGATACACTCAAATATGAGCAGCTGTTCTGAAAAAGACCTGAGAGTTTTAGCAGACTGTAAGTTCAACATGAGTCAAAAGCCTGATGTGGCATCCCAGCAAGCTAATGTAGCAGCATTTAAAAGAAGCATGACTTCCTGAATAGGGAAGTGATAGGTAACTACATGCTGTCCTTATCAGAACCCTTGTCAGGTTACATGTGGAGTACTGTGTTTAATGTTGGATGCCATGGCTAGAGAAGGACAGTAAAGTACAGTAATAAGCTGGAAAATGTCCTTAGATGGAGAATCAGGAAGGTAAAGGTCTTTAAGTCTGTCATATGAAAAATGGTTGAAGAAACTGGTTGGGTTGCAGGTCTAAGCCTCTGAATTTCTGATCTGTGTGCATCCACTGTACCTCGTGTGACCCATACTCACCATGTTGCTACTTCTCAATCTTCTTCATGTCCTGCCATTGCACACATACCCAGCCCTCATTCTGCTTTCCATCTCTAGCTCTGGAGCAGTAATAAGATTGGCAGGACCATTGCTGGGAAGGACATGCCAATTGCCTAAATTCCACTCAATATCCCTTTAACTTCCCTAACCAAAACATCCCTCCCTGATCACTGCCCCTCTATGGGCTCTTGTTTGGGGTTCAGAATAAAATCTACTTTTTCCAATGGCCCTGGCCATAGATTAGCCCACCCAGTGAAGGTAACAGCTTATTCTGGAACCAATTAGCTCCCTTACACCAAATACTTGGCTATGCTTACTTCAACCTGCAGGAGTTCATGAAAGCCCTTCCATGCTTTTTCTATATTCATCATGTCTCTCTTAAAGCATGGTAACAGAGGGTCACTGAGAGTGGGCACACGTTTATTTAAGCAAAGAGTAAATTGGAAATTGGGGAAGGAAAAGAGATCAGAGAAGATAGTAGAATATCACTGCGACTTAGGAGGAAGCTAAGATCTCAGTTCAACCACTGGAGATATCTGCTTTTGGCAGTCTCTAGGGTAATAGGGAGTTAAGAAATATCTTTTTTTGAGTTTAGGAACCAGCTTTTCCCACTTACATGTGACACTGGGGAGGTCTCCTTTCCACCATTCAAAGTTTTCACCTTTTCTCTCATTTGCTACTTCTTAATGATCCTCTGGTCTCCCTATATCACAATTATGTGATACTTTCGTGTGCTCAGAGGTCTCTCAGCCAATCAGCAGCCTCATCTCCTTATATTTACATAGCACCAGAAGATTGACTATTATTACAGTCTCTTTGCAGGGTTTTAGAGTGGGGCATCCATGGCCACAGAAATATAGAGAGATAAGGACACTTAGGTTAAGGGCAGCTTTAGCATTGTACAAAAATAAGGGTTTACTGGGTGTGAGGATTGTACACTGAAGAGGTCCTTGATGAAGCTTAGTTTTTCCATTTCAGGGAACTGACCAATCCCTTTCCCCACCTCCACCTCCAGCCCCATACTAGTCTTTTATATAATTGAGAGCTTACATGTAAATGGAGAATAATACAAATAAAGTGACAATATCCACATCGACAGTTAAGTGGTACCATGGATAGAATCTGGGAGACTCCAGTTAAAATCAGCCTCAGACACTTATTAGCTGTATGATCCTGGACAAGTCACTTAACTCTCTTTGCCTCTGTTTCCTCAACAATAAAATGGGAGTAATACTACCGATCTCACAGGGTTGTTGTGAGGATCAAAAAAGATATTTACAAAGTACGTAGCACAATGTCTGTCACATAGTATGCACTATATATAATGCACTATAAATGCTCATTCTCTGTCCTTCCTACTCTTTAACCCAGAGATTTCATTAC
Source organism: Potorous gilbertii (assembly GCA_028658325.1). Lineage (NCBI taxonomy): Eukaryota > Metazoa > Chordata > Mammalia > Diprotodontia > Potoroidae > Potorous > Potorous gilbertii. Next base: position 182,819,452 of record CM053770.1, on the reverse strand, counting down.
TAGGTAATGTTCAGGGAGGACTAACACATCTGGTGAGAGAGCTTGCCGAGCCTTTTCCAGGGCTGCTCGCCCACCTTTGGTGTCTACCTGTTACCCATTTCTCACCTGTGGCTCCAAGAAGTTACAGCATGAGCAGTAGCCACATCTCCAGGAAACTGTCTTGACAGACAGGCTAAACCAGGTTGAGGGCAGCCAACAGGCTTTAAACCCACTGGTGAGTTAGGGGGATGCCTGTCCCAAGCATGTGAATAATCTTTCTCATAGGAATTGGCAGATGAAAAAATTTTGAAGGTGGCTCAGTCCTTGGGTGGCCAAGAGGCCAGAAGTTTTATTGAAACAAATTTACCATCCTAACTGTAAGAAGTTATTACAGTCACTTTGGAGGGCTTTAGAGTGGGGCATCCAAGGCCACAGAAATATATAGAGATAAGCAGGGGAGTTAGAGTAAGGGCAGCATTTCAGATTTAGCATTGCACAAAAATGAGGATTTACTGGGGGGGAGGATTGTACACTGAAGAGGTCCCAGTTTTTCCATTGTCACAACCCCATCTGGACCTTCAGGACAGAATCTCATTCCTACCCAACCCCAATCTCACTCTACAACTTTTTGTATTGTCAGTGATTGGGTGATGGGAAACACAAAAGAAAGCTTCATTCCTTCCCCAGACCAAGAGTTGAAATCGCTAGAAGAGATCCTGGAGATCATGAAGTCTAATCCCTGTCATTTCACAAATGAGGGACTACAACTCAATCACTTTGGATGAAGTAGGTTTTTCTTCACTTTCAATGAGAACCAAGAAGTCTAGAAGAAGACAAAATATGATATCCACAGGAGCTAAAGGCTCATCCGCCAATGTTCTCATGAAGAACCCACTAGGTTCAGGGGCATATGTATGCTTGTGTGTGTGTGTGTGTGTGTTTAAAAATTAGTTCAATGGTCTAGTTAATGAGGGCCCAGATGAGATACATTAGCCATCAGTGGCTGGTCTTAAGAATCTGAGGATTTCTGAGGACAACTGGTAGATTATGGTAGAAGACTCAGCCTCTGAGGTTTCTATCACTTCTCTGGTTATCTAGTTGTTAATATTAGACTTTGAAGAAGTTTTGAGTTTGATTAATTCTCCTTGATCTATTGGAATGACTGAACTTTTGAGAGGCCAGGAATGACGTAGGAGTTTGACAGAGGCCCAGGCTGAAGGTACAAAGGACTTAAAAGGGACTGCAGAAATTCCAGAGTGAAATCTCATCAGGAGACATTCACTGTGACCCACAGGATGGTGTACTTCAGAGATCCTTGCATGTTGAGATTCACATATCTCCTGTAGGTTTTGTGGTCATGCCACCATTATCTCAAGCAGCATCAGCAAATATAGCATGGTCAACATAGGTCCCTTTCAGATCATCAGGGTGGCCAATGCAGATAGCTATGGGAGTTGTGGCAGGTCCCTGTTCTAAAGATTTTCTAGCCATTGGAGGGCAGCAAAGCTGCACAAGTTTGCTAAATATAGCGGCCCCCAACCAGCGCACCTTTGGGAGCCTTACCCAGACAAGAATTGGTAGCCATGCTGGGGACAGACCAAACACAATTGCTATCTGTGAAAGTTGAGAGGTCAACTCAAAGTATCTGAAAAGGATAGATTTCCTAAGGTACTTTTAGGGTCCATGCCCAAAGATCCTTCAGCAGACTCAAGGGGCAGCAGAGGGCCATTTCTAATGGATACAAAAGCCAGTGCAGACCCATCTCTTAAGGAAAAGGTCCCAATTGTATTACCTCTGAAAAACAGAAGAGGAGGTAGCCATGCTGGCATGTTTCAAGCTAACTTTTTTCAAAAGGGTGGCACGGGAGATATCATACCAAAATATTGCAACATTCCTATAAATACTTTGCCCCAAGATATTGGAGAAGGCCCACATTAAGACATTCTCACTAAAACAAATTAATGCAAGATCATATCAAAAAAAGGAGTAGGAGGCCAAGGCTGGCCATTCCCAAGAAGGCAGGAAGATTACCAATATGGACCAGTCAAGAGAATCTCCAAGATAGAGTAACTACTAGGAAAAAATTAAATCAGGTTCCATGGCTGCATTGCAAATTTTTGAAAAGGCAGATCTAAGACTCCCCAATTTATATTCTGAAACAAAGTATACCTGAAAGAGAGGAACTAGAATGGACATTTTTACAAATATAAAATCAGAACTTTATATGAGGAAGGGGAAAATCTGTCTGTGTGTATGATGAATTCTTGGTGGGACAACGCCGGAGGGTGTTAATCTTCCCCATTAGCATTCATTGCTTCTCTTCTACAGGCAGCTTTGTTATAAGGATGATGCCTCATAGTACAATGTCCCCACTGGAACCCAACTGCACTTGGAGATGATATATACTAATCCCAATATCAAAATCATAACATTTAAAGACACATTAATACAATTTGAGGATCTCATCTCTAAAGAATTGAGTGATTATGAGAGGCAAAAGGCATGGTCAAAAGCAATAATTGTATAAGAAACTGTGAATTCTTACACAAGTTTGTTTTGTTTTTAAATATCTACTAAATTTAATAAGTTAGAAATAGAGTCAGCCAGGTCTAGGTCCTCTTCTGAACTTTGTTTTATTTTATGTATTCTTAAATGTTTTACTCATGTTAGCAATATTTTTGCCTCTGACATTTGCCATTAACTTCCCAGCCTTCCCTGACTGCCCAAGTGGAGATCCCCTTTGTAAAAAATAAGTATATCGAAGTGAAATAAATGAATACCTTGATTGTGTCTCATTCCTCATATGCAGTCTATTGCATCTCTGCCAAAAATTGGGAGGCAGTCCTCTAAGTTTTTGACTGGTCACTGTATTGATCAAAATTTTGACACCTTTCAAAGTTCTTTTTCTTGATATCATTTAATTTTTAGTAATTTTCTTCTGCATTTTACTTCTTTTGTTCTGCATTATTTCTTATACCTCTTCTCAAGTTAATCTAAGTTCTTAACATTTGACTTTTCTGTTACATTCATATGCCATAATAGGTTCAGCCTTTCTCTAATTAATCAGCACCCACTTCTAATTCTTTGCCATTATAAATGTACTTTTTTAATGTGACATTTAATATTTAGATCCCATGTCTTTTAGGGCATATGTGGCATATGTTGAACACCTAATTTCTTCCAGATGCACAATTTTCATCAATTAGAGAATTCTTTATCCAATAGGTAGTATCCCTGGGTTTGCCAAATACTAGATTACTTTACATGGTTGCTTCTAGATCTTGTCTTTCCACTAACCAAGTTTCCTATATTTTAATCAATGTCAAATAGTTTAGATGATTATAGTATTGTTTTATTATTTGATACCTGATGTTACTAGGTCCATTTCATGCTTATTTGTTTTTTTTCATTATTTCTTTTGAAGTAATAAACATAGATGGAAAAAATCTTGTAACCATGCTAACTGGGTCCACTACAAATTTTTGTTACATAACTTCGACTGTTCATCACTGCTTTTACACAATCCTTTTACACTTTTCTAGTTAACAAACTGTCCCATTCACTCACCACATTGGCCCCTTCAAATCTTTTCATCCTTCCTTAAACTTCCCATGGTTCCCCTTCCTCCATTCTCTTAGCTGAGAACCTTGCCCATATTTTACTGGAAAAAATTGAGGCCATTCACCAAGAACTCCCTCTCCTCTCTTCTGCTCTATCTCCCATCACCCAGAGACCTTCAACCACTATCTTCCTCCATTCCATCTTGCCTTTCCAGTAGACTGCTTCATCTACTATCCCTACTCTCCACTTACCTTTTATCTTTCTCACTATATTGACGGCTTCCCTACTGACTACAAACATGCCTGTGTATCCTCATCCTAAAAAAAAATATCCCAACTTGATACATTCATCCCTGCTCACTCTCATTCTATTTCTCTCCTGTCTTTTGTGGCTAAACTCCTTGAGAAGGTCATCTACAATATAATCTGGCTTCTAATCTTATGATTCAACTGAAACTCTCCAGAGTTACCAATGGTCTTTTTAAAATTCAATTTTATTTTATTTTCAGGTCCAAATTTTCCCTTCCACCTCCCCTTCTCCCACCTATCAAGAAATCAAGACAAGCCAAACCCATTATCATGCACAACAAATTCCTTCATTGAACTGTGGAAAGAAAGAAAGATGCTTCAGTATTTACTTCCGGTTTATCAGCTCCATGTTTGCAGGTAGGTGGCATGTTTGATCATGAGCCATTTGGAATTGTGGGTGATCATTACATTGATCAGAGTTCCTAAGTCTTTCAGAGTTAATTATCTTTATAACATTATGGTTATTGGATAAGTTGTTCTCCTGGTCCTGCTCACTTCTCTTTGCATAAGTTCATAACATTTTCCCATGTTTTCTGAAACCATCCCCTTCATCATTTCTTACAATGCAATAGTATTTCATCACATTCATCTATCATAATTGGTTCAGCTAAAGTTCCTCAATTGATGGACAACCTCTCAGTTCCCAATTCTTTGCCGTCTCAAAAAGAGCTGCTATAAATATTTTTGTACATATGAGTCTTTTTCTTATGTTTGATTACAATTTGAGTATGTGGGTGTTAAGGAAATAGAAAACTAAGTAGATTACACTTCTTGGAGAAGATTGACCAGGAGATGAAGAAAAGGATTACTATATTGCTTGAAGAAGGAGCTGTTTTGATTTGCATTTCTCCAATGATTAGTTATTTAGAGCATTTTCCTCATGGCTATTGGTAGCTTTTTCCTCTGAAAACTACATTGCAAAGACCTCTGAATTTCCAGATTGCCTTTTCTCAGTCCTCCTCCTTCTTATCTCTCTGCAATCTTGGATGTTGTTGACCATGACCACCCTTTTCTTGAGGTTTTCATGGCACTAGTCACTCCTGGTTCTCCTTCTAGCTATCTGACCACTTCTTAGTCTCCTTTATGGGATCTTCATCCAGGTCACACCTACTAATCCTAGGTGTCCTATTATAGGACTCTCTCCTGGTCCCTCTTTTCTTCTCTTTCTATGCTATTTCACTTAGTGATCTCATCAGCTTTCAAGGACTTTTTCCTTCATTTTTGCCTCATCTATCATTCTCACTCTCTCACTTTTCTTTCATCTTTCTCTTCATACTGCTTTCCTGTTGCCTCTAAACAAGCCTGTGTATCCTTATCCTCAAAAAAAAAATCCTCACTTGATACAATTGTCCTTGCTAACTATCATTTCTATTTCTCTTCTGTCTTTTGGGACTAAACTTTCATTTCATTTCGTTTTTCATGGATTCAATAATAATCTCTATGCTGATAATTTCCAAATCTGCTTATGCAGCCCTCACCTCTCTGTTGACTTCAAGACTCACATCTCCAACTGCCTTTCAGACATTTCAAACTGGATACCTTGTACATATCTGATACTCAACATGATAAAACTGAATTCATTATTTTCCCCCAAACTCTTCCTTCTTCCTAACTTGCTTATATTTTTATGGGTACCACCATCTTCCCAGTTATGCAGATTTGCAACTCAAGTATCATCTTTGGCTCCATCCCCTGCCCACATGCATGTGCAACACTTTTTCTTTGTTCACTCCTTTTGCAAGCACTCCTTCATTTCCTGGTCAATCTTCTCCAAGGATTGCAATCTACTTAGTTTTCTATTTCCTTAACACCCACATACTCAAATTCTTATTACCCATAATCTAAAATATTCCTAAAACTCTTTTCTTAAAGGCTACAAATGAGCTAATTATTAAATCCAGTGACCTTTTCTTAGTTATCACCTTCCTTAGCCCTCTTCAGCATTTGACACTTACTAGTTGTCTCCATGAACCTCTTACTTACCTGGGCTGCCATAATGTTTTACCATGAACCTGGTCTCTTCCTGTTTCATGGAGCTTTCCAATGTCTCATTTATCAGGCAATTTTCTTTTTCCTCAATTTCTAAGTGTGGGTGTTCCTCAGTGTCATGGGACCCTAGATTTAGAATTGTAAGGGATAATAGTTGGACCTAAAACAATGCTCTCATATCATAGATGAGACAACTGAAGCCCAGAGAGGTCAAGTAATTTGTCCGAAATTCTAGGGCCAGTTGGTAGCAGGACTAGGCCTTAAAACACATTCTTCCAGGTGCCTTGCTTTTGTGCTACACTGTTACCAAGGACCCAATCCCATGCCCTCTGAGAACCTTATACCATCTGCAAGGACCACCCAATCAGGCTCTTTCTGAGGTCGAACTAATTCATACCCACTTCTAGGAATGCCATATTCTCTCAATTCCCATTTTATAGACTTTAAAAACAATGGAATTCGATGAAGATTAGGTTGGAAAAGAGAGAGATTTCTTCCGGGCCTACTTAGATACAGACTCTTTGCTTCTTTCCCCAGAGATAGTGAAATCTTCTATTTGGACAAGTAACCAAAGGAGTTGCTGAACTCTTCTCACTCCTTGGCCTATAGGAGATCTTTGAAGAAGGGGTTACATTTTCTGCATTGTTTGGGGAAAAGGGGGTATATATATACTGGAGAAAGTCTAAAGATCTAGGTTCAGGGTCTAGTTCTGTGGGATTACTTTGTGACCTGACCTCAGTCTCTTGAGCCTCTGTTTCCTGCTCTGTAAAATGAGATTAGATCTCTCAAAGTTTCTTTCCAGTTCTAACATCTGACAGTTTTGAATGGAGGGACATGGGACTGACAGAGAGAGGATCTGAGAAGAAGCTGAGATATAGGATGGAGTGAGAACCCTTGAGGAAGGTAATGAGGGACTCAAAAGAGGGGTAACAGGGCTGAGAAAATCTAAGGGAAGTTGAGAGATTCAGAAAAGTGAGAGCTCAGCAGTGTTTTCTGGCATGTAATAATGTATCTTACAGTTCTCAATTATCCTGATAAGCAGGGAGGAATTTTAGTCTATTTTCTTTTCTTTAAATATATATATATATATATATATATTTCTCCCCCATTACTTGTTAAAACAATTTTTTAACATTTTCTTAAAAGGTTTTGAGTTCCAAATTCTATCCTGCTCTCCCTCCCCTGCCTTCCCCTCTCTCTGAGAACCTATTTTCTAATGGGCAAATTGAGACCCAGAGAGTAGGGCTGTTTGGTGTGGGGACGAAGCTAACACTGGACTTTGGGACTGTATCATGCATCTTCTATAGAAATGAGGCAATATAAAATGTCCTCAGTCTTAACCTAAAATCTCCCCATTTATTTTCTAGAAAGTGCAGGAGCAGTTCCATAACTTGACATTTGTGACTGCGCTGAAATTCATTATGAATGGCGAACTACTATTAGTAGATCTAAAGAATTTTTGGCAAATTAAGAGCAGTTCAGCACAGAAAGTGATCCATCCACCCAAGTACATCCCCCTTGTATAAAAATGTGCAGAATCTCAGGTAAGGATTTCTGTCCTTGGACATTTTAAGTTTTTTATGGGGCTGAGGTATTTTGATTGTTCTTATGACTTACAGCTTTCCTTCTCTAATCTCAAACACCATGGGGTCTTGTTCTTCCCTGAGAAGTCTCTTTTTGATTGCAGCTTTTTCTGCCATTCACCTCCGAGGTCTACAGGAGAAGAAGGCTTTCCCTTCAGACTGGTCTTGGGTACACAGCCCTGTCTCTGAATTTTCTGAGTCATTAGCAACTTCATATTTAACCTCCCTGTATGAACACAAATCTATGTCAATGAGAAGAAGCAACCCAGTTCAAGTTAAGAGCCTAAGATTAGAGTCAGAGGACTCAAGTTTGAATCCCACTTATGTCACTGTGTGAATGTTGGTCATCAGTTCATCTTTGAATGCTTCAGTTTCTCCCTCTATAAAATGAGGGAGGTAGAAGTGGAGGATAGATGACCACTTTTAGGGAATGGAGAATTTCTCCTTAGCAAAGAATTGGAATAAATAATCCTGAGATTTCCTCTAATATCTGGGGTTCAGTGATTCGATGGCATGAACAAATAAGTAATAAATACCTATTATGTGCTATGGACAGAAAGACAAAAAGATATATGTCCCTACCCACAAGTAGTTTATATTTTATTGTTAGGTATGACAAGGTAGGAAATATAAAATACAGCTGTAGGTAGGGGTCCTGCAAAACTTCTGCGTTCATATTTACTGAGACAGTGCTGGAAGCTGACACAAGATGGTCATTACACTCCAAATGGGAAGTTACTCAGGAACAATCTTGAAATATAATTTCAGTGATACTCAAGTCTTGGTTTACTCAAATATGAGTAGTGGAGTCCCCAGTTCCAATACCATCCCTCAAGATAATAAGGACAAGTTGCACTGGGAGAGTCTTAATTGCACTCCAGAGAAAATATAAAGGTTATCCAGGACTCATGGGAATGCCTAAGCAGATACAGAGAAAATATGAAATTTCCTAGCATCAGAGACTTAAAGGTGGATGGAACAAGGGCACTTAGACTATTTAATCTAACCCCTACATTTTACTGAGGAAGAAACTGAGACCAAGAGAAGCTAAGTCATTTACTCAGCATCAAGGAGTAGTAAAACCATTACTAAGGTCTGAGCCCAGATTTAAACTCTTGTCTAAAGCCATCATATTCTGGGACTGATGAACAAACTACATCCCTTCTCTTGGCATCTGTGCTGTCTAGAAGCACTCACTAGCTATAAGAAATGACCAGCAGGAAAATTTCAGAAAAACCTGGAAAGACTTACATGAACTGATGCTGAGCAAAGTAAGCAGAAACAGAACATTGTATGCAATACCAGCAGCATTGTGTAATGGTCAATGATGATTGATTTCACTCTTCTCAGCAATGTGGTGACTGACCCAAGACAATTCAAAAAGACTCATAACGGAAAATGCTATCCACATCCAGAAAAAGAACTATGGAGGCTGAAGACATATCAAAGCATACTATTTTCATTTTTTTTGTGGCTTTTCCCTTTTGTTCTGTTTCTTCTCTCACAGCATGACTAATGTGGAAATATGTTTACATGATTATACATTTATAACCTATATCAGATTGCTTGCCTTCTTGGAGAAGGGAGATGGGAGGGAGGGAAAAATATGAAACTCAAAATCTTATCAAAATAAATGTTGAGAACTATCTTTACAAGGAATTGGAAAAATAAAATACTATTTACCAAAAAAAAAAGTATTCACTAAAATAGAGGATAGTGTCAAGTTCTCCAAGTCACATTTAATGTTCCTCTATCCATGGAAATCACGTTGTCTTCTTTTTCCAAGCATTATTGATGCTTTAGGAATCTCTTTGTCTCTGTAGAAGGTCTGATTCACCTAATTTTCTAGTTTGGGAACTCTTGCATTTGACATTTTTTTGTCAGGCAATCCCTAAAGTAATGTTTAGGTGAATCCCTCTTGTGGTTAGACAGATTGACTCTACATTCCTGATCCTCAGGAACTCAAAATCTTCCCCCTTCTACACAAAAGGTTTGCATCCATCATCCATTAACTCCCCTTTTCTTGGGTAGTAACTTGCTTTTTTCCTTTTTGCCATATACTTCTGCTGGAACCATATGCCAGCTGCTACCATTTCTTGGGATAGCACAGTCAGCTCCTTGAATCTCTCCTCCTAACAAGCTACTTGAGGAATCATAGGTAACTTCCATATACCTTCACCCCAAGGCCTCAAACACTTTCCTCTGAATGGGGAAAAGGCCTTAGAGAGCTAAGAGCTAGCTTTCCTTTTTTCCTTCTCTAGAGAGGGACTCCTATAACAAGGGTCTAATCTCCTCCCTCCCAGCCCAAGCAGCTGCAGTCCCTGAAGCCCATTCAGAATCTGTCTCCAGTCCTTCCCACACATGGCCAATGGGTATATCCATATTTTTCATGGGGAGGTGATATCCTGACCACAATAAAGGCCCTCTATGTATAACCTCATCAAATTAATTGGGGGGGTCTTCATCAAATTGATTGAAGAACTCTTCTGATTAAGTAACTATGCCCTTGCAAAAGAATCTGGGGAGATGAGAAGGAGATCATTAACACTTGGGCAGCAGGGAAATCCTCTTGTATTAAGTGGCACTTGAAAGCTGAGTCTTAAAGGGAGCTATGGATTCCAAGAGGCAGAATTGAGAAAAGGGGAGAGAATTCCACGTATGGAAGAGACTTTGCAAAGACACAGAGTCAGGAAATACGGTCCTGTGTATGAGAAACTTCAAGGAAACCTGGGTGCCTGGAATGGAGAATCTATGGAGTGAAGTCATTTGAAATCATTCTGTAAAGGGAGCTAGGAACCAGGTGCGAAGGGCTTTAAATGACAGAGGAGATTGCATTTTTCCCCCAGAGGCATGAGAGAGCCCTTGAAGTTTCCTGAACAAACATGATTTCGTGTGACCAGTACCTAGTAAATCAATGTTTGTGGAACTCAATAAAGAAAACACTCCAGATCTTGTTTCCTTAAGGACCAGGAAGCTGGAGGCTGAAGCTGGTTCAGAGGGAACAATCTATATTCCTCTTAAACTAGATGAAGTCAGCTCTCCAATGATGAGACATATCTGCTATTTGTCAATCATGGGAGAAACAGTGAAGGATGTAAGCGGGAATGAAGGCATATAGTGGAAAAGGAGGAGGAAAATCTGAATGGGAGCAGGACACTTGACTGTATTACTCTGACCAGATGGAGTCCGCTCCAATTCATGTTCCCTATTGCTGCTAAATGGATATTTCTCTGGCGCTGGTCACAGTGATGTAGACATAGATGTGACAGGATTTGACAGCTGATTGGGTTTGAGCACATAAGTAAGAATGACTTGGGGATTTTTTGCCTTTCTTTTTGTCCTGAGCACTGATTACAGTGACTGGAATGTAATAATTCCTTACTTTAAACTTGCTGATTGACTGAAGGAGTGACTCCCGAGATGGTGCTTTCCTAGACAGAAAAAGAAAAGTAAACAGGAAGGATAAATTGAGGGAGAGAGTAACTTCTGTTTTTTACAATTTATTTATGTAATTTATGAAATAAAACAAGCATTTCCATAACATAGTATAATTTTAAAAGATGATTGCACATGAAATTACAAAAGTGTTATGTATGACTTATTCCCTCTAAATACACAACAAAGTTATCACATAAATTTTTGTTGTTTTTCTCTTTTTTTCTCCTTTTCCCCTGCCCTAGAGGTGGCTACCATTGCACACAAATAGGTATATACAAATAAAATTGTTCTCTTTAGTACATATTGAGTCTCAGATGCTTATAGGACATGTAAGTGGAGACATTCAACTGGGATTAGGGACTGGAACCTATCCAACAGGTTAGTATTGTGGGTTATGGAAATTTAGGAGTCAGCTTCTTAGAGATGGCAACTGAAACCATGTAGCAGATGACATCACCAAGAATAAACACAGAGAGATGAAGGCTTAGGATAGAGGCCTGAGGTATACACACACACAGAGGTTGGACATGGGTTTGACCCAAAAAGGAGACTGAAAAGACACAGTTGAACAGGTGGGAAGGAAATCAGGAGGGAGGACAACCGAGAAAAGAGAAGGATTAAAAAAATTTGATCCGTTTACAGTGTCATTTTCTTCCAGAGAGATCAGATAGGGTAAGAACAAGAGACCATCTGAATCACCAACTTGGGGACCTTTGGCAATGTGAAAAACCTGTTATTTTCTTTTAAAAGAAATCGATTGATATCTTCTGTTTTTATGTGACTCCTGCCCCCACCAGGAAGGCTATTTCTTAAAACAAAGACAAAGGCAACAATTATAGATCAGCAAAATCAAGTGACATCCACTGTGTCTTACAGTATAAGACATATATTCCATACTCAGAGTCACTCAGCTCTTCAGAGGAGGGAGAAAGGTACACCTAGAGAGAGGAATTTTAGATAAGTGGTTGTTTCAGAAGCCAGATTACAAATTGTTAATTAAAAAAAATGTGGGGATGGAGGAAGTGGAAGCAAGGAATATAGACAGAAGTTTGAATGTGAGAGAGAGGACAAGAGCTTGAAGGAATGGTATGGAAAATCCCTCCACTGACAGAGATTAGCCACTCACCTGTCTCTATTGGGGGAGAACGGGGTTGGGGGCGGGGACTGAGAAGGTAATTGACTTTCCCATAGACATACTAATACATGATCACTTAAATCTGGGTCTCCTTGACTCCTGTCTCCGTCTAACATACTGATCTGTATCTGTGCCAAGGGATGAACCTGGAGACACCAGACTTGAGTTCCCATTCTAACTCTACTTCTTCCTTTCTGTGTGACCTTATACAATTCAATTGATCTGCCTGAGCCTCAGTTTCCTCCTCTGTAAAATAAAGTTAGACTAGGTGCCCCCTAAGTTCCTGTCAGTTTTAAAACAATGATCTTTCTAACATCCTCTAAAATGTTCTGTTTCACTCACCCTCATCCCTTGGGGTTCACGGATTTTCACTCCATTCCAGTCCTATTCTCATTTCTTATCAGGAATGAAGGAGGCACTGATATCTTTAAAAAAAAATGATGGGGGCAGTGAGGTAGTGCAGTAAATAGAAATCGGCCCTGGACTCAGAAGGACCTGATTTCAAATCTGGCCTCAGAAACTTGATACCTACTAGCTGTGTGACCTTGGGCAAGTCCCTTAACCCCGAATGCCTTGTCTTCCCCCCTCCAAAAAAAAAGACCAAAAAACAATGACAATGGAGTACAAGCACTGGCATCTTTCCCCTCCCCTGGAATTTTCTGTTTCAAAGGCTCTTTGAAAGTCAAGATTAACTTGAAGACACCAATTCTTTCAGGTGCTTTTGAGTCAAAGAGATGAGAAATAGGCATGCAGAATGTTGTGTACCACATCAGATATTTTTGTCTTAACACATGGTCCAAAAAGCCAAATCCCATTCTACGATATCATCTAGGTATCTGGGTTCACCCTCCCCATCTTCATTTCCCTTCCAAAGTCCCAACTTTGCAATGGCAGAACTAGTCCTGATACATGATTGCTATGGGATAGTCCTCCACCACAAGAAACAATGGATATGAAGAATTCAGAAAAACTCAGGAAGATTTGCTTCAACTGTTTTAGTAAGAAATAAGCAGGATGAGGAAGCAAACACAGACAATAAGTACATTAATGTTACTGTCATGAACAATCTTGACCAAGATGAGATGAGCAAATATATCTCCTTCCTTTTCTTCCAGTGGGGGAACTGGATCATCTATGAAAGAGGAAACAAGAAAAAGCCAAGCTGGAATGTTTAAAGATGATGTTTTTCAAGGAGATGAACAGGAGAAACTATCCCAAAATGATACAATGCTGATAAGGGCTTCTCTCCCTCAGATACTGAAGGAGGCCCAAAACAGAACATTCCAGCTGAAAAAGATTAATGTAGTTCATTTCTGGAGAAGACAGGATGGGAGGGCAAGACTGGGTCTTCCCAGGAGAAAATAAAGACTATAAGGCCCTGTCAAGAGGGTCTCTAAGATACAGTGACAGCTCAGTGAAAATAACTCAGATGTCCTATATCTATATTAAAAGGCAGATCTAAGGACTTCCCCTCCAAGTTGTATTCCTCAACTGTCAAGTTCGGGCAGTGAGGAGTTCTACTAACCATGTCAGAAATAGAATCAGAAATTCTCAAAGTGGGAAAAAGTCAAATGTATGTGTTAAATTCTTGATGGGGACATTCTCAAGGGACCTATCCTGCCCCCACCATTATACCTTGCTATACTTCCACTGCCAATTTCATCATAAGAAAAATGGTAATGTCCCCACTGAAACCCAAATACACTTGGAGACAATCCATGCTGACTCCAAGCATGAAACTGTGTGAGTACAGTTTGAGGGACCACTTGTCTATTGGGATGACTGTAGGGTTACTGGCTGAGGGCAAGGCCAGAATCTAGGCCAGGAGATAATTCATTTGGTCATCAACCAACATGAACATTCAGATATAAGAACAGAAAAAGTTTGTATGAGAAACTGTGAACTGTTATACAGTTTTGTTTTTTAAGTTTGTTAAATTTGACAGAATTGAAAAAGTAATAGAATCACCTAGTTCTAGGTCCTCTTTAAATTTTTTATTTTAGTATGTGAATTTTAAAATATTTTGATATTTGAGCACTTTTTTTCTGCATCTGTACCTTCCTACTAACACCACTTTTCTATCTTCTCAGTAGAGACTTCCCTTGTAACAAATAATATTTATGAAAAACAAATCCGTAACTTGACCGTGTTCCCTTCCTTATCACCTCTCTGCCAAGAGTTGGGAGGAGGCTCTCTGACTTCGCAATTGGTCGCTGCATTGATTAAAGTTCTGATGTTTTTCAAAATTGTTTTCCTTTTCATTTTTTTAGTTTTCATGTAAATTGTTCTCCTGGTTTTGTTTATTTTGCTCTATATGATTTTCTATAATTTTCCCCAAGTTTCACTGAATCCTTCACATTCATCACTTCACTTATATTCAGATATCTCAGTGTGTTCAGTCACTCTCCAATGCGCACAATCTTTATTTCTCATTCTTTATTGCTATAAATATCTTTGTACCATTGACTTCTTTTCCATTATCTTTCTGCTCTTTAGATATTGCCTAGTATCGGCTGGTCAACAAGTTTGGGACAGTTTAGTATCTCTTTGGATCTGGTTCCAAAATATTTTTCAGAATATTTGGATTAATCCCCAGCTCCACTAATAGTGTATTAGTGTGTCTGGCCTCCCCGACCTTTGCTACTTTCAGTTCATTTTATCTTTTCCAGTCTGACAGATGGATAGTAACACCTCAGAGTAAAAATATTCACATTTATTGCATTAGTGAATTTTGAGCATTCTTTCAAATGATTATTGATTGCCAACATTTCTCCTTCTGAGAAATACTTATTCATATCATTTGATTCCTTATCCATTGGGGAATGACTCTCATTCTTATTCATGATATCCCAGAAGTCTTAAAGCAGTTAGTAGCTTAAAACTTTTCTAAGATTTTTATACACCCTGTATATTGGTAGTAATTCCATCTATATTTTGAATATCAAGCCTTTGCCAAAGATATCTGCTGCAAAGATTTTGTTCCAGATTCATGAATTCTCTTCTAATTCTAGCTACATTGTTTTTGTTCAAGACTTTTCCACTTTACATGATCAAAATTGTCCATTTAATCTTCTGTGGTCCCATCTGTCCCTTGATGAGTTCATTCTTCTCTTAGCCATAAGTGTAAAATATATCTCCTTCCATATCTCACAACTTATTTTGTATGATATTGCTTTTAATATATAGGTCATGTGTCCTTCAGGGACTTGTGGAATATGATATTCTAAAGTAATTTCCATAATATGTTTAAACATGACTGCATGTGTATAACTTAGATTGCTTGCCATCTTGGAAGGGGGGATGGAAGGAGTAAGGGAGAAAGAAAAAATTTGGAATTCAAAATCTTACAAAAAAATGAATGTTGAAGACTATCTGTGTGTGTAATTGGAAAAAATAAAATATCATTTACATAAAAAATAAAATCATTTCCATGAGACTGTTTTACAACTTTCTCAGATATTTCTGCTCGTGCTCTTAATCCAGTCATTGGTGTCCTTGAGTTTATCAAAGGCTAAATTATTGCGGTCGATTGCTTTCAGGTTTATTTATCTAGTGTGTTCCACTGATCCTCTCCTTTTATTTTGTTATTATTAGTATTTTTGCTAAAGCCATGTAGCTTTGCTGATCACTACCTTTTCTTTAAATTTAAGACTTCATTCTTTCCTATTCTCATTCCTTCCCTTGAGATGACCTTTTGTTCCTCCAGATGAATTTTGTTACTATTCTGGTTAGTTCTAGAAAGCAAGCTCTTGGTAAATTGACTGGTGGTACCTCTTTAACTTAATTTACAAAATATAATTTCCGGTCATGACTCATGATCTCTCCATTTATTTAAGACTGTAGTTATGTCTATAAAGTATAGTTTATCTTTTTACTCATACAAGTGCTGAGCATATCTTATTTAACTCCTGTTGTTTAGTCATTTTGGTCACAAGTCTTTGTGACCCCATTTGGGGTTTTCTTAGCAAAGATCCTGGAGTGGTTTGCCATTTTCTTCTCTAGCTCATTTTACAGATGAGGAAACTGAGGTAAACAGGCTCAAGTGATTTCCCCAAGGTAGTAAGCTAGTAAGACTCTGAGACTAGATATGAACTCAGGTCTTCCAGATTCCCCGCTCAGTGCTCTATCCACTGCACCACCTAGCTTCCACATTATCAGAAAGATTTCTGGTATTTCTATTTGCATATAATACTAGCACTTTGGTTTAGATAGATACTACAATAAGTTTTTTTTTATAATAGGAAAAGTTCTGCTTATTCCAATACTTGTTTTTAACATAAAAACATATTGCATTTTATAAAAGGCATTGTAGGGTTCTATTTAAATAATGGTGGTTTTTAAATTTTTGTCATTATTGTTATATATGTTCCTAAAATTAAACCATCCCTGTTTTTCTTATATCAATACAATCTGGCTAAAGTGAATGATCTTTCAGCAAATTGCTATAGCTTCTCTTGTTAAGGTTTAATGAATTGTTTCAAGATCAAACTGTACCAAAAAACAGCTCCACTAACAATTTATTAGTGTTCCAGTCTTTATAAAATGCCTATACTATTAGACTGTTTGTATTAATAAAAATGAATTGATGAGCTATTTTAATTTCTATTGCTCTTTTAGCATTTTTAATGTGCTTTTCATAGTTTGTATTTCTTCTTTTGAAAGCATTTAACAATACCTACTGACTGCTTAGCTCTTGGGGAATCCCTCAACTTTGTTTTTCCATATCACACAATTTCTCTGTTTGCCTACCTTCTGTTCTTTCAATCCCTCTCATCTCATTGGGAAGATATGCCCCTAATTCTTTCAAAGCGAGCGCTTCCACTTGCCCTGGAGTCAGGAGGACCTAAGTTCCAATATGGCCTCAGATACTTGACATTTACTGGGTGTATGATCCTGGACAAATGACTTAACCCCAATTGCCTTGCTCCTCCCCCACAAAAAAGGGACCCCTTCTATCTGTAGTGTGGATCACATTCCTACCTAACTCCTGAAATGTAGTTCCATAAATCAGCCCTGCTCTTAGATACATCTTTAGTCTCTGCCTGTTTACTGGTTTCTTCCTCCATATAAATATGTTTGGGTATCCTGTGAGCCCCTTCTCTAACGCCCAAAACCCTATACCATTTTTTTTCTTGGACCAGCTATAGTATACTTTCTTTCCATGTCTGGGTCAAACATCTCCAAAGATTGAACTACATTTAGGGTTTTCTTTCCCTGACACCCACTCACTCTGTAATCACCTAGAATTTGACTTCATTCCTCACCATTTCCATCCCTAAAAGTCTGTTTTCTAAAGTTGCCCATGAGTTAAAAGTTGTCTAATCCCATGACCTGAGTTATTCCCTTCCTTTACTCATAGACAGCATTTGACACTATCTGCCTCCTTGAACTTCTTTCTTCCTTGGGCTACTATTATGCTCTACTGTCTCACATCTGACCATTCCAATGTCTCCTTTGTCAGACAACCCTCCCCACTTCCTAAATGTAAGTATTCCCCAAAGTCATAGGAGCCTAGATTTATAGCTGGAAGGGACCACAGGGAACTTGCTATGACACCTTCATTTCAAACTGAAGCCCAGAGAGATCAAACGATTTGTCCAAAATCACAAAACTATTTAGTGACAGGCTTAAGACTTAGAATACATCCTTTTTAAAGTTCAATCCAGTGTGTTCTTTCTTGTGTATTACACTATTAGCAAGGACCTAATTTCATACCATCAGAAAACACTTCACTAACAAGAAGCTATGCTCTGAACCCTTCCTGAGGGCTCTCTCATCCATCATACCATATCAATGAATGCTTACCCTACCAATTCTCATTTTATAAACTCTGAACAATGAAAAGAGTTGGATAAGGGGAAGCAAAGAGCTTTACAAGGGTAGGTTAGGGAGAGAGAAACCCCATTTCTAGGGATTGCCAAGATATTTATGATACACACAGACATACGCACACATACACATATATACATGTATATATATATGTGTGTGTTTACATACATATACATGTATGTGTGTATAGATGTGTATAAAATAATAATTGTTTCTCTTTTACCCAGAAACCTTGAAGGTCTTCCTCTCCCAGTTTATTTATTTTTTTTATTAAAGGGACCATCCCTTGAGCAACTACTTAAAGAAGCCTATTCATTGAATGAGTGTATCTCACTCAAAGTGAGAATGGCATAAGACCTTAGCCTGAAAGGGCCAGGGTCTCCCATTGCATCCTGCATCATCTCCAGTCATCCTGATGAATATCAGGCCACTGGACCCAGATGGTTCAGGAGAAGAAAGTGAGGTTGATGACCTTGCATAGATAGCTCTCCCTCACTCAAATCAAAGACAATTGCCAAGTCATGTCATTACCGTGAAGTCATGGTACTCTTCAAGAGCGAAGGATAAACACAATATGTGTGTGTGTGTGTATACATGTATATTTGTGTGTATATGTGTGTATACATATGTATAATATTAATCTTGTATGTGTGTCTTTTTTTATTTCTTTCTCCACAGGTAGTGAAATCTTTCATTTGGACATGACCCTAAAGCAGTTCAAGAACCCTTCCCACTGTCATATTGCTCAAACACTCTACAGTCAAAAAGACAACTTACTTCCCTCATCAGAAATCCTTTACTGAGATAAGCTCAGATCTGAGTTCCCTTCAACCAGATAAAGTCTAGTGGGGCTAATAGGATTGGAATCGGTGGGGAGGAAGGTAGTCTGGAGAGATGAAAAAGAAATCTCGAAGGGTCGAATTGCTTCAGGGGCTAATTGGACATTTCCTCAATGACCTGTGGATGTGCTCTGATCAGTACATAAAGAGCTAGTGTTCCCTTCTATCACTGGAAGAGATTGATGTTGTGTTATTTTGTTAGACTTCTCTGGGGTTGTGTTACCTCCTTGGATTGGAGGACTATCAATGAAATATTCCTATGCATAACATTAAAGGGGAGAGTATGATTAACAAAGGAGGTGGCTATCAGACTAATGACTTAGGAGATGCTTGTTTAGCACTTACTATATATGTCCTCCTCAATGCCTGATCATGGAACCATGAGCCCTTACATTTCTAAATGTTTTTATATTACCTTAATTTCTCAAAGTGTTCTTCCCTCCTCCACTTCTCTGTGAGTCATCATTTTTAACAAAAGAAAAAAAAGGATGGAAAAACAGTTCAGCAAAACTAACTAAACTAGCTGAGTCTGACACTGAGTTTTATGTCCTATTGTCTTCCCAAACATATACCTCCTATACAGGGAAGAAATGGAATTTTCTCATCTCTTTCTCATCTCTTATTAGGGACGAAGTCCTTGAGACCATAAGTTCTCAAATTCTATGCAAGCATAATATAAGTTGTGTTAGATCTTAAGCTGAGAAGGGTCCAAGAACAAAGCCATACCATGCCTGAGGCCTCAAGACCACATTCCATAAAACAGAATGAACTCAACTCCAGGTGGGCCCAAGGGTGACTCAGGCTAGAACCACAACCTTTCCTTACAAATTCTGGGCATGGTACAAACTGTGTTAGTGGAAGGAACCTCCACAATTACATAAATACTAACCATGGAAGCAAAAGTGGTTGGTTGTGTCTGCGGAGAGCTTTGAATGCCAAACTAAGTTTGGATTTTACTCTACTATTCCCAGGAGACCATTGAAGGTGGGGCTAAATTTTCTGGGATTGTTTAGGTATAAGAGAGAAGGTAGCATAGTATACTGAACTGAGAGTCTGAAGACAGATTCAAGATGAGATCTGTGTGTTTGCTTTGTGATTTGGCCTCAGTCTCTTTCATCTTCCATAAAGGTAAGAAGGTTGAACCTCTCTAACTAAGTTCCCTTGTGGTTCTAACAAATGATGTTTTTGGCTCTGACAGTGGAAGGATCTGAGAAGGAGCAGTGGTGTTTGTTGAACAGATGACACCTATGGGCAGCTCAGAAAACCTAAGTGGAAGCAGAAGAGTCAGAAAAAGTGAATCCCCCAGCAACATATGTCATTAGAATCTTACACACAATAATCTTCTCTTACTGTTCTCCATCATGTCACCTACTCTAATAGGCAGGGAGGAGTTGGACTATTTTTTGTTTGCCTTTTAACTTTTAAAAAAGCCCCAAATTTTATTTATACATTAATATTGAGGATGGAACTTAATTGAAGAAAAAAAGGGGGGGAAATAACATGACCAGGAAAACAATATGAAACAGAATCCTTTTTAGAAGAAAGAAGAGAATACAAGTCATGAAGAAGGGAAAAAGACACACACATACACACACACACACACACACACACACACACACACACACACACGATGAAGGGAAAGAAGTTTGGGCAACCAGGGTCAGAGGTCTCATCTGTAAGTTTCCAGCAGGTATTTTTCAAAGATGTGGAGTTTGTCCAGAGCTTAGCAGTGTGCATGTTCATTGGGCTGTCTATTTTGGATTTTCCCAGTAGGTTTTGGATAGATAGTAGGATGATAGGGTAGATACAGGGTAGACCACTTGTCTTTGACGACACCCAAATAGATATTGCCTTGGATATCCACACTGGGATGGAAACAGAGTATGACAAACTTCATAATGGGAATATTATATAGGTAGCTGCTGGAGAACTTTAGGGAGAGCTTGTACCGAGTTCATACCTCTTCATATATTGTCCCAGCTGCCTCATGAATGATCCCAATCCAATTGAAGAAAATGTCTGACTCTGGGAAGGCAAAGATTCTTGTTTTTCATACATCATTAGGACCATCAATTCCTGCTGTAATATCTAGTCCATAGACCCATGGGCTGTGCCCACCCCAGACTCAGCCCCTTATAAGAGGTGATGGTGATGCTAGCAGCAGTCATCCATATATAAAGGAAGTAGATAGTATAGGTGGGAAAAATGTCTTCACACTGATGGAAATGACACCTTCAGAGTCTGCACACCAGTACTGTTGTCAGTTCTTCCACTGGTCTATCCCTCTTGAGGAGGACTTCATGTTAAAAATCTACCAGCTCTACAATCCTGAGCTCTGGGAATTATATACTAAGTTGTGTGCAAATCTGGAGGAAATGAGAGGGTCATTAGGTCAACTACCTAAGACTTTCACAGAAGCCCAGGCCAAAGACTCAGAGATCAGGGCCAAGAGATCTAATGATTCCAGGGCTGCAGGAACTCTACACTGGAGTGCGGTTGGAAGAAGAGATTTGTTCCAATTTTCAGAATGGTAATTTGTTTGTTGGCACCAACAAATTTCAGGGAGATTTGGGAGCCAAGTCAAGGTCCTCCTGGGCTCTTTCAGGAACAATAGCATGCCCAGCCCAGTCACCTTCAGTAGTTATGTTAGGGTCACCTCAGGCAACTGTAGTGAAAGAGGCAGGGTCCCCAGGAGCCATGGTGGAGCCATTCAGTCTCTCTGGGAGTAGTGACAGGATACTCTAAGTTCCTCTAGCAACCATGCTACCTAAGGCCTCTCTAGTCATGCAGGAACCACCCTAGTCATGTTAGGAACCATGAAGAGGTAACCCCCAGGTACCTTTGAGAGTCATGGAGGTGGCAACAAATCAGCCAAGTTCAGGAACCTTAATATGATCCCTCCAATTAACCTGGAGATCTGAGCTTTGCCCCCCCTTAGTCAGCCTGGGGAACCCTAGCAGGAGTTCCTCTGACAAACTCTCAGGCTGTCTTCGGACCCCTGGCAAGAGATCCTCTAGCAGCCTCTCAGCTATTGGGAGCCCCTTGAATAGCCTCCAAATCCTTGATGGGAGCCCCTCGAACAGCTTCTCAAGAAGCCTGGAGAATCCTGGTGGAAATCCTCAAACATCCTGGAGAAACCATGACAAGTATATCTACAGTACCTTTGGGAACCACACCTGAGGAAATTT
This sequence comes from Potorous gilbertii, assembly GCA_028658325.1. Classification (NCBI taxonomy): domain Eukaryota; kingdom Metazoa; phylum Chordata; class Mammalia; order Diprotodontia; family Potoroidae; genus Potorous; species Potorous gilbertii. The sequence continues at coordinate 182,797,603 of CM053770.1, read as the reverse complement.
TGGCAAGCTCTGGTACCAGCATTGGGTCATTTCTAACTGATTCAACAACCAAGGCTGAGCAATCTCTCAGGGACAAGACCCAAAATGAGTCATCCATAAAACAGGAAACAGGAAAGGCCAAGCTAGTGACTTTCAGGCTAGCTCTTTGCCAGGAGAGGTGCAAGAGAAATGTGAGGAGGCCAAGGCTGGTTTTTTCTCAGGAGAGCAGGAAGGCTTTGAACTCATGTCAAGAGAGTCTCCTGGATACAGTGACAGAGAAACCATTGCTAGAAGAAGCCATATCCCAAGGGCTGTGCTGCAAATATGTGATCCAAGGTCTCCCTATTTTTATTCCCCAATCATGAGACTTAGGGGAAAGTAGATATAGTGTACATTATGTCAGAAACAGAATCAGGACTTCTCAAAGTGAGGAAAAGTCAATATATGTGTGATAAATTCATGGTGGGGACACAGAAGATTAAATGGGTAATGCAGAGGATAGATGAGAGGAGATGGAAAGACCAAACTATTCATATAATCAGAATGTAGAAAACTCAACTAGGAAACCTCCAGAAAGATAATAGGTATGAGAGATTTTCAGGAAATCATTGATAGGTCTTGGTGACAAAAATGTGGCGGGGGTGGGGGGGGGTGGGAAAGGTCAAGGAGTCTACTAAGGTTTTTAGTCCACACAACTAGAATGGTGATACCATGAACAGAAATAGAGAAATCAAAAAAAGAAGGTGGGCATGATTTGGGGGATAGAGCAGGGTAGTATAAGGGGTGGTGATGGAGGAAAATTATTTAAATTTAAGACAGGTAAAGTTGAGTTTGAGGTCATGGTGGGATATGGAAGCAAAGATACCCTACAGTTAACTGGAAATGTGAACTAGTTTGGGAGAGATCATAGAAGTAAAAGGTAAAACTGCATCCATAGGAATAGTTGTGATCTCCAAAACTGGAATTGCAGCAATGAATAAGCTGAGGACTCATTAGAGGATATAGGGGAGAGTCACATATGAAATTTGGGAAAGATACAAGTACAAATCTCTCTCTCTCTCTCATTCTATTGAAGTTTAGGGGTGCTGGAACCCCAAAATAGCAACATGCAAGTCCTGCCTAAATGAATGAGACCTAATCCTTCTTTCAGCCAAAATAAAATCGGGTTTGAGAGTAACAGACAATGAAGGACTGGGCTAGGTCAAAGGTAACTGAGATTTGGGAGATTGGCCATAGATAATGGAAGGCCAGTTGAGAACATTACAACCTCAGGTGAAATCCAATGACTTGATCAAGTAGGACAACTCAAGGACAATTCAAGAGGGTTTCCAGAGTCAATACCATGTCAATCCCCTCCATAAATTCCAGCCACTCTTCTAGGATAAAATATAAAACCATCTATTTAACTTTCAAAACCCTTCACAACCTGGCCCCTTCCAACCTTTCTAGTCTTTTTACACCTTACTCTTCATCACATATTCTGAAATTCTGTGACACTGGCCTCCTTCCTGTTCCTCTCATTAGAGATCCCATTTCCCACCTCCCTGTATGTTCACTGGCTATTCCCATTCCTGCACTGCTCTCCAACCTCATCTCCACCTCTTGACTTCCTTCAAGGCCAGCTAAAATTCCATCTTCTATGATGGTAGATAATAGGATTTCTTCTTTTTCTATTTTGCAAACCATCTGTGTAATATTGGAATTAATTGTTCTTTGAATGTTTGAAAGAATTCTCTTATATTTTCATTTGGTCCTGAGAACTTTTTTTTCTTCCAAGAGTTCATTTGTGGTTTATTTAGTTTCTTTTTCTGAGAGTGGGTTTAAATTGTCTGCTTCTTGCTCTGTTAATCTGAGTGTTTTAGACTTTTGTAAAAATTCATTTCATTTAAGTTGCCAATTTTATTGGTAGATAGTTGGACTAAATATCTTCTAATAGTATCTCCTTTATTTCTACTTCATTTGTTGTGATTTTTCTTTTTTCATTTTTTATGATGGCAGTTTGGTTTTCCTCTTTTATTCATATTTTAACTATGTTCTCTTTTTTAAAATAGTTCATAGTTTTATTTATTCAATTTTTATACTTTCCATTTTAGTAATGTTTTTGATTTTCAGAATTTCTATTTTGGTGTGGTTTTTTTCATATATTGTTTTTCTAGGTTTTTGTTTTTTAGTCTTATACCCAAGCTATTGATGTAGACTCTCTTTTGTTGTTAAAGAGCTTAAGAATAAAATTTTCCAACTGATTTGAATACATCCCACAGATAGTAAGTAGTACATGGCCTCATTGTTGGTATAATATTTAATGAAATGATCTACCATTTCAAAATTTGTTCTTTGGCCCACCAATTCTAGGATTGTTATTTAATCTACAATTAATTTTAATCCTTTCTTCAATGGCCCTTTAAATTAAAAATTATTGTATTGTGATCAGCAAAGGATGTGTTAATATCTGACTTTCTGGTCTGTTTCATGAGGTTTTAATGCCTTGATATATGGTCAATTTTTTAAAAAAATGCCTTGCATAGCATACAAATAAACACACACACACACACACACACACACACACACACACACACACACATTCGTTTCTTTTCCTATTCAACAACCACCACTAATTGTCTTAGCTAATTTTTCTAAATTCCTGTTCAGATTCTTAATTTTTTTTATTACATTTGTCTAGATCAAAAGACTAGACATTAAGATTCCCCACTATTATAGTGTTGCAAAGTTTAAAACTGATTTTAATCCTATTTTGCTAAAACTTAATCAATCTAGATTTAATATTTCTTTTTATGTTTCCTTCCTCATAAACTTCACCCATACTCCAGAGAAGTTGCAGAAAGGTCAAACCTTTGTCTTATAATTACCTCCACTTTTGTACCCCACCCATCATCTAATTTCCAGAAAAATTTTATTAACCTAAAAGGTCAAATCTCAACAATGTAAACTATTTTAGTAATTCCCATTGCCTGAAGACTAATCCCATTGCCTACAGACAATTCCCATCACCTGCGAACCTTTGTCTTGTGATTTGGATCATATCTTGGCTTTGTCAAGGGGGTTTCAGAAGGAAAGGTCCAAATTATGTAATCTTAATTCTAAATATGTCATTGATTGCCAATCAGAAGAAGACATACCTATGTTGCTTGAGTGTTTACTCTGTCATCTTGCTAATTGTTAGAAAAGACCCTGGCAACCCTTACTCAAGGTCTTTTGTCATTGAGAGAGGTCATTGATCCAATTTATTGGTTGTTGTTTAGCACCTTATCTCCCAGTTTGCCTTAATTTCTACTGTTACTATTACTCCCTGTGGTTTGGTTAGCTTTTCCTTTAAGTATTTAAATGTCATTCTATTTAGTGTATATATGTTAAATATTGCAATTAATTTATTGTCCATAGTTCCTTTCATCATGATGTATTTTCCACTTATACATTTTAAAGTCTATTTTTGCTGTAGCCTGGGCTGAGATCATCACTGCTTCTTCTGCTTTTTTCTGCGTTCAGCTGAAGCGTAATAGATTTTGCTCCCGCTCCTTATTTTAATGCTGTATGAATCATTTCAAGTGTTTCAAGTTAATCATGTTTCAAGTGCTTCTTTTAAACAGCATATTGTTGGGTTCTGCTTACCAATCCATTCTGCTGTGCTCTTCTGTTTTATAAGGGAAGTTCATCCCATTCACATTCACAGTTACAATTATTAGATGTGTTTTTCAGTCCATCCTATTTCCTTATATTTCATTCTCTGAAGAAAATTGTGAATAATGTGAAGTGAAACAGGAGTCTTCTGCACAGCTTCTTTTTCTCTACTCTTTTCTTTCCCTCACTCAGAACCCAATCACCAGTTCTTTCCAAGTCTTCTTTTAAACCATTCTTCACAATTCCCTCTCTGAGTTTAGGATTTGTTTTGCTTATGACTAATCTCTTCCTAAATCTACCATTACTCCTATTCAAATCACCTTCGTCTATCCATCTTCTCTCCTGTTTCACTGTTAGGTGTATTTCTGTGACAAATTTTGTATATGTGCTCTACCCTTCTTTGAGCAGTTCTGATGAAAGTTAGGTTCCAGTGATGCTTACTCCTTTATCCTTAATTTTTAAAAACATTTACTTTCATACCCTGTATGTAAGGCAGATTTTAGGGTAAGTAAGGTAGATTTTAGCATGTGTAAAGTGAATTTTTGTTATTATTTCTTAGAGTTCAGTTTCCCAGGATCCATGTCCATAACAATTTCTCGTTCCCAGGTATTAGATATGAGTTGCCACAATTATGGTTCAAAACATCTCCACCATGCTTGTGTAGCATTATATGATGATAAATAATATAAACATCTACTGTAGCTGTGCAATGAGATACAGGGACATAGTGATGTAAACTTGTGAGGCTATTGATGGCAATATGCCTTTTTGGTCTGTTGCCCTATAAAGCAAGTGATCATTGGTCAGTGAATGGGGAACAAATGCGGTCCGTCCTTGATCAGCCCCCATCAAAGATTAGGGGGAATCTGTGTTGCCTCAACTAGCCCTCATTGAGGCTTGAGGGGATTTAGGGGAAGCACAAGTTGTTCCTGTCTCAACTAAACCCGTCAAGATGGAGGGAAACTACCTACTGCTTCTCACAAGTCCCGAGTGAAGGGTGATTAGGGAATGACATAGGAGTTATGCTTCCATTATCAGCAATTCTCTTCTGAGAAAACTAGACTAGAATAAAGATTATTAACTCCTTCTTAGGGATTTTCCTGTCTGCCCAGACCATGTGAACTTGTGCTAGCAGCCCTTCCATTTGTTGTGTTTATCTGTCTTACAGCCCCCCCCAATAATGTGAGGTCTGTCCCCATTTCTTCTCTAACAATCTTTCCACCTTTTCTTTTTTCTTTTAAAATCATTAAATTTAACAAAATCACTGCCAGACTCTGTCATATTTAACTCCTTCTCTAACCTTTGACGAGGACTAAGGTTCTGATGAGTTACTTGTCATCCTTCAAATACACTCATTAGATAGAAACATATCACCTTGATAAACTCTCTTCTAGATTTACTTGCATTTACTTTTTATTTTTTTCTTTATGTTTGCATTTCAGAGTTTTTGCTCTGCTCTAGAATTTTAAGAAGGAAAGCTTGAAAGTTCTCTATTTCATTACAAGTCCATTTCCTCTTCTGCCAACCCCTTTATACTCAAATTTTGTGGGAAAGTTATTCTTGGCTGTATGCCTTTCTCTTTTGCCTTTTGGAATATCATAATCCATGTTCTCCCCTTTCTTAAGGTGGTGGCTGCTAAATTTTGTGTAATATTGACTGTAGTTCACCAGTACTTGAACTCTTTATTTCTGACTGTTTGTATTATTTTTTCTTTGACTTGGAAGCTCTGGAATTTGGCTATGATATTCCTGGAAGTTATTTGGTCTTAACTCCTATTAGTTTGTCTTAGTCCCTGGTTGTGTTTGTCCTTCATTCTTGAAGAGGACCATAACATCAAGACGATAACATGACTTGCAGTTGACTTTGATCTGAGTGAGGGAGGGCTATGCAAAGTCACCAACCTCACTTTCTTCTCCTGAGTCATCTTGGTCCAGTGGCCTGATATTTATCAGGATGGCTGGAGATGGCCCAGGATGCAATGTGAGACCCTGGCTAAGATCTGATCACATTCTCACTTTGAGTGAGAAACACCCATTCAATGAATAGGTTTCTTTAAGTAGTTGCTCAAGAGACAGCCCCTTTAATCAAAAGAAAAAAAAAGCTGGGACTCTCAGGGTTCCTGAGCAAAAGAGAAACAATGACTATTTAGTAGTTACAATCACTCTTTACTAGGTGGGTGAGGAGTTCCAGTCTATGAGCTCCAGAGTGAATTGGGTTTAAGACTTGATCTTTGAGCAAGAAATGTAGCCAGTAAACCCAGAGGAAAACAGGCAGCTTTGGGGCATGGAGTGTACCTTCTCCTGGATAGAACACCGAAAGAGGAGGAGGAGGAGGAGAGGAGCTCACAGGTTGTGTTTGTCCTTCGTTCTCAAAAAAGACCTTGACACCAAGATGATGACTTACAGTTGACTTTGATTTGAGTGAGGGAGGGCTGTGCAAGGTCACCTGTCTTAGTCCCTATTAGTTGTTCATTTTGTAGATGAGGAAACTGAGGTCCAGAGATGTCAAATGAGTTGTCTAAAGTCACAGAATTAGAGAATGACATGCTTCTTTTGTTTGTTTTTGTTTTTGTTTTTTGGGAGGCAATCCAAGTTAAGTGACTTGCTTAGGGTCACACATCTAGTAAGTATGTGAGGCCATTTTTGAACTCAGGTCCTTCTGACTCTAGAGCCAGGGCTTATCCACTAAGCCATCTAATTGCCCCAGAACACCTATCTCTTGTAGCTTAACCCAGTGTCCTTTCTCTTGTACTGTACCTTGGGCTAGAACCTGATTCCATTCCATCAGAGAGCCCTCCCCATGCCACCAACAAATAGCCCCAACCCAAACTCTCCCTGAGAGCTCTTTAACCCATGACTATTTCTTGAAATGCCATATTCTAAAATTGAGAAAGGGTCCCACATGTACAAAAATATTTATAGCAGCTCTCTTTGTGGTTGCCAAGAACTGGAAATCAAGGGGATGCCCATCAATTGGGGAATGGCTGAACAAGTTATGGTATATGAATGTAATGGAAGACTATTGCGTTATAAAAAATGATGAACAGGAAGACTTCAGAAAGGTCTGGAAGGATTTATATAAACTGATGCTGAGTGAAAGGAGCAGAGCCAAGAGAACTTTGTACACAGCAACAATGACAGTATGTGAGGAATTTTTCTGGTAGATTTAGTCCTTTACAGCAATGCAAGGACCTAAAACTTTTCCAATGGACTCGAGGCAAAATGCCTTCCACATTCAGAGAAAGAACTATGGAACTGGGTCGATGAATGAAGCGGATCATTTTCTCTTTGCCATGTTTTGTTTTGTTCTATGGTTTCTCCCATTCATTTTAATTCTTCTATGCAACATGACTAAGGTGAAAATGTATTTATTTAATAAGAATGTACATGTAGAACCTATATGAAATTGCATGCTATCTTGGGGAGGGAGGGGAGAAGGGAGAGGGAGGGAGGGGAAAAAATCTAAGGTACCTGGAAGTGATTGTAGAAAACTGAAAACAAATGAAATAATTTTTAAAAAATGAGACAAAACAAAAAAAGAAATGCCATATTCTTCTGTGGAAGGAATTCCCATTTTTGTAATAATAATATATGTGTAACGAATATACTAAAAAAATTAGATTTTTCAGAATTGCCTTTTCTAGCTTGTCAGACTCACAATGCAACCTGAACTGATCAATCAGACTTTGACAAGGCTAACCTTCACTGGTGTCTTTCTGCCTGCATACCTGAAGGGAATCAAATCAAAGATTGTAGATCCTGTTCCCATCACAGAACTCAGGTCCTACGACCCACTGAGTAATGGCCCCCAAGGACTCAAGCAATAGTGTTCCCACAAGACTCCAGAATTGCTGTATTGTCTTCCATTTGTGGGTTTGTCCTGGGAAAGCACTCTGGCCCTGGGAATGATTGCTTGTAATTCGCCTCCCCCTCTCCTCCCCTTTCCCTACTTGTGATTTATGTATGTAATCTCTGTCTTCACTTCTGCAAGGTGGAATACTGATCAGGAGAATTCCTGATTTGCAAATCTGTTTCTCATAATGAAACTAATTAATTAAATGCCTACCTACCTGATTACTGGCACTTTGTCTCTGACCTGCTGTTTTATCATTCTCAGGTTAGAGATTGATTCAGTAAAATCCTGTTAACACTTCCGATTCCCATTTTGGAGACTTTAAACAGTGCATGGGTTTGGATAGGGGGAAGAGATGAGATTTACGAGGCATAGGCTGGTGAAAGAAATTTCATTTCTGGGAACTGCTTATATATTTTATTTATTTCCTTTTTTTCCCCTTTCCCTTGTTTCTTCCCCCAGATATGGTAAAGTTTTCCACTTGGACATGAACTTCAAGAGTCTCCAGAACACAAAAATTTTAAAAGACAAATGTTAAAGAAAAATTTTATGTGTAATTAGAGGAAAAAAATAAAATATTTTTTTTTAAAAAAAGAGCTTCCAGAATTCTTCTCGCTACAGTATTGCTTAGAGGCTATTTAAGTCCTCTATTAGACATTATTCACTGGCATAATATTGGGGACTGTGTTCCCTTAGGTAAAGCCAATGAGGTAATCCACAGAGGGGAACAAGGCTAAGCAAACCCAAGTGGAGGCAGAAAAGTCAGAAAAAGTGGGTCCTCTAGCAAAGTGATATGATCTTCCAAACAATAATCTCCTTTTATAGTTCTCAATAATGTCACTTATCCTGATAGAGAACAGTCAGTTATTTTTGAATGGGGTAATTGGGACTTGCAAAGAGGGTTTCCTCAGCCCAGGGAGGGAGCTTAGGTTGGTCTTTGGGGCTCTTCTGGGTGCATACTATGTGAATGAAGCAGCAAAGAAAGTGTTCCTCGGAAACTCAATGTTACCCTTGTTTTTGATTTTTGGTCCGTGTTTTCTTTCACAATGTGGATAATATGGAAATGTTTTGCATAGCTGCACATGTGTAATCTATATCAAATTGCTTGCCTTCTCAAGGAGGGGTAAAAGAGAGAGAGAGAGTTTGGAACTCAAAAAAATTTTTTTTAAAAAGAATGTTTAAAACAGTTTACATGTAATTGAAAAAAAATAAAATTAAAAAGAAAGAAGAAAAAATAGGAAGTGTCTAGTTCCAACCCCACTCTTACCCGTTATGTTACAAGCACACTGGGGCCCACTGGGATGAAGTGATTTGCTTGATGTCATATAGATAACTTAACAGCCAAACTAGGATCCAGACACAGCTCAGCCTAATTACAAAATCCAGTGTCTCTGCTCTTTAGTTGTGCATGTGCGTGTGTGTGTGTGTGTGTGTGTGTGTGTGTGTGTGTGTGTATGTGTCTTTCACATGAGAAGAGAGCTGGTAGAGGATTGTGAAAGGACTTAGAATCAGGTGGGCCTGGAATGACCTCACTCTCTGACCCTCAATTTCCTAGCCTATAACTTAGGGTTCACAACTGCCTCACACAGTTGCTATGAAGTTCAAATAAGATAAATTTGAAAACATTAGAAAAATGTCTTATTCTGCTCCCTCAAAGATTTATTTCTTCTTTTTTTGGGGGGGGGGTGCAGGGGTGACATCTTTCTTTCAATGGTCTTGTCTTTTTTAGCTCTGTTTTTGTTAGACAAGGACAAGAAAGAGTCTCCAACTTCCTGGGAAGGGGGATAACAGGAATATGACCCATGCACCTTTCTTTCCTGCAGTCCTCTCCTGAATTGACACTAAATTATATCCCCATGTGTGGGACTCCATGTCTCCATCTCCATCTCTGACCATTTCTTGTCCTTGGCTCTGTCTTCTGCTTCTTAGGTCATGGCTTTGGACAACTCAAAAGGTCAGCCATAGTGTAATGAAGATCCAGCAGATGCCTATAGAGTGGGGTTGATCAAATGGTGAGAATGGTTGGGAAAAAATTGCTTCACCCTGATGGAAATGGTACCTTTGGAACTTGCATATCACCTCTGCTGCAAGCACTTCCACTGTTCTTTCTTGACTAATGAGACTGTGGTGTTAAAAACCTACCAACTCTACAATCCTGAGCTCTAGGTGCTAGACCAGAGGTATGTATAAAGTGGGAAGAAATGAGAGGGGCAGAGGAATCATCAAGTCCATGATGGAGTTGAGGGTGTGGAAACAATAACTAATGTTTGAAATGTCCTACGGTTCCTTTCCACTCTTAGATGATGAGTTTCTAAACACTGGAGAAACGCACACAAGAGAAGGTAGAAGTGACGATAGGGAGAGACTGGGATGAGAGTAGGGCAACAGAAACCTGAGAAAGAGAATAGGGGAATAGAGGTAGCAGGGGATTGGGTCGAAGTGAGGATAATATGTTTAAGCAAAGTCTCCCTAGAAGCAGAAGTTGAAACTAAAATGGAAAATGGCACAAGACTATTCATACTACCCTTGAGTGACATCAATTCCGTGAAGCCTTCTCAGGAGTGGAGGACCTGGGAAAGTCCACCACAAAAAGAAATAAAAAAAGTCCTGGGGGAAGGAATCTATTTTGCCCTTGATGCCAAAATTTCATCTATTTCCTTGGAATAAATATTTCTCTATGGTTGAGTCATGGTGCTAGCCAAAGTGCTGATTGAAGAAAAGTCTCTTAGTGAACCAGACTTGAAGATTCCACTTCTTAAGCCAGATGGACAGGAATGTGACTCCTAGATGGGCAATGTGGACATATGAACCCACTTCCCTATTTGCTCTTAAAAGGGGGGGGTTCCCCCTAATCTATACTTGCCAATTTACCTCTTCCCTATCAATCTCTGACACAAAAAACCAGCATGTATAGTGAGGAAACCCATTTATCTAAGCAAATATCAAACAGAAATTGGGTAAGTTCTATGAATCAGAAAAGGGACTAGAGCCAAGATTGTGAAGTAAAGGCAGAGATTTACCTGAACTCTCCCAAATTCCCCTCTAAACAATTTTAAATTAACATCTTAAATTGAATTCTGGAGGGGTAGAACTAACCAAAGGTCAAGGTGAAGCAATTTTTCCAGCCCAGGACAACTTAGGGGGTCAATAGGAAAGGTCTATCTCACTGGGATAGTGGTGGGGCCTAAAACCCAGAGTGAAGAGCTGCACAGTGAAATTCTCACTGGAGTCCGAGCAACAGAACCGTGGTGATAGTTCAGCTGCAGCAGCAGCTTTGGAAGCTCTCAGCTCACAGATAGTAGGGGGTTGGACAATTTATTAGTAAGAGATTACAAGAGACTCTGTTGCAGGACTCTGTTCTATTGCCAATACACAGTTCCCAGGTTGAAGAGGAATATTAGTTCACTAGTGATTAGGGCTGCAAGGGTGCAGGTCACAACTCCAGGGCAGAAAAGTATGCTTGTGGTCACTCACAAACCTGAGAATAGGCAAGGAAAGTAGTGACCACACCTTTCCTTAGATTATACCATCTTAGACTAACCAAAAACTTACAGAACCCCATAACTAGCTCTGAAAACAGTAGCACAAAAAACTTGAAGCTTGGGACAGCACCCTCTCCATTCCAAGAGCAGAACCCAAATGTAACATAAAGATATAAGTTAAGAAATAGTCTGGAAAAATGAACAAATAACAAGAAAAAGAACCCGACCATAGAAAATTACTGTGATGACAAGAGCAAGACACATACTTAGGAGAAAACAATGAAGTCAAAACAGCTACATGCAAAGCTTCAAAGAAAAATGTGAATTGGTCATAGGACCAAAAAAAATATTCTTGGAAGAGCTCAAAAAGGATTTTGAAAGTCAAATAAGAAAGTCAGAAGAAAACTTGGGAAAATAAATGACAGTAAAGCAAGAAAATTATGAAAAGAGAATCAAACAGGTACCAAACAAAACAGGTAAAACAGGTACCAAAAAAAAATACTGAAGAAAAAACACCTTAAAAAACAAAACTGGCCAAATGGTAAAAGAGGCATAAATATCCACTGATAACTCCTTGAAAAGTAAAATTGGCCAAATGGAAAAAAAGATACAAAAATTCACTGGAGAAAATAATTCCTTAAAAATTAGAATTTAGCTAGTGGAAGCTAGTAACTCCATGAGACACCAAAAAAACAATAAAACAAAATCAAAAGAATGAAAAAATAGAAGAAAATGAGGAATATTTCATTGGAAGAGGTAGAATGAGGTAAATAATGAAAGAGCCTTAAAAGGAACAGCTTTTACAGTGAAAGGGAAGGGAATGGTGGCAGGTAATGTTTGAACGTTACTTTCATCAGAATTGACTCAAAGAAGGAATAACATACACACTCAGTTGGATATAGAAATCTACCTTGCCCTACAGGGAAGTAGAATGGGAGGAGGATAAGAGGAAGAGGGGATGATAGGAGGGAAGGCAGATTGGCAAGATGGTGGTTAGAAAATACCAGAAACAGATTTCAGAAAAACTTGGAAAAACTTACATGAACTGATGCTGACTGAAGTAAGCAGAACCAGGAGAACATTGTACACAGTAACAGCAACACTGTGCAATGATCAACTTTGATGGACTTGGCTCTTCTTAGCAATACAATGATCTAAGACAATTACAAAACATCATGATGAAAGAACACATCCAGAGAAAGAACTATGAAGTCCAAATGCAGATCAAAGCATAAATCCACCCTTTTTTTGTCATTGTTTTTCTCTTTCTCTTGATTTTTCCCTTTTGTTCTGATTCCTCTTTCACAACATGACTAATGTGTAAATATGTTTAATATGATTGTATATGTATATATAGATTACTATATCATATTGCTTGCCTTCTTGGGAAGGGGAGAGAAGAAGAAGGGAAGGAGAAAAAAAAATTGGAACTCAAAATCTTAAAAAAGTGAATGGTGAAAACTTTCTTTACATGTAATTGGAAAAAAATAAAATACTATTTTTTAAAAGCCCCCCAAAATGCCATCAATGCCATAATTTGTTTTGCTTGAATACATGTGTTTCTAACAGATTTTGTCTTTTATCCTTTCCCAATGGGGGTGGAGACGAGAGAGAGAAATTTTTTAAAAAAAAGTAAATGCCAGAAAATACACAGGAGTGAATATACTCTCTAGCTGGCAGTGATATATCAGAGCTCAAACTAAACAAGAGGATCAATTTTACCCAGAGATCTATTCTAGCAATCTCCAGGGAGGCAAGCTGGAGTAGGAGCTTACTGAGAAACCAGCTTCCCCTATATATCCACTACTTCTCTCTTTATATGTTTCTCCCAAAAAATATCTGAAACCACATCTCCAAAAATTTCTGGAGCCCATTTGATTTCATTCCTTATGCTGGAATGCACCATCATATTACACTCAGTATTCTCTCTGCCAGTCTGGAGTCCCAATTCTCTCCATATAAGCAAAATGCAGCAGGCTTGACTGGAAGCCCAGTGACAAAATATTTCTCCAAAAGGCCTGGGACATGGTGTCACAAATGCACACACCATCCAGAAGAAAAATGCACATGTCTAGGAAAAACCTGCTAGGAGCAATTTGTTCTGGAATACACATAGAAGGTCTATTTTGAGACGTACCTGTGCAGGGCTATATGTGAGAGAGGATATTTCAGGTAGGGGGATCAATGAGCCAAGATGGGAAGTTAGAACAAATAGAGCAAGTGCAGCATATATTTGGGATAAGGAAGAATGTGACTTGACTACACATGTGTGTTATTGTTCACAGCCTCAGAGAAGGATGACCTTTTCCAGGCAGCTTCTTTTCTTGCCCCCCCTCCTCTTGCAACAGGGTAAGAGATGCTAGGGTTCCTGGAAGGTGCATGAAGCCTACGGCCTGGCACTATGCCTGTGGTTACGACTGGCCCTGCCCCAATTGTGGCTGGGTGTGGAGAAAGTCACTGGGTGGAGACTGGTTCCTGGAAGGTTGGCCCCCTAGGTTCCTACTGACTACTGGACAAGCTCTCTTCTCATCCCTCGGAAAGTCGTCACTTCAACTCTTATCTTGTGTCCTATCCTTTACATCCCAGTTATTCTAAACACATAGGCTAGGTTCAACTCATTGATCCTCTGGGGATTTCTGACTTCAGAATTTCTGCCTACCTTCTAGACTTGTAGGTTTCTTCTCTTAGGATGTTCTAGACTTTCTCATATTGCTGTAGATCCTTTCTAAAATCAGTGGTCATTTCTAGGATTAGAAGTAAATGGAAATTTTAGATATCATAAGTTAAGGACTTCAACATGAAGTCTTCTGGCTGGGGACCAGTTGCTTCCTCCAAGCCCTAAGATCCTGAAAGTTCCAGAATGTATGACCTTTGACTTCCCTTAGGCTCAAAGTTAAGGAACGTGTTTCTGATCATCCCTTCCCTCTTCATCTTCCATCTGTAGACTTGGAAACTTCCTGGACCCGAGGTCCCAGTTGTCTTACACAAGCGAGGATTTAAACCAGTATTAGAGCCTGGGCCTCCTGTCCTCTGGATCTCTGCTCTCTCCATTCCCAAAATAAGAGGACCTTCATACTGCTCAGAGCCCTAGCTTCTCTTTCCACCACCTCCCTCTGCCCCTGGGTAACCACCCTGGCTCTGTGCACTCAGGATAAAGCCCCAGCCCTCCCCTTGTCCCTTGTGGCTGCCTCCCTTTTCCGTCTGTTGAGAGAGGAAGCCAGGGGGGAGTCAGGGCCTGCCCTGCAAGAGCACTGATAAAGAAGCAGCCCATGTTCCCACCTCCTGGGGCCACTGTGGTCAGGAAGGCTGACTCCCTACAAGGACACCCTCCTCCTCCCCCACTCCACCCCACACTCTCCGCCCTTCTCGGGAAGCTAGTTGCATAACCAAGGAGGGTATTTGGCAACATTTCTTGTGGTTTGATGTCAGGGTGTGTGTGATGGAGGGAGTGACAGAAGTCATCTCTTAGGAAGGGACAAAACAGGCGGAGAATAGCTGAATTAGGTACAGAAAGGGAAAGACCCTTGGGGCCTAGCGTCTAGTTCTCTTTCTGCCACTTACTGTGTGGTCATGGTCAAGTCCTTTCTAGCTAGTGTCCTCACCTAGAAAGTAGAGGCAAGGCTAAAAGGTCCCTTGTAGGATTTTAGAGTGCTTCTACTGTCCTTTGTTCTTTCTGAATCTTTCTCAGTCTACATCTCTGTTCATCTTTGTCTCACTGGCATCCTTTTGCTCAGTGATCCTCTGTCATCATGCATGTCTCTGCTTCTTCAAATATTTATGAGGCATCCACTATGTGCAGGATGCTCAGAGTGAGCATTTGGAATCTTTCATTCAAAAATGGAAAAAACAAATCTGCTCTCAAGAAGTTGGCAGTCTAATAGGGGTGTCCTCAAATTCTGTGACCTACTCCTTCATGCCTTCTCAGGGGCAGACATAGGGTCTTTATCCCTGTCCATACATCGGGATGGTCAAATCTGGATCTCAATTATGACTCACAAGCATTCCACTTTCTTCGTTAAAAACTGACAGTCATCTCTACGATCCTAACCTCTTATCCTTCCACCTATGCCTATTCCTCACTCCTCCTAGAGCAATTTTCCATCCTCATTGACCTCCACCCCTCAGAATTTCCTAAGACTGTTACCGTTGCTTTGATTTGCCTTTCTTTCCAATCCTGACCCCATAGCTAGCCAAAGAACTCAATGTTGTCTTCTAGTCTCAAATCCCTTGCCCCTTTTTCCTTTGCCCTACATCACTCCCTCCTCTGGCTTCTCCACTCCTATATACATGCTACTGAATAGATCTAGAAGAAGTCACAACCACGCTACCTGGGTACATAGTCAATTCATGTCATCTAGCTTCAGCAAGGTAGTCCTTCGATTCTTACTAATAGCTTCCCCATCTTACTCTAGGCAAAAGTTTTTAAACCTTGTCCTTCCTCCTCCTTTCCCAACTCTCCCTTCTCTTTTTCTCACATGAAGACCTGGTTTCTTACTGTACTGAGAAAGGCTGTTAGAGATAATTTCCTTCTTCTCTCTGTTAATACTGAAATTCGTTAATATCATACACACACACACACACACACACACACACACACACACACACACACCACTCTCTTTCCCTTTCTCTACTCTGACAATGAGCTAGACTTTCTCCTTGACAAGGCCACCCACTCTGTATCTGTTTGCTCCCATCCTCTCGTCTTTCTCAGCACATTGCAACCTCACTCATCCCCTCTTTCTCTTTACTCTTCAACTTCTGGCCATCCACTGGTTCCTTCTCTACTGCCTTCAAACATGCCACCCACTCAATCTAGTGTCCTATATTACTGTAGCTGTTGTCATGTATGACTCATCATGACTCCATGGGCATTTGTCTATGGGGTTTTCTTGGCAAAGATACTAGAGTGGTTTGTTATTTAAATCCTTCTCCAGGGGATCACCTTTTTGTCAGTGATTAAGTGACTTGCCTAGGGTCCTACAACTAAGAAGTGTCTGAGGATAGATTTGAAGTTGAGTCCTCTAGCTCTCTGTCCACTGAGCTACCTACCTGTCTCATTGTCCTATCTACTTCCTCCCTTTCTTAGCCAAAGTCCAAGAAAAAACTAACTAAACTCAATGTCTCCATTTCCCCCATTCGATCTTGTGATCTAGCTTCTGATATTATCATTCAACTGAAATTGCTTTCTCCAAAGTTACCAATGATTTCTTAGTTGCCAAATCTAATGACTTTTTTCTCAATTGTCCTCCTTCTTGACTTATCTGTAGTATTTTACCGTGACCATTGTCTCCTCCTGAATAAATTCTTCTCTCTGGGCTTTGATGATACTGCTCTCCACTGGTTTTCCTCTTACCTGTCTTACCTGTCCTGCTAAATCTCCTTTTGTGATTCACCATACAGATCATGCCTCTTACCCATGGGTGTTCCTCAAGATTCTATCCTAGGCCCCCTGCTCTTCTTTCTTGATGATCTCATCAACTCCCTTGGAGTCAATCATTTTCTCTATGCTGATAATTTCCAGATCTTATATATCTAGCCCCAGTCTCTCCCCTGAGCTTCAGTCCAGCATCATTAATTGCCTATTGGATATTTCAACATCCTAGAAACATCCCAATTTCAACATGTCTAAAACAGAACTCATCTTTCCCTCAAAACCCTCTCTTCTCCCACACTTCCCTATTTCTATAAAAAAAAAAACCCTACCATAATTCCAGTCTCCCAGATTCACAAGCTGACTCCTCATTCTCTCTTACCCCATAGATTCAATCAATTGTCAGTCTTGCCATTTTACTTCCACATCTCTCAGTCTGAGCCCTTTTCTAAACTGACACATCTACCACCTTGGTTAGTTACCACCCTTATGACCTCTCAGCAAGATGATTACAAAGACTTCCTAATTGTCACCCCTGCCTCAAGTCTCTCTCTACTATGGTCCATCCACTATACCACTACTAATTCCATTTTCTTTAAATCTGGCCATATACCTCCCTTATTCAATCATTTCTAGTGACCTCCCCCACATTGCCTCTAAAATAAAATACAAATGTCTGGTTTTAACTTTTAAAGCCCATCACAACCTGGCCCTACATAATCTATCATTCTAGCTTCATCAGATACTACTTCACCTCACATACCATGGAATCCTAAAAACTGGTCTTCTCTCTGTTCCTCACACTTGATGTTTCTCTGCACCTGGAATACAATCTGTCTAGATAGTGCAGTGAATAGAATGCAGGAAGGAGGAGACCTGAGGAAGACCTGAATTTAATTCTGGTCCCAGACGCTTTCTAGTTGTGTAACCTTGGACAAGTCATTTAACCTCTGTTTGCCTCAGTGTCTTCAACTGTAAAATGGGGATAACAGTACCTATCTCACAGGGTTGTTAGGATCAAATGAGATGATATTTGTAAAGTGCTTAGTACAGTGACTGGCATATAGGAGGCACTTTATAAATGCTTATTTTTCTCTCTCCTTTGAGCAAGATCTTCTGCGTGGAATCTTTCCTGATACTCCCACTATTAGTGCTTTCCCTGCCTAACTGTCTTGAATTACTTTGTGTATATTTGCATTTATTCTCTTTATATTCATTCTGCATATACATACCGTATGTGCTTGTCATCTCCCATAATAGACTACAAAGTCTTTGCAAGTTGGCATTATTTATTTCATTCATAGTATTTGTATCTCTAGTGGCTAGCACAGACTGGGGCCCAAAAGATCTGTGATTTCTTTTCTGCATAGCTTCTCCCAATATTAACAAGGATTTGGCTTTAGAGAGTCCATAACTGAAAATTCCATCACCTTGGGGCCAGTCTGGTGATGAGTTTGTCTGATGTAGTACAGGAAAAGCTCCAAACAAACAGCCTGAAAGCCAGAGATACATAAAGAAGCAAAAAGAAAGGTAGGTCTTGTCCTCAGGAAGCTTAGCAACTCATAAAAGGCAGTTGAAGAGCAAGGGTGGGGAGGTCAGGAAGAGCACCTGCTCAAGGATGCGACGGTAAAATTAGGCCGATCTCCAAAATGGAAACCATCTGGAAATTGACCAATGAGAGGAGAAGTCAGCATAGAGCGGGGATGTCCTAAGGTGAGAGGCAGCTGAGGTGCAGTGGGGAATTAGTAAATCTGAGTTCAAATTCACCTCCCGTGGCCCCTGTTTCTTCATTACTTCTAAAAAGAGGGCATTGGACTAGCAGGTTTCTGAGGTTGCTTATAACTCTAGATCTTTGAGACTGTGAGGCTGGGGCACACTCTCCCCCAAAAATACATAGCATCCATGGGAAAAGGGCTAAAAATTAGGGTAAAATTGTGGTGAGACAAATGTCCCAGTGTCCTTCTTGCCCCTAGAAAACCCCATTCCCACTTCCGTGGTTCTCTCCTCCCTCCTCTCTGAAGAAGGGCCCAAGTCAGTCATGCTCATTCCTTCACTCCTCTCTTGGCTCCATCCTCAACTCCTTTGATTTCCTTACTATGCCCCCAAAGAGTGTTCTCTCCTTAATTGGAGCCAGAGGACCTGGGTTCCAACCCTATCTCTGCTACTTACCACCTGTGTGACTTTGGACAAATCACTTAACCTCTCTGGTTTTTCATTTCGGTCTCTATAAAATGAAAGAATTGGTCAAATGGGCACAATCAGAACAATTTATATGGTAAATAATATTTCTTTAAAAATATTTATTTTGCAAGCACTTATTATCTCTTCCTCCTATTGCTCCCCCAATTAAATAATTTTAAAATGGAAAAGAAAACCCTCATAACAAATATTATGTTGTAATAACAAATATTTTACTGGCCATGTCTCAAAATGCATATCTCATTTGGCATTTTAATTCCATGACTTCTCTGGGAGGAGGGAGGTGGCATGTTCATCTTCAGTCTTCTGGAGTGGTGCTTTATCAAACAATAACACTGCGAAGAAAGACACCTTGGAAAGACTTAGCAACACTCATCAATGACCAACCATGACTCCAGAGAAGCATGCTACTCATCTCCTGACAGAGGGGAGGAACCCAAGGTGAAGGATGAAGCATCCATTTTGGGACAGGGCGAGTTTGTGGATTTGTGTTGCTTGACAATGTTTATTTGTTATTAAAATAATTAATTAGAGAGATAAGTGTATAAATAAATAAATGAATGAGAGAATAGTAAAGGTAGGTGGGTAGGTAGGTAAATAGGTAGAGAGATGGATGAATGGATGGATGGATGAATGGATAAATGGATGAATGGGGTTAGGTCTCTTCTAACTTCAGATATGTGGACCTATGTATGATCCTAACCTGATCTTGAGATAACATATGAACCACTGCTGGACCTTTATAGAAAACTTTTTCAGCCTGATAGGATGCGTCAAAGTTTAAACCAGCATTCTAGGAGGTAGAATCATCTCCACTCCATAGTGAGACATCAGTGTAGCACTTTAGCAAAGCATAAAACATTACAGAAATATGTTATTATCCTAGCACCATTCCTCTGTTACCTTCCAAAGACCAAATTACTCAGAAATTCTTGTAGGGAGGCAGGGGAGAGAGAATAAGTATTTATTTAGTGTCTACTATGTGTCAAACACTGTGCTAAGTACTTTTTTATAAATATTATGTCATTTGATCCTTACTACAACCTTGTGAGGTAAGTACTGTTAGTATCCCCATTTTACAGCCAAGGAAATTGAGGTAAGCAGAGGTTAAATGACTTAACCAGCATCACATAACCAGTAAGCATTGGAGTCTGCATCTGAACTCAGGTCTTCATGCCTCCAAGTCTAGAGCTCTACCTACTGAGTCAATTACCTCCCTCAGGGGGACACTTGAACTAAATCAAACCTGGCCTAGTCAGACCTGGCCTAAGTCAAATGAGGCCTACAGGGTCACAGAATTCCATGGCCTGAGGCTTAAGTAATCATACTCAGCACTATCCCCAAAAGGTTGCAAATCTAATTCTGCTAACAGGATGGAAAAATGGAAAAAAAAATAATGGCTTAACTTTTACCTACTAGAAGGGTTTCACTCTGACTGGGTGATGTCCCTGCCCTAGCTATCCTCTCTGTAAAGGTGATGAATGGCCAAAGACCACTTAACATCCACCACAGGGTCACCACTGCCTCCTGGCTCAGAACTCAGTTACTGCCTATACTCCTTAATGTAAGCACGTTTAAGGAATGTCCTAGAACCTGGTTTGGTTTTTTTTTTGTTGTTGTTTTTTTACAAATGGCTTATATCTCCTATTAGACTGGAACTCCTTGGCTAGCAAGGATTCCTGTTTTTTTGTTTGTTTAATTTTTATTGATCTCTTTTGTGTTTATGTTAGTCAATTCCCCACTATAACTTTACCTTCTTCCTTATGAAGAAAACATCCCTTATAACAAAAAAATTAAAAAGAGACCAGTCACAAAAAGGCAGCTGAACACAGCTAACACACCATTTAGGTCCCATCATACGTTTAGCTGGAGTCCCCAGTTTTGGCAAAGATGGGTGATTGATCTGTTTTCTCCTGTCTCTTCCTCCGACTAACTTGCTCATTGTCATGACACAGTGCTGTTCTTTTCAGGTACCTTGTTATACTCCTGGTTACATTTTCTTCTGCTTTACTTGGCAACAATTCTTAGAAGCTTTGCCATGACTCCTCGAATTCTTCATATTATTTTTCCTAATGACAACATAATATTCTATCACCTTTGTGCTTCATGCTTGTCTTAGTCATTCTCCAACCAATGGGCAATTACTTTGTTTCCAGTTCTTTGTTACTATGGAAAGTGCTACTATAAATATTTCAGTTTATATTGGACTTTCCTTTCTGTTTTTGACCTACATATGCCTAGGAGAGGGATCTCAAGGTCAAAGGTTATGTTTATTTTCATCACCTTGTTAGGATAATTCCAAATTGCTTTCTAGAATGGTTGAACCAATTCCCAGCTCCACCAACAGGGTACTAGTGGACTTATCTTTCCACAGCCCCTCCAAAATGGGCTCTTCCCATCTTTGGTCATCTTTGTCATTCCCTGGGTCAAACCTCAGATTGGTTTTGACTGGTACCTCTCTTAATATTGGTGGGGATTCCTGTTTTACACATTATTCCTTCTCACTCAAATCCAACCTGGACTACTTCTCTTTCCTCATATACTATAAGCCATCTCCCAATGCGTTGCCTTGGCCCAGGTTTTCCCTAGGATGTAGCTGGAATGCTCTCACTCCTCAGTTTGGCTTTGTAGGACTCCAACCTTTATTCAAAGGTATCACGTCCTCCGTGAGTCCTTGCCTGATCACCTAGTTGTTACTGCTTTCTTCCCCCATGTCAATTAAAAAGTCTTTGTGTTGACTATGTATATATTTTGAATATACTAATTTGTGGACACATCCCCCAGGAGAATGTTAGCTTGTTTTTGTATCCCCACCACCTAGTGGTTTTGTACTGTCATCACCTGAAATATGGGCAATTAATTGTTACTAAATTTGGGAATTCATCCCCAGCACTCCGAACTCAATCAATAGGTAGAAGTAGCTGGTGACACAATAGATGGATCTAAAGTCAGGAAGACTTGAGTTCAAATCCAGCCTTAGATACTTACTGGCTGTGTGACCCTGGATATGTCACTTAGTTTCTGTCTGCCTCAGTTTCCTCAACTGTAAAATAGGGAAAATAATAGTACCTACCTCCCAGGGTTGTTTGAGAAGATCAAATGGAATAATATTGTAAAGCAGCTTAGTACTATATAAATACTATTTCCTTCCTTCAATCACTCATATTTTTGCACAGCAGCACTTTATGATGATAAAGCCTAGTATCTGACCTTATTTCATTTGATATTTACCTGTGAGGACAGTATTATTATATATATTATTATTTTTTTATTATTATATTATTATATCCATTTTACAGGGAATAGGGAAGGGAAGGAATAAGCATTTATGTAGCACCATATGTGTGCCAGGAAATATGCTAAGCACTTCTACAAATATTTTCTCATCTGATCCTCAACCAACATCTCTAGGGTGCAGGTGTTATTATAAGTGCCATTTACAATTGAGGAAACTGAGGCAAACAGAGGTTAAATGATTTGCCCAGGGTCACATAACCAGTAAATGTCTGAGGCTGAATTTGAACTCAGGACAGATATCATGACTCCAGAACCAGTGCTCTACAGATGAGACAACTGAGACTTGTGGTATTGTTTCCTTGAGAGGAAGGATTATGTCATTTTTTCCTGTTTTTTTTTTTTTTTTTGCATATTTCAAGGTCTGCCCAGGACCTTGCACAGCCTAGGTATTTAATATTTGCTAAATTGAATAAACTACCCACAAACACATAGTATCAGATCTAGCCCTCCAATACAGATGTTTGACCTCCCACCTGGGCTACCCCAAACTATTAATCCATGCCTGCTGATTAATTGTAACACATGATACAATCACTCTGCCACAAGCCATGAGTATTGTATTTCCCACCATTCACATCATCTGCATGGAGTTCTAATAGTGGTTCTTGGAGGTTTCCACACGTAACCAGCTTATGGAATGCCAAAGCAAACCAGAATGTACATCTGGCACCTCTGCCTGGTACCAGATGGCAGAACATAACAGGTATATATGTGTGTCTTAGACTGGTACCAATATGGGATAAAAGATGTTTTATGATGCCCTGAGCAGACAAACATTTGGCATCTTCTCCTCCTATTCTACACAGAACATACATATAAACTCCTACTCTACCATCCCACCCTCCACCAAGACATTCACAGATGCAAGAAGCTGCTGGGGAAGATTGAACAGCAAAGTGGAGAGTATTGAATTTGAAGCCAGAGGACTTGGGTTCTAGTCTCATCTCTGATACGTACTACCAGTGTGATATTTGGTTGGGTCACTTGACCCCATGAACTGCATTTTCTTCATCTGCCCCTCATAAAATGGGATGGCCTCTGTGATCCATTACCTTCTTAGCTCTAGAGGTAATGTGATCCCATGACCAGATGGTCTCTGAGGTCCATTTGGACTCTAAGTCTATGATCTTCGAATAAAAGAAAGTAGGTTTAAGGTACAGCTTAAAGAACTGATGTTAGGTATCAGGAAGTAGTAATAGAGTTCCTAGGATCTGGAGCCAGGCAGTGACCTTAGAGATGATTTCCACCAAAGTCCCTCATTTTATAGAGGCCTGTAATGCAGAAAGATTTAGTTACGTGACTTGCTCAAGATGACTCAGAGAGCACACAGGAAAGCCACGACTCAAACTGATGTCTCCCAAATCCAGTATTTTTTCCAATAGAGCAATTACAAAACACCAGAGAGCTGGGGTAGGGGGTAGAAAGGGGAGGAAGATAGCAAGAAAGTCCTGAGAATCTCCTTCTCACCTGAACTCTGCCTGTTTGGGATGGAACAAGAGTTGCCTATATCTGAGTAAGGGAATGGATGCAAGGTTTATTCTAGGCCCTTAATTGCCAAACACATAGAAGAGGTGGAAGTTTTCCAGGGACAGAATGCAATACCCTCCACACTTGTGCTGGCCTGTTTTGGGTGTTGATGGCAGGCTGCAGGGGTCACCCAGCCTGGGACAACAGAGGAGGAGGAAGTCAAAGGCATCCCTCCAAGGCAGGTGAGTCATCCTTCTCTGTTCCTCCCCTCTTGCACCGCACCCCCCCCCCCCAAACACACACCCCCTAGCCAAGAAAGAGGCCTTTGTCCCAGGCCAGATGAGGCAGAGGGGGAGGGGAAAAGGTTACAGGTAGAGAAACATCAAAGCATCCAATTCCCCCTTTCACC
Organism: Potorous gilbertii; assembly: GCA_028658325.1. Classification (NCBI taxonomy): domain Eukaryota; kingdom Metazoa; phylum Chordata; class Mammalia; order Diprotodontia; family Potoroidae; genus Potorous; species Potorous gilbertii. The sequence goes on along the minus strand of CM053770.1, from coordinate 182,773,911 downwards.
CCTGCATATCAGTCTCCCCTCTTCCCATGGTCAAGTCCATACTACAATGAGGCATCCCGAAATGAGGATCCTAGGTGTTCTGACCCCACACACTTCCACCAGCCCAGTAGAACAGGAAGTTGGACAGGTGGGTCATTGCTAGGTCTTTGAGGCTCCTCCATCCCTCATCTCTGTTACCCAGGAATGCCAGAGGTCAGAACCAGTGTAGGGGCTTGTAGGTTGAGGCTAACATAATTAGAATGTAAGAAACTGAGGCCCAGTGGACAGGGAGGGTGTATGCCTGGCCCTCAGCACCCCTGCCTGCCTTGTAAGTTGGGGTAGGGGGTGGAGTAGGAGGTGTGGGCAGAAACCACACAGGGCTCAAGTTTCCTCTGTCAGCCAGAAGGGGCAGGAGGAGAGGAGGGCCCAAGGAGAAAGGGGAGGTTGGGAGGAGGGACAGATAACCCACAGCCTGGGGGTTTGGAGAGGAGGTTTCAGCTGCCTCGGGATCCTCTGGCTTACCGCCTGAACCCTTGAACTCAGCCCTTGGATATGCTACAAGGAACGGATTTCCACCTCTCTTCCCAGTGACATCAGTGGGGTCTGCCCCATCTCTGTGCCTTCTCAGAGACAGAAATACCAAAAGAGACATCTCTCCTCCCTCTCTCCACTGCCTGGACACTGCCACAGGTAAGGGACTGAAAGGGGGATTCTGATGCGGAAATTAGGACAAGAAGAGTTCTTAACTTTCCCGGAGAACCTCTGCCTCTTCTGTCCTGGGATCAGATCTTTGTCTTCGGAAAGGCAAATGGTTGCAGGTTACAGACTTTGAGATCCTTACATGACAGAGGTTAAACACTTTGATATCCTCACTTGACAGAGTACACAAGAGACAGATGTCTCAAGCAATAGAAATTGGGATGGATTACTTGAGGGATTGGCAAAGAGGGATTGGCAAAAAGGGTTTGGAAATAAGGGAGGAAGAAACGGAAACAACTGGGCAAAACCAGGAATAATGGTGTCCTCACTAAAAGCTAGGCACACTTGAAGAATTGAGAGACCTCGGTATGTATCATCCTTCTCCTCCCACTCATCCATCCATCCATCAATCCATCCATCCATCCAAATACACATACATACATAGTCACATCACTCCCCTGCCCCAACCCAAGGTTCCTAATAGATTAAATTTGGATGCTGTATGTGTGGCAGAGGAAAGTATATGGAAGAAATGTAAAAGCAGAAAATGGGTCCATTCAGGATGTCTAGTTCCCTGTCAGTTTATTTTTTGTCCCTTAGGAAAGATGGAAAAAAGTAGACTCAGAATTAGAAATGAAGAGTGAAAGGAGAAAGAGGAAAGTGATTTTTTTCAGAGAAGAGCCTGGTTTTGGGTCAGAGAGACTAGACTTGGGAAAGTGAGCACTATGGAGAGCAAGGGTCTTCCTTTACCCTCTCTTCTTACTGCTTCCCCAAGGAATAACAGGGTAGAAGCTGGAGAGGAGATGGACTGGATAGCATTCTGTCTCCTCCTCCAATCCTCCCCAGCTATACTTATCCCCCCACCCCCATACACACACACACACACACACACACACACACACACACATATGTCTGAGTAACTGAAGCCCCCAGGGAACAGGGTCCCGTCCTGACAACAAACTCTTCCTTTCTAGCTCCCTCTAGGTTGGTCCTGTTTTCTCTCCTTTCTTTCTTCTGTTTCTTTTTCTCTCAAGTTTTAGCCAACTTTTCTTCACCACCACCACCACCACTACCAGAGGTAAGCTCGTCTCATGACAGAGAGCTCAGAACAGGAACAAAAACCCTGAAACCAAGACACATACCAGGAAGCCCAGAACTCAAGTATATTTTGGTTCTAGAGCACAGTGGAAACCCTGGGAATCAGGATTTGAGGGTTTCTCCCTCCTCTCCTCATCACCTCCATTTCTCAGGTCTTGGTGCTCCTTCCATAGATGATCCTAATTCTCTATCCCTCATCTACTAATGGGGTTCCAAGATATTTCTGCAAGTGTGTAAAGATCCCATCAATAATGTTCAGAGCAGAAGAGTGGGGAAAAAGCAGAGGTTGTCACAGGGAAAAGGTATTTCCATCCTTACAAATCTCTATATTCTTTTGGGTATATTAAACTACTATTTGCATGGGCTAAGAAAGAGACCATTCAACATGGAGGTAAGAGGATAGAAAAAAAACGGACCTAGACTGGAACTCTATGCACTGTGAATGACTACCTGGAAAATGGTAGACAAGGAGATTTCCCTCAGAAATCCTTACTCAGGTGAAAGTCACTAAGAAATCAACTTACATGGAATTAATATCCCTCAGTGTCTCCCCACTAATCCTTGGCCCTCTCCCCCAGAGTATCCCACATCCTTTCTCCTCAGAGTGATCTTTTTCACCATCTAGTCACTCCTTTTTTTCTCCCCTCTCTACTGGGTCTCTCAACCAACTGTTTCCTGAAATAGAGAGCCTTAAGGGCCCTTTAGGATAAAGATATCTTTGAAGGGTCTCTTGACCATCACCAGGTTAGGGGGGAGAAAACATTATCCCTTTTCCACCTCCTGGCACAAATCCTTTAATTTCCCCTTACAGAGATGAGGAAGAACCAACCCAAAGATACATCCATCCCTACTTTCCTAAGGAATAGGGAAGACAGAACCTCAGGAAAAGGCACTGAAAGGGAAAGGATTCTATGGCCAAGGGAGAGAGAAAAACCATAAAATTATAGATCTTGGGTCTCGAAAGGACCTCAAGACATCATGCCTTTTTACATGTAGGGCACTATCTTGAAATTAAAGATGAGACGACAGAGTCAGAGGGTTTCAATGACATACGCAAGCTCATACAGGCAGTTACTGGTAGAGAGGAAAGCAGATCCTAGGTCTTTTGCCTGATGACACCCTGAAGGGGGCGAGGGCAGAAGCCCCTTCCAAGGGAAGGCAAGAGAGGGAGAGAAAGAGAGAAGTAGTCAGGTTTAGCTTGGGGACAGGTTAAGAGAAAGAGGGGGCAAATCTATGAAGTAAGAGACATTCCCCCCACCCCTCCCTTAAAGGGACTCAGGAGTGACTGTTCTTCATTCACTTTGCTTTTACACAATTTCCGGCCAGAACCCAAAGTAGGGGGCCAGAGGTTTGGGGTTCCGGTGTCGAAATGGCACCAAGAACTGAACACAAACACCCCACCCACTTGGCCCCAGGACACATGGGGATTCATCCTATGACTACACCCAGCCTGAACTCAAGTAGGCATTTCTCAAGGGTCAGGCCTATGCATACTGTGGCCTGGTGGAGGGAGGTTGGGAAGGAGGCAATGATATTGGGACAAGAAATTGGAGGAGAGCAGTGAGGGTAGGGAATTATCGGGGGAAGAAACACTGGATGGAGAGTCATGGGGTCAGTTTTTAAATCCCATGTCTGTCCATTGCTAAGTGCGTGAACTTGAGTCTAAGCTCTCTCTAGTCAATAGTTTCCTTCGCTATAGTAGAAGGTTGGATCAGATGACGTGCCTAAGGCCCTTCCTACAGAAATCTACAATTCCATGATGCAGGGGATAGAGGACCCCAGAAGAGTAGAGAGTCAATAGGGTAAGAACGGAAGGGCCACTGGAATGATCCTCATGTTTGTGGGCATTACTGTAATAATACTACAAATAATTCTCCTACTTTTTTAGTATTACTAGTAAACCTTAATAATACCTTATGCATACCTAAGATCCTTCCTGGTTCTCACTAAATTGGGTTACTGAATACTACTCTTTGAGTCTATGTACCTAATTAAAAGGTAGCATCTATGTTAATTAACCTGGTTGATTAGGAATGTCAGCTTCTGAGGCTATACACACTGCTGAGATCATTAGATCATTTCTGCCTTCAGGTATTATTGAGGGTTTCTCCTGTGCGGAAGGACTGCTGATCACAGTGAGTTTGCCCTCCGTTCTCCTAGCCACTAGGTCTCTGCCTCTAAATGATGAAGAGATCCCTATTGCTGCCTCCCTCAAACCCCTTCTGCTCAAATTTCTTCTCATTTCTTTTTGCTTGAGTCTTATTGAGAAACCCAGTGAAGATGATGGGGGCTGTCTTGACAGCTTCTAGAGTTTAGGACGATTTCTTTTCTCCCACCCACTCCCAAACTCCTCTCCTCAAATCTCCTCACTATGCCCTACCTCTCCCATCAGAGAAAGGATGAGGAGGAAAGGGATGTGGGCTGGAGAGAAGAGGGCTGAGTTGGCTAGAGAAAAGCAGATGGGAACTGTGATAAGGGTAATGATCCCCATGTCTCCAAAAAAGATTCCTCAATGGATGGAACCATTGGAAACACCATAAGGAGAATGTATTGAGGTTAAATAATAAAAGATTCTGAATAAGCAGAGTTGGGAATTGAAAGAATGAAGGAAAACTGGAGACAGATTTGCTTTGAAAAGATCTCAGTTTAAAAAGAAACCTGTTTGTGTGGGCTGAGGAATGGATAAAATGACCTCTTTGGGCCCATAGGCATAGAGGTTATGCCTAGAATATGCCTATCTTCCTTTTCCTACTCTGCTCTTTGCCCTACGGCTGATAACTTCTTATCTTCCCCAGCCAGGAGGAGCCTAGGGTGGGGAAATAGGCGAGGGTTATCGAGGACCAGGCCTGGGTTTGAGGTGGTTGACTCTTTCCAAGGCACTACCCTCTTAAGAATCTCATGGTTCTTAAATGTCTTAGGAAGAAAAAAAGTTAAGATTCAGGGAAAGAGAGGCAAGATGGGGGAGAGAAATAAATAAACTCCTGATGTTGTCCCAGAGAAAAAACCCTGGATTCCTGGTTCCTTCCCCTGACTATGGAGGTGATTTGGGGATATGAGGAGGAATGAAAGAGAAAAGGTCTTTAGTCTAAGGAAGGTCAAGGACCTGCTACTCTCTCCAAGGACAAAAAATTTATTTTAACAAGGGGAAGGTGGATTCTGTGATACAAAGGACTCATAAAAGGAGGTGGTCAAATGAGGGAAACAGGAGCCTTTTCCCCTTAGAGGATCTCTCAGGAGTCAAAGAGAGTTGGTAGGCATTAGATACCCCTTCCCACCCACGCTGGTGGAGGTACAGAATGCACTCTGGTAGGGGAGATCCTCACCCTCTCACTTCATCATTTCAGGTTGCTTGGGTGACCTCGGCCGGGGGGAGCCTTCCCTGGCTCCTGGCCTGGTAGGATGCCCCCGTGTCCTCCACAGCAGAGCAGGAACCGGGCTCCGCTACTCGCTGCCCCAGAGCTGGGAGAGATGGAGCTGACCTGGCAGGAAATTATGTCTATCACAGAGCTGCAGGTGAGAAGGGGAAGGAGGCTGGGCAACAGGGATGGTCAGGGGTCTAAGGAGAAGGGCTAGGAAATGCAGGTTCCTCAGCGGGAGTTGTCCTGAATGGGAGATCAGGTGAAAATCAGACATGCCCAAGGCAGGAGGTGGGGATGTGGGAGGTCTTTGGGCTGGGTAAATAAGGGAGGAGGTACTAAAGAGGGGGTGGGGACAGAAAGGGGGTAGCTGTTGGTGGTGAGGGAAATTTAGGCCCTCTCCACTGCTTTCTTTCATCTCACTTTTCTTGCTTGTTCACCTCCTTTTCCCTTCTTTCTCTTTCCCATCGCTGTACCCCTTGCTTTTCTGCTCCCTTACTTAATCCCCCTCCCCATACCTTCTTACTTCCTACATTCTCTCACCTCCTTAACTTCTCCCTCCTTAGTCTCCCCTTACCCCTCTTCTCAACAGTGCCCTTCCCCCCAGGTAACCGAGTCTGGGGCCTTTGAGGGAGGACGATGCAGGGGTCCCCTCCTCCTGCTGGTCAGACAAAGGGGTATCTGTTGAACCGAACAATGACTTCTTTGTCCCTGGTTGGGTAGGGATCTGGGGTGGCCGCTGGCCATGGGCTGGGGGCAGTTCTCATAGCAAGCTGACTGTATCCCTGCTTGGACTGACTGGCAGATGGGAGAGAGAAAGATGGAAGTAAGGGCAGGAAGAAATTGCCCCAATCCTCCAGGCTTGGATTGCCCCATGGCTCTTTACCTCCAATTCTTTGCCCCTTTCTGACTTTTCTCATCTCCCACCCCCCTGTATTATCCTCTTTTCCAAACCTATTTCTCTTTTCCTCAGTTCTGGTCCCCTCCTCCCCTCTCCCCCAATATATCCCACTCTTCTATATGCCTCATTTTTCTGTCCCTTCCTCTTCTAGCTCACTAAAATGCCTCCCCACCCCCATCTCCCTAAATTCCAGGTTTCTAAACCCAGATGATAATCCAATTTTAAAATGTCCTGACCCACTCCTGCTCTCATATCTTACAAAAATAACTGCACTATAGATTCAGGGGTCCCTCATGGGATTACAAGAACTCCTCTGTCTCAGACCACCACTACCAGACTGCCTTCCACTCAGAAACTGTCCTAGCCAATTGGTAAAATTGTCCCGAAAGAATTTGGCCACAGGAGAGATTTGACATCCATCCCCCTGTCTCTATACAGAAAGATTCATAGGATTATAGAATCATAGATCTAGATTTGGAAAAGACCCCTAGTCCAACCTACTAATTTTACAGATAAAGAAACTGAAACCCAGTGAGGTTAACTTGACCAAGGTCACACAAATAGGCATATTATGAAACCAGGCCTTCTGATTCCAGAGACAGTACTCTTTGTATCATAATGTACTACTCTACTTCCATCTTAGAACAATGAGGATCTCTTTTAAATTTTAAAACCTTCCCCAAAAAGATTCTACAAACTAAATGTTTTGTGTAACCCTTCCATATTAAACTCAGTATTTTCTGTAACCGACAACACCAACAATGTAGCTAGCATTTAAATAGTGCATTTAGATTTGCCAAGTGTTTTACAAATATTACCTCAGTTCATCCTCACACTAACCCTGGAAGAGGGGTGCTAATATTATCCCCATTTTACAAATGAGAAAACTAAGGCAAACAGAGGCTAAGTGACTTGCCCAGGGTACATAGCAAGTTAGTATCCAGTCAGCTCTTCCAGACCCAGGACTCAATTCACTGCGCCACCTAGCTGCCTCTTTATTTGCATTTTTGTTTAAGGATTCAGGGATTCTTCTTCCCTTTAATTTGGGTCAAGGATCCTTTTGGCCATGTGGCAAAGCCTGTGATGCCTTCCTCAGAATCATGTTTTTAAATACAGAAAATAAAATATCTATAGCATTGCAAAGGAAATCAATTATAATGAAATAAAATTTATCCAAAGTTTTATTTAAAAAAGTTCTTGGACCCCAGGTTTAAGAACCTCTGCTTTAGTCAGAACTCAGTGAATAGGTCATATTCTCTGTCCCATCCTATGTGCTATCTATGACCCCCCAACTTCTTGCCGTTAGACTTTATCATTTCAGATCCTTCAATCAGTCATTCAGTCAACAAACATTTGTTAAGTATTTACTATGTACCAGACATTGTGCTAAATGGTGGAGATACAAAGAAACGCAAAAAAAAATTATAAAAAATTAGTCCCTACCCTCTAGGAGCCTACAGTCTGATAGAAGAAACAACATGAAGAGAGAAGATATATGCAAGACAAAATGGATATTGTCACAGAAGGATGGCACTAACATTTAGCAGGGTTGGGAAAGGCTTTTTGTTGGTGGGATTTTAACTGGCACTTGAAGGAGGCAAGAGATGGAGACAAGGAAGGAAAGAATTCCTTGGGGTCAGGGGGTGGGGATGGGGGTGGTACTGGAAGGGATTTGGGTCAATAATGAAAATATTTGGAATTTGGAGATGAAAGTGTTTTGTTGGAAAAACAACCCAGAGAAGAGTGTCACTGAATAACAGTATACGAAAGGGAGTGAATTGTAAGAAGAACGGAACGGGGGAAGGTTCAGGTTATGAAGGGCCTTAAAAGTCATAGAATTTCATATTGAATCCTGGAGATGATAGGCAGTCACTAGAGTTGACTGAATGGGGTGGTGGGGTTGGCCTAGTATGCTTAAGGAAGATCAGTTTGATAGGGGAGGGGAAGAAGGACTAGAGAGGGGAGAGACGAGGCAGAAAGAGCAACAGCAGGCAGTTGTAATAATCCAGGTAGGAGGTAATAATGAGAGCCTATATGAAGATGGTGAGACAAGGGGGCATATGGGGAGATGTTACAAAAGTAAAACCGATTAGGACAGATTGGTTTGGGAGTGTGTGTGTTGGGTGGTAAATGGGAATTGAGAAAGGAAGATAAGCCACCCAAGCCTGGGTGCCTTAGTGGTACTTTTGACAGTAATGGGAAAGTTAAGGGAAAAGGGAAAGCTCGGGGGTAAAGATAAGGAATTTGGTTTTAGATGTGTTGAGTTTAAGGTATCTATGGGACATCCAGTTGGAGATGATCAGTGGGCAATTGGAGATGCTGGACTGAAAGTCAGCAAAGATGTTAGGGATAAATAAAAAGATTCAAAGAACACCTACATAAAGGTACTAATTTCATGGGAGGTAATGAGATCACCAAGCAAAACAGTACAGAGGGAGAAGAAAAGAGGGCCTAGGTCAAAGCCCTATAAAACACCCAGTTACAGAGTATAATCTGGAAGAGGATCCAGCAAAAGAGATCTAAAAGGAGTATTCAGATAGGTAGGAGGAGAACCAGGAGAAAATAAAGTCATGAAAACCCAGAGAGAAGAGAATATCCAGAAGAAGAGGGTGATAGATGACATTAAAGGTTAAAGAGAGGTTAAAAAGGATGAGGAGAGAGAAAACACTATTAGATTTGGCCATTAAGAGATCCTGGTAATTTTGGATCTCAGTTGAATGATGAGGTCAGATCCACACTTTAGAAGATGAAGATGAGAGTGAGAGGAAAAGAAATGGAGACACTAACTGTAGACCATATTCTCAAGGAGTTTAGCCCTCAAAAGGAAGAGAAAGATATAATGAGAATAGATAGATCAAATAAGGATTTTTGAGGAGGGTGGAGATGTGAACATGTTTGTAGGCAGAAGGGAAGGAGGAAATAGGGAGAGAAAAGTGAAAGACTAAGGATGAGAAGGGGTAATCTGCTGGAGAAGACAGGATGGAATAGCATGACTTGTGCATGTAGAATGGTTTGCTTTGTCAAGGAGAAGGACCACCTCTTCATGTGAGATGAGTAGAGATGAGGAAAAGCGCAGAAGAGGGAACTCTCCATGAATGGCCTCAAATTTTTCAGTGAAATATGAGGCAAAGGTCCTCAGATTAAAGAGCCACAGGAAGTTTGAGGAGGGATGAAAAGGTTAAGAAAAATCACCATAATAATTGGGATAGGGAATCAGTTTAAGTAATTGTATTAACATTACCTTGCTACAGTGAGAGCCCAGTTGAGATTATGTAACATAAATTTGTAGTGGACCCATTGAGCAGTTTTATGATTTTCTCCAGCATTGTTCAGTAGCACATGGGTAGGAGTGAAGGCGGTGGAGGATGAGAGAAATCCACTACTGAGGTTTGGCAGGGCAAGATGGATAATACAATAGGGGTCTCTAGAGAAGAAGACAGTCTAGGGCTAAAATTTTTCAGGGAGGAGAGTGTAGCCAGTGCAAGGGTGATGGTCTGGGAAAGAATAGAGGGCTGGAGAGTTTGGAAATTTTGATGAGCACAATGGACTGTATTGAGGGTGGCAAGGCAGAGGTAGAAGCGGAATAACAATAGATTAAGAAAAGATGAGGGCATTTTGAGTTTCCTCCCATGCCCTCCTTCTCATCTCCCATCTTCCTAATAATTCCTGTTTCCCCCTCCTCTCTTTCTCTCCTGCCTCCAAATGTTCCCTGACCTTTCTATGGGCTGGAAGGACTGGATGTGTTGGGGTGGGATGAGGAGTACATAGGTATCTGTGAAGAACTTAACTTGTAGTGCTGGATTCCATCTTCCAGGAAGAAAATACGGGCCTCAATATGATCTCTAAATCCCATGTTTCCTCCCAGAAACATGCCAATTAGTAGTGGGTAAAATATCCCACAAGGGTGCCTTCTGTGGATTGCCAGTGCTTATAGTGGTCTGGCTTGGGAGAGACATCACCCTATAGAAGCCTTTCTTGCCCAACTCCCAGGAGGAAGTGCCTGGATGTGTGTTCTGGGCAGGCTAGGAAGCTTGACTGTTATATATCAGGGGGTGAAGTTGGGTGTAAGACTTGGGAAACCCAAATGTGGAGAAATCAAAGCTAAGACCAGAGAGAAGGAAGCTGAGTATAAGGAAATGAGGACTGATTATAGGTGATGGCAGCTGAGGGTTGAGTGCAGGAATAGGAGGGCTAAGAAAAGGAATAGGGGTTGAATAGGACAAAAGGATACTGTGGGATTGGGGATAAGTATAGGGAAGTAGGATGCAAGTAAGAGATGGGGGCTGAATATAAGTGATAAAGGGCTGAGTGTAGCAGAATAGAGGTTGAGTGTAGGGGATGGGGGATGCTGAATGGAATGGGAAACTGGGTGTAATAAATGGGGAAATGCATGATGGGGATAGTAAGATAAGTAGAATGGTGGTGGGGATGAGCATGAAGGAATGGTAGGAGGTGCTGGAAATGGGCATTCTTGGGAAAACTCAAGCCTAGATAGCCAAGGCTTCTTTCATAGTAAACTGACTTGTCTTTCCTTCCACAGGGCCTTGATATCCAAAATGAGCCAACCTTTGAGTCCCCAGTGCCATATTCTGGTCCTGCACCTCCTCCTGCTTATGGACCTTGCCCTATTCTCCCTGACACTGGCAACCACCTCACCTCATCCTATGAGGGTCTCTACCAGGACTTCCCTCCATCCTCAGCCCTGGTTCCAGACTCTCCCTATGTATATGGCAGCCTGGCCCTTCCTGTCTCCAAGCCCATGACCCTCTCAGGACTCCTCAGCGAACCTCCCCCCAAGTCTCTGTCCTTACTGGACGTGGGGCTGCCTGTGGGACCCACCAAACCCCAAGAAGATCCTGAATCTGACTCTGGTTTATCCCTCAACTACAGCGATGCAGAATCCCTAGAGATGGAGGGAATAGAAGCTGGGAGACAGAGAGGAGAGTATGTGGAGATGTTCCCAGTGGAGCACCCCTATCCACTCATGCCTACCTCTATAGTCCACTCCAACTATGCTCTGCCACCTCCTGAGACTCATTTGACTTTTGAACCCTCGATGTACCCCGGAAGGGTCAAACCCTCAGGACGAGGAGAGTCAGGAAGCAGAGATGAACGCAGGGCTCTGGCCATGAAGATCCCTTTCCCCACTGAGAAAATTGTCAACTTACCTGTGGATGACTTTAACGAGTTGGTGGCTAGGTATCCACTGAGCGAGAGCCAGCTGGCCCTGGTCCGGGACATCCGGCGGCGGGGTAAGAACAAGGTGGCTGCCCAGAACTGTAGAAAAAGGAAGCTGGAGACCATTGTGCAGTTAGAACGAGAATTGGAGAGGTTGGCCAATGAGCGAGAGCGGTTACTTAGAGCCCGAGGGGAGGCCAACCGGACCCTGGGGGCCATGCGCCAGCAGCTGGCAGAGCTGTACCGAGATGTCTTCCGGAGGCTACGTGATGAAGCGGGCAATGGGTACTCCCCAGAAGAATATGCCTTGCAACAGGCTGCTGATGGAGCCATCTTCTTGGTGCCCAGGGGACTCAAGATGGAGACATCAGACTGAATTGGGGCAAGAAATTGGGAGGGAAAAGAAATTGGAGACAGTAAGGTGCATTTCCTTCTTCCCCTTGCCTCATCCTTCTCAGAAAGGTGCTCCTCAACTTAGCCCTTCAGGGCAGAAACTGGAGAATTGAATCGATTTGGAAGGCTCAGGAAGATGGATATCTCTGGGGAAGTAAAGGGTAGGGGTACAATTGTGGTATCTTCAGGAAAGTCTAGTTTGGAGTATGTAGGAGGCCTGGAAGCTGTCTGCTCTCTTTCTACTAGTCTCCCTCCCTTCAGTTCCCCAGACAGGCCCCTCTGCCTCCAAGGACTCATATTAAGCTTTGAAAGATAAAAGCATAACACATAAAATGTTATTTGGTCTTCTTTCACTTGTATAATTTGGTCATTGCTGGGCATCAACGTAGAGCCTGCTTATAATTCAGAGTTGTTGGGGATAAAGGAGGGGTAGGGGTGTGAAGAAGTGACTAGGAGATCAATGAAGATTTTGGTTGGATCCTGGAGAATAGGTCTTGTCTCTCCCCCAATAATAGAAGGTAGAAAATAGTAGGTTCTGGGGGTTTGATTTCTGCCTCTTTCTGACCAGGAAACCCTGTTGGTACAGGATACTGCAGCTGGTATAATACTTCCTCCATTTCACTATTTCCCAGGGACATTCCCACTAGAGGAAAGGTGATTTTTTCCAAAGCTTGGGATCAGGGAGTGAGGGGAGCAAGGAGTGGGAAGGAAAAAGGCATTAATACATCCTATCCTTCCCTATCTGTGAAAGTCCATCAGTCTATATTCTAATGATATCAATGCAGAGCCTAGTTGTAATAGAGAGCCCAAACAGATCTAATAGGCGTTTTAAGGCTCCCCCCACCCCAACCACCGATGCTTACTAGAAAAGGTGTGATAAAATTCTCATCACTTTATAATGAGCTTGCTATAATTTGTTTGGCCAAGATCAAATGACTGTGTTCCCTGAATTCACACACTACTTGCCTCTCATACAAATTAACTCAGAATTTCAGGAGAAAAAGCTAGCCTAGGAACATGCCTTAATTCCAAAGGTATGAGTCATCTCACCGTACTGTTTATAATATAAACAACTGCACACAAAATAGAGGGAGGAAAAGACTAGCAAAGTGAGACAACAGAAAGACTTGGTGCCTGAGAGGATCCCAAACTACCAGAATGTACTATCAAAAAAAAATAAGCTGGTGAGTACTGGGGGTGGAGCAGACTAGCAAAGTCATTAAATGAGCTGAAGTAAAGGTGTAAAGGTGTTGAGCTTGAAGGGGAATAATTTAAGTGTGCACTCCCATTTCAAAAGAGAGGGTTTGAACTGGAGTAAGAGTGCAATTAGACAGAAGGATCCAGACCCTGAACAGGATAGATTGACAAATAATAAAATAAAAAATACTGACAACCAGGTCTGGAAAGCAGGGGGTGGGACTAGACTATTTATAATCTTGACATCTCACCTTCCCTTTCCTCTGTTCTAAATACCACCACCATCTCTAACCAATGTTCCAGGATTTGTCATTATATTCAAATTTCACTTCTCCCCTAAATTCATTGTGTTGCAACCCTCACCCATTTTCTTTTTAAAGCATTGGTTCAGATATCACTCCAAGTGCTCCATTCTGTCCAATGGTGACTTAGAAATTATTTGGGTAGCCTCCACTCCATTGTTGGCTTTAAATCTTGACATTTATGGAGCTGCTGCACCTTGGGCTGGAAGGGGCTGAGTCTTTATTGTCTTGAGTCTGACCTTCTGCTTCCTGAAATCTGATTTCAATTTAAAGGGCTAGTCATTCACCAGGCTAGGAACTGGCTAAGTGATCTCATTAGTCTAAGGAACCAACTCCCAAATAAGGAAATCATTTACCTGGCTTTAAGACCAATCTTCTATCTTATCAATTTCTAAAAGTAAAATGTCAACTTATTCATGTACAAGATTTCCTAATAGCTAACATTGAAAAAGCACTGTGTGCCACAGTTTACAATAATAGTTCCTATTTACGTAGTGCTATGTATCATGCACTGTTTTCTATTTTATCTCACATGGTCCTCACAACCCTGGGCAGGACCACGTAGGGTAGGATCCCTATTTTACGGATGGGGAAACAGGAAGAGGTTGTGACTTGCCCAGTGTCTGAAGTCACATTTGAAAACATGGCTTCCATCCACCAGGCCCAGAGCTCTATCCATTATCACCTGTTCCCAGTTGGTATAGGTAGGTCTTGGGTTACAACCTTGATAGTTCTTAACCTGGGGTGCCATAGATGGTAAAATATTCCTTTATCTCAATATAATTGTAATCCCACCAAGAACATGTTCATGGTGTAAAAATCCCAAAAAACAAACGAATAAATGATTTAAAGACTTTTCTGGATCTGCCTACACAACAAACTTCTTTCTTGATGCACCAAATGCAGACAAAATGCACTTATATACTTAGAAGATGCATAAATGAACTATTAGCTACATTTAAATCCAGGGTGTGGAAGTTGGGCTGTTACACGGATAAGAAAACTTCTTGGGAACAGCTGCATTTAATTTTGAGATTTAAAGTATTATTCTACTACGTACCTGAGGAAAAGCTATGCAAAGCCATAGGAAACAGTGAACAAAGGCAAATAAGAGCATTTTAAAATTGCTCGAAGAGCTAGGCAGATAATGGCTGCTGAAAAGGCTTTGAAAGCTCAGCCTTATTATGGAAGAAAAAGCTGGTTCAGCGAGGTAAACAGGAGCCTTGGCTCCAGAACCACCTTGGACACTTTGCTAGGTGGTCCTGAAGGAAAATACTTGCATATCTAGCTATGGTTTACTCTAAGAAAATAATTTGCTAACCCGTAGAAATGGTTCTTAGCCTAGTTTGCTTCATGATAGTCCTCAAGATCAGTATTTTTTTCTTTTTACAGGTTAGGCAACATCCTCATATAGTATTAGGGGAGAAGTCCTATCAGGAGATGTGAGTGCATCATGGAGCCAACTTAAGAGCTATTCTTAGTAGTGAGGTAGAGTGTGGCTGCTGTGCAGAAGCATACTACATCTAATTAGGTAAATTACTTTATGTGATGTAAAGACTGAAAACAGTTTTCAAACTTGGGAATCTTCAGCCAACAGAATACCAATCTTGACTGGAAACTTTTCATTCTAAGCAAGTATAGCCCTTCCTTTTCTACCCTCCCTTATGTGGTTCTCTGCTGAAGGGTTTTCATATTAAAAGAAAGCTAGTGGACACAGTACTCTAGACATCAGCTATGACCTGTCACTTCACCTCAGTTTGCCCATCAACAAAATGGAGATAATAGCAGCTATTCTCATGGGGTTGTTTTTGAGGATCAAATGAGAATTGTAAATGTTAGCTATTATTCAAGGAATAGCAAAAGCAATGGCCTAGGGGTTCAGGCGTGGCTCCTAGTCTTAGTGTTACACAGTTCAACTTCTCCCAAGTTAGTTCAGAATGTGCTGTAGGTTCAGACATGACAGGAGACAGGTAATTAATTAAAAAAAATATTTTAATATATCCATTCTTAAATTTTGTGAGCTGCATAGCAGTCAAGAATCAAGTCAGCTGCTTACCAGCTAAATTTACAAGTGGCTTCAATTCTGGACCTTAAATGACGTTCCTGCAAAAAGAAAAGACTTCATTCAACAACAGGGACCGGCACCTACCAGGTATACAATTTACTTACTGTACCCGCAGATCTCTTTTAACCCTGTCCAGATAAAACCTGGATGATTTACTTGTGCTGTGTGCTATTACCACCTTGTCTTCCTCATGGAGAAAGCTGGCACTGAGAACACCTGATTCCTAACCTTAGGACCCCCCCTCCCCAATTCTAACCTTAACCATTATTCACCATGGTTTCCCAGTTGTCAAATTACTCACCACATTTTAGCCAACTTACATTTTAAGTAGCCACTTGAATAAGCCAAAGGCCCCTAGTTTTTAGAGGGCTGACCAGGTAGAGACAAGCAACTTCCTTCCTGGAAAAGTAAGAAACTCTCAGTATTACCTCCTCCCTAGGCTAAAGCCAATTTCAAAATACCCACCCTCCCACCCACCCCCTTAAGGAATATACCCAAGCTAGCCCTTTGCAAAAATTAAAAAATTTAAAATAAAAATGCTTAAAGGGTGTTTCTAAGGCATTATTGTGAGCCACTGTGAAGGGGAAATTGGATAGAGGGGAATAGAGGCCAATACTTTCAAGCATGATTATCAACCATTATAATTATATTGTTAAGATTTAAAGTGTTTACTGGCTCTCATGGGTATTAATTACATTAGATTTCATCATCAGGGCAAGTGAAGACACTGGAAAGGGATTAAGACTCTAGATGAGTACAACTAGACTGGACTATTTTTATTTGCTGGGCTCAACATGTTATTTTAGCAAAAAGAAACAGAAACAAAAAAAGAAACAAAACAAAAACACAGAAAACAACTATAATTTCAGACAAACTATATGGACAAAGTAAAATCTGTTCTTACCTACCAGTATAGCAATAAAACCTTTCCTTCTGGCTCTGACTGCTAGTCCTAAGAGTCAGATGGGCCTTACTCTTGTCTGCCTCCTTCCTTCCGATGGGCACTGAAACTTCTCTCCCTCCTAGCTTTCATGGATCGAGCCGAGGCCTGCCCCTGGCTTATCTCTGTACACTTGACTCCATACCACAAGTGTCTAAGCGCGGAGCCATTCGCGCTCTACTTGCTAGCAGTTCCTAGTAGCTGAACATCTCCTGGATCTTTAAAGCCATTGATTGTCAGGATTCCTGAGGTATCTGCAAACTCCCTGAACAGTTAAGGTTCCACCTGCCGTTGCAAACTCAGCCAATATCAAACCCAAGGGACTAGAAAACTTTTAACAGCATAACCATGCTTCTTCCCACCCCCTCCCCCACACACCCTTCCCTCCCAGACTCATCCCCCATCCACCCACCCTTCCTCCCCCATCTTTCCAAAGATTAGTTAAGGGATAGGGTAACAAAACCAATGGAATGGAATACACAGACCTATTAAAATAAAAGCTTTTTCTATTCTACAGGATACAAAGTCACTGGGATAAACAAAACAAATTGACTAAATGAGGGAACCAAAAGGGTTTAAGAAATGATCTTAAGAGTATGTCTCTTCTAGGAAATGGGATTGTAACTGGCCCAAACTCAATACTACACTGTATGACAGAGGAAGCCACCTGAGTTGGATGAGAGCCTGGGTGACATGTACTTAAAAGGAAAACTGCAGTTTTTAAGATAAGCCAACATGGACAGTGAGATACTTTCAAACACCCCCTCATTCAACCCAAAAATAATTCAAGAACCCCTACAGCCCCATCACCCTTGTGAAATGCAAATCAAGTAAAATTTTTTTTACCACTGCAGTTTTCCTTTAATGATCCTTAAGCCTCAAGGCAGAACATGACCCTCTTAAACCAAATCATGAACATGATCTGAGAAATGTAACTCCCAACCTCCCCCCATCCACACCCCCCCCACCCGGGCATTTTCTTCACTGAGGTGTGGCAATAAGCCAGTTGACTGCTAGGTAGGTGGGGAAGGAGAATTCAGAGTCAACTTTGTGAGTCCATAACACAACGGGGTCTTAGAAGTTTTCACATCATTGCCAATGATCACGCATATTGGAGGAGATGGAAGTTTTTTTAAAATCAATTCTTAACTGAAGCCTTGTGGGAGAAGTTATAAATGTTAAGCAATCCATAACAGCCAAATTGTGAAAATTTCCTGATTTTAGGTTAAGTATGGGGTCAGAGGCTTTGGCACTATAAAATGCCAGTCTCATCATGGCAACACTCATAAGGCACTCAATCGAACTCACAATGATTTATGACTATTTTAGAATAGAAGGGACCTGCCACCACCTTGGGTCTAACTTGATACTGCATGCTTGTTGGGGCAGTTTAGGGGGAGCTTCGAGTAGACTAACTTAACACAGCACATTTAAAAAAGACACATTTATTCAGCGTCATGATCAGACTATTACATTTAGCAATCAACAGCATGGGTGCAAAAAAAAAATCTACATTAAAACCCTTTGTTGGAATGCTTTACACTTTCCACAAAACAGAAACTAAAATAACCTGTTATACAATTAGTCACAAATACAGTCCTGGTGTTTTTTTGCCCATACACAAAAAGTATTGTCTAAAACATGTCTTCTTGTAGCAGCTAGGCCCTGCCACCACTGTGCTTGGCTGAGTTCACAAATCTGTTGTAACCTGTAGCTTCCCTGTCACTTCTCTGGCTCTCCTCTCCTGCTAAGCTTTGTTTCCTGTTGAACAATACGAATAAAGTTGTTAATCTAAACACATATTAAGACTCAAAGCTATAATCCAATAGCAAGTTTTGTTCCCCATAGATTTTGCTGATCTGAATTATTAACATCAACAAATTTACTGCAATTACAAATGTTAACTATGTTGCACTGCTAGCTACATTAGTATTACTGGGTTCATTAATAACTGCAAAGCTCAAGTGTGAGATGAGAAGGCTTAATACTTACCTAATAGTAATTAAAATCTTCTGCCACTGCCGTAACTACTGCTACTACTGGAACCACCATAGCCACCTAGGGACAAAAGCCTTTCAATTAGTTGGAAGTTCCCACTACTTTTTCTCCCAGGTTAAGAATCTTACCTATACCAATTATTTAAAGCCGTGAACATCCAAGTTACCTGCTATGACCCTGTTAGTCATTTTAACCTAGTGTCTTGAACTAACTCAAAAGGTGCTTTTGGTAATGGAAGTTTCTCCATGGGGAATTCACTACCAACTGAACGCATAGGTGTAGGTAGGAATTGTAACCCTCAGGGTAAAGGAGTGTTCAAGGACTTTTTATTAATCCTTGTCAGTAAACACTCCCCATGTGGACCAAACTGTGGACCCGTAAACACTGATCACAGAACTGTTAATTATTGGCTGTGTATAAGCAGCTTTGGCTATTTCAGTCTCTTATTCAACTTTCATGAGTGTGGCATATTATTCAAAATTATAAAGCAAACATTCTACCTTGGTTACGTGGTTTGGCAAAATACTGGCCTCCACCATAAGGGCCCGAGCTCCGGCCTCCAAAGTTCCCTCCCTTCATGGGACCAAAGTTTGAAGACTGATTGTTGTAGTTGCCAAAATCATTATAGCTTCCACCACCTCCAAAGTTGCTTCCTAGAAAAAGAAAAGAGGCATCCTAGTAGTTACTACTAGAAGGCAACCAGAAGTTAATAAATCATTGCCATCCTCCCAGTTCTATGAGTCACTGACAGCCTACATGTCCTTTGTGCACTCACTTTCCATACGGGATGAGACAACCTGTTGGGTAATCTAATCAGTCACAATACCCCTGGGTAAATAAAATACAGGTATTTCTCCAGGGCTTTGAGGGAAAAAAATTTTCTGGTACATATAAATAATCTGATCAGACTATCACTGCCTAACACTACTGGAAAATACAGCAGAACCTGAAATACAGTCAAAACACCAAATCCTGCTATGGAAGCAACTTAGTAACCTAAGACACCATCCTGCTTTATCTAAAATACTTAAAAAAGGCAGGGAGTGAGGCGGCCCAGCTTAAAGCTGGGAGGAGGTAGCTTTCTGAAAACCAGGTTTCATGCAGTGCACTTGTTCAATGCTGTTAAGAGCATCAAACCCCAAAACAAGATTTTTTTAAAAAACTACAATACTAATCTAGACTACCACACCATAATACTTGTTTGGGTTCCCTTGATACCTACCACTACCACCGCCAAAGCCGCCTCCGCCTCCTCCGTTGTTATAGCTGTCATAGCTGCCACTCCCGCCATAGCCACTGCCCTGGTTTCCATAACCCTGTCCACCACTTCCATAGCCTCTGTTTCCTCCAGAGTAACCAGGGCCGCCTCCTCCATAACCACCTACAGAAGAATACAATTCTTCTCAGTAAGACAAATTTGACAGTCAAAAAATCCATGCAAGCTTAAAGGCTCAAGGCCAATACACAGCATGCATGTTATGTTGGGACAATCAGGTCAAGCTCAACACATGCAGCACTTAAAAAACAAAAGAAAGGAAACAAAAAAAGCAAAACTAGGCCTGTTCTAATGGGGGAGAGGAAGGGCCAAGAATCCTTAATTTACCCAACTTGATGTAATTATATTCTAAGTAAGATTTTTAGCACATACCATCATTTCCAAATCCATTGTAGCCATCTCCACTTCCACCATATCCTCCACCACCACGACTGCCGCCAAAACCACCTGGAAGAAAAAAAAAAGGCATTCAGTTGGGCATCAGCTATCAAACCTAATTAACAAAACAAAAAAACCAGTCATCCTCATCCAGCCAAGTCACCTTTACTATAACCAACTTAGGTACCAAATCAAGGATAACACCGTATCCAGACCACTGGTGACCAAACTATCTGCCTGAAGTCAACAGTCCAAAATGGGAACAAATCAGAGGAATGCTACCAAACAGGTAGCAAAGGCCTGACAAAAATCCAGAAAGAAATTGTAAGGATGGTCACTAGGCTGGAGAGGAAGCAGCAATAAAGTTTCTCTTTTCCACATGAATATGTGAAAAGCTTTAATGGAAGGCCCAGCCAAAGTAAAAGTACCGTTGCTTGCTTATTGCGAAAATACATACCACGACCACTGAAGTTCCCACCACGGCCGAAGTTGTCATTTCCACCGAAGCCACCCCCTCGGCCACCACCAAAGTTCCCAGAACCACTTCGACCTACGCACACACACACACACAAAAAAAAGACCACTGTTAAAAAACCAGAGACAATAAGCATAACATGGTAACCAACCTAGTGGTATAGAAAACTTACCTCTTTGACTAGATGAAGCACTGGCCATTTCTTGCTTAGACAAAGCTTTCCTTACTTCACAGTTGTGGCCATTCACAGTATGGTATTTTTGAACTAGGAAAAAAACCTCCAATTAGAAACACCTAACTGCAGAAAATCTCAAATAAGATTTACAAAGCTTGGTTACTTCCAATGCCATCTGTGATACTCACTGACAATCTTATCCACAGAATCATGGTCATCAAAAGTAACAAAAGCAAAGCCTCTCTTTTTGCCACTGCCTCGGTCAGTCATGATTTCAATCACTTCAATTTTTCCATATTGTTCAAAATAGTCTCGTAAGTGATGCTCCTCAGTGTCTTCCTTAATGCCACCCACAAAGATCTTTTTCACAGTTAAGTGGGCTCCTGGCCTTTGAGAGTCCTAGACAAAACCAAAAACAATTGGTGGAAATGGCCAGAAAACTGATTTACCATCTCGAGATCGCTGAAGCCTTAAAGGACTAACCCAACCTGCATTATAAATCGTTACTTCCAAAAAGATGAGGGAGCATACCTCTCTGGATACAGCTCTCTTTGGTTCAACAACTCTGCCATCAACTTTGTGAGGTCTGGCATTCATGGCTGCATCGACCTCTTCCACTGTGGCATAGGTAACAAAACCAAAGCCCCTGGAACGTTTGGTATTTGGATCCCTCATCACCTGAGACATCAAGGGAGCACAGGCAAGATGTTAACAGCAGGAAAGGTAATGAAAGGCACAGAAACGTCTATTCCAAGTGCAAAAGCGGATGATGGGCCGCTGAGCTTCTTGCACTAACCAATTTAAAAAGAAGCTATTTCCAACAAAAGCGCATTTTAAAATTCCCCCCACCCCCACGTATGAATTTTTCTGAGATGTGCAGCCACCTCCTGGGCCTGAGCACTCACCACGCAGTCTGTAAGCGTGCCCCATTGCTCAAAATGGCTCCTTAGGCTCTCGTCCGTTGTCTCAAAGCTCAAGCCTCCGATGAAGAGCTTCCGAAGCTGCTCGGGCTCCTTGGGGGACTGGACGACACGATACGAAGGATTGGAAAAGGGAAGGGTCTTTTAAGTCATGGTTGGGGGTGGGGGGGATCGGCGCGGCACCCTGGGTCAAAGAGGCGCTGCGCTTTAAGGTACACGTGCCCCCCACCTCGCCCCCAGCGGGGGACAAAGAGTGGGCCCGAGGCGTTACACTAGCGCCCAGGCCCGCCTGTCAGAAGCCCGGGTTCGGGTGGATAAAGAAAGGGAAAAAAAAAAACGCAACGCATGCGCAACAAAGGGAGGGAGGATGACCGGGAATACAAACGAAAAAAAAATCTGGTCGTCAGGCAATCGAAACCAGCCCCAAATCAAGGGGAGATAAGGCCAGACGAGACAAAAGGTTTGGGCCGGTGGCACTGGAAGAGCCTGTAACTCGAGGACCGCGAGGGCTAAAGGCTCATGGCGGCCGGGCCTACAAAATGGCGACCCAGAAGGAGGGGGGTGTGGAAGGAGCAGGCCACAGCGACAGCAGACTGTAGAACTCACGGATAAAAGTCGTATTGCAGGCGTATTGGGCTGAGCACCGTAAGGGGATACGGGGAACTGAACAGAGAAGAACGAGATAGCACAATCTTTGGCCTGCGACTCCCTTACCTCGGACTTCGACATGGCGAGAGCGGTAGCAAAAGCTGCAGCGATCCTTCTCCAACGGCGTCGAGAACAGAAAGGAGATAGCTAACTAGCGTATCTCTCTCCCCACCTCCGTACCCGCTTTTTAATCCCGCCTCCTCGCGTTCTGCATTGGTAGACTCCTCCCCTCCTTGTCAACCATTGGATAGCTCCAATCATTCCAGCTACCGATTGGTCTATGGTAGCGCATCTTTGCGTAACGCAATGCGTTGCGTAAATTCCGCCCCGAGGAAGCTGCTGATTGGCTTCTGAGAGGTTCTTTTTTTTTCAAAGCGCCTGATTGGCTCTCCTGCCAGTCACTCTTGTTTGAAGGTAACCAGATTTTTTTTAGGTAACTTTAATTTTTAATTCCTTAAAATATTACTCCATATTTAGCAAGGAAAACACTATTAAACGTGAAAAATTAGAAAAAGAATGAATGACTAACAATTATTTCTTGACCTTCTAGTGCTCTGAGAGCGCATGCGTAGTGCCACAGCCAATTAACGCAAGCGCAGTAAAAAGACCTGACGGCTATTTGTAACACGTGTAATGGCGGGGAAGAACGGACCTATGTAATACACCTGCGCAGTGGCGGGAGTCTTGTCCCTTTCTGCGCATGCGCAGCGGGCGGAGGAAGGCCCCTTCCTTGGATCGCGTGCGCAAGCGCAGCGGCGGATCCGTTTTGGCGGGCGGTTGGCGTTGCGCAGAAGGCGGCGGTGGTTCCTTGTGGTCCGGCCTCTTCGCAGAGGAACGGGGACAAGGTTAGGGTGAGAGAACGCTCTCAGTCCCGGGTAAGTGGAAAACAACCATGTCTACACTTCTAGGTCCTTGGAGCAATTCCAATCGGGCCCGTTATTGTGTGAAATGAATGGACCGCTGGGGTGGGGGGGGCGGAGGAAGAGCGACAGGGTTGATCAACCAATAGGAGAACAGGAGGCGGGTGTAATTGTCCTGATGGCCTGTCCTCTTCTCCAATGGCTGTATAGGAGGGAACCCAATGGATGAATAAGATTGACAAGTCCGTAGACCAATGGAGACTCCATTTGGTGGTTCCTAGTAACTGACATCGAGCCACAGGAAGGCGGGAGGCGGGTTCTTTCCTGAGCTGGGGCGCTCTAAGCAAATTGGAGAGAAGTGCGCGGGGAGGTTGGGCTCGCCGGAGAGACAAGGGTCTGAGCCCAATGTGAGAGATGAGGGCTGGATCTTTCAGATAGATGGACCAGCCGAATAGCCAATGGGAGGTCAAACTAAGGAAAGCGCGCGGGGAGACGGCCCAATCAGCGCTATGGCGGGGGAGGGTTTAGATTTGGGGTTCCGAGGAAGGAGGATTGCCTTTTGGGGATGGGGATCCCCAGGGGATGACTTGTTTTTCACGGAGGTCTGAGGGCTTGCCCCATCCTATCTGTGCTCCTGTTCTGAGGCTCGTAAGCCTGATTGATCATCAGTGTTTGCCTTTTCTCCTCTTAGGGTTCAGGGCAGGCCAGGGAAAGACTAAGACCACATGTTTGTCTACAACCTTGCTTTGTACCCTATACGCACACTCACCCCAAGACCACATGTTTGCAACCTTGCTTTGTAGCACATACTTACATTGCAAGACTACATATTTTTTCTGGAATCTTGCTTTTTAGCACATAACACTCTCATCCAAGACCACCTGTTTGTCTGGAACCTTTCTTTGTAACATATACATACACTCCAAAACTACAAATTTCTTTGGAACCTTGCTTTTTAACACACATATACACCAAGACTACATATTTGGAACCTTACTTTTTAACATAACATAGATATTTGTCTGGAACTTGCTTTTTAAGGCACAAATAATACACACACACCTTCCCCACTTCACCCCTTTTCTTTTGCAATGAAGGAAATTTCAGACCTCTATCTAGTCATCTGGTCATCTGAAACTAACTCAGTTGTAAAATGAGGAAACTTCCCAAATAGCCATGCCTTGGGGAATCCAGAAGCCTTTAAATAACCCAGGATGAATCCTTGAGGAATTGTGGTGATGTCTGATCCACACTTACCTATTCATGTGTTTGTGAATGAAAGAAATGTTATCAGATGCTTTGTTCCAGACTAGTTAAGTAAAGGTTAAGTAATTCAGTAAGGGTTAATAATTGAGCTTCTTTGGAAGTAGCATAATTCAGGAAATTTTATTATATAGTCCCCCCGACTTTGTACACAAAAGAAATAAAATTTTAAAAAGACATTTGGTAAATAAAAACTCAAAATTTGCTTTCCTGCTAATTTCCATTTTCTCTGACGGATGCAAAAGATGAAGTCTTCTGAGGAGGCCCTGTAATTTCATTGTTTTAGGGAAGCACAGGGTAAGGAAATCAAACTCCTTAAAGAGTCAGAATTCCTGGGATAGTTTAAGTGACTTGCAGGGGAACACTCAACCAGGATATATGTGTCAGAAACTAGACTTGAACCCATGTTTTCCTAACTTCAAGATTATCTCTCATACAATAACAGGATATATCTGAAAGTGATCTAACTAGTCACAATCTCAGTATTTGACCACAGGCTGTGATGAGAGATGAGTTAAGATTAATCATTATATCATTTGTTTTAAAGGTGGGAGGGAAATGAATAATTTGATTTAATACAACATTTGATGAGAATCTCATCTGAACCTTTATCTGCCTTTCATATAAACTGGAGATTAAACATAGGGAGAAAGAGATATGCCATATGATAGTAGTATTTGAAAACCAGATTAACAAGTGTGTGAACTCTTTATTTAAAGATCTGATAAATCAGATCTATAGGCATTTTCCAAGAAAAGTGTATTTTTTGTGTTTTTCATGTCTGGTTGAATGAAAACAAAAATTCATTAAAATTTTTATTATTGTTACTAACCTGTGACCTGTTAATTGCTATACAATTGTATTGTGTTCACAGATGTTGAATGCTTAAAATGAGTGTGAATGTGCTTTTGTTCAAAGTAGACTTTGTTTCATTACTTCTTTTATTTTCAGCTAGGTTGGACCTCTTACAAGCCATTTTAATTAAGTGGTTTGTTCACACTTTTTCTTTGGAAACTAGGTCCCCAAATCACTCCCTCCTCCAGTCAAGATTGGACAGCTGATTTACCATCTTTGGGAAAAGGTGTCTACTTTGTGAGGATTCACCTTTGCAGCCTGTTAAATATGAAATGTGTGAACATGGCAGTTTGAATGACAGATTAAGTGAGTAAGGATTGGGAGGTTGAACAGCTTCAGGTTCAACCTCAGAAGTTCTTGGTTGTACAGCTAAAGTAAGCAACAGTCCTTGATTTAGTTTGTTTTGTTGAGAGTTTTCCTCTTTTTAAAAAAAAATTTTTCGTTACATAGTGAGTTCTAAACTGTATCCCTTTCACCCTCTCTCCTCATCCTGAACTTAGAGAAGGCCACCATTTGAGACAGATGTGTGTGTGTATGTGTATGTGTATACACACACTCTGTGTATGTATATAAATATATACACATATACACACGTATGTATGTATGCATGTGTGTAAAATCTTACTATATATATTTATCAGTTCTTTCTCTAGAGGTAGATAGCATCTTCATTCATAGGTTCTTTGTAATTGATTTAAATATAATATTCAGAATAACTTAATAGTTCTTAGTTATTCCTCAAACAACATTGCTGTTACTGTACACAACATTTTCTTGGTTCTGCTCATTTCACTCGGTTATTTTGCGCAAGTTTGTCCATGTTTTTCTAAAATCAACATGCTCTCATTTGTTGTAACAGTAATATTCCATCAGAAATCATATATCAGCTTGTTCCGCCATTCTTCAATTGATGGGCATCCCTGCAATTTATCCCTGGCACTACAAAGAGAGCTACTTTAAATATTTTAGAACATAGGTTCTTTTCCTTTTACCCTGATCACCTTGGGAAACAGATCTAGTAGTAGTGGTATTGCTTGATGAAAGGGTATACACAGTTTTATAATTCTTTGGGTAGAATCCCAGAGTGCTTTGCAAAATGGTTGGATTAGTTCACAGTTCCACCAATAGTGTACTAAGTTCCTAATTTTTTTATATCCCCTCCAACATTTGTCATTTTTCCCTTCTGTCATTTTAGCTATTCTGATAGGTGTGAGATATCTCAAAGTTGTTTTAATTCGTATTTCTCTAAACAGTAACGATTTAGAGCATTTTTACCATGACTATATATGTTTTGATTTCTTTGAAAAACCACCTGTTCGTATCCTTTCATCATTTATCAACTGGGGAATGACTGACTTGTATTTTTTAGGAAATTCTTTTAACTTGTATCCAACCTTCTTCCTCCCTTCCACACCATTTATTCCTCATGGAATAGTCTACTGTGTTTATTGATAGAATTTGTAAATTCAATATGAATTGACTTCTAGTTCAAGGTGTTAATTAAATGTTCTGGTAAATATTATCCTGTTAACTCCCTGCCATTATGCAAGTGGGGACTTTTTATTTTACATCTATTATTGCTAACCTGGACAGCCCTGAATTGAAACAGCGGAGATGCTCTTTGTGCCAAAGAAATTCTCATTTGACCTAGTCATGTAACATTTGGTTTTCTCTTTCTGACATTGAAAAATGCAGATCGAGGAATAAACTGATAGAGATTCTATTGACTGTGTTGAGCATTGAACCCACCTTAAAAAAACAAAAGGCCATTTACCTTGAAGACTGTTAAAGATCAAGGAAGACCTCTGTTTTAGGAAAACTAGGGAGCACGATAATGGCTAAAATTTACAGCTTGTCTCAGGAGGTTAGGAAAATGAATGAAGGGATGACCTGGTTTGCCATCCTGTGAAAAGCTATAGACCCTCAAATACTTTGTCAACAGGAGCCTTAAGAAAGGGAGGTAAAAGGAAGTAGTAAGCATCTGCTATAGACTAGGCACTGTGCTAAATGCTTTTCAGTATTTCATCTGATCCTCGCTACAGCCCTGTGAGGTAGGTAGGTGCTGTTGTTATCCACTTCCTGACTTTGGGTTTCACGGAACTGCCCAAAGGTCCCTGGATTATATTGAGGCAATGAGGCTTATTGATCACTGCATTTCAAACATTAAGGTGGTTTATAAGTCATATTGTAGTTGGCTAATAACACCTCATCACTTTCTCCACCTCCTCCAAATATCTCCAACGTCCTTACCAGTTAGCTTATCAATAGTTGAAGCCAGAGTCTAACTCTGTTTCTAGAGGTAGGGGAGTAATCTGATTAAAAAAGTAACAAAGGAGAATTAAGAAGTATCTAGGAGAATTGCAACAAGGTTTCTTTGTAGCCATAATTTACACATTGTTATTAATGAACTTAGACTCTGGGCAAACATCTCTTCTTCCGAATGTAAACTTTGATTTCCCCTGTCTACTTGTAAAAGATGGATCTTCCTTGTAATTGCACTAATGGGAAGGAATCCAGGTCGTCCAACAGAAGAGTTGGCTTGTGAGGAGTCCAAGACACAGATTGGTTGGGATTTCTGTAAGCCACTGTGAGGCACATACTCATTTTTGATGACAACTTTACACTTGCGTTGGCAGAACACCCACAGTGACAACTGCCTATGTTTAGTCTGTCCAGGAGCTCTGCCCGCCAGCATGTTTGGGGAAAAACCTACACTGTTCCTCTCAGCAGCTATGTCAATAGTAGACCATTCTGGATTTGTTTTGTTGAGTCTGCCAATGATTTCTTTGGAAAGTTGCCTCAGTTTACCTCTGAGTAAGCAGGGGTGATGGGTGTTGCCCCCTTGGGCATCTATACAAGATGTTCCAAAAAATATTGGTGCAGTTTTAAATCTTAACATCTTTAAACTACCCTAAGACTTTTGGGATACTCAGTATTTGGCTTATCATGTGCCCAGGATAAGATTAAAAGAGGGTTGATTCACAAGTGAAATTCTGCATCTGACTTAAGAATGGGCTTTTTGCCTTTTTTTCACCTGTTCGCCTTACATCTCCACTTTTCTAGAAGAATTTAATTTAAAATAAAAATTTTATTTAATAATTTAAATGATTTCTTGAGAACCTTTGTTCAGTCAAGCTGGAAGTGCTCATTTCTTTGTGCAAGTTACATAAACTAAGCTCTTTCCGAACTTCAGTGACCTTATCTGTACCTTGATGGCTTGATAGTAAGCTTAATACTTTGAGTTTGCCAAAGGTTCTTTTCATCTGTGGGACTAGTGGTATCAATTTTACAGATTTCTTGGGTGTATCAGGTGACTTACGTTAGTCTGTCACTCAGCTCTTCCTTTAGTGACCCCCAACTTTTAAATCTGTTGTGCTCTTTCACTACACCCCACCCTAAGGGCCCTTTCCTCCGGCTTTAATGTCTTGTGATTCAGTGGATAATTGTCTAGTTAATCAGTCTTGGGGGAAGTTTAAAAAACAATAGCTTTGATTAGTTTAACACACCGTGTTTCTGACCAAAGCTCTTAGCATTCGCTTTGCTAGTGAATAACTAACTAACTCACTTGTTTTCCTGTTCAAAGCAGTGCTTAATAACTGAGTGTTTTAACCTCTTTAAAGTAAGGGCTTTCTAAATAGGATTTAATGGACTTGCTGGACCTTTTCACTTTCATCCCAAGAGATTGTTTATTGTATTTTCTTTATCTTTACTTCCCAAAGGGCGTAAGTCCTCTAAATCTGAAAATTATACCTTAAACTAATGAGACCATGGCCAAAGTTAGTCTTGACCTTCATGGCTTTTATTTACTTTTAGAGGAGTGGAATGCATTTAGGCCATTTAATCTGTTCTCAGCCCTAGCTGAAAAGCTGCAGTAAATGTGGGCTCTGGGGGAAGAGGTGGATTTTGTGGCTGTTCTGGCTGTTTCTTGAATACTGGGAAATTTTCAAGAGTTTTTCAGCTCTGGGGTCTTTGAATTTCCCAGGGATCATCAATGTGTGTTAGGGACCAAAAAAGGGAAAGAGTAGTCCAGAGTACAGCTAGCACATGGAATTAAATTCAGGAAATTGAAGCCCTGCCTTCTATGAGGTCAACCCAGGCTCTGCTGACTTGGGTTGGGTTTCACTCCTTAGGCCAGCCCGTTGACCTCTGAGAATCTGAGCAGTGTAGGATGAGAGGTGGCTAATTTGTGTGGTCTTTCACAATAGATTACATTTAAGAATCTGATAAAAATAAAAGACGATTGGGAGCAAAGTAAGGGAAACCCAAGAGATAATGCGGAAACCTCATTTTATTCTTAGTTAGAATTTCTTTCACTATCCCATCTTACCTGGTATTTTTCTAGGACTGGGCTTCTTAAACTTTCCCCACTTACCTGACTCCTTTCAGAGTTGTGACCTTGTTGGTTGCATGGGCTGAGGGCATTTGAAATGCAAAGTGAGCATGCTTTGTGTCTGAACCTGTCCTTCGGTGAAGTTGCCCATTGCAACCCAGGCAAAAGCTGCCCGAAACACCTTCGATTCATTATGCATTTAATTTTTGGTCATTGCTCATTCAGAAACCTTTTAAGCCACATTTTAAGTGCTATTCTAGGACACAGAATCTTAACCTTTTTGTATGTTATAGACCCCTATGTCAGTCTGGTGAAGCCCATTGACCCCTTCTCAGAATTGTTTTTTTGCCTAAATTCATAAATGGAAGGAAATGCTCATTTTCAATTAGAGGTTAGTAAGAATAAAGATGCATTTGTTCTTCCCATCCAAGTTCGTAGGCTCTCTGCTCCCCCCCCATCTTTATGGACTCGGTTCTCATCTAACCTCTTCATTCACGGGAGAGTGAGGGAAGTCAGCAACGCCCACATTGCCAGCCAGGGTGCCTGGAAGGAGGGTGGTACCCACAACAAAAACAGGAATATGGGAACTAAGAGAATAAGTTTGATTTTGGACATTTTGAGTTTGAGATATCTATAGGATGTTTAGTTTGAAATACCCAATAGGCAGGCAGATGGATCTTTACAAAAAATTCTAGTCTGTGGTGGGTCTAGAACTAGATTTTGGGGACAGCAAAACTTGAATTCCCATCTGGCCTCCAGCCTCTGACACTATGATCACTTGTATCATTTCTAAGCCAGTTTCCTCATCTATAAAATGGGATTAGAAGTAATCCTCCCCACCAGCCCCCAGGTTCCTCTGACTTTGAGAGGTAGGGAGGACAGGTATTACTAGCAGTAACCCAGGTGAATAAAAATCTCATTTTCTGGATTCCTAGTCCAGTAAGTATCCTTTTCCTTGTGCACAATTGACTGGTTGTGTTTTTATTTATCCTTAATGTCTGCTGGTGGAGGTGCTAAAAGATGGCAACTTGGCCAAAAGGATTAAATCTGTCAGTAAGCATTCATTAATCAGCCTACTGTGTTCTAGTCTCCTGGGGATATACAAAGACAAAAATGAACTTGTTTCCTGCTGCACTGTGAGCTCACTTGACAGTTTATCCAAAGAGACAAGTGCTCAAGTATGTCCATACAAAGTAAATACTGAGTACTTGGGGGTGTCAAGTGGAGAGGACTTCTTGAAGAAGGAGGCATTTGAGCCAGGTACTCTAAGAGGCAGAGGGATGGGGGGCAGCACATTGCAAATGTGGCAGTTAGTAGAAAAGCTCAGACATAGGTAGCAATGTCCTGTGTGGGGAAACCCTAAAAGACCAATTTGCATTTGAGAGTACAGGAAGGAAGGGGAGTGATGTATGTAAATGGGGGAGGATGATAGAGACTGTGTTACAAATGTCGAAACGTTTCTATTTGATCTAATTGATTTAGCAGAGTAAGGATCATGTCAGTCCTATGTACTTTAGGACAATCACGTTGGCTGGTATCTAGAGAATACTGAGGAGAGGGCAGGGACCAATTAGGAGGCAATTGAAATAGTCTAGGCCGGAGGTGCAGAGGGCCTTAATCAGGGTGATGACCCAATGTATAGAGAAGGCAGTGGATGCAAGAGATATGGTGGTGGTAGAATGACAAGATGTAGCAATTGGTTAGCTAGAGGGGTGAGGGAGAGTGAGGAGTCAGCAATGCCCTCAGTGGCATCCTGGGTGACTGGAAGGATGGTGATGCCCTCCATAAAAATAGAAGACTAAGATAGGTTTGATTTTGGACAAGTTGAATTTGAGATGTCTGTAGAATATTCAGTTTGAAAAGCCTGATAGGTGGTTGAAAATTTGCAACTTGCCGCTCTGAAGAGCCTGGATCTGTAGATCTGGCAGTCCTCTGCATAGAGATAATTAATCTCTTGAGGACTGAGAAGGTCACCCTCAGAAAGAAAGTAAAGAGAACTGGAGAGGGCCTAGGACTGAGCCTTAGGGAGCAAATAGTGAAAAGGGGTGTGGTGGACCATGAACCTGCCGTGGGGCCTGAGAAAAAGATCAGATAAGGAGGAAGAAAACCCAGAAAAGCCAGGTCACAAAAACTCCGAGGAGAGAGTATGCAGGAGGAAAAGTTTGCCTGCTGTGTTATGCTTCAAAGAAGTTGAAATGAGACCCTGGCGTAGGGAGGGAACTTAAATATTTTAAGTGCCTACCAAGTACAAACCAATCTACTCAATTGTTTACCAAAAAAAGTCTCATCTAAACTTCCCAAAATAGCTTCTAAGTAGCTGCTATCATTATCCCCATTGTATAGCTGAAAAAACTGAGGCCAACAGAGGTTGTGACTTGTCCAGCATCACACAGATAGTAAGTATATTTTCACTAAGGTTTTCCTAGTACCAGACCTGGGGTTTTCTTGCCATTGGGTTTGGCCACTAAATCAAAAAACATTTATTAGGTGTCTACTATGTGCAGATACTATGCTGGAGTTACAAATTGGGGGTGGGGGGGGACTCCTGGCCTCAAGGAGTTTATATTCTAAAGAGAGAGAAGGAGGAGAAGGTACCCAACAGGGAGAAATCAGAGAGAAGTCCTAAACTACTGCAGCCTGATTAGAGTTGTTGGAGTGAAGAGTTGTTGGAACTGAGCTCTTTCCTTACATGGAGGTTTGAAGTTTGTGGCCCCATTCTCCTATCTGAAAAGTATTTGGGAATTACAAGATCCATTGATAACTTTGGATAGAGAAGTTTTTTCTTTGAATTAGTGAGAGAAGATGTGGATACACTGCGGAGGGTGTGTGTGTTGGTGTGGATGGTGAAGGGTAGGGTCCTGTGACAGGTTTTCTCAGTATGAGAAAGATGAATGTGTTTATAGGCATCCTGCAAAGAATGAGCACATAACTGAGGTAATTGGCTATAGGAGAAGATGGGGAATATCAAGGATACAGATAGAGGGGCTGGCCTAGATGAGGACAAAGATGAGTAGGAGCACAGAACTCATTCTCTAATGGTGGAAGTAATCCAGAGCTGGGATCTGGCAAGGCGAGAACTTGAAAGAAGCAGAGGCTTTAAAGAGAGATTAAAGGTCAGTGTAGACTTGAACTGATTATAGGGTCTAGTTTGGGAAGAAAGGAAAAGAGGAATTAAATCCCAGGGAGCCAGGTGGGTAGATTAAAGATCTGGGTGGGACTAAATTTAGGAGGGAGATTATGATGTGATTTCAAAGTTTTCAATCAAAAAAGTATAGTACTTTTGGATGATAGTGAAATCAAGTTATGTGGCCATCATTGTGTGTGGCTGAGGTAAAATGAAAGAGTAAATCTTGGGAAGGGCAGATAGGACCTGCAGTTAGGAAGAGCTCCCAATGGAGTCACAAAGAATTGAACACTACTGAAACAACAAAGATCTCAGGAGTTAAGAAGATTGAGTAATTGGGAGATGTTTGAAGGAATATCTGAAGTGTAAGTTGGAAGTCCTTCAATATAAGGGAAGAATTGGAGAGGAGGGGGTCAAAAAGAAGCCTTTGACCTTTGAATATTAAAGACTTAACTGCTTAACTAGACTTTTTTTCCCTTTACATGGGGTGGGGGGTGGCTGAAGGAATAAGTTACGATTCAGAATAAAAAAGTGGGTTTTGGCAAGTACTATTCATCAGAATATTCAGTGGTAGAACCCAATAGTTGGGGACTGCTTGTCTAGTAGTGGCCTTTGTGTGCTATTTTAAATATCAATATATCCAGAACACTGAGCATACTTTTATGAGACTGTGGCACAGTAACTCACACTTAAATGTCAATAGAGACACTTGCAAGACCTGCAAGGTTCAATAAGTTCTGGTGTGGGTTTGTTTCTCCTGTCATCACCCATTATATTTTTTTACAGCTTTTAAATTACTGCAGAGAGAAATTGGTCTGAATTGTAACGGATGGTTAAGAAGCTGCCAAGGATACCCTTGTATGGGGTAGGGAAAAGTTCAATACTGTTTTGATTCTATTTATCTAAATTGTAGGCTATGACTTGAATATAATTCATGTTGCAGATACCCCAAAGTGATGGCAAAGCACAAAATTATATTGTATATTGAAGGAATGTTGGCCATTCTTCCAATCCCTAAAGTTTTACAGTAGTTTGAATTGCATCCCTCTTAGTTGGGTTGTATCAAATTCCTTTTGCCTCACCAACATTTGCAAATCAGAGTTTAATTATTTTTGAAACTCCAGTTTGTGATAAATGCAAATCCAATTTTATATTTGTGGCATTTCTTTCATTGATTAATAAGATGAAAAATCCCAAATTATGTACAGTGGCTTAAGCATCACTGTTTTCAGAAGTAAAGGGATGAGTATAATGACCCTGCTGGTCTTCATCCCCAAAGCTGCTGATTTCTAAAACCTGCTTTTAATGTGATGTGAGAGTAGACACCAAGTCATATTATTTTATAGTGATTGGTGCTGGAAACATAGTTATGGTGACAATAATATCATTGGACTGTTGGCTTCTCTTTTAGCATTGGAGAGGTGGAAATGTAATCTATCTAAGTAGCCTTTCCTCTTAAATAAAATAGCCAAACAAAAGTACCACATAACAAATTCCTAATAATCACTAATACTTTCTATAGGGCTTCACAGTGAACAAAATACATTTGATCCTCCTAAGATGGTTTAAAATGTAGTGGCAGCTATTCTTTCTTATCCATGGATGTGGAAACAGGCACAGAATAAATCATTTTAAAATGCCTACTGGGTACTGGGGACAAAAAGACAAAAAGATCACCACTCTCAAAAAGATTACTACATTCTTTTTTTTATAAAGTACCTTTTCTACATGTCTGACTCTTTTTGACCCCATTTGGAGTTTTCTTAGCAAAGATATTGCAGTGGATTGTCATTGCCTTTTCCAGCTCAGTTTACAGAGGTGAAAATTGAGGCAAACAGGGTTAAGTGACTTGCTCAGTCACACAGCTAAGACATGTCTGAGTTTAGGTTTTAACTCAGAAAAGAAGCTTCTACCCCTGAAAAGTTAAGAGATTTCCTCCTCTTAAAATTTTTTAATTTTGGTGAAATATAATAACAAAGGGAATTCCTTGGTCTGATTGGGAAATGGCAGGTTCAGTACTTGATCTGTCTTAGTCTTAAGATTGTGAAGGGAAATAAATTTTCATTTAACACTCACCTGGGTGTGCCTTTAGATGAGTCTAACTGGTCCAAAAGGTGGGAATGCTGGAAGGCAGCAGCTGGAAATCATATTCTTGTGCCTGTTTTCATAGTCCCACAAGTCTCTGTCACTTGGATGGTGAAGTTCTTACTTCTTATATCTGCCCAACCTGGGGTCATGTTCCATCACTACTTCAAATTTTAGGCAAATATGATTGATTCATGAAGCACAAGATCCAGTATAGTTATTGATTAAATATTTTCATTTCCTCAAACCAAGCTTTGGGATTACATATTCAACCAGTTTTTGTGGTGGTTTAAGAGCAGATAAATGAAATCTTCAAAGTAGTCTCCTATTTCAGCTAATTAAAAAATAAGCAAAGTAAACTAGACTATTCCTGCTAGTTCCATTCACCCTTTAGTGGAAGTGTAAATATGCCAGGAGGTGGCCCAAGAAAGAAGACCTAGATAAATTTAAGAAAAAGATAATTAATCCCTGAGTAATTGAATTTCAACTGTAGCTGAAGTTGTGTTTCAGCATGTCTTTTAGAAGATCATCTGGAATGATGCTAACCGGGGTTTTTCCTTTCCTGTCACTCCTCTCTGTTAATAAAGTTTGTGTAGTCTATATGTGGCTTGTTAATGATAGGGCTGTTAACCACCACAGTTAATCTTCCTCTTCAACTCTTTCCTAATCCAGTCTTTTAAACAGCCATTGAAACAGCTTTTAACTCCTTGAATTGGGTGCTCTTGGACTTTTTGGTGAAGGTGGAGTGGTAGTTATCAGCCTATTTAACAAAACCTGAGACAGCCTGGACAGCTGTAATGTGCATCTCTATGGTATGTTTTTGTTAAAATGCCATGTGGCTACTACGTTGGAGATCATCAATCCAATGGAAGAAAACATCTTTATAGATGGTGTTTTACTTTTATGCCGTTCATGTAACATACCCAAGACCATCAGCACTCAATTCCATAAAGAACGAAGAACAGATATGGAGCAGATTAAAGCACTCTTTAAATTTGGGTTCTTTTCATGAGCTCGTTTCCCTGCCTGGATATGACAGAGGGAAGGACTGGTTATACATTACTAGTGTTGCAGTTGATGTTTAATCTTCACCCTCATTTACTAGTCCTTGTCCAGTCCAGGCAGGCTCTCTATCCCCTGGAGTAGGAGAGGAGAGTGAGGCCCTAGTTGTTGTTTCATTTCTCCCATGTGTTAAAGAGATTTTATCTATAACCCTTTTCTTTCTTGACATTTAACTCTGGGTTTTTTTCACTAATAATGATGTAGAAAAGATACTGTGTTCTTAGTGGGGTAGCAGAGATTTTACTGAAACCTTTTAAAAAAACTATCAAGGCATCATTGTGGTTCAGCATTTATAGTAGTTAGCCTGTCTTCCTCAAAAGTGCTGTCTTTGGCCTGCCTGATGGTGCAAAGCATGCTAACAGATGCCTTCTTTTAAACACCACTACTAAGTTTCCCTAAAGGCATGCTTAAGGATATACACTGTCTGCCATCAGTCATAGAGAGGTAATGAAAATGTGTTCCACAGGTGGCCCAAGGCAAGCTACAAAAGGATTTGGCTTTGAAAGCAGTGACCAAGAAACAAAATCCATATAAATACTAGAGGTCCAATGTGGATAGTTCTGTATCAAGGATTGATTTGTTCTTCTATTGAAAGAACCAACCGTGAAATTCATTGTTAAACTTCCCCAGCTCCCCCATTCTCTATAATCTTATGTATGTCCCGATTGATGAGGATTAATTGATATTTTAAAAATTCTTTACCTTTTTGTCTTTTAGGTTCTCTTCCTTTTCCCACCTCCCCAGCTACCCGCTTCTGCTTTTCGGAGAATTCATTTGTTGAATTATCTTGCTTGTCAGCAGCTTGGTATGTGAATTCTGACTGTGCTTGATTATAAAAGCACTTTGATAGCTTTCTGGTGGTTAGCTCACCAGCAATCTGGCTCAAGCGCTTTCTCCCAGCAGAGTCCTGGAAGGAACAACCCTAGTGTTCTGAGGTCTGTGTGGCAAATTTGCCTCATTGCTGAACCAAAACTTTGATAAAACCTGACAGTACCCTTAGCCTCTCTTGTCCCTTGGGGTCCTAGCTGCCGGAATTGATCTATGGATGATGCTTTTACCAGAAAGCTCTCCACCAGTGCTCAGGAGAGAGAAGGTCGAGGCCGTTTTGCTTGAAAGATTTTCTCTAGAAACATGAGAAGCATCAGGCCCATCCCATGGCAATTTCCACAAGGATAAGGTTGCACTTGGACGCTTGTCCTCAATTTCTTCCTGCATGGTATCTAGATTCCACCTTAATCACTCCATCATCCTGCCAGCAACTGTCTCATTTCTCATGCTGGGAGTCGCCTCCTCCCATGCTCAATGTGAACCACCAGTCTTGCTGCTTTATCTGGTGCAAGCCACGGCCCTTAAATTGTCGGTCCAGCTTTGTGTTTCATTTGACCCTAATACACTGGGTCGAGCTGTCTGGGAGAGAATTATGTCCCCTCGGCTGTCTGAGTGCATTTCTCATTTCTCACTGCTGCTCCTGAGCAGATCTGTAACTTCAAGGTTAAGATAAGACACATTCCATCAGAACCAT
Organism: Potorous gilbertii; assembly: GCA_028658325.1. Lineage (NCBI taxonomy): Eukaryota > Metazoa > Chordata > Mammalia > Diprotodontia > Potoroidae > Potorous > Potorous gilbertii. The sequence goes on along the minus strand of CM053770.1, from coordinate 182,736,832 downwards.
GTCGTCATCCTTGCCAGCTTCTGATCTGTGACTGTCCGGGAGATTTACCGGACAACTGCATGCCATTCTTTACGGCATATTAGGGTTGGACTCTGACTCTTGGCAAAAATTCAAGAGTTGATCTGTTCTCAGCTGTTGCAGAACCTGTTTCCCAAAAGGAAAAGGGCTACTGCCCCTGTGGCCCTTAGGCATTTCTTAAAAGTGCCCCCTGGAGGAGTGAAATGACCAAGGCTGTCTCTCCCTCCCTCCTGATTTAGTGGGGAGAGGGAAAGGGGAGCAGAGAGGAGGTTCAGAGCTTTGTGTGTCTCTCCCTTTGCAATTGTTTTTTTCCTTCTTGAATGATCCCACAGAAATTCACTGCTGCTGACATTTTCCTCCCCCTCTTACTCTTATACTACCAGTTGCTATTAGTTACTCTTTTCAGCCTGCAGTCCCCAGAGGAGTTCTGACTCTCCAGTAGTGATGATGAGTGTTTTTTGCCTTTGAGAACTGAACATACCTGGGCTTGTTCTCTGAAGGCTTATTAGTTCCTGCTGCTTCAAAGAGCAGCACTTCCTAAATCTACTGTTGTTCTTCTTTTGTTGCTACCTTTACTTGTTTAGCTCTAAGGGTTACTTTACCCTTCAGCATGTGATATAGTTTAGCAGTTCTGGAATTTAGAAGGTCAGAGATTTCCTGCTGCCATTTCAACAGAATCCTAGCATACCCTTACCCTATTCTTCTCTTTCAGCCTTTTAGTTTTCATTTAAACTAGTTGCCTTTTGGGGAAGGAAGGAGTGGGAGCCAGGTGGTTCATTTTATAGGTAGGGAAACTGAGGCTCACTATACTCACATAGCAAGTTAATTCTTATTTCTAAAGCAGTGCTTTGTTCACATTCCCCAGATCAAAGCTGTAGAATACTTAGTAAGAAAAGGCAAGATTGGTACAATTGTTTGACTTCTATTAAGTGGAAGCCTCTGTAGTTTTTATTCCATGAATTTCCTTTTGATACCAACTTCATTTCAGGAAATCTTGTCATTTTTATATCTTGTCATTTTTGTGATGCCCCAGAGTAATTTCTTGTTTATAACAATCTCAATAAATAACCGCTAGCCCCTGATTCCTCACATTTGAGTATTTCAAGTGTTCATATACCTTTATTTCCCTTCCCTTCTAACTTTGAAGACAGGGCCTGTGAGCCATAAGAGGATCTCAGGGGTCCACAGGATGGATTCTTTATCACTAAGAGAAATGATTTATGGAATTGCAAATTTGCTGGTGTTTTCTCTTTCCTCTTTGTCTGCATTGGTTTTCCTTTCCTCACATACTTGTCAACTCTTTTAATAATTTTATTAAGATTCCAAAAGCACAACTTTGAGCCAAAACAAAACACCAAAGATTGTCCATGAAAGATTGACTTTTTTATGCTCATATTATAAGTAATCTAGGTAAGAAGAGGATTGAGCCCTACCCTCAAATACTTTCTCAATTGTAAAATGAAGATAACAGCACAACTACAACCTGGTATGGTTGTAGTAAGGATCAAACAAGATAACATTTGTAAACGACTTTAGCACCGTGCCTGACATAACGGGTACTTTAATAAATGATTCTTTTTTATTTCTTTATTTGTTAACATAACCAATATCTTTTAACCAAAAGAAAAGTGTTTTGTTATTTTAGTATTAGAGCCTTAGCTTTTCTTTCTTTACTTAGTGTCATGGGAGCTGATTTTAACTTGTTTTTATCCTTGTGACTTTGGGCAAGTCATTTAACTTTTGTAGGCTTCAGTTTCCTCATCTGTGAATTGTAGGCCCTGGCCCCCTAGGCCACTTCCAAACTCTTAAACGGTGATGAACTAGAAAGCCTCCTGTGGGGTCTGATTAGGAGGAGAGCAGCGGTAAAATTGTCTCTCACCCATAGGGACTGGATTCCTTCCCTCTAGCAGTTTTAATTCCTAGACTTGTGGCTGATGGGGGCCGGGGAGGATCGACGGAGGGAGAGTTGTTTGGGCCCCGACCCAGCCTCTTCCCTTCCTCTTCCTCCCTCCTTCCCCCTACCCCCATACACAGAGCCGAGCTTTGAAAATCCCACTTGGAGCACTTTTTCCCGGGAAGCCTCCTGCCTAATTTGAGCCTTCATTTTATTGCCTGTAAAATGGGTTGTGAGACCCTACTGTTTTCCTCCTTCTAGGGTTATTGTGAGGCATAAGTGAGAGTGTCTTGAAAGTCTTTGCACACCTTCACTGTGCTTGTTACCATTGATTGTTCCCCCAAAGTCTGGACGAAAAATTTGTATTTGTGTTTTCCAAACGGTTTGGCTTGGTGACTACTTTCTGAAGAGAGTTTAGGTGTAGACCTGAAGAGTCCTGCCGCCTGGGGCCTGGGGAGGCGCCAGCCAACCTCTCCTCCCAGTTTTCACTGAAAAGGAAAGTTCAGCCTTTTAACTTTTCCGACCGCCTCTCCCCCTCAGTGCTGCTGCCAGTTGCCTTGGCAACGCAGCGTGGCAGCTGCGCAGTGGCGCCTAGACAGCTGGGTGGGGGCGGGGGAGCTGCCACCCCGCCAGGACCCAGACCTGGGAGGGGAGGCCCCTTCTGTTAGCCCAGAGGGAAAGAAAGAGCTGGGGAGATCCGGTAGGTAAAAGAGGGGGCCATCATTCTTCTGGCCCCGTTTGGGCCTCTTTACTGCCTGAAGGTGCAAGGGGAGATTTTTCTCAGAGCTCCCTCTTCAAACTGAACCGAAACAAATGTAAATCCCTCTTTTCCCTGGTGAGGCAAAAAGAGGCCGTGGTCACAATGCAGTTAAACACAGAGCTGGTTTTAACCCCAGCGCTCTGACCCAAACTGCCATGCTCCCGGAAATTCCAAGGTGAGTGGGGGGAGCAGGGGGGTGCTCTGCTGGAACATGACATTTCCTGTCTCTGCTGAGGTCGGTGTCTGCTTTTATTGGTCATTTTTTATTTCAAATACACCACATTTCCCCCTAGAGAAGCTTAAGGAGCTTTTCCAAACTGATGAAGAATGCATTTTTAAATACCCCTGCCCCCTTTTCCTTTTCTTCTTCCTTCCCTTCCCACTTTCCCTTACCCCCAGTACACAAAAAAGACCGCTTTTGAGTTTCACTCCAGGAACAATGCTGGGTGGGGAGTATTTGGGGTTGTAAACCCAGGCTCCTTCTCGCTGGATTTTTAAATCCCCGTCGTTATTTCTAACTGTTCGTAGATTACTTCCTCAATCTTGTTTATTTGAAATGAATTCATAAAAGCAATTTCCACAACTACTCGCTTTTTTTCCCCTTATCACCCCAAGCCTTAATGATTATCCTGTCTTAAAGCATAACCCTTAAGAGCTGTCCTCTCCACTTTTGTGGAATGATCTTCTGGCCAGAAAGAAAATTTTGCTTTCCTCGGAGCACACAGAAGCACCTCTGAAGAAGACAGCAAAGCCAGAATGGAGTTTTGCCAAGGGAACAATTTTCCTTACTCCCTTATCCCCAGGCAGTAGGGACCATTTAACCCAAATAGAAACCCCAAAAGGGTGGTGGTGGTGACAATGATAATGATGATGAGGAGGACCTGGCGGTTTAAAAGCTTGATTCTCTGTTGGACACCCCCCTAGAGAACATATTTCTCAGTTTACCTCGGTTTCTATTTGTGTTCCTTTGCTTTGCCTTTACTCTAGAATCCAGCTTATGAATAGCTTCTCTGTATTTTTAGTACCCATATTGACGCTTCAGACTGGGGGGGTCTCCTCTTCTTCCTTGACTCAAGAATCAACTTAATTTGAGGAGAGAATTGCCTCCTTAGCTGTTTTACTGGTTTAGCCTTTGGAATTACTAAATAGATCATCTTCTACTTTAATTTCCTGTGTCTAATATCTAAGCATTTCCCTTTTACCCACTCTCCCATACTTAGGCTTGCCACAGAGTTTTAAAGGTGAGGGTAGAGAGTGGTGTTGAGATAGATATCAACTTTGTTTTTGTACCTTAATATCCCTAGGGAAGCATACTTAGGTTGCTTAAGTGAGTCCCTAAATTGTATTGCTAAAGAGCCATTGTTCTACAATTAAGGGCCTGGTCAAAATAAAATGTATTTTAAGTGGCATTATTATTTTTTTTTAAAGAATTCCATCTTTAATGCATTTAGTTGCATCTTTAAATGCAGTGTGGCTTAAGTTGCCCCTGGGCAGGTTTTAAGGTGATCTGGTCTGTAGGCCGTAATTCTTTCAGAGTGGAGATTTTTCATGTACTTTTTTTAGTTTCTTGGCTTGGATTTAAACACCAAAATAGGCAAGAATGTTCACTTCCTGAGTATAAGCCGATGAGGACTGACTAGGCTGGCCTTAAGAACCCTTTGTAACCTCTAATTACACTTTCGGAGAAAAGGGTTTGAGAGTAGAGTTGTTTGGAGTTGACCCATTTATCTGTGGACTTCTTAGAGTTCATCTCTGAAACTGTTCCTTTAGAGAAAAAAGAGTCAATTGCTCAATTTCCCTGGAGGCAGAGATTGAAAAAGCTTAAGCCCTCACCCTGGGTCCTAACTGCCTTGACCTTCCCCTTTGCAGGAACCGGGTGGCCTTAGTCCTTCAGGTGAAACATCGTGCGCTATGGGAAAGAAAACCAAGCGAACAGCCGATAGTTCATCTTCAGAGGATGAGGAGGAGTACGTCGTGGAGAAGGTGTTAGACAGACGCGTGGTTAAGGGGCAAGTGGAATACCTACTCAAGTGGAAAGGCTTCTCTGAGTAAGTCATCCGTTCCCCGCCCCTCACCATATATGTGTGTCTGTCTCTCTCTCTCTCTTTCTCTGGCATTAGTGCCTTAGGGATCTACATTAATAAAAGTTTGGTTTGGTCCTCTTTCCCCCTCAGATGGCTGGGAGTCAGGGAGTGTAAAGGATCAAAAGAATCTGCTTTTCCTTTTTTTCAGCTCACTTGAGCCATGAACCTTGGTTTGAGTGCCACAGTTTTCTCTGAAATGATAACTGGTATTAAGTGCTATGAAATTCTGAGGAGAAAGATAACCATATGAGGAATTTTTCTTTGCTGGGAATAGGGAGTCACTTCAGGTAGGGAGGTCTCTATTTAACCAACTCTAGGAAAAACATTTGTTATCCAAGTGATTTAAAAATTTGAACTCTGGAAAGCTCTTTGTAGACAAAATCGTTCTAAGACCTCTTATTTACTCCATAGAGCAAGTTGCACAGGTTTTCATCTAAACATCCAATAAGTGTCTCAGATTCAACATGTCTAAAACAAAACTTACCTTTTTGTAAAAAAAACTCTTTCCCTCTTTTAACTCCTTTTTCTTTTGAAAGCATTCCATTGTTCCAGTCACCTAGGTTCCAAACCTTCCAACCATGTTCTAATCTTTCCTCTCTTCCTTAGGCCTCATAGGCAGTCAGTAACCAAACTTTGTTCTATCTCCAGATAGAACTAGCAGCTCTCACATCTTGACCACTGTAGTTCAGGTTCTCAGACATCTCATCTGTACTTTTCCAGTCATCTCCTAGTTGGTCTCTCTGCCTCCAGTATCTTGTCTCTCCAGTCCATCCTCACCACTGCCAACTTGATATTCCTGAAGTGTAGGTCTGACTGTGCTCAAGCAATTCCAGTGGCTCCCTCTTGCCTTTAATCAGATACCAACTCCTCTTCTGTTTGTTTTTTAAAAACCCTTCACAGTCTAGCTCCAATCTACATTTTCAGGCTTATTTTATATTCATCTCATTCACATATTCTTATGTTTCAGCTAAATGGGTCACCTTGCTGTACCATCCCTGTGCCCTAACTTGTCTCTCATGCCTAGAATGCATTCCTAGGATGAAACTAGAGCTAGAGAGGACCTCAAAACCATCTCTTCCAGTCTTCTCATTTTACAGAGGAGAAAGTAGAAGCTCAGAAACATTAAGTGATTTACCCAAAGTGGCCCAAGCAGTATTTGAACCCATATCCCCTCACACCATCCCTCCCACTCTGCCACACTATTCCCTTTTCACCCCTGTCTCTTGGACTCCTTAGAGTCCTTCCTACTTTTGTTCCAGTGCTCTCTCCTACAGAAAACCTTGCCTCATCCCTCCAGTTGCTTGTACCTTCCACCTGGAAATGATTTTGTATTTTATTGTACAAGTTCCATGTTCCTGACTCCTCCCTCTCCCCTTTTCCCATTTATCTTTTAATATCCCCAGCACCTAGCGAGGTGCCTCTGTATCAATTCATTAACTGCTTGGTAAATTTTACTAATTGCTATTCTCTTCTCTTTAAAGGAACTCTGGTTTTAAGAGATCAGGGGAAATGTTTTTATACTTCACTTATGTACTTAAAATGCTCTCTTTACGCCTTTCCTTCCATTAAAATTCCCATCCCCCACTAAACTGTAACCTCTATTGAGGGCAAGGGGCCATGATCTCCAAATTTTTATATATTTCCTAGCCTTGGCACATTCTTAGGTGATCAATAAATGTTTGAATCAATACCTGTCCTTATATTGAAACTGCTCTTCTTCCAGGAGAGCTAGAACTTGGGGTAGATATAGCCACTTTTCTTGATAGGACATGAGTAGGAACCATGGGATCTCAATGCGTTCTTGGTGATTGTTCAAAGCAATCTTTGGGTAGAATCAGAAGAGAGAGGGGGACATCAAGGTCCACTGGGGAAAGCTCTGGTTCTGGAATCAGAGGAGTCCAGTTTAGATTTCCACCTCTGATGCTTAGCTTTGTGTGACCTTAGACAAGACACTCAACCTCCTTGGATCTCAGTTTCCTCATCTATAAGATGGGGGAATGGAACTTGATGGTCTTTGAAATCCCTTTGAATTTCAGATACCTGATCCTCTGACCCTCAAGCTGCCTGAAGTATTGAAAAAAGAAAGAAGAAGGGAAAGCAGGGAGAGATGGCTGGAGGGAGGGTGAAGAGGTAATGACATCCAGGCCTAGGGTATCGATGTCTTCCTTGTTCTTATTCTTTATGCTTGACAAGCAGTTTTCAGCTATGTGGTTAAAAAAAGGTAACGGCAACCTTGAGGCATTTCCTGACCATTACCCTTTCCCTGAGCTCTGCCTGGTGACCTGGAGTTCATGAGTGAATGCATTGTTCTGATGATTAAGAACTCTGGAGAGAGAAACTCCCAACATTTCTCTCCTTAAGTTGATTAAGTGGAAACTGATTCAGTGAACCAAATAGAAAACCTGTTCATATTTGGAGAAAACTGTGATGATGCCTAGAATTTGTCCTATACTGTTCAGCTGGAAAACTGTGGACATAAAGATGTTCATTTTAACATTTTTAAACTCCCAGACAGCATTTTAGTTTACAGATTCAAGCTTCCTCATAGTCATCCCTGGGTGAGTGTTAAAAGCCAAAGGGCTTCAACCTCAGGAAAGACTTGAGTCATCAAGTTGTGAAAATGCACTTCACCAAATATTTATTAAGAATCTGCTCTGTGTGAGGCTCTTCTGCTAGGTGCTGGGGATACAAATGCCAGGCGCAATCCTGGTCCTCCAGGGGGTTGTGTTCAGTTAGGTGTCTCTAACCTGTATTTATGTAAGTAAATACAGAGTAATTCAAGGAGGGAGAGAGGGAGGTTAACGGAGCATCCAGGGCTCACTTCCCTGGGGTTGACTTTAAGCAACAGAGGGCTTTACGTGTGCAAAAACCCAACGTTGGTGAGGCTGACTGTGAAGGGCCTTAAAGGCTAAGGACTGTGTTTCTCATCAGAGAGGCAATAGAGAGCCACTGAAGGTTTTGTAGCAGTGCCTATGACATGGTTCCATATGTTTTAAGGATAAGGACTGGAGCTTTGATTTCATTAGTGTAGGAAACTCCATTTGGGTCAGCACCCTCTTTGCAGTTGAAGAGTCTTAGGGATGCCCACACTTGCCCAAGGTGATACCACCTGGACATGTCAGAGGCAGAACTGGAATCCAGGGCTTCCTGACTTCTTGACTGACTTTCTCTCCACCCTACCAGAGATAACAAACTCAAAGAGAAACAGATTAATTATTTTGTTAAACATTTCCCAGCAACTTGGGAGTTTTGCCACCTCTTACTATACCATGCTCCCTCAGATATGTTTTAAGAGTAATAAATTTAGTAGCTGTGTGACATCTCTTTTGAGTCTATTAGATTCAAACATGGACTTAGTGCTTATATGAACTGAACCCATAATATTAGGTGCACATGAGAAAAAGGGTGGGAATCTAGGGAGATATTTCCATTCCTAGTAGGCAGTACCCATATGATCCTGGCTTTCTGCTGAAGACCTTCCTCACTGTAGGCATACCTCCTCAGCTCCCCATTTCAAGAATGAAAAATGAGCTATTTTATAGTGACTCTGTGGAATGGGTTTTGTTAGTTTTATAGAGGGAGAGAGGAACTGAACTTTAGAGGGGTTGAGGGACTAGTCTGGTCACATAACTTTTTGAGTCAAATCTGGGACTCAAACCAAAGTCTGTCTTCTCATGCTAAGTTGAAGGCTCTTTCCATTGCCACATTTCTAGTTATTCATTAACTTTAGACCCTAGAGGAACAAAGAATTGTAAGATGTTATCCTTGCTGTAATGATATGTGAGTAACTTTTTAGCTCTTACTGTTGGTACCTCCAAATAAAGGGCTTGAGTGAATGTGTAACTTGGTTGCTTAAGTTGTCTGACAGTACTATGGGATATGAATTAAAATATAAGCTGAGTATTTTTAGGATGATTATGAATCCAAAGGAACACTGATAGAAATGCATTTGAAGTCATTGATAGGCGATCCGAAACCTCCAGACATGAATCTTCTATCCCATGTTTCAGCCTAGGTAAAGGGAGAAGAGATAGGCAATTTTTATTTTCTAGTTTTCTCACCCTGACTGGAAATTATACTTAAAGTTTTCCAAAGGTTACAAAATGCAGAGATTGTATAAAGTTTAGGATGTATAAATAAGGTCTTTGCTGAATTCTTTGTCTTGGTTAGATATCTTTCAAAACAGAAATTTGGGCCCATTCAGATAGGTATCTTTTCTTATCCCAGTGGTTGTGTAATGCTCGGTAAGACCCTTACTGATGCATCCTTTCCTCTGGGAATGATCAACCTTTTTGAATTTGAGGGGAAATTGTGATGTGAAAAACTTCACAACTGAGGGGAGATTCAGTGTATATACATTCCATACCAGGAGAATCTGCCCCAGTGATTCTGAAATGAGTTTGAACTCAGTGAACTTTCTGTTGTTCTTAGTCTATTTTTCTGTACCATAGGGCAAAGCTAGGAAGGGATTCTTAGGTGGCATCACTGCATTGCTTCCTTCAAGAGCCTGGTCCCTGTGCTGGTTAGAATCATTCCTTCTTTGACTGACAATAGAGACTTTCTCAAAGAAGCACCAAGGGCAACTTTTTAATAGAATCTAGGTGTGGACTGGAAAACAATGGTAGCTATGCTAGCTTCTTTGGTTAGGGGAAATAGAAAATCCCTAGTTTGATTTACTTTGCTGATTCGTTATATTTCTCAAATACTACTTATATGTGTGATTTTTGTTTCTTTGAGACAGAACCATGGATTTTATTAAGTAAATGAAAGCTGGAGACTATTTCTCAGTTGTGCATTTAATTCAACACATATTTCAAAGCTCCTGTGACCAGAGTTCTTTGCCAGGCCAGTGGGCAAAAAAAATTCATTTATACAGAACACCACCAGTCCCAGTTGATGGGACTTATTTATTATGTTGATTTTTCCTAGTGTAAAAACTTATACAGGCTCCCTCGGGCATGGAACAGTTTCAGAAAACTGACTGGTGGTAAAGCCCATTGTGATGGAGAGTGTGAAATTCACCCCCCTTTTACATCATACTCTGAGGTTGGGGTGTGTGTTGGTGGGGGGCGCTGATCACCGCACCACTTTGTTGGTTTAACTGTTATTGGTGTTTCTTGATGAACATAGGGTGTAAATGATGTGAGCATAGACATGATTTGCCAATGATATGAGGCCATCATTTTACAATCATGCCCTTTCCCTGTAGCACCTCTTTTCTAGCCATGGTGCAATTTTCTCACTCTTGCTTTCTTTCTCCTTCCCTTTTGTCCCAGGGAACATAATACCTGGGAGCCTGAGAAAAACCTGGATTGCCCTGAGTTGATCTCAGAGTTTATGAAAAAGTACAAAAAGATGAAGGAAGGTGAAAACAACAAGCCCCGGGAGAAGTCAGAAAGTACCAAGAGAAAATCCAGCTTTGCCAACAGTGCTGAAGAGATCAAGTCAAAAAAAAAGAGAGAGGTGAACTGGCGTCTCATCTGTTTTTTCTTCGTCTTTCCTTTTCTCTTTGGAACTTGTTTAGCGGGATCTGGTTTCAGTTCTGTTAGCTGTCTTCCCAGAATCCCTGGCTGAGGGTGAACCACTGGAAGGAACAAAGAGCTGTCAGGGAGGAATCTTGTCTCCTGCTAGTGCCCCCTTCTGGCTGAGAGAGAGAGAGAGAGAGAGAGAGACACTGGTCTGGTTTGGCCACAGCTCTTTGTAGAAGGCAGAGTCTGATGGTCCTGGGGAGGGTGTGGGTTGGTGAGTTTTTGATGATGAGAAAAGGCTTTTGAAAATGTCCGGAATTTCCCCCTGCTCTGTCCCGCTTTGTTGCAAAGGTCATTATTATGCTTTGCCCTTTTGGGGTGTTTTTACTTCTTTGATACTATTTAACTATTAGGCCAAGAGTTCGTGTTATATTGTTTCAGCTTGGCTCAGCTCAGGCCTTTTGCATTTCCTCTAGTTAGCCTTTCTGCACAAGCTGGGTTTTGACCTTATACTATGTATACCTTAGGATCTTAAAATCTCTGAATTGGGAGGGAATTGAAAAGCTATCTTATCAAATATTCTATGCATGAATCTCTTCTTCGCTGTCTTGCTCCCTCAGTTCCCACCCTCAAAGCCCCCTCCAAAATAAAGGACAGACATCACATCTTCCTGGCTAGTAAAATACATTATTTGTTCATTTCCTCTAAGTCTTTTTGATATCATGTCCACTAATAGCTACGTACATCTCCACTCTGTTTACTTAATCTTTGAAGGAAGCATAGTGAAAGCAGCTTCCTAGTCTGGGAATTCTATGAGAGAAAGCAATTGCTTAAAGTCTGTTTTGTCATCTCTGTTATTCTGAGTATGTGATTTTAATTCTCCCTTCACACACACATCCTCCCCAAATACTGCTTAGATAAGAATTGGGACGGTATCTTTTACCAAGCCATTAATTCTTATTCCAAGAAAGTGATAAAGGTCATTTCTTAGGCATTTGTAGCCCCCAACATTTTTTGGTGATCTGGTAGAAATATACCTTATTGAATGGTCTTTATTACAAGGGCCAAAGTAATTCTTGCTTCTTTGTAGGACAGAAAAAGAGATCACCTTTTCCCAGAATTGAAATGGGCCATAGGTTAAGTGTCCCTCTTGACTGCCTTATTTGAAGATCCATACTTGTCTTATTCTAACAAGTTGGAACATCATAGTGGTATGGTACCAGAGACTTCAGTGTGTCTTACTTCTTTAAAAGGGGAAGTCTTGTCCCTTCCCCCCCATTTTTCATATCTCATGGCAGGCAAGAGTTAACAGAGGGAGGTTTCTCCTGTAACCCATCTTAAGCTTGGATAAAGTTAGGGAGCAAAAAGTGCCTACCTCTGAGTGTTTTAACACGCCATTGGATGGCAGCTGCTGTTTTCTCAGCCCAGTGTGGCTGTACTAAAAGGAATGACTTAGTCTCAAGCCACTGGCCGGGGCACCAGGTATTAGTTGGGACAGATTCAGAATAGAGCTGACCTTGAAAACAACCCTCAGCCATCCTCTGCCTCTCACTTCTCATCTGGGGGCCCCTGCGGCATTCTCAGTAGTGCTAGCACATGGCAGGCAGCTGGAATGATCGGTGAGTGTATGTTTTAAAGGTACAGGAGGGGATTGCATTTCTTTCCTTAAACCACCACAGAAGAAATTTGTTAGTCGGCATTATGCCTGATTTAAGATTACTGCCTGTGTGATGATTTTAGCATTTTCCTCGCCTCAACTCCTTTTTAGCAGCTTGAACATTTTTCTTCCATTTTTTTTCTCCTTCCCTCCCTATGTGGCAAACTGTTTTCAGCCGCCTGCTATGATTTACAGCTCAGTCTCTGTGCCAGCATTCCAGCTGTGAGCAGCTGTGTGCACATCTGGGAACCTTCTCCCCTTCACTTCTTCCCCCCCCCCCCCGCAAAAAAAAGAGCTGTGTTCTAAGAGCCAACATCTCCCTTGATCCATGGAGTTTCCTTCTCAAACGAGGGTTCTGTTGGGACCCTCTGAATCCTTTATGCTTTGTTTCTCCCAGAAGAGGGAGAAATGAGTATCAAATTAAAGATTTTATTATGAAAATGAAGCACCAGAGATTTCGTTTTTTCAGATATACTCTTCAAATCTGGTTACATGTTGCTACTCAATAGGTTAACAATTATAATCCTGTAACAGCCTTGAAAATGAGCTTTTAAAAAATTCATGGTCTGTGAATTTCAACCATCAACTTACTAACAGCCAAGTTTGCAACTAGGGCTGACAACTGAGGATAGACTGAAGAGAACACTGCATTTCAGTCAACTCTGAATAATCGTCTAGTGAATTAACAGTGACCTCATCCCTCCTATTCTACATCCATCTCCATCCTGGAATTTAGACTATAAGATCTGACGCAGGAGGGGGTCGGGGCCATTGAGACACAGAGAGAATGGAGTGTAATAGGATATAGGTGTGGAGGGTGAGCTCCTCTACATCTTAGTGCTATAAATCCTGTGGTCGTTCTTATATTAGCACAGTTAATTGTTAGGTGACTGTTGGAAAAGTAATATTGCAAATGGCGGATATTATTTGTATCTGACAGTAAATTCCACACCAGTAGTCCCCCACTTCTGTTGAGAAATGAGTTTTCTCGTTGGTCCCCTGGAACTAAGGTGGGTTATTGCATTTAATCTGATTTTTGCGTTTTCTAGTAGGTTTTTTCGTATACATTTCTGTGGTCATTGTGTATGTTGTTCATCTGATTCTGCTTTTTACTCTTAATCAGTTCAAACAGATTTTTGAATTCCTCTCATTATTTTCTTAACACAAATTCTATTACTTTGCATTCACACATCACAACTTGTTTAGCCGTTCCTCAGTGGTGGGTATCTCCAGTGTTTTTTGATACTACATAAAGTCCTACTCTGAGGGAGGGGTTTATTTTAGTAAATAAGATCTATCGATATGAACACTGTAGTGACTTTTCTCGTGTAATTCTAAGCTGTTTCCTAGAATGGTTGAATCATTTGTATTAGGAGAACTGACTTTTCCACAGCTTTTCCAACATTGACTATTTTTTTTTATCATCTTTGTCAGTTTGATGGATTGTAGGGGAAATCTCAGAGGTGTTTAATTTAATTTCTTTGATTATTATTGATTTGGAGCATTTTTTTCATATGGTTGTTGACATTTTGCATTTTTTTTTCTTTTGAAAACTGTATCCTTTCACCACTTCTCTGTTGGGGAATGGCGTTTAGTCAGGACCTTTCATTCTGAAAAGATGAAAGTTCAGAACAAGATTTTGAAATGTGTCATGACCACTACGAGAGGAGGTCCTAAAATGCTCAAATTAAGGGGCTTGAAGTTTAAAAGAAAGAGTTGTAGAACAAATAAAAGGTACTTGTTATGTAGCAGACAGTAGTCAACTTAGGGAGCTCATCAGTAATACATTTTAAATTTATTATTAGAGGAATCGAGGGCTATTTGGCACCTATCTCTAACCTTTTGAAGGCAACTTTGTCTTTTAATAAAATGCCTTCATTTCCAAGTACCATCCATAGTACTTCTAGAAGGATCACTGATCCAGAGCATAGCCCCTTAGAGACAGTAAATGCTCAGTAGAGATCTACTGAATGGAAGCTGAGGGCAGCTGGGTGGCATAGTAGATAGAGTGCTGAACCTGGAGTCAGGAAAACTTGGGTTTAAATCCGACCTCAGACACTTAAGACCCTTGACAAGTCATTTAATGCTTTTTTTGCCTCAGTTTCTTCATCTGTAAATTAAGCTGGAGAGAAGGAAATGGCAAATTACTCCAGTACCTTTGCCACGAAAACCCCAGACAGGGTCACAACAAATTGGATGGGACTTAAAGCAACTGAACAACAACTGAACAGAATCAAGCCTCTCCTCAGAACTGTCAGAATAAATAGCAGTTTTAAGTAATTTGAGCTGGTGAAAATGTTTTCAGCATAACTTAGGTTGCTCTCAGTAGATCAGAGAAATGGTCAGTAGTATTCTTTCACCCAGATTCTAATACCTCCATTTTTGTGTTTGTAGCAGAGCAATGATATTGCCCGGGGCTTTGAGAGAGGACTGGAGCCAGAAAAGATCATCGGGGCAACAGATTCATGTGGAGACTTAATGTTCCTAATGAAATGGTAAGAGTTGGGGTCTCTTTAGTTCAAGCAAACATTTACTGAGTCTGCTGTCACTGTATCACGGGCATAGTCCTATGTTTTAAGCATACAGAGAAAGAAGAGAAAACAGTTTTGTCAAGGGCTTAAATTTCTGTGTAAAACAGAGCAACATTCAGTATTCATGAACTCAGGAATATTGATCATCTTCAGGGATCCTTAACCCTTTTGATGCTCTTAGAAAATCCCCCAAATTAAATTGATTTCTTTTTTTTTTCTGACAGTACAGTTCTGGTCTAGGAATGTTAAAAAGGAAATCCTCCAGCTTCACTATTAGGACAAACTCTTCCAAAAGAGCACATGCTATTTACCAGGGTAACTGATGTTGTTATTTGTGTAGTATTATGTAACTAGTCTTGTTTTGTGGTCAGAATAAGTCATACTCTATCATGAGACCCGGTGTGGCTTGGAGAAGCTGAGGCTGACTGAGGCCTGTATCCATTATTGAGGAAGAGATTTTCAAATTATGAGATTAAAAAGAAAACGACTGTTCTCACAATCAGCATTATTAAGTCCAGTACTGTCCAAAGTTATCTCATCCGGAAGAGGGGAATGGCTCTTAGCAGAGAGTGGCATACTTCCCCTCACCTCTGTTCCTGCTTTGCTTTAAAGATACAAGGTGATTTATAATACGTCCCTTACAGGAGGCTGCCTTCTCTCTGATTCCAAGTGCTCTGGGCTCAAGATGAAGTCTGGTCTCTAAACTTTGGAGGGCTCCAGCTTGAGTACCCTGAAGGAAGCTAATTATCTTAAAAGTGGTTTAATCAGTAGGCTTTATATTTTATCTGATGGATGAACTGGTAGTAAATTACCAAGAAGCCTCTGTTTGAAGAGCTGCTGAAGTCTTTGGAGGGGAACTGGTGGAGACTGTTCTTCTTATTCAACCACATCTACTCCCTGTGATTTTCAAGTCAAATTAACTAGTTTTTTTACTCAAAGGCCAGACTTAAAAATTCTTGCCCTAAGTAGGCTTTCCTTCTGCACAAATGTCTGCATTCTCTCTAACCTCTTGCAGCCCCAGTTTAATTAAATTTGACTCTCCTATAAAACTGGAAAGTAGAGCATTTGCTGGCCTGTCAGCTGACCCTCATAATCACAGTGCAAGACAAATCAGTTATACATGGCAGTGGTAGAAAGGTTATCCAGGATGTAAGGGAACTGAAATTCACATTTAACCCAAATCTCATTTTAGCTAATTCCAAGAGAAATACCTCCAGCTCAGCAATTTATAAGAATTGCTGAAAAGTAAAGTTTTTAATAATTAGAAGTTGGCCTTGTGTCATATCATAGAAAATATCAAATGTTCAGTATGAGCTGTACAATTTGAGGTTTGGGCCTAATTCTTTGTTTCTAGTTATTGGAGTAAATCTGTTGTGATGAGGTTGTAAGTGCAGTGAGCTTGAAATTTTCCGTTACTGTCATTTGAACAGCCATGAATTTCACTTGCGAACAACCCTGGGTTTTCTTTCCTCTCTCCAGAGATGAGGTACAATGCAAGACTCCTGAAATGTTTGGAATGTGTTTTCTTGAATTTCCTCCTTTTTAATTTGCCTTTCCTTGTATACTACTTTCCCTTTTGCCTTGAAATAGTATTTCAAATTAATAGGACAAAAGGCAAAGGGATGATACTTTCCTTGCTGGACCACATTTTCCTTATACCCAAAATGGAACTTGTCCCCACATTCTGTGAAGTTACTTGCCATTGATACAACCTTGTTTGGATACTTTTTTGTCTGTATCCTCAAGTTTGTTTTCTCTCTCTCTAGGAAAGACACTGATGAAGCCGACTTGGTCCTTGCAAAGGAAGCCAATGTAAAATGCCCACAGATTGTGATAGCATTTTATGAAGAGAGACTGACGTGGCATGCATATCCTGAGGATGCGGAAAACAAAGAGAAAGAAACAGCCAAGAGCTAAAGCAAGGGTGGCCTCTGTCATTTCTCTTTGTATATATAACACATTCACTTCCCCACTGCCTCCCCTTCCCCTTCCAGCCCCACTGCCCCTTCTGTCCTAAATACATCCATAAAAACATGTGCTTATTACTGTGTTACACAGAAGAAATGTTGGTATTGGTTCTCATAACATAACTGATGGTCTGATTCATGATGTGTCTCTAGTGAAGACCAGCCATTTACATACTGTGTGTAATCCGCCCCATCTTCCCTTTTCCCTGACTTCTCCCTTCTCTTCTCACCCTCATCCCCACCCCTACCTTTGCCCCGAAGATGATGTTTAACTTTTTAATCATCTGAGAGTCTTGATCTTTTTCAGGATTGGATCTGAGGGTTTTGTTACAATGATGATCATTTTAGTTATTTGCTTTGGTTTCATTTAGTGTGTTGATGACCAACAAGCCTCAGAGCTGAGGTGTTGGGATAGCATGGGGAATTTGGGAGATTTTGCAGGCTGTACTTTGCCTGGTTTTTATAAAGCCACTAGCACCTACCTATCTGCTAGGCTTTCTCCAACCCCCAAGAATATAGTATGCCCAGTGAGGTCGTGTGGGCCCTGTTCCCTAACCCTCCCAAAAGAAATACTTAGGGCCCTGAAAACATTACAAAAATATTTCTTGAAGTACCTCGGACCCCTAAACTCATGTCTTTTAGCAGGCTTTGTTTGTTTCTTCAAAAAAAAAAGAGTCCAAAGTGACAGGATTGTTAACAGTTTGAATTGTTAGCTGTAGTGCATGTGGATGGGGAGGAACCCTAGTTCATTTTTTTTTTTAAATAACATGCGGTATATATATTACTCCCTTCCCTTCCTCTTATCTGGACTGTGTATTTATGTAGGTGTGAGTGACTACCTGGTGCTTGTGCCAAGATCCTGGGTGTTCTGATTTTCTCCCTCTTGCCCCCTTCCCTTTCAGACCCTCTCTCTCTTCCTCTCTCCCTCTTCATCACTGCCAATTCTTTCTTGTAGCCTCCCAAAGCATTCTTCTTAACTACCAAAGAGGCTTCAAACCATTCCCCTAGCACTCTTTGTTCTTACCCACTCCTAGGGAAGCTGGGTCTCTTACACTCCCCCTTCTCGCCACACACCATCATTAAAGTGGATAAAGGGGAAGCCCTCAGAGAAGAGCCCTTGGCTACAGCACCAGCTATGAAGATGCATCATATTTAAGGTTCCAGATATCCTCACTTTCTGATTTTGGCCTTCATTTATATTTTTATTTTTTGATAGGATTTCCTCGCTTTCTGGAATGTGACCCTGCTAAGGAACTAGCTGGGCAGAAGGTGGTTAGACATTTGCATCTTGACACAACTTCCTGTTGACCTTCCCATTAAAATAGGTTCCCCTTTGGTTTCTTGATATAGTGCGGTCATATTCTGATCCTACCTTTCTCTCCTTCCTCCCAGTCTAAGAAACAGATCAGTTATTTTTCTCTTTGTGGTTGAGGTTTAGCAGATCAGGTAAAGAAAAGGCAAGAACTTAGGGATCCTAAATACAGTTCTAGTTCCATAGAAATATAAATAAATGTTAGAATTAGTCTTAACTCTATAGGGATCAGCTGTCCCTGAGGCTGATTTTGACACACTTAGCTCTCTGGTCAGGAATATTCTACCTTTGCTAGATTGTTCAGAGTCATGGGAAATTGATATATTTCTCTAATCTATAGATTTCAGATCATATGCAAATCATGTATTGATTTATAGTATTTGTGAACTCACTTGCCTGGCAGATCAGCTGCTAGTTTGAGTTCTGTGCATTTGTATAAATTATCACAAACACCATACTGTACCAAACAGTAATGAAGACAGGTATTTCTTTCTGTAGCAATTGATAGGAATGATGATGCTTGAGTTGGTCACCAGAAAGTGTTCCCTATTTATAATGGTGTGATTTGGTGAGAAATCAGCAAATTTTGTACTTCTAGTGGCTGGAAAGTTTCCATCTCTTCTCTCCCCTTGTTTACACAGAATAGCAAAGACTTAAAAAAATTCAGACACAAGAGTAATTAAAGAGTTGGTCCTATTTGACTTGGAGGAGGGAAGGAAGAAAGATGATTGAAAAGTGATCGATAGGTACCTGTGGGCATTGATTAACCTACTCCTTAGTAGCAGGAAACTAGTAGGCCAAAGCCTCTAAGTAGATGGGCTCCCTCTGGGCTTGCTGCTGACAACAGTGAGACCTATAAAAAGTTCATCAGAATCTGATGTTTTTCTTTGGACAAATGATTCCTAGATCATGCACTGCTCCTCACTACTTTCATTCCGACCCTTTTCCTCATTCCTGCTTATTCTCTCCTCCTCCTGTTAGATACCACTGCAACACTGAATCTTTGCTTTCGCCCCCCACTCCTAAACCCCTAGCTCAGTGATAACTGGTTTTTCTGGAATGTAGAGAGGCCATAGCCCCAGGCTAGGTGACTGGCTTCAGTTTCCCTTCCCTTTGTCCTTTTTCTAGAGTTTCAATCGCAGATGTCTGCCCACCATCCTAGGATTTCTTTCTTTCTTTTTTAAAAGTAAAGCAGCTGGTGTAGTCTTTCCTTGGTCCTTGAGAAAGTAGCTTCAAGTAGGAGCATGTTTCTTTGGAATTCTGTGCCCTCAGAGGAGTTAATAACTGTGGCTTAAATATTTTCATGCCCAGGTCTTAGATGTTAAAAATATTTGTTGGACTCTGGAATTGTGGTTTAAAATTCATGATCCTTCCCAATAACTTCTAAATCTCCCGGTCTCCCCAGAAATAGGATAGATTTGGAGTTAGGGCATTCGATTAAAACCATAGGACAGGCAGATGGGCCCCATATTGAGATCTTAAACTGTCCCAGCTGCTGGGAGTATCAGCAGTAATGGAGCCAACTCCCTTGAGTTCAGGAAGAGCCACATAATCCTTTCCCTCTTCTATACAGACATCTAGTCCTGTCTGTCCTGGAAAGCTGGTAGCTTCATGATTGCCCATCACTCAGATTATTTTAAGTCAGAGAAATTTTTACTCTCCTTACACTACTTGGCATTTTTTTCTTTTTTTAAAAAGATTGAAGTGACAGGTGTTAAAATCATTAAAAAGAGCAGTTTGTGAATTTAAAAAGTAAATTTCTTATGAAACTGTGATTAGTTGTGACTAGATCGTATGAGTTGTGCCTAATCCCTCTGATCTGGTTTCTGGTGCAGAGGACCATGAAGGGAGCCCCCACTATAGGGTGGGACAGATCCTGTGATCATTCAGTACCACTCTCTAAGTTCATGGTGTGTTCTTAGATTGTCACTAATGATATGTTTCAGGCTTTTAATTGTTTGCCGGTTGATAACTGGGAACCTTTTTTGTGGATGGCACCTGTGACTGGCAGGGGGTTGAGATGTTGCCACAGGTCTTTACTGCTTTGTGGAACAGGAATCCCTTGGTGTGCATGACATAGCAAGAAGGTTGTGTCTGCCTGGATTTTGATCTCTCTCTTCCAAATATCAGAGCCTGTTGACATTTGAGATGCCAAATTATCCATCTTTGTAGTTAGTATCCCCAGAGCTGAGACAATAGCATCCCTAATAATAGCCTTTATGTCATATGGGGCAAGTAGTTGTTATCACTAAGAAGTCATGAAGGAGAAGGTGGACTTTCTTTCTTTCTCTTAATTTGCTCAGTGGTACTAGTTGGTTTTGGAGTCAGTGTAAGCCACAAAACTCTGCTCTGGTTCTAGAGGTCCAAGTTTGAATGATGTACCATCAGAACCAAGGGAGGGGTCCTCTTTTGGGATTGTAGCTTGAATCAGCATCTCTTTGGTGCAACCTGGTCTTTCCCCTTAGGTGGGCTTGGTTGTAAAGCTATGGGTGAGTCATAAGAATATCTGGACATTGTAGGCTGTGTCTTTAAGGTCTCCCTCCCCTGTACTCTTAACTTGCATCTTTAGAGGGACTTCACCTTATTTACTGGTAATGTTCATTCCTTCTCTAACAAAGGCCACCCTGCTGTCATCTTGTCTAATCAGACCAAATCATAAAGACTTGGACATGCTCAAACACTTGTACCAAGCGCATTAGGAATCATTCAAGCTTATTTCTTGTATTTTTCTTGACCCTAAGGAAACGATGGACTTTAACCACTACTGTTTAGAGATGGGGCAGGTTAGGTGGTAAGACCAGTTCCCTCCAAAATGTGATAGTCTTAATGCCCCGGACTTGGGTCTTTATGGAAATCTCTATGGGGGAACATGAGTCTATGTTTATGCCAGGCAGGTGGTAGGTGTGTCTCTTTCTAGGTCTAGTAAGGGTATTAGGATAAGGGGCTTTTTGGGGGGTGGGAGGGTGGGGGAAAGGGTGCGGAGGGGAGGTGTTTCCTAATTGTCTGGGGGCTTAGGTTTGGGGTTAGAGGATACTAAAAGTATTTTGCCAACCTTACTGAAGTGTTGTCTAGTCCACCTTACTGGTTAGAGGAAGCTTTATAATAGGTCTGCCCTCCCATCACCCTGACTTTACTCCCTCATTATTAGGACAGATGAGTAGTGTGGCTTGTTCACTTCTCAGATTACATGTCTTTCCATTTGTAGCATTGCCCTAAATTCCTGGTGGTCTGGACTGAGAGCTGCTGCTGGAGTGCATTTGGTATTTCCCTTTACAAGAAGAGAGCCCATGCCCAGTGCCCTTCCTACTGTTTGTAGAGAAACCCTTCACATTTCTGGTTTCATGTGTTCCTTAAGGTATTTTTGGCCTTACCTCTGCAGGCCCAACTTCTCGAGGTTTTGAGGTAAAGAGAGTGCCTTATGGACCAGATGAAGTATTCAGGGGTCTGAGAACTCTGGTTTGAACAGCAGCGGTTGGAGTTTAGTCACTAACCTTCTGTCAGTAGAGTCTACATTTTAAGGTTTTTTTATTTTCTCCAGTCGTGGTGATGGATCTGCAATGATCCATTCTCTTCACTAGTCCTTTGTTTCCATTAGTATGTATTTATTTGCAAGATATTGACTCTGTGTCTGGGGTTCTCTTGGCCTGTAACCTTGAATAGAGGGACATTAGCAATCCCAGCCAGGAATTCAACCTATGATACTGACCTTTTCATGAGTGGTGTGTTCTTAGTTGTGCTAAGTTGGCCATAGACCATATCTGTGAGTAATTCATTTGTTTTCTTCTGAAAAACAAGGGTAACTCCAGTTTTCATTCTGGAAGAGAGAACTTAACAGCTTCTTAGTGAAATGGCAGTCTTGACCTTGTTCCTGGCTTAGGGTCTTTAACTGAAAGAGTTCCTGAAGCAGTTGAACCTCCATGAATTAGGGCCATTCCGGGCAGAATTGGATAGATAACACTTTCTTTGTAGAATTTCCTTACAAATAGGGACTTTGTCCCACCCATTTTGTGTATCCATCATAATACCTAGCTTAGTGCTTTGTATATGAGTGATGCTCAGTAACTGCCAGATTTACCCAAACCTCATTTGAGCTGATGTCCTTGTTAAAAAGCATTTATTTTGTTGAATAGTTGAGTGTGTCCCTTTGGCAGATATCGAGAACAACTTAGATTCTTTGACAGACCTTTTACCAGAAATGTTTGATACCCTTTGAAAAATTCCTTTCCCAAGTGATTACAAGGCCTGAAAACAAGAAGGAAGGAGTAAATGAGAATGTGGATGAGCCACAAGTAAGCTGCTCTGCTGTTTGAATGCGTGAAAGTTGCAAAAGTGTTTCCATTTTCTTTTCCTTTTAGCTGAATTTCTTGGGTTTTCATCTACCTCATTTTATCAAAATAAGTTTCTTCAGCTTGTGTCATTGCTGCTTTAAATGTCACCAGTGACTGGTTATTTCCTAATTTGCCTCACCATGAACGCATTTTCATTTGCCTTTTTTCTCCCCATCTTTGTTTTCATATTGCTTCAGCCCTTCTGGAGCAGTCTTTTCCATCTGACTGTTAGTTTGTGGCAGGCAGCACTCCTAGGACCTATTGCCTCTGAGGTTAGCAAGGGAAGGAATTTTGAAACAAGGTATTGAGGAAGGCAAGGGTAATCACTGGAGAAACCTGTGCTCAGAGGCAGCCTACACAGAAAGAGCCATTAATTAAGACATTTCAAAGTCAACTGATTGTGGTCATTAATGTCACAATAGATCAAAACCTCATTATCACAGGCTCAGTAAGAGCCGTCAGTATTAATCGGAAAATCTAATAGGAAACTGTTATTGAGAAATTAGGCCAAATTGAATCCAATGAACTTCCCATTTCTTTCTGCTTTGTTTTGGGGTATGACCCATGAGGCCGGGTGCAAGCCCAAGTAAGGGGTGTTATTCTCCCCACAGCCTGAAATGAGCCAGCTAGGGCATCATTGTTTTAAATACTCATCTCAAAATGTTGATGTCCAGATCTTGCAAGTATTTGCAATTGACCCTTCTGGAACTAGTGTTTCCCAAGTAGATCCATTGTGTACAGACCCCAGCTGGACACTGAGAAATTTAAGGAGACCGAAATTCTCATCCTTTTCCTCAAAACAGTTAAAAGTGTAATTAATTGAATCACTAGGTTTGAGTTTGATGTATTAACAGCCTTTTTTGAGGCTGGCCCTGGTGTTCCAAGTTTGAACACTTATTTCTAAACTAAACTTATGGAATTGAGGTTTTTACCGTAGATAAGATTTCTTACTTCAACATTAAAAGATGATCGGAAGAACCAAGAATAGCTGCTCTTTTTACCTTCTGCCTTTCTATTGCTAAATGATTGCTTGAGAAGGAAAGAATGAAGCAAGAAACTATCTAGTTGGGGAGAAATGGATTGCCTCATGAACTGCCTATCACTGGAGGTATTCAAGTTGAAGTTGGTTTTTTACTTTGGAATCTTGGTTGTTGAAGACAGGATCCATGTTTTAGGAAGTTGTAACAAATTTAGGTCAACGGCCCCACTTAACCTTAAAAGCAGCTTAAGCCATGGTATGCTGTATTTATATACTATTGATCTTTAGTTGTTTTGAAAATGCCACAGTAATTGGAGGTGAGATGTTACAGAAAGAAAGGTGACTCTTCTCAGAGGAAGAGGAGGAGGGAGTACAGGCTGGACAGCGTTGGCTGCTGCTCAGAGACTTGATTCATGATGCCAGCCTTCTTTGAAGATCTGGCAGCTCAGAGCAGTGCTGCAGGGACTGCCACTGTCGAGCTCTCCATCCTCCCTCTCAGGAGCATCTTCACTCATTGGTTTCTGACTGCACATGATTTCTGATCTTGAAGCCTTTCATTGTAGCACCCTGAAGAATCAGTGACTCGATCCTCTTCCCTACCCTTAATTCTTGGTGCAGGTTTGCCTTGATTTAAGCAAACCTGATCATGCATCATGGTAGATGTTAAAAGCAAATAAATTGGAGTTGAATGTGGGTAGGGCAATAATTTTTCATCTTACCAAAGGGTTTTTTAATAGCAAAAAAGACCATCTGCTGAGTCTAAAATATTTGATTTCTAAAAAAAAAAAAAATGCACAGCTTTATCAGAGAGTTCCTATGAGCAAGGACTAATCTGTTGTGCCCTTTAGCTCCTTCCCTGTCCGAGGTGCTGGAAGGTGCTCGATATTTGTTATTTGAGAACATCTTTTGTGCAAAGGGAGGTATACCTGCACACATTTCTATCATGCAAACCTTCAGAGTCCAAGGCCCACTCTAGGAAGTAGCGTAATCAAGTAGGATGTGGCACAGGAGTTGGGTGTGGATGCTAATGTCTGATGTCTGCTGACCCCCTTCAACTGACTCATAATAGATGACCTTGGGCAAGTCATTTTCTCTCACTGCCTCAGTTCCCCCATCTGCTAAATGGGGGCAATAATACTGACCTACCTCACAGGGGTGTGAGGCATTGCCAATTGCTCAAAAAGTACTTAGGATCTTTAGATGGAGGATGCTGGGAGCTGAAGTCTTAAGCCTGGCCCAGGCTTTAGTCCTCATTGAACTGTCTCCAAGAGTGGAATGACTTAGCAACCCAAGCCAATTTTCTGTGTATCTCATACTCCCCTGTCCCTCTAGTCACCCTTTCATCAAAGCTGCTAATTCAGATGTTGACAGTGTTTTCATAAATGTTGGAGTCTAATAGCCAAGAAATAATTGTGGAATTGTAAGAGGGGGAGGCACTTTGTTTTCTTTGTCTCTCCACAGAGAAGGTGGGGGTGTTTCTCTTGTATTTGGATTCTCATACCCATGCTCTGAGAACAGAGACCCAGGCTGCCCTAGGCAGAAATCATCCCAGCAGTTCTGATTCCATTCTTTCTTGACTATATCCATACATTTACAGCTGATCTGATCATAGGACAGCAACATCCCTACCGCCATCTTTATGGAATCCGTTCCCAAACTTCCTCCTGGGATCTTGTGTGCCTCCCCTTCCTATTTCCTATGTAAGGGAAGAATATGTATATTGCCACATTGGAAATAACCATTTTTTAGAGTATTGTTACATTTAACACTCCCAAACTAGAATGTGGATGCTCCCTAATATTTCATCCAAGCCATTCAGCATCTATTATCTCTCTTCCCCAGGGTTCACAATGTGGACCTGACGTTTTTACTGGTCTGGTTTGGAATGACTTCTCTGGGTCCCATTTTGTTTTCCCAGACATGGGCTTATGGCCCTCACTCCTTGTCTCTGTTTCAAGGGGCTCATCCAGTCCCTGTCCCTAACAACACCCATTTTGTCCTTCCTTTACCCTCATCCCTGTATCTGTAACCCATGAAAAAGCACAAGGTCTTGGCTCCTTGCTGCTGTTACGTGTTCCTTTTTGTGTTACATGGACTTTTCTCCTTACTATTCGCCCAGCATCGGAAATGCCAAGCACAGCTCATAGGAAGTCTGGACAATGGAGAGTGCTCAGCCACCACAGGCCAGGAATGAGAACTTGAGTACTGGTACCCTATCCGCTCCCAGCTGTCCCCCTCCCCCCCCCCCAGATGGCACCAGGCTGGCCCAAGAGTCTGACACATCTCTCGGCACCAGGCTTCTAGGTGGCTTTATATACCATCCAAAGCAGATCGGATCACAATTTGGAGCCAGATGTCTGGATGGAAAATGGGAGACTGAATTTTTAATGGACTTTGTTTTGTGGGGGAGTTTGGGGTATGCTCTCTTGGTTTGACTTTGGCCAAGTCTGGCTAATTTTTTTAAAGGAAAATTATGTATGTTACACCTTTTAAATGTAAATGTTTAAAAATAGGCATTTATGTGTTTCCACAACTGACATCCAATGCAGACCTCATTCTCTCCCCTTCCACCACCTTCCTCTTTTTCTCCCTCTTTTCATACTCTTGTATTGGTTCTAATAAATGGTTGCTTTTCAAATCTGTATCTTGAGTAATACTTTAACGAGACCAGGCCAAAATGTAGCCCTACACCCGTTGCTCATGTTGTGTCATAGCCTGTCGCAGTTGCCAGAAAGCCAATAGGTCTGAAAGTGTTCTCTCTCTTAAGAGTGGCCCGCAACCTGAGGAACACAGAACTTCAGTGCTTAGTGTTTTCTAAGATCCAAGGAAGGCACTGTGTCAGGTCCTATTGGAGAAATGGGGATGAACTTGAAGGCCCTGCCCAAAAAGATTGTGGTAGAAATAAGATAAATATCAACTGAGTTCAGGGAGAAGTATAAACCCTGATGAGGGAAGAGCTGGACCCAACTCCTGATAACCAGGGTTTAGAATATTGAGCAAGTAGTGTTGGTTATCCACACTAATGGAAGGTGACACAGTACGCAAAAAAGAATCAAACGTATCATACTTGACTACGGAATACATTTCTTTTTTCCTTTAGGTTACAGTCTTGCTTTATTTGGGAAAATAGCGAAATGACTCCCTTCCCTGAGTGCACATTAGCTATTGGGGAACATAGCCAAGAATCTACTGGGTGGCAGTGAGAAGCCAGCCTAAGAGCAAGCATATGCTACGGATGATTCAAATGCAGATAATTAAGAATGTGCTGCTCTCTATAGGCCTGTGATGCATTCTGGCATCTTAGAGGTGGACAGGAGTGTTTGGGAGAGGTAGTAGGCTTCCCCTTCTATCCACACATCCCGTGATCCCCATTCGCTTCTTGACTTCCCTAAAAATGTTTCCACTCTGTGTAATGTTTCCTCCCCTCACATTCAGCATGTTTGCTCCCCTTTCTCTTGCCTTACTGCTTGGTCATAGTGTCTCCCCAGCCTAGGCTCGTTAAAGTCTTATGGAGACATCTGTAGGTTGGCTGGCTTTATGGCCTGAGACTCCAGAAACATGAGGTGGGAGAGCTTGTTTGGTCCACTTCCGAATAAGACCCTTCAAGATATTATTCATATTTTAGCTTTTTAAACTGGGAATACTGGCCTGTTTCTCCTATGATCTCTTCCACCCAGTTCACTTGGGCTCTCCCTTGATGGCCCTCTCTGACGGCAGGACTCCATTAGAGTCATAGAATATTGGTGCTGGAAGAATGCCTTAAACAAGCGTTCTTGACCTGAGGCCTTAGCACTTGTTTAATATTTTGATGACTATTTCAGTGTAATTGGTTTTCTTTGTAATCCTATATATTTTGTCTGCTAAAAAACAGTTCTGAGAAGAGCTCAATAGACTTAACCAGATTGCCAAAGGGGTCCAGTATATAATAAAGTTAAGAACTCTCCCCACTACCACCTTAGATCCCACACCCCTCTCATTTTAAGGATAAGGAAACATCTGATGACACCTCTCTGGTCCTTGACCAATCTCAGGATTCCCGGATTATCGAGTCTTCAGAGTTCAAATAAATATTCAACAAATATGTTATGTCCACTATGCTCAAAGCATTGAATTGAACATAATACAAGGAAAAAATATTCAAGGATCTTACTGACTTCTAAGAACCCACTGAGGGATTATGACACATAAACAGGCAGAGTATAAAAATGATAAGGGCAAAAAGATCAGAAAACACCTGGGAAAATTGGAGAATACTTTGTGCTAGCACACAGACAAAGAATGTAGAGTAATGCAAAATATGATTAGAAAGGCTAACGCCAAATTGTGGATAGCTTTCAGTACCAGTCTAAGGAATTTATATTTTATCCTCAGGTTAATAATCAGTAATAATTACTGATGACTTTGAACAAGGTGGTGAGGGGCTGATCTGTACATGTGGAAAATTCCTTGTTCAGCTGTACGAAGGACTAGAGGTGCTAGTTGTTTATGGTGCTCCAAGCAAGAGCTGATCAGGACCTGACCTACTGTGGCAGTATGAGTGGAGAAGGGGCAATGGATGTTGGAACCATCTAATGCCTTCTCTCCTATACGTACAGTAAAGGTTCATTTTTCCCCTGGGGACAACTGTACACAATTAGCCTTTGAGTCCAATGTGCTATCCAGCAAGTCAGAAATGAGTGCATAAATAGGGCCCAGGAGTCTAGCTAGCATATCTTCTTTCCACAGGTTCCTTTCTCCCTCCCTCCAACTTAAGACGAGAACCCAAGAATCCTATTTTGCCATGTATAACACTGTTGTCTTGCTTTCCAACTTCCCTTATATCTATTCCAAGGTCGTTCACTCCCCTGAGAGCCACGAAGAGAAATGAGAGATGTTAGCTTGGGAAGTACAGGAGGCATGATGGTGGTGGGAGAAGCCTGTACTTCGCTCTGTCTCCTTGTACGAGTTGATGGGGCTCCAGACTGGCCCAAAATATAGCCATAAAATAATCGGAAGGCCCTGTGCCCTCAAGCAACAGTTTTAAGAGCTTTGGGGCTACTTAGATATGTAAGTAGTCAAAGGTGGTTGTAAATGTGGCTGCAGCTGATGAGATTGTGAGGGTGACAGGTGGATGAGGGGTCCACTCTTCAGGTGCTGAGTGAGAGTTTGAGAGGAAACTGTAAACTCCCAACCTGCTCAGACAGAACAGATACCTCCGTTTTTTGACTAATCAAAGGCAGGAGAAGGCTGAGGGTCAGTCCTCCTTTTGATCCCATCTTTCTCCCTCTTTCCCCTCCTCAGTCCTCTTCTCCCTTTCCTCTGCAGCTGTAGCCTCTTACTTTCCAATGGCCATTTCCCTCCATTCTCTCTGGCTGGGTCTGAGTATCTATGATTGTTTTGGTTTTTTTTTTTTGTCTCTCTGCTTCTGGCTGTCTATTGTTCCTGCCTTGTTTCCATGTTACTCGTTTCCTCACTTGCTTCTGAGCTCCAGATCGCTTCCTGCGTTTGTACCTCCTATCCCTGCTCCATGCCCCAACCAATCCTATTTGGAAATATTGACTTTTACCTTTTGTCCCTTACCTTCCTATTCTTCAGTCTCTAAAACATAACAAACTGGGATCCCTTTAAGAGATCCCTCCACCCTCTTCCCATTCAATTGTAGAAACAGGTGCATCTCTTCCAGCATGTAAATGGACCACCCCACACAAGCACACCCTGGATCAGGAGAGATGATGGTGTCTCCACAGCCTCATCATTCCTAACCAGAGTAAAACCTTATTTGTTTAGGAGCCAGAGAGAGTACAAGAGATGCTGAAAACTGAGCTTAACGAGGAATCTGGGGGTCATTGAAATAGGAGTGTCTGGGGTTATTTTCTCCCCTTCTCTTTTGTTCCCCTTGTCTCCTGCTGTGTTGGTGCGTGTCTGTCTGTGTGTGTCTGTGTGTGTGTGCATGTGGGTGTGTGTGTGTGCATGTGGGTGTGTCTGTGTGCGCGTGTTTTTGTGTGTGCGTGTCTCTGTGTGTGTGTGTCTGTGTGGCATCAGCCACAGATGATGGAGCCTCCAAAATTGCTCCTCCCTTTGTACCAAACCCTGGAGGGGGAAGGGAGAGTTGTGGTGTACCATAGAGTGCTCCATGAGTTCTTGAGTTTCCCCTTTTCCTCATTCCCTCTTGGGGGCACTGATCCCCTGCTTCCAAACTTCCAAAGCTGCCCTTTTGTTTTCTGAACAGAACACAAGAGTACTTGGTTTTCAACAGCCTGCTTTCCATTTCCCCACCCCCAAGCTTATCATCACCCTTCTTAGCATTCCAGGCATGTCAGCTTAGCACCGAGCTGGGGAAGGCAGAGGATGGGGCTCCGAGGATTCCCTTCATTGTGGAAAGGGGGCTGATGGTGCCTGACCTAAGACCAGTCTTCTTTTCTTTTTGTCCCATTGACCAAGAGAAAAACTGAAAGATGTTCTTTCTCCTTTCAATATCCTTCCCTTCCTTCTTCATTCTTTTTCTTGGTCTCTCTCTCAGCTGGAATGTTGGGGAATACCAGAAGAGGTAGGGGGTGGGGTGGGCAACACTGAGGAAGGTCAGAGGCAGTCGGGACAGAAAGAGAATACCAGGAGAAGGGGCCGAACTGGGTGAGGAGACACTGGGGAAGATGTATGTCCTGGAGCAGTAGAGATACAGTGCAGAGGGGATGAGAGCAAAAAGGCTGAGGGGACTAAAGAACTCCAGGACTGAGAGAGAAAATTTGTCTCCCTCCTCCCTAATCTGGATCTCTCAAGAGGAAGGACTTTCCCTTTGTCATCCTTTACCACCAGCCCCTCCCTTTTAAAATCAACTTAATCACAATGCCTTAAGCACTTGGTAGGTGCTTAATTAGTGGTAGTTGACATCTCCTGGTAGACAAACAGACCCAGTGTTTTTTATTTCTGAAATAATTTACCTTTAAAAAAATTTCATAATAACCCTTAATTGATGACATCTAGGGGGTGTTTTGAAAGCAAGACTTGGGGCTCACTGGCCTATAAATCTGTCTGTTCATCTGTTCTTAATCTAATCCTTGCTCTGCCCTCTGCTTCCCCATTTCCCCCTTCAGATGAAATTCTCTAAGGCTGGTGACCTTCCTTCCTTCCTTCCTTCCTTCCTTCCTTCCTTCCTTCCTTCCTTCCTGCCTTCCTGCCTCCTCCTCCCCCCCCCCCCACCGCGACGCCCACAGTCTCAAAGGTCACTCAGACAGATAGACAAGAATGACAAGAATGACTTGCAATTTCTCTCCAGATGAAAGTTATGGGGGCTTTTCCTGGTTTCAAGGGAGATAAGTGAGGGACAGATTCTGAGTAATGAGGAAGAATGACTAATTGACTCCTATTGCCTATATTACTTTCCCTTGTGTGCAATATAGATTAGATATCGGGGGCTTGGAAATCAGGTCATTGGCTAGGACTTAGGCTAAATGAAGGGGGTTCATGAACTAACTTGTTTCTCAAAAAATTTTCGATAACTATTTCAATATAATTTTGGATAACTATTTCAATATTTCAATATAATTCCTTTGTAATCCTGTGTATTTTATTTTATGTATTTTAAAAATATTATTCTGAGAAGGGGCCCATAGGTTTCAGCAGATGCTAGAGAGGTCCAGAACTCACACAAAAAGGGTTAGGAACCCCTGAATAAGAGGAAGTCAAAGGAAGGGGAGGAAGGACATGCACCATCATGGGTGGAAGGGAGATTAGATTGATAAGGGAAAGGGAAGAGGAAGAATCACCTTCTCCCCCTCTCACTCCCCCATTAGAGCAGCCTTCACCAAGGAAGATCTCCCTAAGTAGCAGGAAGGTTATTTGGGGTGAGGCTTAATATGGAAAACCTGAAATTCCACTCCCAATTCAGAATAGGTGACTGTAGGATGGGGCCTGAGAGTCAGAGGTATGAACCTGTAGAAGAGATGTTTTATTGCCCAGGTGGAAGCATCACCCCAGGCCCCAGAGAAGAAAGCTCAGGGTGTGGTAACTCCTTTTCTTCTTCCCGGAGTGTGTTCAGTTTCAGCTTTCCCTGGAGCCTGGGGAGATAAGGAGTGATCAACTTGTTGCCAGAAAGATAGTATGAATAAAAGAGGGAGTGCATCAGCCAGCCAGCTGCAGGAAGGTTTCCACGTCATGATTCCAAGGCCTCAGCCCTCAATATTCTACAGAAGTCAAAGTGGCCGCAACCATTTGGACCTTTTGTGGCCCTGGCTCCTGCGCTGACTTACTGGGGTAGTTATACAAACAAGAGAGTTTAGAAAGTGCCTTTGGAGGTGTGTGCTGCCACTGGGCTGGACTTTGCCCAGGCCCAGGGCTAGGGCATACCTCTGGGAGAAGAGGAAGAAGTCATTGGCATGATGGAAGGATAGCAGCTGCTCTCGGTTTTGCACCAGGACGGCCACGCACAGCAAGACATCAAAGGTCAGGTCTTTTCGGGGAGCGCAGCATCCAGTGACCTCCGCTGGAGCTGAACATTGTCAGAAAAGACATTAGGGAACCAAAGACCATGAAGCAATTAAGAATTATGGAAGGGCCAAAGGATATGATGGCATCAAAGGTTATGGAATTCATTATAGTAAGAGTCAAAAGATCAGTGCATAAGATTGAAAAGGAGTTCAGAGGGGCTGCTCACCATCCTTTGGCCTTGAATGCTGCCAGTCAGGGGAGTTGTCCTTGCCACCTTCCAACCCTCTAATCTCCAGCACCCGAAGAGCATCTTGATGCTGCAAGTCTCTCTGGAAACACAGCAGCAGCCAACTTTGGGAGTATAGGGTCAGCTGGTCAGACCCTTGTCAGAGTCCCAGTTCCCTTGTACATCCATCCCCAGCTTCCTCTAATCTCGAATCCCAGGCCCAGTTTCCTGTATCATTACCACCACCTTCCTGAGTTTTCTAAATCCCATCTCCCAGTCCTCTCTCTCAGAATTGCCATCTCTCCCCAGTTTTCCAGGGTTTCGAGGCTCACCGGAGACAGAATAGCAGCTTTTCCTTAGAGACACTCTCAATATGGCTTGAGAGCTCTGGATCTACATGTTTTAGCAGTTCTTCAGAGACATCTGTAGGGAGGACATCTGTCTAATCACAGAGACACCCCCCCACCCCTCTTGCCCTCTCTGCCTCTTCAGTTGGTGTCTCTTTTGACAGCCAACATCTTACCAACACCCTCATTGTTAAAGGTGTCATCTGATCATTCCCTATCGACTTTAGCATCCCTACTCCAAAGTCTTCATTCAACACCTATCTGCATTTGATACTTCACTAAATGAGTGATACAATACTTAGTAAGACAGGACATATGCATGGGTGAAAGATAAAAGAGAATAAAGACATGAAAAGATCATAAAAGTATCTACATCAATACCATCACAGTTGATCAATTCCAAGTCTAGGATGCAAGAATCAGCTACACCAGGGACTATCACTCCTGAGCTGTCTCTGCCTAGACATGATGATAGGTACCCTTCCCTTCCCCTTCCCTAAGGCCCATCTCTCACAGATCTTTCTCTTGATGCCTTCAGCTGTGAAGTTCATCCCTGACCAGCGCATGAAACCCACAAAACACCAAAATGCATCAGCCTCCGAGTCTAGGGTCTCCAGGAATCGGCTCACAAAGTCATTCATGCCCTGACAGTAACCCAAGTCTGGCAACGGGAAAGGAAAGAATTTCATTCATTTGGATGGCATGTATAGAAAAGATGAAGACCCTACTTCTCAAAGAGCTTAGCATCTTAATTGGGGACAGAGAGGAACATGTAAACAAGTAGCTAACATAAACTAACATAAATATAAAGCTAACATGTAAAAAGTAGCTAATATAATGTAAAGTAGGGTAAGTACAAAGGAGAAATCCAGGCAAAGCACTGAGAAATTTTAGAAGGAAGAGCTCACTTTCAGTTTGGGAAGGTCAAGGAGGGAGGGGACATGGGGGACAGAAGCAGAAAGCTGGTTTGGGACGTCTAGGGGAGGGAGCAGAGAAACTTTGTTGGGATTATTGGAGGAGAGGACAGAGGGACCTGACATGGCTTGAGGGAGGCATTTTAGTATGAGAAGGGAGAGAAGAGAAAATCAGATCATGAGAAAGGAAAAAATGAGAGGAAAATCATGCATTCAAGAGAAAGAGGGAGAGATCTGTCTAAAGGATGAGATTATTGAAGCTAAAATAGGATGGTGAGGCAGTGAGGACTTTAGTGCCTGAGAGGGGAGAAAAGGTCCTCTCTCAGGAAGTTTTACCTTGATGAAAGGCAGCATAGGTGAGGAGTATCTCCCGGACATACAACAGCTTGACCAACCCCTCCTCCCTATGAGGTGGGGAAATGACACTCAGGCCTCCCCAATTAACCAACATCCCACTCCCTAAGGCTTTGACTTCCCCTGTTCCCCTGAACTCATTCAGAATTTGGGTGGGTTAGCCCAGTTTCGATTAAGGAACACCAGGGCCTCCTTATTTCTCAGTGGTGCTGAGCCTCAGAGGAAGTAGGAACTCATATCATTTCCATATCCTAGGGCAGGTCTTAGGAAATGGGGTGGAAAGAGGAGTCAGTGGGAGCTACAGAATCTGTCATGAGTATCCAAAGTCGAGGAAATTTGAGGCCTATCCTTGCCCTGCTCTGGCCTCCATTTCCCCTTGACCTTGACTTGCTCACTGGAAATAAGAACGGTGTCGGTCAGTTCGGGGGACATCAGCATCTATGTATTTCTGGGCCTTCCTGAAGAGCAGGTCATTGAAGATATGGTACCGAAGGCTGTTCTGAGAGGCAAGGAGGAGAAAGGGGTTGGGGAAAGCTCTGTTCTTCAGGTGGGTGGACAGTCCCAGTCCCCAGTCCCTTCCCTGTACAACATCCATCATTCCCTTTCCCTCTTTATGACTAAAGAGGTAACTACTTCTTTTCTCTGTTTTTCAGCATGGGAATCTCGGCTCTTCCTATTTTTATAGGTGAATTTGGGGGAAGGGAGAAGAGATTCTTTTCCCCCTAACACATGAAGAACTAAGAGGAGAGGAAAGACACCCTTACCCATACCCAAAGAGATCCTCCTAGGGGAGAGAATACCTATGTCCTTAACTCTAGCACTTCTCTTCCCCACTAGTGTCTCCTACTCTAACTTTGGATAAGATGGTTTTGGCATCGACATTTCCCCATGGGATGAATAAAGTTAAAATACTTTTCTAAAGAAGCTACCATTTGACTCATGACCCTTATTGAATTTCCATTGGAATTGTTTAGGGGAAAGCTCTTCCAAGAATTATTTCTTCCTTTTCCACTGGATCCCCCCCATCCCCTTGCAAAGATTCTACTCCATGGACCCATAGTTCTTTCCAACCTCAACCAACTTTTCCAGAGGAGATGCATTTTCTCTTATCTGTGTCTGTAGCACTTCATACTTGTCAATGGCTGTGGAAAATTCCTCTGTAGGAGGAGGAGAGGAAGAAGTAGAGCCCTTATAGACCCAGCAGATGGGGAGGAGGGAAGCCTGGCCTGGCCTGCCCTCACCCTCATCCCCAAAAAGTGAAGATACTAATGGACTTGGCCTCCCAAGGTCTTAGGAAAAGGGCCACAGTCATTTTTCCTGACATCTAGCACATTCTCAGGACTCAAGTGAGGTCCAAGAACTGGATGCTGATAATAACTGTTAACATTTTTATGATTCTTTAAATGTGGCACAGTG
Organism: Potorous gilbertii; assembly: GCA_028658325.1. NCBI lineage: Eukaryota > Metazoa > Chordata > Mammalia > Diprotodontia > Potoroidae > Potorous > Potorous gilbertii. The sequence goes on along the minus strand of CM053770.1, from coordinate 182,702,174 downwards.
GACAGAGTGCTGGACCTGGAATCAAGGAAGACCAGAGTTCAAATCCAACCTCAGACACCTTCTAGCTGTGTAACCCTGGGCAGTCACTTAACCCTGTTTGCCTCAGTTTCCTCATCTGTACAATGAACTGGAAAAGGAAAAGGCAAACCATTCCAGCATCTCTCCAAAAAAAACCCAAATGGGATCACAGTCAGACACAGATGAAATGATTCAACTACAGTCAAAATTTGCAAAGTACTTTATAGACATGATTTCCTTTGATCCTTATGACAACCCAATGAGGTAGGTATTAATTATCCCCATTTTAGAGATGAGAAAATTCAGCTCAGAAATTTGTGTAGAGTAAGAGACCTAATAAGTGTCTGCAGTGGAATTTGAATTCATGTCTTCAAGTTTACCACTATCCTTCATGCCATGATGTCTTCCATATTTATACAAATGTTTTAGAATCTTAAAACTTATCTTTACCAGATCCCTAATTTTACAGATCAAAAACATAAGGCCCAGAGAGGTTAGCCAATATGCCCAAGGTCACACAACCATCAGGCAGCAATCAGGATTGGAACCCAGAAACCAGTACCCCTAATCCAATGCTCTTTCCACTAGGCTAATATTTCCTCTGACTCACAAAAGAGAAGAGTCTGGAAGACTGAGACTTTCCACCAGTCGGGCCTCCAAGTCCCTATTTCCTCTTCTGGAAAAAAGCCCTAATGCAATTTCCCCTTCTCCACTCCCCACCCCACCCCATCCATATGCATGACAGTCCTACACTAAAAGGGTTCATTTCTTCCCTCTCTACCCTCCATGCTTAGGGAATACTCACCATCTGCTGGTACCCTGAAGCGGACAGCATTAGGATATTGACCTCTCCAGGCCCACTTCATACCATAGTAGTGAGCTTCCAGCTTGGTGTCCAATACCTGTCGCTCCTCAGCTGTGGAGTTGGGTGGGTACACACCAAACAGAAATTTCCATACCAGCTTCCGCTCCCCAGCCTCTGGACCTGGTATCACCAACACATGTCATGGCTGGACTCACCGGCACAAAAAGATCCCATTCTAGTAGAGTTTGTGGGTTGGGGCTGGGCTGGATGTCATGTTTGTCTTTGTGCCCCCAGAACTTAGCACAAACCATTACACATAATAAGCGCTTGATAAATGCTTTTTAAATTGAACCGAACTGCTCCTTGGCCCATTGAAGGAGAGGCAATGCAATTATTACTGGACTTAGGGGAAGGTGAAGTTCCCAGCTATGACCACAAGATGGCGTCATGGTCCTGCATATATTGTCAGTCACTGGCACTCCTATTCCCTGGACATCAAATTCACCCTAGGAATCTGTTGGAGATTCTAGGAGGCTCTGGGCAAATCCATGAGAGGCATTGTAGTGCACTGTATTCTAACCCTGCTCTTCAACTGACTAGCTGTGTAACCTTAGGCAAGTCGCTTAACATCTTTTGTGCCTCGGTTTCCCCATCTGTAAAATGAGAGCGTTGGAACAAGATGATCTCTAAGCTTCTTTCCATTTCTCAGATTCTAGGAATCTATAAGACTAATGAAATAGTACAAGTCAAAGTTAACAAGGATATGACTGAGGTTGTAACAATGAGGACAGTACTGATTGGAGAGATTGTGGCAGGAGAAAGGACTGGTTGAAAGGTAGACATTGGGGGAAATGAGTCAAGGAGGCTTTCTTAGGTTTTTCGGGGGCTGACCAAGTGGCTATCAGGAGCCAGGATCCAAGGGAGGACTTCAACTTCTGTCTTTGGGTGTCTTTGCCTCCCAACTGCCAATACAGGCAACTCGTTTGGACTCTGGAGAAATTTGATGTACACAGCACATAGTGCCAAGTATATGGTAGGTGTATAATAAATGCTTGATTTATTGATTAGTGGCATCTGGAGGAGGTAGGAAGAGAATACTGTTGTACAAATGTCCTAATCCCAAGAATTGATGGGTGTCAACAATACAGGGCAGGAAGGAAAAGCTCCAGTAGAAGGGTCCCCCTTTTCCTACTGACCTTTCTGGTAGACCATCCTCCGGAGTCGAGGGATATCTAATCGTCCCACAGGGTCAAAGAGGCTCTCCAGGGAGTCAGGTGGCAGGGGCAGATTCTCTGAACATTTATGGGGGCTCTTCTTCAGGGATGCTGTAGTCTTGAGGACCCTAGTCTTAGGATTGCCCTCTTGGGGCTTCCTGCTCCCCTTCCCTGGGGGTGTTGGTTTGAGATCCACTGTGATGGTGTTTCTGTACAGAGGGAGCAAGAGGGAGCTGTTTCCAAACTAATGTAGAGGTTCCTCTAAACTCACCTTCTCCAAGACCTCCACCCATGTGAGGCTATATCAAAGTTCATGTTCATGTTTGCCAAAACACCTGTGTGTATCCAAAAACACGGTTCCCAGGTTCCCAGCCAACTCATATGTACATACCCAGCATCTGCCTCAGCCTTCAGGACATGAAGTCATGGGCACGACCACTAGGGATTCACCACAGATAAAATGCAGAACTACATGTGTTAGAGAGACGCCCACCACCTGCCAATATCTGATTCCTCCATAATTCCCTGGGGCCCAACCTAACGCCCTCCAGAATCTCAGGTTCAGACCTAAATGCCCAATGGGGTTTGGTGATTGCTGTTATTGATCTTGGGACTTAGGAAGAGCCATCCTGAGGCCTTCTTGCCCCGGCCATGCCCCTTCTTTTGTGGCCCAGCCTGACCTTAGGTAGGAGCTCAGCCATGGGAGCAATAGGCCGAGCACTCTTGCACATGGAGCCAGGCCCAGGATTTGCAGGATCTTTGGGTTGGCCAATTGGATGAATATCTCCAGCCACTCCCTGTTGGAGAGATGGAGGCCTGCAGGACATATCCTAGGAGAAGCACTGCCCCAAGCTGGAGTCTAGACTTCTGGGGTTGGGGAAGACAGGGGACCAGGAGGGACTGGGGTAGGGGAAGGGGGCACTTAGGGGGTGGGTGGGGAGCCAGAGTACAAAAATGCATATCCTTCAGATGATCTGCAAATAAATTCTCCTGCTGAAGTTCCCAAGGGAACTTGTAGATCCTAGAGGGATTGGGATGAATGGGTAGGGAGAGGCATTGAGTTGGCCTCTCTTCAACCATGGAAAGATCCTCACCTAAAAACCTGCAACCAGTACAGGAAGAACTGGAGGGCCAGAAATGGCCAGGCCCCTGGGTACATATCCCAGGGCAGCTGGAATGAGGCACTAACCCCTGAGCAGTGAGGGCCCCTCCCCCTCTTCCCCCACCCAGCTGCTGAGCTCACAGAGGGCATTGTGGGTCCTGTTATGCTCAGGCTTTCTCCATCATCTCTCCATCCCTTTCCCTCATCTGCTTTCCTGTCTTCCCTTTTTTGTGATTTTGTGCTTTATTTTTCATATATTACATTTGGCTTGGATGCAGCAGACAAACACACAACACTTTTCCTCCAAAGTGCATCCCCTGAAACAGGGGAGCTTTCCCCTGTTTGTGGTTTACCATTTGTTAATGATCAAGGAAGCTCTTTCCCTTTGCCCTTTCCTTCCTCTCCTCTTCCCCTCTGTCCAAGCTTTCTCTTTCCCCTTTCTTGCTTCTCCATCCTCTTTCAATCCAATACCTCCTTTCTTCCTTTTTCCTGTCTTCTTCCTTTCTCCTCTTGCGAGTCTTTCTCCATCCTCTCTTCCCTTCTCTTTTTGCCCCTCCATCATCTTGCCACTTTCTTCTTCCTTCCTCTCTCCTCCTTCTGTTTGCATTTTCACTTCATTCTCTCTCTTGCCTGCAACCCTCCTCTTATTTCCTCTCCTCTTTCTCCTCTCCATCTTCCCATCCCATGATGGGTGGATTCTGTCCCACCCCACCCACTCCTCTGGCCCATTTCAGCTCAGCTGGTCAGCCCTCAGCAACATACATCTAGTGGGGGCATTGGGATTCCCAACACTAGGGAGTTCAATAGCCTGGCTGCTGCTAGCAGTCAGCAGTTGGCTTGGATCTGGCCTCGGTTAGAATTCGGTTGGCTAGACCAAGAGGTTGGCAGAAATGACGATGACTGGAGCAGCTGTAGAGGATCCAGGAGTCATCTGAATGGTGATGAATGGTGTTGAGGAGGATAGTGACAGGGAGAAATGAGGGATGTTTGCAGCTTAGCTGACCTTAGGGACCTCAACTCCTGGCTTCCCCCAAAAATAGCTTAAAGAGTGGTGTCAGCTGAGCCAGGAGAGACTTGACCCCAGCTGCAGTCACCATGATAGGGAGTCCCAGGTAGGGTAGACCTTGGTCAGTTCTAGGCTGGAGGCAATCATTAGGGGGACTGTGCTGCCCCCTAGTGGACAGACAGGAAACAGTAGGATATTGGGGCAGGCACTCCTCCAAGCTGCTACACCTATTAAAAACAGATAAAAACACACAAACACATAGAAATAGACTAAAAAATGCACAGAAACACATGTCCTCTCGGTTTCAGTACTCTACCTCTTCACTCCCTGGCAATTTCAGCTACACCTACTACTGTCCCCATTTCCTAGATATCTGTTCTTGCCTAGTGTCAGAGATATGGATCAAATTATCTCAGGATTCCGTCAGTGGCAGGAGTTCTGAAGCCCCAGCTTGTCATTCCTGCCCTGAAATCCAGTTGGTTTGGGGCTACCTAGGGTCGAGTATAAGTCCCAAGGAAAAGGGGATTGAAGAATATGGAGGAAGTAACAGGCAATGGACTTGAGCACAGAATGCAAAGGGCATAAGGTTTAGAGTTGGAAGGGATCTTAGAACACAGGATAATACAAACCTCTCATTTTACAGATGAAGGAACTGAGGCACAAAGAAGAAAAGGAGTTGTCCAAATCTATACAGGTAGGAGGTTTCAGAAGTAGGTTGCAAAGCCAGGTGGTCTGGTATTCTCTCTACCACCCCACCCTGCCTCTCCCAAATAGAGGCTCATGCCACATGTACCACTCAATCCTGGCAAAGTATTCATGCATGTGGAGGGCGAAGCCCTCACCGACTTGTGCACACAGATAAGCACAGACCACATGGAGTCCAGAGTCCATGCTGAGGGCCGCACATAGAGTGTGAGCAAAGAGATTGATGCATGTAATAGCTGTGTGCTCAGGTGGAGCAGTGTCACAGGGAACCATGTCTGCAGACTGGCGTGTGTAATGCCATGCCTACAGAGGAAGGCATGTGGAGCCGCGTGAGCAACTCTGCATGGGGCTCCATGACAGCCCGTGTGCTGCCCGCGGGCAGATTTATAGCCCAGAGTTGGATGCAGTTGTGTGCAGCTGGGTATGCAAATTTATGTAAATTTCCCTTGGTCTGTGCCCAGGCCTGGTAGGGAGCTGGGGAAGGGGGGAAGGGAGACAATATTGTCAGTCTTCTGGCTCCCCTAAAGAGGAAAGTCTTGGGTCCCATGCTTAGCACAGAGACCAGGAGTGGGGAGAGGTAATCAAAGCATCTTCCCTCGCCTAATAATCTCTACTTAGGCATGGCATGGGAAGAGTGAGTAGTAAAGTAACCATATCATCCTCCAGTTCATTCCCTAGGATGCTCAGAATATAGACAAGCTGAAGGGATGGAGCCGTAATATGTCCAGAGTCTTGGATCCCCAGGGAGGAGAGGTCTCATTTACTACCACATGGGCAGAGAGGACATTGAAACAATAGAAACAGAATTCTTTGTGCTGCAGAGCCCAACCCAGACCACTTTGTCCCACTTCTCCGTCTAGAGGGACCCCTCCCCCAGGGGTATACCAAAGGGTATCTAGCAGCATCCAAGGGTATTGTGTGACCAAGAACAAATCCCTTCATCTCTCTGTAGAGCGAACCATCCAGTTTCCTCTATTGTGGGAATCCGCTGAAACAATGTAGGCAAACAGCATGTAAATATGAACTGTTACCTTGCGCCGCCAATCTGAATATTGATAAAATACTTCCTAAAAGTCTAACCTCAATTCCTCCAGCAATCCTCGTCCTTCTCCTATCTTCTGTTTCTATACAGGAAAGAGCAAGAGTGCTTTATGTCAGACCACCTAGGCAAATGAATCCAGGCATTGGGCTCTATCCCACTGGGAACAGGATTGGGGGAGGCTAGGACAGTGCTACTCTATCTCTCCTCCCCACAATGGTGGACAGATAGATGCCATTGATTCTCTAGCCCCTCTTCCCAATCTTACAGTTCCAAACTCAGCTGGGAGATTCCTCAGGATGGCCACGCGGGGTCGCCCTTGTGCTATGAATAGAAGGTCTTCGGAAAATGTCTAGACAGAAGACTTGCTGGAGACAAACTGGCTGTGGGGGGGAGGTGGCACATATGACTTCCTTAGTGTGGACCATAGAGTGCTTTGACGGGACTGAAGGGCACATCCCCGCACTCAGTGCATTCTCATCGAAGTGGGAAACCTCCCTCCACTGCCCTCTTTCATTACTTTTGGACTCCTGAGTCCTTGGTTCTTCTCCTACGTCTCTGCTACCCCTCCCCCAAATCTCAATGGCCCGAGGAAAGGAACTTCGAAATGGGGAGGGGGCGGGCTAAGGAGGAGATGGAAGGAATGACCTTGGGGTCAGAGAATGACCCTGAACAACCTGAAGCTTTGCAGTCAACTTTTCTCTAGGAAGAAGGGAGTCTCTGAGAAGGAGAAGAAAAGGCAAGGATCCAGGATACCTAGGAAAAGTTAACCATTCCCCAGGACTCTTTGTTCTTGACCCCTTATCTCCTGTCTCTTCCCCATCTGTTGTAATGGCCAGAGAAATGGAATTTGGAGATAAAGGACCTGCTTTAAAATCTAGGCTCTTCTAGTTATCATTTCTGTGACCTTAGGTGAGCTGAAAACCCCTTTGTGTGCCTCAGTGTCCTCATCTATACAGAAAGAGGTCTGCAAAGACTCTTCCTGATCTAAATCCTTTAACTGTGCGTTCCCCTTCCAGAGAGAGTAGGAGGAAAGAGAGAGCTCAGGGAGGGAGATTGTTCTGGGCTCATAGAACTGTGAAACCAGGAGGAGTCAGGAAAGTCTAGGTGTCAGGTTCCTTATCTGTGAAACCAGAGTGATAACGTTTGCTCTTACCTGCTCATAGGGGTAGGTTATGAAGAAAGCTTTGTAAATCTTACTGCATTTCAGAAATATATTGTCTTACTATTATCCTTGTGAAAAACTGAGGCCACAAACTTGGCAGCTTACTGCTTGTGTAACCTTGGGCAAGTCACCGGCCTTCTTCTCAGTGGGATCCTCATGTTTATTTGCTGATTAGAAAATTGTTAGGTTGCATTCGGTGCCTTCCAAGGTTCCTTGCAGCTCTGAGATCTCTGATTCTCTGAGTTCATAGGACATAGACAGCTGAGATGTTCAGAGAGAGGGAAAGGGTTGGGGCAGGGGGGACTGGGGCAGAAAAGGGAGAACCTCCTAGCTCTCTCCCTGTCCCTCCTCCTCTTTCTCCCCACACCTCAGAATGACTAGCCAATTAAAAAGCAGCTGGGGGTTACCAAGGCAACGAAAAAGCCTTCTCCCTGGGGAAAAAAGATGAGGAAGCCAGGTGAGGATCTGAGAGAGAAGGAATGGGTACCAGTAAACAAGGGAAAAGGGTTTGACTGGATTTGAAGAAATGATAGGGAATAACCCTTGGGGGTCTTGTTGGACTTCAAGGGCAGCTAGGTGGTGCAGTGGATAGAGCACCAGTGCAGGAGTCAGGAGGACCTGAGTTCAAATCTCTCCTCAGACATTTGACACTCAGTAGCTGTGTGACCTTGGGCAAGTCACTTAACCCAATTGCCTCATCCTGGGTCATCTCTAGTCATCCTGATGAATATCTGGTCACTGGATTCAGATGGCTGTGGAGGAGAAGTGAGGTTGGTGACCTGCACAGCCCTCCCTCACTCAGAACAGAGTCAACTGCAAGTCATGTCATTATTTCTCTGATGGCATGGTCTTCTTTGGCAACGAAGGGTGAACACACCACACCAGTTGGACTTGAAGAAGAGAGGAAGTACAATGGAGTAGCTGTCTACAAGTTTTGCGAGGGAAAGTAGTACCTCCCCTATAGAGAAAAGGGCCTGATAAGTCAGGAGACCTGGGTTTTAGTCAAGGGTATAGGGATGAGTTACTGTGTAGTTGGGCAAGTCTGTCCTCCTTTCTGGGCCCTGATTTCTTTGTATAAGAAGAAAGGAAGACTAAGTGATTTTTAGAGTATCTTCCAAATCTAAAACCAGATAATTCTAATTTAAAGAGAGAAAGACCCGCTAGAAAAGTCTCTTCTGAGGAGAGAATTAGATGAGACCAATGCTAGGGAGTGACTGAAACTGCAGCAGGAGAGATGGCAGCTAGATACCTTGAAGAACTTCCTGGATAGGGAGAGTTAGAAGCTTCTTTACTGAGGAAATGGAAAAAGAGGTGAGATGTCACCACACGTAGACAGGGAGATATGGGAGCGCTGGCATCCTTCCTAGAGGAAGGGATGTAGCCAATTCATCCATCCCAAAACCCTGAAAAATACAATTGCTCCTGGGGTGGTGTGGGCTGCTAGAAGAGAGGGCAGTGAAGGACAAAGTAATGAGAGTCTGAGAAGTGTATAAAGAGGGGAGGTGGGAGGGCAAAGGGCAACAAAGGAGACCTCACTGGAGGTGGGGACGGGGCATAAAGTGTTTTCTGACTGCCAGTTGTAGACATAAAGGCAGGTGGTAAGAGTGGCAGAGGGGATATGTGGGCCCACAACATCCTGGGAGCACACACACATACACACACACACACACACACACACACACATCCCTCCTGCCCCTGTGGGTGTTCTGTTTTTTAAGAACCCAGATGTATGCCCAAATACCCAGAGCCATACTGACCTGCTCTTTACCATCTCCAGTGGGATCGTTCACACTTTTCACTCTTTGTAGAATATCCTCCCTCTCTCCTGTCTACTTACAGAAATCTTACCTATCTTTAGGACTTGCACATCAGCCTCCTCCTCCTATAAGAAGCCTTCCTTGATGACCCTCCCTTCCAGTGCTCTTCCACTTCCTCTGAACTGCTCAGTTAGTCATTCCCTTGGCAAGCATTTACCTTCCTTCTCTCTGTTGATTATTGCCCATTTATCCTGGATGTAAATTGTCTGTACATCGTTGTTTGCATGTTGTCTTCTCATTAGATTGTAAGAGCAGGGACTATCTTTTGTCTTTCTTTGCCTAGCACATAGTAGAAGCTTAATACATGTTTAGTGGTTGACTAAGGGTAGAGACTATAATTTTTGTATCTTCCACAAGGCTAGGTACTCAGCAGGTGCCCAACAAATGTTTGAGTGAGTGAAGAAAATTTTAGATGAGTTATACTGACTTATAACATACCCAGTTATATATATGTCTATATACATATGTGTATATATACACACACAACTAGGACATACACAATCATTCAGACCCATACAAAGTCATAGTCACAGGGGAGCCAAGATTTAGACCACCACATGCACCATTATGTTATAGGTGGGGAAACTGATGGAGATGGAGCCATGATCAGCCAAGGTCACTGCAGCCAAGGTAGTAAGTGAGAGAACTAAGGTTGGAAGCCAGATCCTCTGATTCCAAAGTCAGTGTTTCCCCCATTACAAACATACAGCCTTCCTGTGTACGAACCCTCAGATGCACCCATAGACACAGCCGCACAGTCTCATTTGGACAGTCAGCTGCATGCACTAGTCTGTTGTTGCTTCTGCCTCTAAAACCAGCAGAGAGCGCTGCCGCCCACACTGCCCTCTGGCTGGCCTTGCTCACCTCCCTCAGATGCCCTCTGCTGACAATAGGAGGTACAGCAGCTGCTGCTCTCCTCGGCCTCCCACCTCCCAGTTCTATGCTGATGAAGAGGGTAGTTAGCAATTTAAGAAAGATGTAGTATATTGGTCTCCAACTTAGAATATGTAAGAGCTATGTTTTTATTATGTTTTGTAGTGTGATTTTCTTACAACAGTCCTGTAAAGGAGGTAGTTCAGATATTATCTCCGTTTTTCAGATGAGAGAGACAGCTGAGGACTTGAAGGTAATCGGGTAGGGAGGGGTAGTGAAGCCACATGTGGCCTTCTAGGTCCTCAGGTATGGCCTTTTGACTGAGTCTAAGTTTCATGGAACAAATTCTTTTATTAAGGGGATTTGTTCTGTGAAATTTGGATGCAGTCAAAGGACTGCACTTGCGGACCTAGAGGGCCACATGTGGCCTTGAGGCTGCAGGTTCCCCACCCCTGGATTAGATGATCAAGGTCACACAGTAAGTGACTGGGTCTGGATTTGATCTCAGGTCTCTTGACCCTGAATTCAGGACTTTTTCTGTTGCACAATGATTTTGGATGATCTTTTCATCCCTCCGCTCCAGGAAATTTCAGTGGGAACGCAAGCATCCTAATCTCCCCCCTGAAATCCTCACATCCTTAATTACATTACCCAAAACTCAACTCCCCCAACACACTTCTGCCCTCTCAGAACAGAAGAGTGTCAAATTTTTTCAATATATTAGTTTTGCTGAACTATGTTTTTTCTCTTTTTAAACTCTTTTTTCATAAAAGCTGTCTATGGGAAGAGGAGAGATACATCCAAAAATGTTGATGATATAAAAAAAAAAGAAATGATGTTGAAAAAAGTTTATTTCAAAAAACAGAAGGGGATGGGAGACTTCATTTCTTACCCAGGCTTTTTATTCTCTGCCTTCCCCCTCAGCTCCACCTTCCAGGAAAGAAATCTCCTGTGTTATTAAAATGTAGCACCTTCCTCTTTGGATTTGGGAGTTCCCAGAGTCCAGTCACCTTTCTGGCCATTAACAACTATAATTCCCTTTACCTGAACCCTTTTCTTAGGTTGTTTAGATTCTAGAAAAATTCCAGTTGACCTACTATGGTGGGGGTGGGGAGGAAGGGGAGAATTTTTCCAAAACAATGCTGATTTTGTTTTTATCCCTTTCCAATAGCACATGAATTCATGTACATACTTGTGTGCATATACAGGTACATACAACATAGCATGCATATCTTCAAGGCTCATTGGTTTATGACTCTGGGAACATAAATCCATACCTTGAAGAAGGATTCATGATTCCCTTTTTCTGCAACCTTGTGTAAATCATTTCCCCTCTGTGGGCCTCAGTTTACTTGTCTGTAAAATTATCTTCAAAATAGAGTTGTAGTCAGTTATCTTTGAGACACTTCCCAGGTCTGACATTCTAAGATTCTATTCTTCTGATACCTCCTATTGGACCCTTGAGCTTTCATTTTCAGGAATTTAGAAATAAAAGTGATAGAGGAAGAATCATTTATCCTGGAACAATGTCAAGACTTCCTTTTCTCCCAGACTAGCATCCACTCCTCAGGGTTCACACTGGCCTCCCTACCTTTCCCCATTCCAAACCACAGGTTCTTAGGGCAAAATAATACATTTGGGAGACAAATGGTGAGATAAAGATCTTATGTTGAAAATTGTACCATCCATCACCCACCTCGGGAGCACATCCAGGAATTTCCCCGACCTGGAACCTTGCTCCCCAGCCCAGCTCTGTTCAGAAAGCTGCCTTCTCTCTCCCTGGAGGTGTTTGGTAGCTCTGTTTCCTAGTCAGTTTCCTCCATGGCAGTTTCTTTTCTTAGATTTCATTCAGTAGACTCCCAGGCCAATCTCAAGTCCACCACAAAGTAACCTCGATAGACTTGCTCTCCCATCTGCCTTCTCCACCTACCCACCCCTATTCAAAAAGTCACATTTCCAAACGAGCCTGAGGATACTATTTCCAAATTCCTTGTTTCAGGCTGAGGATGAGAAGAAAAATAATGGCTCAGCAAATTAATTAATTATTTTATTAGCCTGAGTAATTATTAATCAGGTCGTTAATCACCACCGAGCTGTGCATTTGGAATAGTAATTACCTCAAGGGATAAGGAGGTTAAGGGGTGGCGGGTGGGGGGCTCGGGGCTCGGGAGGTGAAGAGCTCCCTCTGTTGGTTCATATCCCCTTCTGGCAACACCTGAATTTTCTTGTTATCTGAGAATATATTGAGAAGCATTCTGTCAGTTTGTAGATGAGGAGACCAGCCTATGTCTTTGGCAACAGGCCCTTCAGAAATCTGACCTCTGTGAAAGAAAGAAAGAGAGAAAGAAAGGAAGATAGAAAGAAAGAAAGAAAGAAAAAAGAAAGCAAGGAAGGAAGGAAGACAGAGAGAAAGAGAAATAGGTAATGAGATTTGTGTGAGGATGAGGTGAGATATGACTGGAAGAGAGAGAAAGAGAGAGACACAGAGAGAGAAACAAAGAAAGGAAAAGATACTAGTTTGGGAATATATAATGTCCAGACAATTAAGTCAGTTGATTAAGAGTGTGAGCACATAGATATAGTACAGCGAGGGACTGAGAAGAATTGGTAGAGATAAAGAAATAGAAAGCAAAGGAAGAAGTTAGGGGGAAAAGAAACAGAGGGAGAGTGATAAAGAAAGAGGGAGGGAGAGGCTAGAAGTCTGTAATTTGGGACTCCTGTCATTCTCTTCTACCTCCAAACTCTCCTCCTCATCTTCCCTGAGCCATTCCCACCTTCCTAGGTCCAATTTACCTTAACAATCAATAAGCATTTATTAAGTACTGACATTGGGAATAATGAAACAATCCTTGCTTTTCCAGAACCTACATTCTATAGGTAAGCTTTTCCCACTGTAGTATAGACCCATCGAGTCTTGCCTTGCTCTCTGTGTCATGAGAGAATGGAAATCTCTCTTCCAGTCCTGGCTCGCTCAGTCTTCTCTAAAGTTAGGAGTACCTAATCCCATTGTTTCATTTGGGGATGATGGTCATTTTTGGAGTTGTGAACAATGAACCTGGTCATAATATAATGACTCTACTGCTCCGAGAGTCAAGGAAGCTGGGTTCTAGTCCTACAACTGCCAATTGCTGGGGTGTGACATTGGCTAAGTCCCTTAGCTTCTCTGGTCCTTAGTTTTTCCATCTAAAAATAAAGGGTCACAATTCAGAGAATGAACTCTGGGGTCTGATATTCTGTGAACATCAACCTGAAATCACTCTGTTTATGGTCAGTTTCACTCTTTGTTTATAACTCTGGGCCCCCTTTGTCTTAGAACAGCCAGTGACTGGTCAATTTCAATTATGAATCTCCACTTCCTTTCCCATGCCTTCCTTCTGATTAGTGTTCACCTATTGTCAGGGTTACTTCTCCTTTTCTTACCCTTCCTAAGAAGGTTGGGGGGAGGGAAGCTGAGCTGGGAATTTTGACCCCAGATTCTGAGGTCTTCAGGAGGTGGTTGGAGGTGAAGAGGCATTCAGACTACTGAGTCCCAAGAGAATGCAGAGGAATCAGATGCTAGGGGTTTTTACTTTTAGGACTAGAAAGGTGAATCAGGATTGGTTGGAGGTAGGAAACATATTGGGGGTATAAGGAGGTGACCAGCCCCCAAACATATCTAGGCATAGAATTGGGGGACAAGGATTAGCCCTGAGAATCTCAATTGTGCCAGAATCCCTGGCTTCCTCTAAACCACCTCCTGGAACCACTCCAGGCTTCAGCCCCAGAAGGGAGTCTGTCCTTCATTCCTATAACCTGTTCAGTGTATCATCTCTACAGAGTTCCAGGATGAGGGGAGTAGAGGGCAGGAGGTCAGGCTCAGGGGCAGCTCCTAACATGAAACAGCCTGTCTAGAGGATAAACATAAGGACTGGGAGTATAACCCCTTGTTAGGAATTCCTGTTAGCTCAGGCCAGTAGGTAGTGCTGCAAGGAAAGGGAGGAGGGCAGGGAGTGAGTTCTCTGTGCATGATCTTGGGGGGAGGGGGGAGGGGAAGGCCAGAAAGGAGATGTTAAAGTGGAGAAAGGAGGGGAATGCTAATGGGTGATTTTACCTGGAACCCCTACACCCATGGCACTTAAGACATGCAAAGCACTTAATTCATTTGGCCTTGAGAAAAGAAATGGGGCTGATCCCCTTTGGACTATAATGGCCCTTTTCCTCAGACCTCACAAAGCACTTTATTTTGTAATTTTCTAAATGTGCCTATCTTGTCATAGTTATTTACATTTATGTCATATCCCCTTGGATACCATAAGTTTCTTGAAAGCAGGGGCAATACCTTATCTCCCTCATTTTGGACCTCCTTCCTCATTGTCTGCACAAAGTAGGCACTTAAAATATGTGTCTTGCTCTCCAAATCCAAGGTCTTCTCCTCCCCTCTTCTTCTTGGGGAGTCAACTCCCTGGCTTACCTGTCTCTCAAAGAGGCAGCCTCAGATCCCTGAATGGGTGGTTAGCAACGTTCCTCCTGGAACAGAAAAGTTGAAGCCTAATTTTGGTCACAGTTGGAAGTTCTAGCCTAGGTCTCACCTCCATCCCTCCCACTCTCTGTAAGGGAACCCAGTTCCTTTGGATCTCGGATTTGACAGAGGGGGGCCACTTTGCAGTGTATTGGGAGGGTGCGAGGGCAAGGGAATAAGAGGTGGTTGTTGTGCAAGCTGGAGGCCCAGTACTCATTCTCTCTCATCCAAATTCCCCTCTTGATGTCGTCCATCTTCGACTCGAGTCTGCAGTGTTATCTGGAAGACACTCCAGGGAAACAGCTCAGGCTCTGCCAGGACTTTATCTCAACTGCAGACAGACTCAATTAACCTCTTCCCACACTCCAAGAGGGGGAGGCACCCTCCCTCCATGTTCAGGGGGCACTCCCTAGAGGTCATTATTTCCATCCCTCTGACTCCTAACACCACTCTCTCATGCTGGGAGATCTCTGGGACAGATCTTATGCCCCATCCCAACCCTGCCCCCCGCCAAGTGTAAAGAACACCGGCTCTGAAGTCAGGGGACCTGTTTAATACGTTCATGCCCCTCGATGGCCTATGTGAACTTGGGAAAGTCTCTTACCTTTTTGGGGCCTCAGTTTCTAACATGAGGGGGAAATTATCATGTCATCTCTAAGGTCTCTTTCAGCTTTAAATTCTAGAATCCTATGGAATATTAGGAAAATGCTGCTTTTTTCTCTCCACCTCTACCTTTGGACTCATTATTGGAGGCTGGGGGATGTCAGGGAACTTCGGCATGCCGTTCCACCTGTGTCCGGAAGAGGGCAGCTCAAGGAAGCTCAGAATAATAGTGTGGGCCAGGGGCTGAGGATGAAAAGGGGACCTCTGAGGGGCTGAGGTATCTGGACCACGGAAGGTGAAGGGTGAAACACCAGTCTCAGAGGGGAAGCAGAGGCTTGGGAGGTACGGGGACTAGCCAAGGGCCCAAATCTGGGAGGAGGGGGGCCAGGAGTCCGTTCTGGAGCTAAGTACCCCATTTCACTCAGGATTGAGGCCCCCCTTGAACTCCATTGGAAAACATTGCTGCTTACCTAGGAGGCTGACTCTCTAAATCCCCTGGATTATAAATCTCCACCCCGCCCACCCAAACATATACTCTAGAAGATCCTCTTCATCCCACCCTGGGGCCAAGGAGTCCAGCCACCCAGCCCCCTTTCCGGGATAATCACAGCCCTGTCCTCCAGACCTATTACCCTGAGGGGGAGGAAACGGCCGAAATCCGGCCTGCCCCACCTCCTCCCCCAACCCCACCCCACCCCCAGCCCTGGCCCAAATGGGTTCAAAGGAGACCGGGGAGGCGATGTGAGCCAGCAACAACGCAGTGGAAGGGTACCCCCTCCCCCACCCCAGTGATTTCTGCCTTCCCTGGCCAGGCCAGATGCCATCAAGGGCCAGAGAATGAGACTGCCATAAAAAGTCAAGGGGCAGCAAGGCTGTAAAACGAGGCTGGCCCCAAGGCTGGAATGTGGAAGGACTGAGGGAGGATTATCCAGCCTTCTTGGAGATGGGGAAGGGGGGATGGGGAGGTATCTGGGGGGGGCGGTTTCCTGATAGCATCTCTGGGGCCTAGGGTCAAAGGGGAATTCAGTCTCCCTCCCCCTTCCTCTGTCCATTCCTCTCCATCCTCCCCTGCTTCCTTTTCTCTCCCCCTTCACCGTCCCTCTCCCTCTGCTTTTCCTCTTCCCTGTTCTTGCTCTTTTTTCACATCTCACTTTCTTTTTCTCTCTTCTTTTGCTACATTTCTCCCCATTCCTCTTCCCTATTCTTTCTTCTCCACCTCTCCTTTCTACTTTTCCTTCCTTTTTTCTTCCTCCTCTCTCCCTGTCCCTCTTTCCTAGTCCCTCCTTCCCTGTCCCTCTCCCATTCCTTCTTCCTTTGCTATGCTCCTCTCCCAGCACCTCTTCTTTCATCTCTCAGAGAATCACAACATCCTGTATCTTTTTGCACCTTCCCCTCTCTGCATCCCTCTCCCTCTCCCCCTTGTGGTGAGAGTCAGTACTAGAGGATTCTAGCAGGTTTTATTTTAGGGGAGGTGGATGAGGGTAGACATCCAAGACATGGACTGGACACAGCTCACTTGGTGGGTCATTCTCCCTCTCACCAGCAGGGGGCAGCAAGTACCTAGTATGGGATTCCAGGAGCAGGGGTCCAGTCTAGGTTGAAGCCTTACCTGGAGGGGACTTGGGTGACAGGGATGAAGAAAGATAAGATTTATGGGGGGCTTGAGGACAGTGTGTGAGGGTGTGTTCGTATGTTTTAGTGTCTGTGTGTGTGCAGGGTTATATACATGTTTGTGTGTACCAACCTCATGGGCACAGGGGGTAGGGGATGGTTGTGAGGAAAATAACCTTGCGAACCTCAGGGCATTATAGAAATATCAGCTATCAGTAGCAATGGTAATAATAAGTGACGTGTACAAAGTGCTTTAAATGTCCTTTATGGAGATTATTTAATTTCTAGGCATATTAGGAAGAGAGAGAAGGGGGAGGAAAGGGGAGGGAGGGAGGAAGAGAGGGACGGAGAGAGAATCACAGAACTAAAAGAGGGAAAGGAACATGCATTTATTAAACACCTACTATGTGCCAGAAAACCCCCAAATTGGGTCATGAACAACTGAACATCAACTGTACATGCCAGCCCTGGGCTAAGCACTTTACAAATCTCGTCTCATCTTATGACCTTAGAGGTCATTTAGTCCAGCCTGTAGTATCAGATCAGAAACCCCACATCCCTGACTATGGGTCATTTAGATGCTTCTTCAAGCCTTCCAGAGAAGGAACACTCACTAGTGTCCAAGACATTCCCCTTTTGGATAGCTCGAAGGTATTAGGAAGGTCTGACTACCACCCTTTCTCCTTTCTGTCCTTTGGAGACGAGGCAGAACAAACCCAATCTAACTTCCACATGTTAATCCTTCAATTACTTGAAGACAGCATGACCTCCCTAAGACTTCTGTTCTACATGCTTTACTCTTCAATTCTTGTATGGTTTTGAGTTTAGGAGTATGCATTAGTATGTATCAGAGCTGGAATTTGTTGTTCAGTTGTTTCAGTCATGTCCAACTCTCCATGATCACATTTGGGGTTTTCTTGGCAAAGACAGTGGAGTGGTTTGCCATTTCTTTCTCCAGTTCATTTCACAGATAAGGAAACTGAGGCAAACAAAATTAAGTGACTTGCTCAGGGTCACACAGCTAGAAAATGTCTGAGGTCATATTTAATCTCATTAAGATGAGTCCTCTTGATTCTAAGTCCAATGCTCTATCCACTGTGCCACCTAGCTACCCTGGAAATGGAGGGGAGGCAAACAAATGGGACTTTACTCTGGAGTTTGCCAGAAGGGGGAATGCCTACATCTTTCCCAGGTGAGGTACTGCCTCAAGATCCTGTTCTAGTTCACTGCACCTTGCTGGCACCCCCAGGGTTCCATGATGAAGGTGTCTCTCTTCCCCAGGTTTCACCTTCCATCGGTGGGAGCAAAGACTAGACTCTTCTGGAGCAACTATCTTCAGGCTTCCTCATCTGAACTCTTTTGGGTAGCCCTGTCTCCCCTCCACCCAACTTTAAATGGCACCCCCTACAACCTCAGGGTGGAAAGAAAGGAAAGAAACAAGAACTTTGGCCCTAGTCTGTGGGTTCCTAGTTACATTTTTCTGTGGGTGTATCGGGGTTAGTGCTCACCAGCTACATAGGGGCAAGAGAACGTGATAATTTATTCATGTATATTATGTGTTAGTGTGTGGTTATTAGCATATGTCTATATATCTATCTCTCTCTATATATATCCCATATAGAGGTGTGTGTGTGTGTGTGTGTGTGTACATCAAGGTCTTGTCACAAAAGCCGCCCCTGCCCCTCCTAGGCCGCTAGATCAGGAAGAAAACTTCTCTATCTTCCATCTGCAAGAAGGAAAAGGTGCCTTCCCAACACAGTCTGTGCAGTCCCTAAGAGGTGATGGTCCTTGGCAACCGCTCCTGGCACTATCCAATCTTGCAGTCCTGCTGAATGAAGGTGACTCACTTCCTGCCTTGGGCACATGCAGCCCCACTGTGATAGGCCAGAAGAGCAGTAGAAGGAATCTTGGCCCAGGAACCCAGAGTCCCCCTTCTGCTACTGACTTCCTGTTCGACTTTGGACAGATCATCGATCTGGGGCTCAGTTTCCTCTTCTGTAAAATGAAGGGGCTGGACTAGGTAATACTTAAGGTCCCTTCTGGCTATAACAAGCTGTTTCTGCTGTGCTTGTAACCAAAGGCCTCTCAAATTAAAAACTCATTTACATATTTGTTGGAGATAGCGTTTATAGGGAAATTTTAATTCCTGCTTTACCTTGGACTCAGTCCCTGGACTCCAGGCTCTGATAAGGGAGATTTCTTCTTATCTTGCCTCCAGCCAGACCTCCCTGATCTTTCCCAGACATCTTGACCTTTCAGTGTACAGTCTTTCCAACCCTCTTTGTGTTCTTTTCCTTCATCATAATATAAGGTTGTTCCCCTCTTTGCTGGTATTTGTAACCCCAGTTTGTAATACATGACCTGGAGTATCATAAACATTTAAATTCTCTCTCTCTCTCTCTCTCTCTCTCTCTCTCTCTCTCTCTCTCCCTCCCTCCTTCTCTCTTTCTGTCTCTTTGACTCTGTCTTTTCTTCTGTCTCTGTCTCTTTTCCTCCATCTCTCTTCCTCTTTCCCTCCCTCCCTCTCTCTGCCTCTATCTCTCTCTTTCCTTCCCTCCCTCTCTCTTTCCCTTCTTTTCTCCCTTCCTTCCTCTCCCAAGCCCCCATTCATCTGAAATATTAAGTAGCCATTTATAACAGTACCTTGGAGACTGAAGAGATATCTAGGTGGACTCCAGATTCAGGTCATAGACTCACAGAACCTTAGAGATGTGGGAGAGTTTAGAGATCACTCCCCTCATTTTATAGGTAGTTTGTACAAAGTCATACCTAGTCAATGGCAGATTTGGGATTAGATCACAAATATAAGGGGATAGAGCAGTGGAATTGGAGTCAGGAAGACCTGGGTTCAAATATCTCCTCAGATACTAATTGTCTGACCCTGGGCAAGTGACTTGACCTTTCTCAGGCTCAGTTTCCTTATCTGTAAAATGAGAATGACAATAGTAGCACCTACCTGATAGCATTGACCTGAGGATCAAAGAAATAGTACACGTAGAATTAGGGCAGCCAGTGGCATAAAGGACAGTGTTGGCCCTCAAGTCAAGAAGACCTAAGTTCAAATCTGGCCTCAGACATCTACTAGCTGTGTGTCACCTAACCTTATTTACCTCAATTTCCTCATCTGTAAAATGAGTTGGAGAAGAAAATAGCACACTACTCCAGTATCTTTGCCAAGATAACCCTAAATGCGGTCAAGAAGAGTCAGACACGATTGAACCAAAGTACATAAAGTGCTTCGCAAATCCATTGTAAAGAGCTATACAAAAGTTATTATTACAGATGTTATTAACTACCCTGGGTCTACTGCTTCCCAGTCTTGTGCTTGGCCTATGCATGCTGCTATACACTGAAAATGGGAGAGCTGGAGGTCTAGGATGGGACCCAAAGTGCCCTGGACTCTTTTGTTTGCAGCACTCGTTCAAATATAGGGGGAAATCGAGGCATGGACAGCCACATGTGTTTCCCTCACACTGTCCTGAACCTTCTGCTCATCTCTCTCCTTTTCTCTAATTTTTTTTTAATGCCTCTCTGAGTATTTTCCTTTCTGACTCACTGTGTCTATCTGTCTAATTAATCTCAGTTATTCTCCATCCCTTTCTTTGTCTTTCTGTCAAGCTTTGTGTGCATCGATTTGTTTCCTTGTATCTCTGACTCCCAGAATCTCCAAGCCAGAAGGTATCTCAAGAGACCCCGGAGTCTAACCCGCAGGTGCACATTCCACTCTGTAACACCCCTCGTCATTCCAACCCCAATCGAGGCTCTTCAATTAGAGAGAGCCCACACCCTGGGGCAGCCCATTCCATTTGGGACCAGCTCGAATTGCTGGGAAATTAAACCTAAATCTGCAGCATCCACCCAATATTTCCCATTCTGCCCTGGAGGGCCCAGCAGAAGACATCTAATTATTCTTCTTTGGGTTGGCCCTTCAACAAATCCAGACTGTATCTTGTCTTTCCTTCCCCAGTTCCTAGATCAGCTTCTAGTCTGACTCAGGCTTTGGGTCCCCTTTCCTCTTCCTTCCCTCTCCCCTTTTCCATTCTACTCCCTAATCCTGCAGGTCACCTGAACCAGGAGCCTCATTATCTCATCTCTCTGACCTCCCTGAAAGAGGAGAAACTTAGGTTAGACTGGTTGTTGTCTTGTGTTCTTAAAGAGGATCAAAACGATACCACTATGTTGGAGTCAAGGTACAGTGTTAGACCAATACAAGCTCTACCACAGGTTGGGCACAAAGGGCAGCTAGGTGGCATGGTAGATAGAGTGCTGAGTCTGGAGTCAGGAAAGCTCATTTTCCTGAGTTCAAATCTGACTTAGTGACCCTGGGCAAGTTGCTTAACCCTATTTGCCTCAGTTTCCTCATTTGTAAAGTGAGTTGAAAAAAGAATGACAAAACACTCAAGTATCTTTGCCAAGAAAACTCCAAAGAGGGTCAAGAAGAGTCACACATGAATGACCAACTAAAACAAAAATACTTCGGTTAGATAATGTGATGCTTAAAAAATTGAGAGATATAGTTCCTGGGTGATTTAATCATTTTATTAACAAGTTAGCATGTTATTAATAAAAGAGGTCAGTGGCACTCTGAATACCAAAGGCAATCATGGCAGGCAGGCTTAAAATTCATATGCCCTTCAAAGAAGGGTGTTCCTGAGGGTGGCAATCAACTCTGATTGGTTAACAGTTAATGAAAGAATGACTGTTCTGATGAGGGGCTGGACCTATTCTAATAAACTTGGATTATATTATTTACTTCTAAATTACCCCAGTCTTGGGCAATCTAATCAAAGAATTTCTCCCCACTGAAACCAGAGTCGAGTACCAGGGGATTAAATTTCTTGTATGGTTGGGTGGGGTTTGACCAAGATTGAGGAGAGTTCATCCAATGTCCTTCAACAGACTAAACTTTGAATTGAGGACTGTAGAAAAAGGGGAAAGTCTAGATCTTCCCAAATCATTGATTATGAATAATCATTTCTTTCAATGACTTCTAGAAAGGCTCAAGACAACTGGGCTTCCATGAGGGGAAGGGACTTTGGGCATGAGAATCTGCTCCCCTTATCACTCATTGAGATTTGGCCCACCCACTCCCCTTTCTAGGAGTCTGGGTCTGCCTCTTTGAGGATGAATTCTGCTTGTGTTAAATGGACTACATCTATCGCTTTTGGACTCTATTGCCTGGAGGATCACCTAGTCTGCCACAGTTATTTGGAGGGCAGTGGAAGGCTGAGATTCTCTAGTATCTCAAAATACTTTGGATTTGTTCCTATTCCCAAGATGAGACACCTAGTCTAGGAAGTGGGGAAAATCTATGTTTCTACTTTTTTTTGAGAGGGGGGTAGGAAATTAGGGTTAAGTGACTTGCCCAGGGTCACACAGCTAGTATGTGTTCGAGGCTGGATTTGGACTCAGGTCCTTCTGACTCCAGGGCTGGTGCTCTATTACCTAGCTGCCCTGATGTTCATGTTTCTAGAGTGGGGCTTAAGAGACCTGGGCCATCTCACCCAGGAGCTTAGACCTGGTATCTACAGTAGTCTGAATTGAAGTCTCTGGAATTCTTGGAATCAAAGGCCATGGGAATTTGGGCACCAGGATCTCCGTTCCTTCCTACCATTCCCTGTATCCCAGAATTTTGAATATTTGTTCTCTGGGTGCAGTGTGAGCCAATTTGCCAGGGTCTAACTTCTCTGGGTCTCAGTCTCTTCATCTGTAAAATGAGGGGATTGACCACGATGATCCGTTATGAATGTCTTCTGCCGCAGCGGCAGAAGGAAGAAGGTTGGGCCCGACTCTTGGACAGAGGGACAAAGTTCATAAAAATGAACAAGCCCTCCAGAGGTCACCTTGAACAACAGACAGCCTCCTGTCTCCATAATTATTTGAATTTGTCAAATAGTTGAGTTTTTTTTGGAGAAGGGCTTTGGGCATGCTGATGGCATGAGAAAATTGAGGTGAGGACACAGAAAGAACTCATTCCTTTCAGATGCCAAAGAAACCTGGATAATTGGCAGTGGTCTAGACTAGGAAAACCTGGAGGAAACTTCCCTATCATGAAATTGGAGGTGAGGGGACAGATGGCCTAAAGACCAACAAAGGGTACTTTGAGATGTGGCTAGTGGAGCCCGATGACAGGAAGTGGAGACAGTCCATCTACTGCTGCCACCTATATCTCCTATCTGTTTGGATCTTTTTTCTTTCTCTTTCTCTTCATATCTCAGTGCTGCTTTCTCTTCCTTTATCTCTGTCTCATCTTTCTCCCAGGCTCATTGTCCACCTTCTCTGGTCTTTCATGCCTCTTCTCATACTCTCTCAATTTCAATCGTTAAAAAAACAACTTTTCTCCTTTATTGTCCAATATTGTCCTTCTACTTTGATGTTTTCCTCCTCCCCTTTCTCTCTTCATTCAATCAGCTAATGTTTCTTAAGCACCAACTGTGTGCAGAACTGAATTAGGCCCTAGGGAAATACAAAGTTTAGACTTTGGGGTAGGTTGCAGGCCAGTCCCTTGCTAGGAAAAGAGACTCACATATACTAATTATTTTAATGTCCAGGATTACATGAACAGTTCATTACAGAGTCGCAAATCAAATGCTAGGTGAGGTCTGAGGCGACAGGTTATTCAGCCTGGGCATAGCAAAGAAACTTTCATAGAAAAAGGGTCATGTGAGTAAGACTTTAAAGGACTGGTAGAAGAGGACATGGACCACTCCAGACCCAGGAACTCTGATGACCAAAAACACAGAGCAAGGAAAGGGTGTAGGGAGTGGGTCATTGAGTACCTCCCAGAAGCCTGAAGGTTAGAGTTAATAGGAGGGAGTAACAGGAAATGAGGAGGCAACTAAAGTTGGAGAAGAGCACTAGAGTGAAGAGAGCACTAGAGTTGGAGTCAGGAAGGCCTTGAGTTCAAATCCAACTTCAGACTGTGTGACCCTGGGAAAGTCACTTAACTTCTGTTGGCCTTAACCCACTGGAGAAAGACATGGCAGATCACTCTAGTATCTTTGCCAAGAAAATGGACAGTATTGGGTTATGAAGAATCAGGACATGGCTGAATAACTAAACAACATGAAATAAGACCAAAAAGGCATGGGGTTGCTGGATATCAGAGGGGTATGAATCCCAGGCACAGCAGTTTTATGTTTCCCTGGGAGGAATAAGGAAGTAGCTGATTATTTTTTTTTAGCAGGAGGAGTAATATGACTGGGTTTATGCATAAGAAAAATTATTCAATCAATGGCATAAAGGATAGATCAGAAGAAAGAAAGAATGGAAGCCAGAATACCTAATCCTTTGGGCATACTGATTCCTCACAGGCTCTGCCTGCTGTCTAGTCTGGGAAGTGCTTTCTGTCCACTCTCCTCAATCCCTACTGCTTCAAAGGAAAAGCTCTTCCTTCTGGTTCTCGATCAGTGCTTCTTAAAGGGCAGACTGTGAGTTTGGCCACGTGTGCCAAGAAATTTGGGGCATTATGCTATTGTAACTAAAAGTATATTGATAAATTATTTTTGTTTAATGTAAATTTTTGCTAACCCAGTATATGTAATGGGGCAATTAGAATAGTCACAAAACAAACAAAATTTGCCCATTACAGATAAGAACTGACCTCAAAAAACAGATTCAGAACTTGCAAAGAAGTAGACAAAAAGGTCAGCTCTTATGGACAGGAAGAAATGGTATGTGTGTAAGTCACCTAAGTCTCTTCATATTGCCAATTTAAAACTTCACCACACAGTTCTTTATGGCAAAGGATATTGTGCTGTAAACAACAAAGGTTTGAGAACCACCATCCTAGCCCATGGGCAGCTAGGTGGCACAATGGATAGAGTGCCAGGCCCCAAATCATGAAGTCTTTTCTCCCTGAGTTCAAATCTGACTTCAAACATTTACTGGTGTCTGTGTGGTTCTGGACATATCATTTAACTGTTTGCTCAGTTTCCTCACTTGTAAAATGAGCTGAAGAAGGAAATGGCAAACCACTCTAGTATCATTGCCAAGAAAACCAGAAATGGGGTTACAAAAAGTCAGATAGGCGTGAAAATATCATTGAACAACAACAAATTCAATCCCATTGGGTTAGGGGAAGAATATGGGAATAAGGAGTTATGAAGTTTCTGTCTGTTGTCTGACTCTACCACCGAAGACAGCTTCTACTTAGATTACTTCTCATGTCTTATCAATACCCTTCTCTCCTCTTTATCTAAGACACTGGGATTCCTTCCTCTGGCTGAGTTCAGGGCCAAAGACTGGAAGTCTTTTGCTGAATGGATACATTGCTCTTACTTCAGTTGCAGCAGTGAGGAAGGAGGTTGGATGTTTGGAAGAACTTTCTGACATCTAAGGATATCCAGTCCTGAAAGGAAGGGTCCAGGGGAAGAGATCAGCTTCCAGCCTCCTCTTTGCCTTGTTTTTCTGCCCTGTCTAGACTGGTAAGACCTTTCCTCCCCATGATTTCACCTTAGGGTGCTGGGTGCCAACATTTCTGAGTTCCCTATGAGAAAGGCAGGACTAGGGTGAAGTGTGACTCTGTCGCCACCCTCTGCACTCCTCATGAACCCAAACGTAGGAATCAGAGATCATGGGCTCTTCAGGGCCAGACTGACACTGAAGGATGGGTTAGATCACCCTCCTCATCCTGGCCTGTCCATTGTCCCAGCTTTAGGACCTGTGCCTCTACCTTCCATCTTCTGTCTTCTTTTCCTGTCAGGGCTGGATGGGGCTAGGGGTGAGATGTGTGTGTGTGTGTGTGTGTGTGTGTGTGTGTGTGTGTGTGTGTGTGTGTGATGAAGTTAATGATGGTGCTTGTGAGAGGGTGTGCTTACAAATGGGTATGGGTGTTGGTCTTCCTGTGTTAGCTAAGGGGGTCATGATTGTGTCTTATAATCCATGTGTGCCTATATGTGTCATATCTGGGGTTGTGTGAGCTTGTGTCTGACTTAAATGTTACAGGAAACCAGTTGAGAGAGGCTTTTTAGAAAGATAGTGAATACACTACTCACTCTAGGAGTCAGTTTAGTCAATGAACATTTATTAGGCACCAACTGTATGCCAAGTATCGTGCTAAGTTCTGGGGATACAGGCCAAAGACAGAGCTTACAGTCTAATGGTGGAAACAAGCAAATATAGATTTATAAGCAAGCTACATACAGGATGAATAGGAGAGAAATAAAGAAGGTCCTAGAATTAAGGGGGGTTGGGAATCTAGAAGGGATCAGAAAGCTTTGTCAGTAAAAATCAATATCTCTTCTGGCCCAGATGATTCTCTAGCAGTGGGAAAGAGTTGTTGTACCTCTAGAAAGTGAAAACTTTATCTCATTAACAGGAGCAAGTCAATTATTACTTCTCAATTTCTGTATTGACCAGAGATGTGTCTCTTCTCTCTGTCTCCATTTCCTTGTCTGTAAAATGAAAAAATGGAACTGGATCCTCTAGCATTTTGTTTATGTCTGCTCCTTTCTGCATCACCCCCTAATTCCTTTATCAAGGGATCAATTCCTTGATTCTAAGTGAAGCAGTAGATAGAGCTCTGTCTGGACTTGGAGTCAGGAAGACCTTTTTTTAAACCCAGCATCAGATACTTACTACCTCCATGGCCCTGGGCAAGTCATTTAACCTCTATCTGCCTTAATTTCCTCAGCTTTAGTAATAGCACCTGTTTTCCAGGGCTGTTGTAAGAATCAAATGAAATAATATTTCTAAAAGGCTTAGCACATACTAGGTACTTAATAAATGCTTATTGCCTTCCTGATTCTCCTCTATGGGGATCATAGTATCTGGGTTTAGAACCTCGAAGGGCTGTTGAAATGCTCTGTACCAATACTGTTATTTTGCAAATGAGGAAACAGGTTCAGAGAAGTACAGTGACTTATCTAAGGTCACAGATGTAATAAAGGACTGCAGCTTACGTCCTCTGACCCTGAAACCAGTGTCTCTTCTCATCACACCCTAGCCGCTGCCTTATTCCACTGCATTATATCTATGCATTAACATAATGGGAGTGTGTGTGTGTGTGTGTGTGTGTGTATGTATGTGTGTATATATATATATATATACGTATATATATATGTATATATATATATATATACATATATATATACGTATATATATACACACATACATATGTTAAGTCCCTTCTCATCCACTTTACAGAAAACCATTCTCCCCACTTTCACCAGATCCTTCTCCCATTCCACCAGGGTAGCAAACCTGCCTAGTAAGCTTTGCCCCTACCAATACATTCCCTCCCCTTGAAAACTCATGATGGATGGATGATGTCTCTTCCTTTCTTCACTTACCCCTGGAGTCAGGAAAACCTGAGTTCAAATCCAGTCTCAGATACTTACTGTGTTACCCTAGGCAAGTCACCGTAACCTGCCTGAATTTCCTCATCAATAAAATAGAGATAATAGTAGCACCTACCTCCTAGGATAGTTGTGAGGATAAAATGAGTTAAATATCTGTAAATTGCTTTGTATACTTTCAAACTATATACGTGCTAGACAACTGTTTCTAGCCTAATCTCTAATTCTATTACCTATGTCTTAAAAATTTTTTTAATCCATATATTGTATACGTACATACATATAATATATATATATATATATGGAGAGAGAGAAAAAAAGAGAGAGAGAAAGAAACAGAGAGAGAGAGATAGAGACAGAGACAGTGTCAATGGGACAAAATGCATAGCAAGCTAGCTTCCAAGTCAGGAAGACCAGAATTCCAGAACAACTTCTATGTGACCCTGGGCAGGTCACTTAATCTCTTTGTGCCCCCAAGCAACTCTTTTAAGATTCCAGATGGTCCAAAAGCTTTGGTGGAGAGTTTGTTTGTTTTTTTCAACTAGGAGTTTCCTATAGTAAAAAAAAAAACACAGATCTGGTTAAAAAAAAAAAAAACCAAGCAGGTGTTGTTGTTTTTCTAATTCATTTTATCTCATTCTGGCTTCCTTACACCCTAGTGAGGCGTTATCTTCAGTTTTAAATTTGTGTTACGATTACTGACCTGAACCATCCCAGTCTTCCTGCTCCACCCCAGGCCCTCTTCAGGAAACTCCTCGAAGCCAGACAAGGTATCATTTTTCATCTACAGAGCCATAGCACAGCCCTTGCATTCAGAATCATAGAATGTCTGGGCTGGAAAGGACCTGTCCAGAGCAGACACTTATTCTACAAATAGGGAAACTGAGGCCCAGTGATTGGAACAAGGTCACACAAGTGGCAGACTCAAATCCAGTCTTGTACCCTGATTCCAAGTCCACGGCTAAATTGCTTCCCATCGTAGCTACATAATACACGTTTACAGAATGAATCGTTGAGTTGAATTTTACAGATGACAAAAATGAAGCTCCTGGGCACTAACTGGGTTGTCTAAGGTCCCGCAGTAAGTTCCTAGTTTGCCCCGTTTTCCTGTGTGACTAAGCTGGGGTGCATCCTTCTGTCCAGCTTTACCAAGATGAGATGGGGGTGTATGAGGTGGGGTTCCGATAGGAACATCCTCTTTTCTGGATCCTAGAACCAAAGGAACTAGAGCTGGGAAGGATTATGGAGAACATCTGGACAAATATCTTTATTTTACAGTTCTAGAAACCAAGACCCAAGGGCCAGGACCAGGCACAATGAAGAAACACTGGTTCTGGAGTCAAAGAAATGAGTTCAAACTCTTCTCCCTCTCACCCACATTCCTTCATTTTAATCTTAAAAATAAAAGTATGATATTATTGTAATTATTTTTTATAATAATTATATACTATATAATACTCATTGTTATTTAGCAATAATATTTATTAAAATTGACGAGATATTTGTCAAGTGCCTTGCGAAGCCTAAAGTGCTACATAAATACTGTCATCTAGCCTTCTTCCTGTCCCATGTTGGGTCCACATCTGGGATGTGATTCAGCTCCTCTCTTGGGGTTGGGGCTATTTTCAATTCATTTTCCCCCACTCTGGTTGCTGTAGGACCAAGGCTCAGAGAAGACAGAAACATGTCATTCCCTTCCATTGCCACAGGGAGGCACCAGGACTCGGTTTTTTCCCCCTGCTTTTCTGAAGAACGGATGCAAACACTCCCAGAATCCCCAGCCCTAGCACCATCAGTTCTGCAGGTCATCCCGTAAAGTGTGCCTCTGCATCTGGGAAGGGTAAGCTAGCAAATTCCTCCGATCAAGGATAAGGTCCCCGAATTCTGGGTGGGGGAGAAAAGACCTTCCTTTTGTTCTCCTGTCCCCTAATAACAGTTACCATCAATATATTTGTAAACCTGTCTGGTTTAGAAAGCATCTTCTTTACAACTCTGAGTGAAGCAAGCTGGGAAAGCTTTGTCATCCTGAGTTTTTAGATGTGGAAACAGATCCAGAGACATGAGTGACCTGGGGTCACATGACTGGAAACTGACAGAGCAGAGTTTCCAATTGAGGTTTCCCAAGTCCAAGACCTACAGGACTTTCCCCACTTCACCATGATGCCTCTATAGAATTATTACCTAATATTGAAGATGCGGAAACTGCCTGTGAGATGTTGATAGGTACCTGGGCCATGTTCAAAAAGATAGGAATAATCACAAATCCTTTCATAGACCGAAGCATCCCTGCCACTCCCCCATTCCCCAATAACTCTGTAATGTTACAAGTCTAAGTACTATTTCTAGTTTACAGAAAAGGGTCTCTTGGATGAAAGACCTCTCCATCCCCATTAAAGTCATCTTATCCCTCCCCCTCTTTCCAAGAACTAGTTAGTGAAGTCATACATAGAGACTGTTCTAGTGGCCTATGCAGGAAGGCAGTTTCCAGTATTTGATCATCTAGTATTTCACACAGGTCCCTGTCAGAAAATTCTTCTTAAATTCAAACTTCCTGCTGCCAGTGAGACTGGAAAATTAAGTGCCCAGGGCAGAATTTGAATTCAGCTTTCCAGGGCTTCTTCTATTACATCAAATTATATTGTCTGGTATTGGGGTAGCCATGTGACACAGTGAATAGAGCGTCAGACCTGAAGCCTGCCCACAGAATCCATAGCAAAACTCACTTCCAGTGACTCTAATGTCCATGCCCATAATATAGCCACCTTGATTATCCTAGACACAGGGTCATTCATCCACTTCCACCTAAACAACAAACATCATTCCCTTCAGTGGCCTGCCCCCAAATCCCCAATGGAAATTTTTAAGTGCCTGCTGTGTGCAAAGCATTGAGGTAGGCACCTGAAATTCAAAGAATAAAAACAACAACAAAAAACCATCCCTGCCCCCAGGAAGCTCACATTCTAATGAGAAAAACAACATTTACACACATATGTTAAAATACATAAAAAGTCTGGGTACACACAGACAGATAGATGGAGGGATGGATAGATGGAAAGAAAGACAGACAGACAGACAGATAGATAGATAGATAGATAGATAGATAGATAGATAGATGATAGAAAGAAACTTGGATCAGGGAGTCACAAAGAGCAAGGGAGATCAGGAAAGGCCTGATGCTTTATGTAGGAGGCAGTACTTGGGCTGAGTTTTAAAGAAAACCAGAAATCTTACAAGGTAGAGGAGACAAGGGAGTGCCTTCATTTGCCTGAGCAAAAATGGTGATGGGAGATGGATTACCACCTTTAAGGAAAAGTAAGTAGGCCAGTTAGGTTCAACCACAGAGTATTAGTTATTAATAATAGCAAGCATGATAGAGTGCTTTAAGATTTGTGAAACACTATATTCACTTTCCAATTGCTCTTTACAATGATTCTTTAAGATGGGTGAGATTGTTATCGTTGTTTTACATGTGAGGAAACAGAAGCTGAGGGATGGTAAGGGACTTCGAGGCCACCTCATCCAGTCCCCTACTCTGAGCCCAAGCTGTGGTCACACAGCTAGTATTTGTGGGAGGCTAGATTCAAACCCAAGTCTTCCTCACTCCAAGTCTAGGGCTCCACCTACTGTATCACCTGGCTGCCAGATTAGGAATGTTAAGAAATAATAGGTGCTAAACCTGGGAAAGTTGGCTGGAGCCAGCATGGGAATGGTTTTGATGCTGAACAAAAGACTTAATCTTTTATCTTAGAAGTAATTGGAACTTTCTGAGCAAGGTTGAACCCATACTCTAGGAATGCTAGCTTGGCAGCTATGTTAAAGATGGATTTGAGTCAGGGAGACCAGTTGAAGTTCATTGGAATAGTTCAGGCGAGAGGTAATAAAGACCTGAAATAGGTTGGTGGCCATGTCAGTGGGAAAGAGGAGACTGAGATGAGAAATGTGGAGATAGCATGGGCAAGCTTTGTCAACTGATAAGGTGATGAAATGCAAAGGAATCAAACCTGAATGAATGGGAAGATGATGGCACCCTTGATAGAATTAGGCAAGTTAGGAAGAGAGGTAGACTTTGGGGAAAAGATAATGACTTTTGTATGTGACATATTGAGTTTGAAGTACCTATAAGACTATTATTGTTTAGTCATGTCTGATTCATCATGAGTCTATTTGGGGTTTTCTTAGCAGAGATACCAGAGTGGTTTTGTTTTACAGATGAGGAAACTGAGGCAAACAGGGTTAAGTGATTTACCCAGGGTCACACAGCTAGTAAGTGTCTGAGGCCACATTTGAACTCAAGAAGATGAGTCTTTGTAATTCCAGGCCCAACATTCTATCTACTGTACCACCTAGTTGTCCTCCTATAGAATATCCAATGGTGAATGTCTAATGTGCAGTTGCCTACACGAGACTGGAGGTCAGGAAAGAGATTGGGGATAGATCCAAGAGTCATCTGAAGAGAGGATAATTAGACCCATGAGAGCTAATGAAAACCATTTTGACTGGACTGTAAACTACGTGAAAGGAAGATTGTGTGATAAGGCTAGAAAAGTGACCTTGAGACCAGCTTGTGAAAAGTTTTCGTGCCAAACAGAGGAGTTCTATTGGATCCTAGCAATGACAGAGAACAACTGAAGTATGTTGTCATTGAAGACCAATGACATCATGAAGGTGATGACTTGCAAGAGAATTGGATTTGAGTGAGGCAGAGCTGTGCAAAGTCATCAGTCCCACTCTCTCCTCCAGAGTCATTGAAGTACAGTGGTAAGAGAAACATTTATTGAGCAGCAGAGTGGCTTGGCTCAATGTGAACTTTAGGAAAATCACTTTAGCATTTGTATGGAGTTGGAGAAGAGAGGCTTGAAGTAGGGAGACCAATTAAGACACTATTGAGCAAAGGGTGATGAGACCGTGAAGTAGGATGCTGACTGTATTAGTCAAGAGAAGAGAATGAATTCAAGAGATGCTGTGGTGGTAGAAATGACACAATTTTGCAAATGATTTGTGACTATGGAGTGAGAGTGAGTGAAGGGTGAATGATTTCCAGGTTTCCATTTTGAACCTGGTTGTTTTGACTGGAAGGATGCTGATGCTCTGATTAGAAATAGGGAAATTGCCAAAAAGGAGAAGATTGAAGGAGAGGGAAGGCAATGTGACGTTTTGAATTTGAGATGCCCATGGGACATGCAATTTGAAATGTCCATTAGATAGTTGGAGATGGGGGACTGGAGTTCAGGAGAAAGGGTAGAATTGGATCTGAGAGTCATTTAAATAGATGATAATTGACCTCATGGAAGCTGATATTATTACCAAGAAAGAGGATGGAGAGGAGAGTAAAATACTGAGGACAGAACCTTGAATTCTACTTATAGTTAGAGATGTGATATGTAAAATGAAGCAGCAAAGGAGACTGAGAAGAAACGGTCACAGAAGGGCAGTTGGGTGGCACAGTGGATAAGGGCACCAACCCTGGAGTCTGGAGGATCTGAACTCAAATCTGGTTTTGTGACCCTGGGCAAATCACCTGACTCTGCCTCAAAAGGGAAGGAAAAAAAGGAAGAAAGAGAAACAATTACATAGGAATGACTCAGAGATGAAGGAGCATCTAGAAAGAGAATGGTCAGCAGTGTCACATGCAGGACCAGGACAGAAGAAAGGCCATCAGCTTAATTACTTGGAATCATCAGTAACTTTGGAGAGGGCACTTTCAGCTGAGTGATGAGGTCAGAAGCCAGATTACTAGGGAGTAAGGAACGAGAGAAAAAGAAGTGGAGGCAATGACTGTACTCAGCCTTTTCTTAAGAGTTTGGCGGTGAAAGGGAGGAGAGATATAGGATGATAGCTTGAGGGGATGGGAGGGTCAAGAGAAGGGTTTTTAAGGATTGTGTGGGAGAGCTGATTATGCTTGTAAGCAGCTGGAAAGGAACTCGTAGACCAGGAGAGATCAAAGATTAGAGGGCGGTGATAATTGTGGAGACATCTGTCTCCTGCCAGAGGAGAAAGGAAAGGATGGAATCAAGGGTGCTGTGGGTACTAGGACAAGAGTTGGCCCTATTAAGGAGAAGCATTACTTTTTGTTCAGAAACTGGAATAAAGAATAGAATGGGGAATGATATTAAGGATATTTGAGTTGTAGAGTAGGGAAGAAGAGAATGACCTCATCTTTTCTCAGTAAAAATAGAGAACAAGCTGCTCTACTGAGGGGGAGGGGTAGTATGGGGGTGGTGCTTCCAGAAAGAGGTCATTAGAGCAGAGATTTAGAGCTGGAAGGGGTCTTAGAGACCACTTAGACCATTTATCTCATTTTTGAAGATTGGGAAACTGAGGCCCAAGGACATTAACCAGTTTCCCTAGTGTCACACAGGGAGTAGTACCCAATGTTGGATTTGAACCCCAGACCCTCTGACTTCAGATCCATATCTTCCCATTGTCATTTGCTGCTTCCTAGATTTGGAACAGCAGCTGAAGGAAATGGAAAGTAACTCCATTGGGAAGAAAAAACCATAAAGACCCAGTTGAGGTCCCATCAAATAAACTGGTGAAAGGCTCATTCAGCACCTTTGTATGACTTCCTCTAGAACCATTTAACATATGAGTAGAAGCTAAGGAAAGGGAGAAATGGGATAATTCAGAGTTGGGGAATGGCAAGTCATGAAGGGCGATATAACTTGGAGGCAAGGCGTTCCAAAGTATGGAACCTCACAGAGTTGAACCAATTGACTTTAGGGTCAAGATTGGGGAAGGGAACAAACATTTTTTAATTGCCTACTATGTGCCAGATACTGTGCTAAACAGGAGATAATGGTTTTTAAACCACTTAGCACAGTGTCTTGTCCTTAGCATTCCCTTCATCTTTACAAGAATCTGGGGTGTGGGGGGTGGGTAGATGCTAGTATTATCTCCATTTGACAGCTGGGGCCACCTCCAGTCATCCTAATAAATATCTGGTCACTGGACCCAGATGGCTCAGGAGGAGAAAGTGAGGCTGGTGACCTGCACAGCCCTCCCTCACTCAAATCAAAGTCAACTGCAAGTCATGTCATCATTTCCTTTATGTCATGGTCCTCTTTGAAAATGAAAGACAGTTGAAGAAACTGAGGCAGGCAGCAGTTAAGTGATTTTGCCTAGGGTACACAGCCAGTAAGTATCTGATGCTGTATATGAAATAGTATTTTCTGATTTTAGATCTAGCCCTCTATTCATTATGTCATCTTGCTGCTAAGATTGGGAGGGAGAAAACACACTGGCTGGTGATGACCAGGAGAGCACTGAGAAGTGAAGGATTGGAAGACTCGGTGAGGATGAGAATTGGTTTAAGAAGAGTGAGACAAACAAATGGTGGAGTAAGAAGAGGGTAGAGTCAGAAAAAGAATTTTAGAATTGTTGATCATGGAGCTATAACATCTGTGGGTGACGATGAGTTCAAGAGGATAAACATTCCTCTGAGACTTCTTCCCATTTATACTCTAGGTATCTTGTTTGCACATCATTGTTGACATGTTTTATCCCCTAATATGAGTATTTCTTTATGGCAAGGAATGGATTTTTGCCTTTCTTTGTGTCCCCGGTGCTTAGCACAGAAACTAGCACATAGTAGGTGCCTAACATATGTTTGTTGACTGATTGACCATTCCTATGTATGGCAGAATTGAACAAAGGTAAACAGAATTGAGGAAGTTGATGAATTGGGAGGCCAGGCTGAGATCCCCTAATATAAGGACAAGATTGAGAGGAAGAATTAACCTGTGAGTCAAATACTGAGCTCATACAAAGTAGATTCTTATCAAAGATTAATCTCTTCATCACCCCCAATTCTAATATAATAGCTGATGTTTCTACAATGCTTTGGGATAACCAGAGAATTTTACATATGTCATGTCACTTCTACAAAGAATTTTACATATATCACACGATCCCGTCTGGAATATTCCCCTAATTGAATCCCTAGACCATAGTTGTTCTCTTATATTTTAGGGGGTAACCTTGTAGGTAGTCATTCCTACTATGGTAGTTACTGGGTTCCCACCAATGTGCTACCCATTAACAATCAGCTAGTAGAGTAGATTAGCTCTTAGCGAAGGTATTTACCAAAAAAAAAAATGATATAGCAAACACAGTACACTAGTTAGAAAATATTCCCCTTTTAGACCTCTTCCAAAAATACACACAAGCATCCACATGATATGAAGACTAAAATTTAAAGCACAATGGTAGTGAGATACACTCTCAGGACATGTGTGACAATGGCAACTCACAACAGTTGGTACTGCAGGACTTGGCTCTCTTTTTTCTCTTCATAGAGAGAGTTCTCCTTTTGGGTACAGCACCTCTGCTGGGTTGATTGTTCATCTGGGTGACCTGGGTCTTTTCCTTTCCAATGCTGATTGACTTTTCTGTTTTCAAGGGTCACTCTCCTTGAAGTTTGATCCTCCTTTGTGCCTATCTAAGAAGGTGTGTCTGCTCTGTGATTGAAGAAATGTCTCCTACTACTAAGTGGTTCACTAGTTTCCTCTCAAAGCTGGCAATGTGTATGTGATAGAAGAATGTGTGTGTGGGGGAAATAAGAGAGGGGAAAATGAATGAAAAACCATTTATCAGATGCAGTATATGTGCTAGGTGCTGGGCTAAGCACTGAGGATAGAAATACAAGCAATAATAATACTAAATAGCATTTATAAAGCACTTTAAAGTTTGTGAAATCTTTAAATACATGAACTCATTTTATTTTTACAACAACCCAGTGGGGTAGGCACTATTTATTGTATGTCCCTTTTACAGAAAAGAAAACTGAGACACAGAGAGGTTAAGTGACTTGACCAGGGTCACACAGCCAACATTTGAGGCAAGACTCAGATCTTCCTGACTTCAAGTCCAGGACTTCTGCTCTCTTTGCTTCTTTACTTAGCACAGGAAGACAATACATCTCTGGAAGTGGTTGCCAAGGAAATGGGTTTTGGAGCTGAAAATCAGGGGGATGGTGATTTGAGTCATAATTGACAGGTCATTTTCAGTAACGATTTACTGTTTTCAGAGTTATAAAGTGAGGGGACTGGGGGGAAGGTTAACCCTGAGGTGGGTTGACTTGGAGATGACCATGGTGGGTCAGGCAGTGGCTCAGATGCCAAGGTTAAGAATGGATGTTCACAGTGAGAGGTGGGAAGTGGGAGGTGGGGGGTGTGGGAAGTAGGAACTGTGAACTGGAGGATAAACAGCAAGTCCTGCAGAGATTTAGGAAGTCAGGAAAGGAAATTATTTTCTCCTAAAAATCCCCATCCCCCTCAAAGAGATCTTCTTCCTAGCTTGAAATCTCTCTCACTCGAGAAACATCCAGGATTGTACTATGTAGTACCCAAAGAACAGGTTCAGCCAATCACATTGTTTCCCTCTGGGCTTAGAGAGGTATTGGTACCTTATAAAGGGATCAGGATATTATATCTTGGTAACAGGTTAAAATCTCATCAAGAATGTCACTATCCTGTGACTATATTAATGGAAAAAGTAGAGAACTCCCTCCCTGATATATATTATCAAATCTGGTCCTTAAAACAACCCTCTAGGGTAAGGGGTGCAAGCATTATCATCTCCATTTTGTAGATGAGGAAGCTGAGACTTAAAGAAATGAAATAACTTGCCCATGGTCGCTTCATGAAATGAATCAGCAAGAAGCTGAGACAGATTTGCACTCATGTCCATGGACCTCCCATCTGTTGTTCATACCATTTATACCATGGTAACCTCCCTAAAATTCTGTGATCACTAAGGGCTGGCTTTGTGGAGGAAGAAGGATTTGGCTGGATTTTTAAGGCTGAGTAGGATTTATAGAAGCAGATAGGAAAAGAGCGTTCCAAAGCCAAGGAACATTTTGAGGAACAGTTCAGAGACAAGGAAGAACAAGACCTTTCTCTGGGGAGTTTGACAGAAGCAAATGGTTTATTCAGGAAAGTGTTTAATTGGAGATAAAGCTGATAAAGTAAGCTGGCATCAGGTTATGGAGCATTTTAATAATAGCTAGCATTTATATAGCACTTTAAGGCATTCAAAATACTTTATAAGTATGATCTCATATGACCCTCACAATAACCCTAGGAGAGCTATTTTTATTCCTATTTTACAGATGAGGAAAATGAGGCAGACAGAGGTTACTTTGCCCAAGGTCAAGTCACAGCTCATAAGTGTCTGAGGCCAGATTTGAACTCAAATCCTCCTGACTTCAGGCCGGACACTCTATCCCCTGAACCTCCTAGTTGTTGGCTAAGGTGTTTGGACTGTATTGGATAAACAATGAGGAGCCATTCACAGTTCCTAGCAAGAAGTAATATGTGCAAATTCATATTTCAAGAAGCTAATCCAACAGTGTGCAGAAGAGATAGAAGGACGGAGAGCATGAAAGTCCAGCTAGGAGACTATTGCAATAGCCCAGGCGTGAGGTGACAAGGTGATGGCAGTTGGAATGGAAAGGAGAGGAAGGATGATGATGGCATTTAAGAGGAAAACATTTCAAAGCAAGAGTTGATAACACTTGATGATTGCTGAGCTATGAGGGGTGAGGAGAAGGATCATTTCTTATGATCCAGGGTAAGTGATTGGGAAAATGCTGGAGTCATTAACCAAGGGGGAGGGGGGAAAAGACGCAGCAGCTGGAACTGCCCAGCAGATGGTCAGACATGGAGGTTTGGAACTCCAGGAACCCAGGTCCAGGCCAGAGAAGTAGATTGGCATTCATGTGCACAGAGGACTAGAGGGGAGGGTAGAGGAGTCCTTCTATGAAAAGATGAGAGAGTGGAAGGAAAACATACAATTGCCACAGTCCACTAACAAACACCTACCTCTTCTACTCCCTAGGGATTCCCAGACTAGAAAGGCACAGAGGAATGGAGGATCTGGGGAAAGGGCCAGGTGAAATGGGAAACATTCAAATGAGATGCAAACACCATGCAAATCACCACTATTTGTCTTTTATTCTCTTTTTTTTCTGAGTCCATAGCTTGGGTCTGTTTTGTCTGGAGCTGCACCACAGGGTGTGATGCAGTGGTGTGTGTGTGTGGGGGGGGTGGTGGGTGAGGGATGAAAGAAGAGTCCTCCTCCCCTCTTCCCCCAAAACTCCCTTTACCTCTTAGTGGATTCTTTCCTCACTGACTGAATTCAAAATCAAGAGAAGAGCAAGCCCTCATCTTGTTCTCCCTTCCCTCCTTCCCCTCTCTGGCCAGCCTTCCTGTTCTCACTCCTTTTCATCTAGTCCCTTGTATGAAGTGGATTAGAGAGAGGTAGTAGAAGGACCAAGAGCCCTCCAATCTGCCCCCACAACCCATAGGGGATCTTTGAATTTTCCTGATAGGGGAGAGAGAGGGTGGGAATGAAGAAAAAATGCAGAGAAAAAGAAGCTGACAAAAAGATAGAGGGATAGAAAGGGAGAAGGAGAAAAAGAGAGAGAGAGCGGGAGAGAAGAGATAGATAGTCAGAGATAGAGAGACTACTGCTGGACAGATAGATACCTTTCTTCTGTGGCCACTGTGGGATAACTCGTGTTCAAGGCACCTTCTCCTTCACTCTCCATATTGAACACTTTCTTTGACTTTATTATCCCAACTGTAAGCCTCATTCTCCCTTTGCCCTGTCGGTCTAGGTGTTCTTTTTCCTTCCCTATCTTGTCCATACCCCTGTGGAAGGAAAGCTACCAGCTAGGATTTAGCTGTGTTATTGTTTCCTGGTCTTGGACAGGTACCTCTTGATTTTTGTCTCCCTATTTCCCCAGCTCTGAAGATGATGAGAAGCTTCTGCTTTTCTTTTAGGTGTACCAGGTACTGGGGACTCTGTCTGTGGTTGCTGAGAGGATAGGATAAGGTGCTTCGAACCTAGAGGAGAGTCTGCCACTGGTCCCCAGTGTCTTACCCCCACCACACAGTCACCCCTTATCTAAGGACAGATAAGAAGAATTCAGGTATAAATGCAGCCAGAGGGATCAAGGTTGGGTGAGGGATCTAGAAGGACTTCCCAAGAAATGGGAGGGGGAGATACCAGAAGCGATCACTAAGGGAGGCTGGGTGATCATCTCTTTGGTGGGTCTCTGAGAAGAGAAACCTTCTGTCGCTTATGATCAGCT
The DNA here is from genome assembly GCA_028658325.1 of Potorous gilbertii. Classification (NCBI taxonomy): domain Eukaryota; kingdom Metazoa; phylum Chordata; class Mammalia; order Diprotodontia; family Potoroidae; genus Potorous; species Potorous gilbertii. The sequence goes on along the minus strand of CM053770.1, from coordinate 182,663,326 downwards.
GGGAGTGATAGAAAAGCGATTTCTGAGGTAGAGGGATAGACAACAGGAATGCCTCCTCCACTCCCCCACCCCCAGTCTGTGCAGTCCTAGAAAAGTCCTCTAGATGTAGCAGAGCAGGGAATTGGGGGAGGGAGAGGGTGAGACTCAGGTGGACAATTGCACTCTGCTGCTACCTGCCCTGCCCAATCTCTCCCACACCTGGGCTCCCTTGGATGCTGAGAGGGAAACATGAGTAACCTTCCGCTGGTCCCATTCCCCCAACCCCATCTTTCCCAGCCTAGTTCCCCCCCACCTCTCACCCCCAGGCAATCCATGAGCGATGGCTGCTGGGGATGGAGTGATGTATGTAATGCAGATAAAATGTCAGCGATTCTAAATGGGGCCGGAGATGCAGCCGTAGAGGGGGGAAGGGGGAGCAGGGAGGAGCAAAAAGCAGAAGGGAGGGGAGAGAGGAGAGAAGGGAAATGATTTGTAGGTCCTCACTACGGACAGCGGGCAGGGGCGCAGAGCACCCCCCAGCCCCCACCCCCGCCAGTATCCAGGGGAGGGATGGACCTGGGCGCCCAGAGTCCAAATGAGATTTTGAAGAGGGAATTGGGGCGGGAGTGGGTGGGGGGGAAGGAGGCGGGAGGGAAGGGGGGGCATCGGGACCGGAGCTGCTGATGTATAGCGGTTTCATAACTTCCTCAGTATTAAAGGCAGGTTCATGGGGAGGGCAGGGCCATTAATCACGTAGCTGAATGGAGCTGGGATTTGCTGAGAGGCGCGCTTGCTGTCTGCTGCTCCTACCCGGCCCAGGGTTGGGGTGATGGGGAATGGGAAGAGAACGGGTGGGGACCCCCTCTTCCCATGATCCAGGGTGGGATCTGGAGGAACTGGAGCTAGGCATTTGGGAGGATGGGCTAATGGATTTGAGAATATACGGGAGAGCCAGAAGGAGAGACAGAGGATTAGGACTTCACTGGAGGGATGGGGGAAGGAGATGCTCGGAGGCTGGAAGGGACACTTCATGAGAAAGGCAGGATGTACACAGTATGGACAGGAGTGGGGGATGTGAGGGAGCAGGGGCTGAGGAGACACTGAGGGGAGAGGAATAGGGGTGGGGTGATTTCTGGGTATGGAGCAGGAGATGGATCACGTGCAAATATGATGTAAGTAAAATGCAAACAAGCCAAAGGTGTTTCTGAGTCTTCAGCTCTGGCTCTTCCTGTAGGGGCTAAGTGTGAAGGACCATTTCCCCCCTGGCTCCACACTTTACCTTATATGACATAGCTGGATGGGGCCTTTGAAGTTATTTAATCCAAGCTCTGCCCTCTTCATTATGAATAAACAAATTCTTTTCAGTGGGTGAAAGCAGTATAAAAAAAAAATTCATGACCTAGGGTAAGGAGGAATTAGTCAGGTGTGGGAGTTAGGAAATCCAAACTGCCCTACAGGATGTGATCATTTCCAGGACATAGATATGAGGTGATATCAGGGGATCTGCCTGGACTGTCACCTTTCATCTCCCCCAAATAGATGGAGAGCTGAGACCAGGATTCTGGGGTTATCTTCTTGAATTTGTGTTTACCTCAAAGAGGTCAGATATAATGACACCCACAGCAAGGAACAGAGAAAATGACAAAGAAAGGGATGGAGTGAAAGAGAAAGCAATTCATAAGATCATATTTTTAGATACATACTTAATATTTACTGCTCACCTACTGTGCGCAAGACACTGTGCTGAGTACTGAGGGAGAGAGAAAGAAGTGGAAGACATTGGGTACTTACTCTTGAAGAACTTAGAATCAATCTATCAGGAGAAGTGACACACTGAAGTTCAAGTCCAGAAACAAAAAGATGTGTACAATGACTATAATGAATATATGCTATAAGCAAAGTTATAAGTAATGTTATTATGTTGACTGTAAGAAATACTATGGACTTTCAGAGAAAAGATATCACTTATGGCTGGAGAAAAACCTTCATAGAGGAGGTGGTATTTGATGGAATGTCCATTAAAGGCAGGGAATGTTTTTTATGTGTTCATTCTTGCGTATCTATATCCTGCAATTCATTGCCTGGCACACAGCAGGAATTTAATAAATGCTTGTTCATTGATTTGAGCCAAACTTTGAAGAATGTATAGAATTTCAACAGGTAGAGATGGGGGAATGAAAGGAAGGCATTCTGGGCCAAAGGAAAGAGAGGAAAAAAGACATGAGCATAATTGAGAAGGGTGAGTTTTAACTAGAGGTTAGGGCTTAGGCCAAGGAGGATGGTAGAAATAAGAATGCATAGGCATCATAGGAGCTAGAGGCAGAAGGTTGCTATAGGGGTCACCTAATCCAACCCCTGCCCCCACTTTACAGGAGAGAAATCTGTCTCAGAGAGGTTGGTACCATACTCAAAGTCACATAGGTTGTAAGTGTCAGAACTGGTATTTGAACCTGTTCTCTCTGACTCTCAATCTAATACTTAAGGACTGTGAAGGACTTTAAATGATAGGTCTAGATTTCCTTTCACAAGCAACTGGAAGTCTTTGAAGGCTTTGTGGAGGGATGTATTCAGAATTTATGGTGTTAGTGCATTGGACTGACTGTAGACTGGTAGAGAATCTTGGTAGCAAGGAGGCTAGTTAGAGGCAATGTGGTAGAATGAAAAGAACACTGAACTAGGAGGCAAGAAATATGGATGTTGGTCCCAGCTCTGCTGTGACCTAACTTGCTATGACCATGCTCGCTGGGCCTCAGATTTCTTCACTACAAGGTAATGCTTTTTGTTCCCTTCCAAGAGGAATAGTAGGAAACAGTGATCCAGGGTACCAATAATAAAGGTCTAGACTTAGGGTGGTGGCAATGGGGAAGGGAAAGAGGGGTTGATTGGGGAGATGATTCAGAGAAAGAATTGACATGATTTAATGGTTGATTGGACATAAGAAGTGAGAAAGAGAGGCCGTAGAGATGACTTTGAGTTTTGAGCCTAGATGAAAGGAAGGATGATGATGCCATTAATAGAAATAGGGAATTTGGAAAAGGATCAAGGATTGGTTGGGGGTAGGATTTTTTGGTTATTGTTGGAGGGAGGGGAAGAAGAGGATGACTTCAGTGTAAAACATGTTAAATTTTAAATGGTATAATACTCAAATGGAAATGCCTAGTGAATAGTTGGAAATTATAATCAGGAGCTCAGGGGTGAGGTCAGAGCTAGGTAGAGATTTGAGAGTCCTCTACACAGAGTAAATCATAGGAATGTTCAAGATTGCTGAGAGAGTAAAGAGAGAAAAGAAGAGGGCCATGAATGGGTTAGGGGAGAAAGAAAAGCTCCTGAAGTGCCTTCCAGATCCTTTGTGCTAGTTGCTACCTCTGTGACTTTGGGCAAGTCATGTCGCTTCTGGGCCTCAAAATGGAGATGGGGATGGAGCCATCAATCTCAAAGGTCTCTTTCGTCCCTCTGTCCCATGAGAGAAAAGCAAATGCATGCGAATGTCATGGTACCAAATCCAAAGGAGAATTAAATCTCATGGAAACGGTGGTCTAAAATTTCAAATGCAGAAGAGGGTTCAAGTAGTATGAGAACTGAAAAAAAAGCCATTGGATCTGGTGATTAGGAGGTCAGAGAGACAGAGATGGAGAGATAGAAACAAAGAGAGAAAGTGACTAAAATAATCATCATCTGATTTATGAATTTAGAGACAGAGCCTTCAGTTTCTATCCCAAGCAAACCCCAAGGGGCAGAAGACAGGAAACAGAAGCATGTGTTTAAGTTTGGGGAGGGTATCTTTTTCTGTCTTTGTAAGGTCTTTGCCTCATAACATCTTCTGTTTTGAGGGTAAGGAGAGGCCAATTTGTACTTGCTCATAACACAGTTGTTATACTATAACCTATGTAGCCCTGGGGAACAAATGAAGACCTAGAAGCCAAAATTTCATTTAATTGCATCACAGTTACTTTGTCCCTCCCTTACACTGGGATAGGTTGGCTTCTCTTGTAACCTCTCCCACCCTTTCCAGCCTGAAGATGATCTATGAATTTTGCCATATGTCTACCTTTCATCCATCCTGCTGTAGTTGGTAGAGATGGCCATCTTCCACTCTCACTCCGATATCTGTGTGGTCCCCTCAGGATAATTGCTCTGCACAACTATAACAGCGCTCAGACAGATTGTCGAGCATCCCAGCCCCGACATCTCCCACGACTGCATCAAGCCAAATTACTTGCCCCCCCAAGCCTGGGGCTCTGGCAGAATCCGATTATCGGGGAGAGTGCTCTGCTGAGCTGACAGCTCCTCCAATAATTGCTTCCAAACTAAACGATGCAAATCAACCAGTACAGCCTGCTCTTCTCCCAGTGATCCAGGTGTCCAGGACTTGTAGAGGGGGTGCCCCAGAAGCAGGGTATCCTACCCCATGCCAACCTCTAAGACACCCAGGGCTTGGACTGGTGGGGTGGGAATGGGGGTTGGGATGGGTGGGGGTGGTCAAGATGCCTAGGTCTCAGTACTCATTTTGAAGTTAATCTGTTTTGGATTTGTGACTCCAATTCTTCCCTTCTGGGATATGCAGACACTTCATGATGATATGTAAAACAGAGAATACCCATCCTTTATGCTATTTAGAAAGGGGGAAAGAAAAAAAAGAAGATAAAGAAAAGGGGAGTATAGGAAGTAAAGAAGAAAACTAGAGAGGGAGGGAAAATGGGAAAGAGAGGAAATAGAAAGGGGGAAAGCAAAATAGAATAGAGAAATGAAGAGAGGAGAGGAAAAGGAGGAGAGAAGGGAAAGGAGAAAGAAGAAAAGGAGATGAGCAAAGGAAGAAAGAAAAAAGTGAGGAGAGGAAAAGGAGAGAGACTGGGGAGAGAGAAGAGAAAAAGGAGAAAAAAGGAGGGAAGGTAGGAAGAAAGCACAAAAAAAAAACAAAAAGAAAAGAGAGAAGAGAGAAGATAAAAGGAGAGGGGTTAGGAGAGAAAAGAAGTTTATTGGGAGAAACAGATTGACAGTGTCCAGCAAAGAAAACGCTTGAGAGAGATATGGAGTTGGGGGTCATTCCATCTGATCCAATGAGGAGAAAGGATGGAAAATTCGTGTTCAGACAGTTGGAATCGCACTATATAACACAAAGTCTCTGAGCTTGAGCTTCTCACCAAACCTGGTGCTTCTGGGCTGAATATGTTCCCCCTGACTTGGGGGTCCCATGATCACAAAGTGCAAAGAACCCCTCTCCCCTGAACAGAATCCCATAAAGGCCATCCTATACAACCCCTTGCCTTCAGGGATAAGCTCTCCTTCCCCTGGAGAATGTTTTCTTTGCCAATCCCTTCCTACTCTTCAGATTTCTCCCCAGATTCCTTCACCTCATACCACCGGTCTCTCCAGTTTCAGGGATCTCAAAGCATTGCTTTTTCTAAAAGGGTCCAGAGGGATCATTACCCTCCTCTCCCTTCTTCGAAGCTACCTAACCTGGTCCATAGGCATATCAGCTTTTGGGGATTTCCAGGAAAGGAGATATAATGACTGTTCCACCCTCCTGGTGGTTTTTCAAGGTCTGTGACCTTGTATGGTCTAGGCTGAAATTTTTGTAGAATCTAGAGCTTTAAGGGAGAAGTGGTGAGGAACTAAGGCCCAGAGAGGTTAAGGAACTTTCCTAATGTCACACAGGAAATGAGTAGCTATTTCAGGATAAGAAGCCAGGTCCTCTGTTTCCTAATCAAGTGTTTTCTCTCCTCTAAGTCACATTACCTTCTAGGAGACCATCGTCAAATGGGATGACGGTCTGAGGTCCCACCTTGTGACTCTGATCACGTTCCTTCATATCCTTCATCTGCTATTTGATTTCCTTCTGTCCTCTCCAAAAATACCTGAATAGGTTATGAGACAGGAGGCTGAGGGAGAGACAACATGACTTCGGAATTGAGTACAAACATGGGAAGCATCAGCAATGTCTATTATGGTCGATAGATGGCGCCCACAGCACAACACAATCCTGGAGCTGAACTACGCAGTGAAAATCCAGCCACAGTTAACCCTATCCTAGCCCAGTTCTAGCCCGTCCTAGGTCCAGAGGAGGCTAGCTTGTGTCTGAAGCGGGTGGCTTGGGCCTCGGTGACATGACTCCCCAGACTATTTGAGAACAGGTCTGGGTATCATCCTTTCCTGGCTCCTCCCCTACCAGACCCAGCTCATAAATCAGTAGCAGCCCCCAAAAAGACCTCAGCAGCAGGACAAGGGAAACCCAGTCCTTGGGTCTTTGAAAGGGACTGGGAATGGACAGGGGGCTCTGAGTGTCTCTGTCTATTCTGTCTCTGCCTGTCTTTGCTTCTCTTCTCTACAAATGTCTGCCTCATGTCTTTCTTTTCTCCACTCCACCCACTATCACTTCTGGCTGTCTATAGAGGTGTCTAAGCATTTCTCAGAGCAGTCTATTTCCCACTCACAGTTCCTAGGGAGTGTGCTTAGGAGAAACACACACACACACACACACACACACACACACACAGAAAGAGAGAGACAGAGACAGTGAGAAAGAGAGATGGAGATAGATAGATGTGTGTATGTGTATGTGTGTATGTGTGTGCGTGTGTGTGTGTATGTGTATGAGTGTAGAAAAGGTTCTCACCACACTACTGAGGAGCAGAGAGGGAGGGGGAGGTTAACTCTTTCTTTCCATCCCCTTTTCCAACCATCTCTTCTTTAGAAGTGAGGGTAAAGGGAGGAGAGAGCCTATTTACAGGTGGCATTAATTTACTTACCTCCTCCCCCATTCAGCTCAAGGATTTCAGTCCCATTCTCCCTAATCCCAATCTAGGAAAATGGATTTGGGAGGGTGGAGAGATTTTAGCTCCTCTGTCCTTCATGAGGGCTGCTATGATGTGACTCTACCTGCCCAACTTCTGTGAAAGGCAATAGAGAAGGTGAAAGAATCCTGGGCTGAAAACAGAGGTGTGCTAGATCCAGCTCAAATCTGCTCAAGCGCCAATGGTTAAATTTTCTGAGTATTTATATTTTGGAAATCAGCAGATGATACAAACTAGGGCTTGATTTATTATTTTATTGCTTGTCTAGACTTAAGGAAGCAATGGAGAAAATGTTACTAATTCAAATTAAACTTAAAATTGTGATCCACTTTAGTGGTTAAATATTTACCAGTCCGCTTCTGGCTGAGAGGCAGATAGCACTTTATTTTTTCCAATGACATGTAAAGAGTTTTCAACATTCCTTTTTTATAAAGTTTTGAGTTCCAAATTTTCTCTCCTATGTCCACTCCCCAACACAGCAAGCAATCTGATATATGTTATAGATGTGCAATCATATAAACATATTTCCACATTAGTCATGTTGTGAAAGAAGAAACAAAACAGAAGGGAAAAGCTACAAAAGAAACCCCCCAAAGTGAAAATCATATGCTTTGATTCTCATTCAGACTCCATAGTTCTTTTTCTGGATGTGGATAGCAGTTCACAAGTGAAAGACCCTATTTTAAATAATCTTAGAAGCATAGACAGAAGGGGCAGCTAGGTGGTGCAATGGATAGAACCCTGGCGCTGGAGTCAGGGGGACCTGAGTTCAAATCCAACCCTAGCCACTTATTGGCTGTGTGACCTTGGACAAGTCACTTAACCTGATTGCCTCGAAGAAAAAGCATAGACAGAGTAAAGGTCAACCTTGGGAGTCACTTACTTTATTTCAGACACAAAGCAATGGTTAGATAGCAAGATGGTGACTAAGATGGGACACAGTCTAGGACTTCTGACCTCTAATGGTCGCATGCTCTTCTCTCTAATTCCAAAGGCCCAGTGCTTGTCAAGAAAGCCAGGGACTGAGTAGGACTGTATAAGACTCCACAATAAGATGGAGCTTATGTCACCCTGCTCTGTGCAACACACAGTACCATGGGATGGTCTATGATACAATTTTGTGTGTGATGACACAACATGACAGAGACATAAAGGGACAGACATACAAACACAAAAATACACAAAAAGAGGGCAACCTGAGAGATATGAGATAGAAACTGAGAATATCTGGCTCTTGTGTCTCCTACTTGGCAAATTCACCCTGCCTGAGATGTAATATGTTTAAGATTAGCCAAAACATCTGCTCTCCAAGTTGAAAATGGCTGTACTTAGGTCATTCCCAAATAGAAGGTGAGACAGAGACAAATAGATATGAGAAAAGAAAGAGACATGCATAGAGAACGAAACATAGAGACAGACAAGAGAGAAAGGAACAAGCATTTATTAAATACCTACTATGTTCCCGGCACTATGCTAAGAGCTTTACAAATATTATTTCATTTGATACATACCCACAGAGGCAGATAAGGAGAATTATAAAAACTTATACCCAGATCTTCATGGCTAAAATACTTCTATTTCCTATCTAAAGTCCAAGTGCAAAATTAGCTTTATTTGGGAGGGTTGTAACCACCAGTAGAATGTTTCTCAAAGGCAGGGTCTGCCTAGCACAATATCTTGTACATAGAAGATACTAAATGCTTGTTGGATTGGGTAGTTAGAAGGGAACGGACACATCTAGAGATCAAGAAAGATGTAAAGAGATATTAATGCACCTAGAGAGAAAGAGAAACAGAGACTTGGAAATGTTTGTGTGTGGGAGAATCTGGTGTAAATTACAGCTCAGGAAATAAGGGACTACAGGAGGTGGGTGATTGATTCGGTTTCTGTACACTAGATGGAGTGGGGGCCAACTTCTCACTCCTGGTGTCAAAGGGTCATTGCTTGGGTATCTTCAAAGCACCCCTTGTACTCATTATGCTTATAGGAGCTTGTTGGTGCATGCATACGATGCGTGTGTGTGTGTGTGTGTGTGTGTGTGTGTGTGTGTGTGTGTGTGTGTGAGGGGATGGGCATGGTGAAGCAATGTCCTCTCCTCTTTACAACTTTCTCATTTTCTACATTATTCTATTTACTATCTTCAAAGGTTTTCCTCATGTCCACAGATGGAACTCTGTTCAGGGAATGTGGCTGGAAGGAAAAGATAGTATTCTTGCCTACAAGGAGCTCCCAGTCTAATGGAGAATCCAGACCCACCTAGATCACTGCAAAGAGACGAGAAAGAAGGGGAGGCACTGTGATTTGTTGGAAAGAATGCTGGATTGGGAGTTTCAAGTTTCAGTTCTGCTATTGACTACCTGAGTGACATTGGGCAAGTCACTCCCTTTCTCTAGGTTTAATTTCCCCCATAGAAGATCAGGGGTGTAGACTAGATGACCCCTAAAGTCCTTTTCAGTTCTAGCATTACGATATAAGCTAAAGTCTGAGAGATAGTAAGGGAAGTCTTTCTGGAAGAGATTTTTGGCAAAACCTTTGCAAGGGGTGAAGGTGAAGACCCACAGAGTTGGAGAGTTCAAGTGGGGTAAAGCAAATGTACAAAAAGAGTTAAAAGTTGGGCTGAGGTGAGTTTAAGAGGCTCTCAGAGGCAGAGAACTCTGGAAGGGCAGGGGTCATGGGTGTTTATCTAGAGGGTGAGGGAAAATAGGATCTCACATGCATGGACACCTGGATTCTGTTGTCTTCCAGGGTGGGTGAGGGTTGGTAGGAAGGTATTCCCTGCCTTCTCCAGGGGGTGCAGTTTTATGAATCAACATGAGTGATGAACTCGGATGCAGAAACAGGTAAAACTACAACCCCCAGCATCCACTTGGCCTGAGGGTGAATGACGTTTTGCAGAGTTTGACTAAGTGTTTCCGGCGGAAGGGGCTGAGGCCTGCAGAAGTGTCCTCCTCTGCCCGCTCCACCATCAGCCCCAGAGCAGACTACGTTACCCATTGTCCTCTGCCTGAGGATCCGGAAGTAGCGTGAAAGTAGGGGGCAACCCTCCCAGGTGAGGGACTGGTAACTTGGCTCCTGTGGGTGATAGTGGAGGGGAAAGGGCACAGGGAGCAGCAGTGAACCCCTGGCCGTAGGGAAAAGGCAGGTGCAGACTGGGGAAAGCTATTGGCAAGGAGGAGATCGCCTGGGTCTTCTGTAGTTTGCACAGAGTCCCAGGACAGGTAGGGCCAATAGGTGGAAATTATTGCAACAGTTAATAATACTTAGACTATGGGGAGTCAGGCTGATATAAAGGAAGAATGCTGGACTTAGAATCAGGACAGACCTGGGTTCCGATTCTGCTTTGAGGCCTGTGTGATCCTGGGCAGGCCATAACCTCTCTGAGCTCTAGCATCCTCATTTAGAGAAAGGAAATAGCACTGTGCAAACCCACAGATTTGGAAGAGACTTTCCACTGGGCAGGGCTGGGGAATGAGCTAGAATAGTTTTGAGTTCAGATTTTAAGGAAGACAGATAACAGGCACCACAGGATGCTTAAGGTGTAAGCCCACCAAGAATCAGGTGTCAAGAATCAGAATGGTTTTCAATCAAAATTCATTTATTAAACACTTACTGTGTAGTAGCCTGGGAGACTCAAAATAAAATAACCCCTACTCCTGAGATGCCTACAGGTAGTGGTATATACAGAGGGGGTGTGTGTTCAGTCAGAATTACTAACTTTCTTTTACTTTCAACTGGCTTACCTAGAAACATTTCAAGCTCAACATGCCCAGACTCATTATTTCTTCCCTCTTCTTGCCCATCCCGAGATTTCATGGGTCCTCTTTCTATTGAGAAAGGACAGCCAGGGTACATAATAGATAGAGCACTAGTCTGGAATCAGAAAGACTCCTCTTCCTGAGTTCAAACCTACCCTCAGATATTTACTAGCTGTGTGACCCTAGGCAAGTCACTTAACCCTGTTTGCCTCAGTTTTCTCATCTGTAAAATGAGCCAGAGAAGGAAATGGCAAACCATTCCAATATCTTTGCAAAGAAAACCCTAGATGGGAGCAAAAAGTGTTACACAAAATTGAAATGACTGAACAGCAACAAAACATACCAGGCACCATGCTAAACATTGGGATACAAGGAAAGGCAAAAGATAGTCCCTGCTTTCAAGGAGTTCAGTCTAATAGGGGAATGATCATGCAATAACTACGTACAAACAAGCTACATAAGGGGAAAACTGGAGATAATAGAGGGAAGACGTTGGCATTAAGGAAGATTGGTAAAGGCTTCCTCTGGAAGACAAAACTTGGAGAAAACCAGGAGTCAGAGATGAAGAGGAAGAGCATTCCTGGCACAGTAGATAGGCAATGAAAATTCTTGTTTAACAAAAAGCAAAACCAATTTCACTGGATCAAAGGGTACATGGGGTGAAACATGGTTTTAAAGTGTAAGAAAACTGGGAAGGGGAACTAAGAAGTTCTTTGAAAGTCAAACAGAAGATTTTATAATTGATCCTGGAGATGATAGGGAACCACTGAAGTTTATTGAGTCAGGGGGGTGGGGGCGGGAGGTGGGGGAGGGGAAGGCACAGGGTTGACAGTGACAGGATTAGACCTGAACTTTAAGATGATTCCTTTGGCAGCTTGAATGAGGGATGGATTGGAATGGGAAGAGACTTATGGTAGGGAGACCAATCACAAGGCTATTGCAGTAGTCCAAGCATGAAGTGCTTGGTTACCTAGGTCAAATTAATAGGATTTGGCAGTATATGTGTGTGTGTGAGGTTACCTAGGTCAAATTAATAGGATTTGGCAGTATATGTGTGTGTATGTATGTGTGTCTGTGTATAATATATATATATATATATATATATATATATAGAGAGAGAGAGAGAGAGAGAGAGAGAGAGAGAGAGAGAGAGACAGAGAGACAGAGAGAGAGAGACAGAGACAGAGAGAGAAAGAGAGAGATAGAGAGAGAAAGAGAACAACAAGGAAATTAGGAATTGAGAAAGTCATACCCCTTTCTTGTAAAGATACTGAGTTCAGTTCTGGGTTTTGTTGAATTGAAGATGTCTAGGAGACATCCAAGAAGTTTAAACTGAGTTCAGAAGGAAATTGTGTCTATCAAAAGGTAAAGTTGAGGAGACACTGCATTTCAGTCATAGGAGAGCTGCTAGTACAAAAAAATGGACTGTCACATGAGAAACCTCAAGTTAGCCAGTTTGGCCTGAGTGGAGTACCAGGAAGGGAGTGATCTGTCATAAGACTGGAAAGATGGGGCCAGATAGCCAAGAGCTCTAAGTACCAACAGATGAGGTTGTATTTGATCCTGAAGGTGATAGGGAGCCACTGAGTTTATTGATTGGGGGGGGGTGGTGGTGGTGGAATGTTGATATGGTCAGATGTAGACTCCAGGAAAGTGACTTTATTGGCTTTGAGGAGGATGGATCGGATTAGGGAGAGACTAGGGTCAAAGAGGCCATTTAGGAGGCTGAAGTAATAATCCAGGCGAGAGGTGATGATGTCCTGACCTGGGGTGGTAGCTGTGTAAGCAGACACAATGGGAGATAAAGGAGAGATGTTAGGGAAGTAGAAATAGCAAAAGCTTGCTTTGTGGCTTGGTCTTTTGGTCTGGGATGCTTTTAGTGCAGCTCAAGGCAGGAAGGGAGGAGTATGGCCAAGGAGATCTTTGTAACTCCCTTTGAGTCACAGATTTTGATCCTTAGGGATTGAGCTTCAGGTCTAGACTCCTCTTCCTGAGTTCAAATCCAACCTCAGACACTTACTAGTTTGTATGACCCTGGGCAAGTCACTTAACCCAGTTTGTTTCAGTTTCCTCATCTGTAAAACGGGCTGGAGAAGGAAATGGCAAACCACTCTAATATCTTTGCCAAGAGAACCCCAAATGGGATCACAAAGAGTCAGATATGAGTAAGCAACACCAAGTAGCTCTACTTCCTTCCTCTCCCTGGTCCCAGATTGACTCCCCACCATCTCTGCAGAAGCAGTATTGTACAATGGAAAGAAAGAACTTGCACTTGAAGTCAGAAGTCCAGGGTTTGGGTCCCTGTTTTGCCACTTATCATCATGGGAGGTAAGTCACTTAAATATTACTTCTCTGGGCTGCAGTTTCCTCATCTGTAAAATGGGGGCAGAGATTCTTGGCTTCCATACCTCCCAGGGTCTTTAGGAGGAAAGTGCTTTGTAGAGTGTAAAACTATATACATTTCGGCTAATGTTATCCCTTTTAGATATACAGTGACATAATGTGCTGGATCTGAGTCCATTTGTAATCTTTGACATAAGACCCTAATTACCGCAGAAACGTGGGAGGGCGTTTCCTCTATCTGCCTGCCTCTTAGACAGCACTTAACCCGCCTGTAACAGAGGGCAGTGTTTCCTGTGGAATGAATGACTGAGAAAGCATTTACTGTAGTAAGCATTTACCTTGTGTCAAGCTCTGGGTTAAGCCCTATTATAGGTAGAAAAAGCAAACAGGAGCTCACACTCTACCTTCAAAAAACAAGATGTGTAGGAGATCTCAGCTCCAGGGGCAAATGACTAGGATGCCCCCCAGAAACAGCCCACCATCACTGTAGAGGGAGGGAAGGGGACATAAAAGGGGGGGGATTCCCTATGGCAGAGGGAGGGATGATATAGCCAGGAGGGGAAAAGAGGAAGGAAGGTAGTTGGGGAAATGGAGCCCTATTGGACCCCAGTCCTTGCTGGAGCTCTCCAGATACCTTGGATGGGTATGGGGCAGCCTGCTGGTGGACAGAATTATATCTTTCTTCCTTGGTTGTCCATTGCAAGCTGTCAGAAAGTAATTTCACACTTCTTCATGAGGTTACAGGTTAACCTCTATGCCTTATGCTGTAGGAGGGGAAAAGTCTGTCCCAACTTCTGGGGAAGAGGGCAATGACCCAAACCCTTTCCCCTTCTAAACACCTATTACTGTTGAAGAAACTCCCCATGCTCCCAGTCACCTGGATTCCCAATCTAGGTGCTGATGTGGTAATTTTTCATTTTTTTCCCTTTCCTTTTCTTCCATCTTTCCATCAACCAACCAACAAACATTGTGCTGAGCACTTCTCTGTTCAGCACTATATGAATCAGCCCTTCATTTGTCATAATTGTCATTCTCCCCTTCCCTGCCTCCAGCTCTGGAGTGGGGGGAGAGATCAGCCGGAATGAATGGAATAATATACCTCTTCTTCTTTTGTCTTCATGTATCAGTTTTTATTTCCAAATATTTTCCTATCTGTTGACTAGGATCGTTCTCACCACAGCTAGGCTGTGACTTACCTAAACATATAGAATTCAGACCACTTGATTCCCAGCCTCCGACTTTTGACATCAGACCACACAGTGGAGCAGAGCATCATTAAAAATAATGGCCCTTGTCCCTCTCTACCCACTGCTGTTACCTTCTTCCCCCATGTTTCCATTCTAGGATTCTGGTGATTAAGAGAATGTCCCAGTTGTGCTCAGGCATCACTGAGAATGTAGAGTCAGGGTGACCAATCTTAAAATCCTGAAGCTGGGCAGAGGATAAGGGAGGCAGGTCCCCCCAGGATATCTGAGTGCTACCCCCAAACCCTCCTCAGCCTGCAGTTGTCCATTTGGCATGGAAGGAACCACCTGGCTAGATCAGTTACACTCTCTCTCTGAAACTAGCCAGGGGATGGAATTGTCTTATGTCTGGGCTGTGATTGCCTTCCCTCTTCTCTCCTCCCCCTCTTTCCTTGCTGATCCCAGCTAGAGCCTGAGAACATGACAGCAGCTGAGTGAGATGAATCAGGCTGGGCCCTCTGTCAATCAGTCCTAAGCATCGCCTCCCATGGGCACTGAGGAGAGCTGCAGAAAGAGGAAGAGGAGTGTCCGATCTTTGCCCTGGGGAAGCTCCTGGACCACACACCCAATCCTGGACAGAGACAGAGAAGTGAGTGCCACAAACTGAGTGTGTACAAGCTGTGGAGACACACACATACACACAAAATACAATACAGGGAAGGGCAGTCAGAACAGACCGAATCAGAAAAAGTTTTGAATGGAAGGAAATACTGAAGAGAGGAAGGAAGAAAGGACAGAACTGAGCAGAAAAAGGAAAGGAAGAACTCGGAAAATCCAAAACAGTTAGTTGTTGAGCACACACTTCATGTGAGGCACTACATAGAGATGCAAAAATATAGAATATGGCCTCTGCCCCCAGGGAGCTTACTGTGGGCATGGAAAAATTATACTAGAGACATGAAAAAAATAATAGCTTGCACAGTATTCAAAATAACCCTGTGAGTGGGGTCAGAAGGGTACTGCTGTCCTCATTTCACAGATTGGTGAAGGGAAGTGTCCAAAGTCACACAGCTGGTAGTGGCAGAGCAATAGTTTGAACCCAGATTTCCCAGATTCTAAAATCCAGCATGATTGCCATTGTGCATCATTGCCTTGAAGCAGGAAGCTAAGAAAAATTCTAAATGCCAAGGCACGGGGCCCAGAAGGAGGAGAGGTCACCAGGGGTGGGGCTGGACTCCTGTTCTCCTGGATCTGAGCTCTTCCCCACTGTGGTTTCTAGGACACATACATACACTTCCTAGAATTTAGAATGAAAGAAGAGTCAGCTGATAGGAGGATCTTGCTAGGGATGAGATGGGAAGATTCCGCCCCCTTCAATTTCCACCAGAGTTTCCAGAAAGGGATCTTTTCTGTAGTTTAGAATTAAACACAAGAAAAGACTTCTTGCTAAGATGGAGAAGCCCAGGAAAGTTCTAGAGTCTTCTTAAGGAATGTTGAAAAGAAAGGCATCTGAGGTGGGGAGATCTTGGCTAGTGATAATTGTGGTAAGTCAGATGGGGAAGCAGAATGGGTACCATCCTATGTGGAGTTAGAGGAATGCTGCCATTTGGGCTTTCTCCTAGCTATGTTTCAGGAGTGATTTGGGCACCTCTTTCTCGCTCAGGTAACATCAGGCCTCCCACTGGGGCCCTCCAAAGAGTCTTTCACTGCTAAAAGCTTCCTCTTCCCCCTTCCAGGTTGGCCCAGGACCTTCTAGAAGAGAAGGTAAGACAGAACACAGAGCTGGACCGATGCTGTCCCTAGATACCACTAAGGTCCCAAGGCTATTCTCTTCCTGAGTATGAACAAGGGTGGAGTTGTCTGCCTGTTCCAGACTGGGGTGAGGAATCATGGTGGGAGGGAATGGAGGAAGAGGCATTTTTTATCAGGATGCTTAGGTTATATGGGAAAAGTATGTGTGCATATATGGAGGGACGCATGGGGTGGGGCATATGAACATGTGTGTTGCTGTGGGGTCCCTCTACTCCCCTACCCCTTGCTGGCTCCTGTGGTTGCTCATACACTCTTTGCTTCACTGCCGGTCGTTAGCCAAGCCCATTAACAATGGTTCCATTTCCCCTCTGTGATGTCCACTAATTGCCTCCGGGAGCCCTTCCTTCCGCCACTGCCTAGCCCTCCTAACCCCACCCCTGTCTTTTGATTTCTCTCCCACTGCCGTCCAGGCTGGATCTAGAAAAGAGAAGGGGGGAAGAGGGAAGACTTTTTTGTCTCTTTGACCCACCTGGGGGCCATTAGACCCCAATTCTTTTCAAAAAGGAAAAGAAGACCCCCAATAAGGGAAGAGTGGTGGCATTGGTTTGGAAAATTAGCTTCTTAGGTGGAAAAGGACATGGTTGTTTACATTGCTGGCTTATTTGTTTGAATTTAGCCAGGGGTCCTTAACCTTTTTGTGTGTGTCTTAGACCCCTTTTGGTCATGATCTGGTGAAACCTATAAGGCGTTTCTCAGAATTATGTTTTCAAATGCATAAAATAAAATACACAGGATCACAAAGGAAACCAATTCTATAAAAGGCACTGATCTGACTGAATTGACACTTAATATATATACAATTATGAAAATATTTTTTGAAAGAAAAATTCACAGTCCCCCAGTTCAGAATCCTATTGGTAGGTGCTGGAATGAGGATCTCAGGATAGCTGGACTTCAGGTAGCTGCTGGGATGAGTGAACGGGCAGGGATCACCAGTGGAGGGTTGGATGGGTAAGGGCAAGAGGCTCAGTCTTTTTGATTGGCCCCAGCTAGGTGATGAATGATTATTAGGGGGGTATGATGGCCAGAGATTGGGGACTAGGAGGAGGGTCAGAGTAATGACCACCTCTACCTCGTTACTAGTCCACTGTCCTTCACAGCCTCCTCCCCCACCCCAAATCCTGGCTGTCTCTGCCCATCATTCCATCATTCTTTTGTCAGTCATGTATCTTCAGTGCCTTTATGAAGGCTGAGGACCTTGGAACTCTCATGGATTTGCATTTCTTGCATGATGTTCTGATGCTAAAAGTTGGTAGGAAGTGGGGTGGGGAGTGTCTTGGAGCCATCCTCAATGGAAGTTGGAAGTGAAGTGCCAGCATATGATCTAGAGATGTTGTTCCCCCAATCTCCAGCTATATGGACAGAAGTCTGAGACTGGAGGTTGAATTCTTGATACATGGATAAAACGGAAAGGAGCAGGTATACTGAAACCTGGGTATTCTGTCTGTCTTTGTGATTCACATGGCTCTATTTCCTTCCCACAGATACCCTTTAGAAAGGTCTGTGTGGTCTGGCCCTGTCTGAGCACTGGGGAGACCCACCTTAAAGGTGGGCTCTCCGGATTGGAATGCCCGGCTGAAGGTGAGTGTTACCTGCTTTGGGATTTCTCTGCTCTTTGTGGGCGAGCGGGACCTTCCGTGACCCTTCCCTGTCCACCTCTTATGCCCTGATCACTTCTTGGCCCCCAGTAGTTGAAACCTTACTTCTACTGAGGTTACAGTCAAAGCAGCAGGAGAAGTTCCTAGGACTTTGTAACATGAAGCACAGCTACTGGGTGTTCAGCTGGCATAGGGGTGGTAGAGTGGCATCCAGCCTAAGGTGTACACTGGCAGGCAAGGTGCCTGAGAAGCAGGTAGCTACAGTCCTTACCTCAAAGCCCACAACCCAACTGGGCTGAGAGCCAAGGAATGGCTGAAGGAGTCAGGCTGATTCAGCCTCTCTTCACAGCTGAGGTAGGCATCCACATTTGCCCGTGGCTGGGGGTGGGGAAGAATCCAGTGCTGTTTGGCTCATGCCTTATCCTGCTGGACTAGACACGTACCTACCAAGGTGCTATTTGTATCTATAATTTCCTGACAAGATCTTTCCTGGGGAACTGGATAATGTTGACTTTCACACGCTGAACTCCTCTCTTTACCTGCTGTTGTAGTCACAACATTAGACACCCTCCCTCTTTGGTGCCTCACTGACTCCTCTCTCTCTTTGAATTCTTTGGTGTGGTACCCATACTTGACATGGAATTGCCAGGAAATAGACACTTCCCCAGGTGGCCCCCCTTCTCCACCCCACTGTCTTGTCCTGTCTGGGGGCCTGGTCTGGCTAGGAGCAATTTGAGCAAGTGATGTTGGCACCTTCAGAGGATAAACTTACTGCTCTCAGGGAAAAGTCCGGCTATCTATAGAGACCTGAATGCTCAAATCTTCTCCTTTGGGTTCTGCCCCTTTCAGTACTTGGATTTGAGAGATGAGCATCCTTGCAAAAAGAGAAATCAAAGCTAGAGCTGAGATGTACTTCCTGATCCTTTAAGATGGGAGATACTGAAGTACACTACCAATGTGGGAATGCGTTTCTCCTTATTTCTGAAGATCATTTAGAGTAGGTGATAATTTCTTATTCATAGTTTGTGGTTATAATAATTAAAAAAGCAAGCCTTCCCAGGGCGGGGGAATTGACCTGATGACCGCTAGAAAAGCCCTGCTAACCTGTGGTCTGATTGTTGGATGCATTGATCCCTAAACCCTTTAGCTGCATCCTTTCTCATTTGCCTCAGCCGATGGATTTCAGTGTGCTTGAGGTATGGGAGGGAGGGTGTAAATAGCTCTCTGCTTAATCACCTTCCTGAAGCTGTAATGTCCCTGTTAAGTGCCTGTCCAGTTGTTTGTCTGGTACTCCGGGGCACTGTCGGGAACGGGTGATGGATGGATTCCGGCCAAGTGTCTCCTGCTAACTTGATTCTCAGCTCTTTTGAGTAGCCAGTTGGGGTCCCCTCCAGTGAGGAGTGGGAAATCAAACTGGGTCCTGGGCAATTCTTATACCTGCTATGAGGTGTGTGTGTGTGTGTGTGTGTGTGTGTGTGTGTGTGTGTGCCAAAGCAGACCAAGTCTGAGCTTCCATCCCCTAGGATTTGCCTCCTTCACCTTTGAAAGATAGTAGGGTTATTAGTGCCTGCCCCACACAAGCTCCCCACTCCCCATCCCCATTCATACATGGGTTTCCTATTTCTCCTTTGATCCTATCTGCTATCAGTTGTATGAATGAGATCTGTGAGCTCCTCCATGTTCAGAGCCCTATACAAAGTAGATACCAAAGAAGAAGAAGGCCCAGTCAATGGGTCATTATTTATCAAATACTTGCCACATGTTTGACATAGAACATCCAGAGATGAACAAGTCATGTTGCCCATCCTCAAGAAGCCCATCTCTGAGATAAGAAAGACCAAATATACAATGGACCCAAGTAAAGAACTACCTGCCCAGGAAACAGGAGATCAGGGTTCTTGTCCATGCCCTGATACCAATTAGCTATGTGATATTGGGCAAGTCACCTGACCTTTCTAGGATTCCTCAAAATTTAGCTTCCTCATTTACAAAATGAGTATTTGAGACTAAGGGTTCCTCCCAGTCCCAAAGTTCTGAGTCTGTAGTCAAAGAGAGAGGAGTCATAGGATGCTGTAGCTAGAAGGACCCAAGTTCTAGAGAAGTTATTTGCCTACTTTACCCAGCTAATTAGGTGAAAGAGATGGAACCAGAACCCAAATCTTCTAACTCCCAGGCTAGGGTTTTTCTCTCATCACACCACTCTGTGCCTCCCTGTCTATAAGTCATAATTTGTTAAGTAATGAGCACATAAAAAAAATAAGACCAGGTAGTAAAGGTCAGTAAATTGATTAGAATTTGAACAGGTGGAGGAGGTCAAGAAGGATGACAAGTATTAAGTATGCTCCAAACAGAGAACTGAAAGGGACTTCAGAAGCATCTCATCTAATTCATTCATTGTTTATAAGTCTCAAAGGGACGCTGGTTCAACTCATACCAGAAAAAGAATCCCCCCTACAATAGTCCCAACAAGTGGGGTCCCCATTCCTCCAGGCAGCCAATTCCAATTTGGGATACCCCTGATGGTTAAAAAGCTTTTCCTTCTGTCTAGTCTTGTTTCTCTTTCTGTAATCTCTACTCATTGTTCTTAGGACCTTTAGGAGCCATAGTAATAGTTCCCAGGATCACAAAATTTAGATCTGGGAGGGATCTTAGAGACAATCAGATCCAACTCAAAACAGAGTATTTTACAGATGAGCAAACTGAGTCAACAGAGATTAAATAACTTGCCAAAGTTCACACAATTGGCAGACTAGGATTTTAGCTGTTGCCCTTTCTATCCCTGGAACCTAGCATGATCACTCTTATACATAGGCACTTAAATGCTTACTGAAATTCATTCATTCATTCAATGAGCATTTATGGAGTACCTACTATGTGCCAAGCAGTATACTATGAAGACCAAGGAGATGGCCCCTCCCTAGCTTCCACTCTCTTGGGACCAGAGATAACAAAGGAAATTTAAGTAAGTATAAAATAGGAACTTGAGTAAGTTGAAAGTAGAGGAGGGTCCTAGCATCTGGGTACAGTCCGTATAATAATAATAGCTAAAGATCAAGTGATTTTCACAGATGACCTCATTTGATGAACTTTATGTGGGCACACTAAGCTTTGACAGAACTAGGGCATGAACCATTTCAGGTTGGAGGGCTTTGAGGTGCCATACAGAGCTTGGGAAGTTGGCTAATTGGACTGAAGTGAATTTAGAAATCCAAGGCTCACAGAATTATCTTATATGCATCAGGGATCAGAGAACTGAAAGCAGAAACAAGGGAGTAGAAATCCTGAAGGGGACATGAGGGACAGTAATGTTAGAACTACCAAGTTAAGTTTGAATTATTAAAAATTTAAAAAACCACAAACCCTACATGATGTGTGTGGGGTCTGAGAGGAGCTGAATATTACCCAAGTGCATAATTTCATGTACAATCCTTTTTATATTGAAATGTTTGTACTTGTTGATATTCATTCAATTCAGTTTCAAAATCTAAAAAACGAGTAGACTCATTCATTGCAATGTAAAGTGGGAGAAGGGGAGTAGTGGGTGATTACAGAATAGCTCCCTAGCTTTCCCCTCTCGTAGAGTTGATGGACTAGAAATATAGACCTAGATAGACATCCTCAGATATGACCAATATCTGGGATTTTTTTTTTGCTTAACTATACATAGTTCTTATAAGGGAAGGTTTCTCCTTGGGGAGAAGTGGGTTGGTAAGCAATGACAGATTGTTAAAAGTAGCTAGGAAAGTTAGGACCAGACCATGCAAGTTTTTGAATGCCAACAAAGGCATTTTCCTAAAAATAATTTTCTTAAAAACAAAACAAAAACAGTTAATAGGGGGGTGGGTTGGAGACAGGCCACTCACAAGCACTTCAGAATTCCTAGACTGCCACTGGAATTATCAGATTATACCAAAGACATAGGAGGGGAGTGGGCAAAGCAGGGAGCATTGGGTGAATATGATGGTTAATAAGAAGGCATCTTTGGAGTGGGGTGGCCTTCTTGCCTCCTCCCTGGGCTTATCATAAGGACTTTACTCCTGGGGGTAGAGATTCCAGGCTTTTCTCCCTTAAAGTAGTCCCTAACATCACTTCCTTGGGGGTATCCCATATGGGTCCTAACCCAGACCCATATTGGCCCCAAACATCGAGAGGCATATTGAGAGGTTCCTGATAGTTCTGGTGTTCCCCACCCACCTTTAATGTCTTTAGACAGGATAGGGTAGAACCACCAACCAGGGGCATAGACAAGGGAATAGCTATTTTCTTCAGGCCCCTGACATACTGGGGGTGGGGGTCTCCTTGATACGTTGGCAGAGACGAGTCTTACAATGGATAATGTATTTGAGTTCTCCAGCTAATTCAGCCAGCCAAAGACAGCCCTTCGCATCATGCTTTGGAGAGAAGGCTTCTTAATGCAATGAGCTCATTCTTGTCCAGCATGGCAGGAGAACTGACCTGGTGTTCCAGGCCTCTCCTTCACCATAAAATTAAATACAGCCATCTCTTAATTTTCCATCTTTGGGTCATCTACCCAAATAGAACAAAATCCTCAATTCACTTCTCCCTGTCCTCCCCTACAAGCATGTTCGAGGGCTGTCTTAGCCCAAGTGAACTGAACCGGTTCTGATTAGCCCCTGAGCCAAACAGAATGAAAAATTTGAAGTTGCTGAAAAAATAACCCTCCAGGTGGAGTTCTAAAGGCAAATGGAAATGAATTTGAGATTATCAATGCCACCCTCAATAAATGGGAATGTTGATTCTCCCTCTGCTCCCCAGGGGTTGTTACCTTTGAAAGTGGTAGTGATTCCCAGCTTGGGTTGAAGGGTTAATGGGAAAGTGACACTTCTCTCTCACTCTGAGGCATGTGGTATAGTAGCCAAAGCTATGGACTTTAAGAGTTAGAGGAGCTGGCTTCACACCCTGATGCTGCTGGCTTACTATAAGTGTGCGACCTTGGGCAAGTTATTTCATTTCTATGGACCTCAGGGAGTTGGCATCGGATCCCATGCATCTCTTGGGTTCTTTTTAGAACTTGTCATTTATGTCATCATGACACTAATGGCTAACTGATTCGTAGGAAAGCTCCTTCCTTATTTTCCTTGGGCAAGCAGATTGGCTTCAGGGAAGACAAGGCATAGACCTGGATTCCACTCCCTTTTCTCTGCTACCTCCTGCCTGAGTCCTCTCCATTTCCCAAACTGTAACAATGTCTTGCAAAGGGTGTTTGTTGTTCTGCTTGAACTCCAAGCAGGCAGGTACAGCTCAAGGAGAGGAAAAAACAGTAGAGACGCTGCTGTCCACAGAGTGAAGAGGATTGGCAAATACCCAGGAGGTGTAGGGACAGTCTGGGGAATCACTGGACCCCAGAATCCTAGTTCTCGGCCTTAAGGCTCTCCCTTTCCTAGGACAAAAGAGGTGTCTAGCTTCCAGAGAAGTTGGTGAGTAACCTCTGGAAGACAGGTTGTTTAGGCATGCCTTTACTATTTTGAATGGTGTCCTTTTAACTTCTGGGGATTTGAAAGGGAGACTCTGGTCAGGGTGGAGTCAGACCAGGAGTGTCCAATGTTAGATCAAAAAGACTGTTGACAGTTTGGAAACCTAGGCTGAGACACAGTTGGAGCTGAGAAGGTTGAAGGTGGGGAGTGGGATGACGGTAATGGTAGGGACTGAATAACAATCTTTGTCTCTCAGGATACTATTTAAAGAGGATGGAAGCCAGCTGTTTCCTCTCCCCACTTGAGGCCCCCCAAAAAGTTCCATCCACAGCAGGAGAGGCTGAGATTAGATCTGTGAAGTTACATCCCAGTTTGGGGGTTAGAAAACATGAGGATAGGTGGCTTAAGAGGAAATTGCTTAAATTAGGAGGCATCTCCTAGAGATTTTGAGACCATTTTCCTGACCTTGTCAATCTGGGCTTAATGAGGGACAGTTGTGTCCAAAAGGAGTAAAGGTATGAAGGTCTGCTTCGGGGAAAAATGATTTCTCCTTTCCCTTATTTCCCCTCCTGCCCCTTCTTTCCCAGACACTGGAGTGTTGGGGTTTTTTTTGTTTTTTGGTTTTTTTTGGATGGGATCACTCCCCTCCATCCTCTTGCCCTTCTATGTGTTTCCATTCCCATCTCAAGGATCCTCAGTTTCTGACATCAGTCCCCTGTCTCCACGTCAGCCTTGGCAGCTGGGGTGGCAAGGAGCCCAGAACAGCCCCATTCCTTACCCCAGAGCCTTTGCCAACTCTCCTAGCAGTTTCCATTTTCATTAATTGAAGCAGCATGATCCTGATCATTGGAGTCCAGCAATTTCCTTTCACCAGGTTGGGGGGTGTCCTGGGGGAAAAGATTCCTCTAGAGGTCATTCTGTCTGCCTTGTGTGCAACAGGATGGCTCCTCTCCTTCAACACACAGAGACAACCCTGCTGTTCTCAGTGAGGTAGTCTGACCTTCCCAGACAGCTTTTGCAATAGGAACCTTAATGAAGTCCTTTCTGTCTACCCTCAGTCCTTCCAGCTATAGTTTTGTGGCCCATTTCTGGTTTTCCAGCTTTCAGATCATGGGTCTAGAGGTGGAAGAGCCCTCAGAGACCTCTTATTGTACAGCTACTCAGGGAGATTAAGTGGCTTGCCCAGATCACCATAATCGAAATTTATGTGGGCTTTAAAGTCTCAATCTCTTTACATACATTTTCTCTTCTAAGCTCCACAACACCCCTGAGAAGGTGCTGCTTCAGGTTTTATCCCTGTTTTACAGGCGAGGAAATGAAGTCAGACAAGTGAGGTGACCTGCCCAGGGTCACACAGCTAGGAAGTGTCAAAGAAAGGAATGTGAACTCACTTTGTTCCTGATTCCCAAGTGCACTCTTTTTACACTCCATGATGTCTCTCCAGGGAGAATGCAGTCATTAGCTTAGGTGAAACTAATTCTCCATGGGAGATGGAGATGATGACCAGGAGGCAATCTTTCTGCAGCCTTCTTTTTTTTTCTCTAGATTTTAGGAACCCAGATTGTTGAAGGTGAGACCAGGGGAGTATCTCAGAATATTTTGTAAATTTGATTCTTAGTCTGGGAAGTGAGGTGTCAGGTAAGGGGACAACAAAGAGATAATCCAGAGAGTAGGTGGGATGAAGCTACTTCATCGGTTCAGCTTTGGGGGGAGTTTATGGTTCTACTGTGAGGTCTCTTAGTTTGTGTCAACTAGACTTGGTGAGTGTGAGTGTGATAGTGTCACCGGGCATTCATTCATTCATTCGTATCTTTTCAGCAGGTCCATGTCTGAACCCTGGATTTTTTCATTTTTGCTCTGAATTGATGCGCCTGTCTCATAGGACGATGTGTACTTGTAAGTGTTGTGTGTGCGTGTGTATTTCCATATCCACTGCGGGCCTGATTCAAGTCTTGCGCTTCCATTGTCTTTGGGGGAGCCCAGCCCTTCTCGGTGACCCTGAGCCGTGCGTCCCCTGGCCCGAGGGTCCCCCGCTCGGTCCCGAGCCAGGTGCAGATCGGGGGAGGAGGGGGAGGTTGGGGAATCTCGCAGTTTGCGTGAGTAGCAAGAACAGATTTTCGGAGGCAGGCGGCTCTGCGGCGGGGACGCCGCTCTGGCCCCCAGCTCCTCCGCAACCCAATTAAATAACATTTAAATGCATAACCAGCCCGCGCGGCGACGAGAGTGGAAATTGGGCGCGGGCGGCGGGGCGGGCGGGCTTTTGCGGAGCTCAGCGATTCTGGCGGCAATTTCCCCGCTCGCTTGCTCGCTGGTGAGGCTTTTATGGGCTCGCTCCCAGCCCGGCTCGGCCTGGCTTCTTCCGCCGCCCCCTTGCCGCCCCCTCCTAGCTGCCTGCTCTGCCAGGGCGCGTCCTTCCCGGAGCTGCGGGCTGGGCGAGGGGCCCGGGCACCCTCGCACACACACACACAGTCACCACCACACTCATACAACACACAATCACACTTACACACACACACACAACACATACAACCACACACACTCATCGCACACTCACACACCTGTCTCCCTCTGCCTCTTCCTCCCTCTTCCCTTTCCCCCCCACCTTTTATCATCTTTCTTCCCTCGGTCTCTGAAACTTCCTCTCTCTGTTTCTTTATGCCCTTGCCCTTGTCTCTCTGTCCTACTGTCCTCTCCATCTTGCTCTTACCTCTGCCCAGCTGTCCCTACCACTGTTCCTCCTTCCCTCTCTTCCTCTGTCTCTCTATCCTTCCCTCAGTTTCTCTACCCCTGTTCCTCTGTCTTTCTGTCCTTTCCTGGGTTTCTCTGCCCCTGTTCCTCTGTTTCTCTGCCCTCGGCCCTTCCTCTGTTTCTTTGCCTTCCCTTCCCTGCCACTGTTTCATGGGCCCTCTCTCTCCCTTCCTCAGTGTCTCTCTGTGTATCTTCTTCCTTCCTTTCTTCTGTTCTCTCTCTTTTTGTCTGTCTCTTCTCTCTCAGTGATTTAGAAGCATGTCTGAAGGCTATTCTATCCCCCTGCTGAGGGTGACTCCATCAGGATGGCCACATTGGTTTGTTTTTTACTCCTGCTCTATCTCCTCTGATTCCTCTAAGCATCTCACCACTACCTCTTCATTTTATTCAGAGGACCATGGAGAAGGATCAGTAAAGAGGTCAGAATTTAACCCAATCCCTTCATTTTGCTGAAGAGAAAAAAAGAGACTGGTTCAAGCTAACCAACAGTAAGACTGAGCCTCAGACCCAATCTTCTGGAAGCGGATCCAGTGCTTTTCCTTCTATGCCAGGCACCTCTGTAGTGGTAGCTTCTCCATCATAACCCTTGAAAGGTGGCAGCTGGGCCTGGAGTGAGGGAAAGCATGGGCCTGCACACTGAGGAAAAAAGTCAGATGCATGCAGGCAGATCCTGTGTTAACCTAGATGCAAATGAATGTACCCTGCTTGCCCTTTTTGGAGTTCACCATATAGGTCTGACTATCCCATGATGCCCTTCCTTGGGAAGGAAAAAGGTGACAGCTTGTCTCCTTGTATTGTGCCTTCCTTCATGTTTAAGGGGAGAGTGGGAATCTTGCAGTAGGCATAGGTTCGAGATCTTGCATTTTCCTTTCTCCAAGAGCATGCAGAGCTCATAGAGGGCAGCAGAGGGCCAGCCATCAAAGATTGGGAGCCGAGAAGCAGCAGTGGTGGGTGTGTGTGTGTGTGTGTGTGTGTGTGTGTGTGTGTGTGTGTGTGTGGTGTGGTGTGATATTGTACCTGTGATATAGTGTCAAAGGAGGAGAGAGGAAGGGAGGGGTATCAGGGTAGGGAATACCTTGGTGTGTGGCCTGTGCCTCTGTATGACGTGGATTTTTAGTGAGGGTAGAGAGAAGTTCACCTTGTGCAGTGAGTGTTGGTTGTGTCTACTCTGCAGCTCTCACAGCCTCTTCCCCCCCACCCCGCATCCTGTAGACTTTGCTTTCACTTCATGTATCTCAGTAACTCGGTCTACTCTCTTTGATATCTATACCTCTCTCCACTTCCCTGTTCCTGTCTCTTAAGTGTGTCTGTCTTTATCTCTGCTGTTCTCTAAGATTATTGGCTCACAGGTTGTCTCTTTGTTTCTCAGTCTCAATCTCTACATTTTAATCTGCCCCTTTTTATTTAACTATCCAGTTCTCTTGAACTCCTGGGTTATTGGTGAGAAAGGATTTTGACTCCCTTGAGCAAGTGAAGTAGAGAAAGAGATGATGTAATATATTCCCTTTCTCTGTTGGAGATTCACATGAGCCAAAGAGAGGGACTTGCAGTAGCCAGGGAAGACTGTCTAAGATCAGATGAAGGCTGCCCCTCCAAGGAGGTTTGGGGCTGGTGATTCTCAGAGGACAGGAGTGATTGCCTCTGTTATATGGCAGAGAAGAATTGACAGGTGCAGGGTTGCCACAGGTTAGCCTCTCAGGAGGAAAATTTGGAGGAAGGGTCTGGGAGCTGAGGATACAATTCTTTCACTTTCCTCAGGCTGAGGTTCCCTTCCCAGTTTTAAGAAGGAGATTACACATTAGGATATCTGGGTGTCTGTAGAGTAAAAGGGGCAGACTAAGCTGAAGAAGAGGTCTCATCAACTTGCTTGGGCTCTGTACTTCCCCTGGGCCTCTCTCTCTATTTCTCTTTTCCCTAACACATCCCTCTCTCTGTTCAGAGTCCTCCAGGATCTTTTGCAGCAAATTTTCTAAAGCAGAGGTTCTTGCCTTTGTGTGCTACAGTCCCCTTGGGTAGTGTCTGATGACTCCTATGGACCCCTTCTCAGAATCATATTTTTAAAGGTATAAAATGAAAGATGTAGGATTACAAAGGAAACCTATTGTAGTTATCAAAATATTTAAAAACCAGCATAGGAACTTCTGTTCTGTAAAGACTAGGAAAGTCAGGTGTATGTAGAAGCCTTGCATCTCCATGAGAGGAGGGCTTATGCCTTATTCAAATGCTGTACCCCGGTGCCTAGTACTGCCCTCAGCACATAGGAAGAACTTCAGAAATGTTTGCTCAATTCATTTGGCTTCTTTCTGGCCATGACCTAGTTTTGTTTCATCAGGTGCATGGTTTCTTCAAGGGCCTGATCCTCACCATGTTGTAATGGGTGGGTAGGGGAGACATCCAGGCTGATCCTGGATACTTGGGTTGACTGCCACCACCTTACAGACTCTATCACCTGTGCCATCACTGCCTTTTCCTCCTCCTTCCCTCTTCCTCCTCTTCTTTTCCTCTCCCTACTTTCCTTCTCCTCTCTTCCTCCTTATTTTTCTTCCAAACCCACCCCTCACACACACACACACACACACACAGACACACACACAGAGCACCTCCTCCTCTTTCCCTTCCCTACCTTGTACCTAGACATTGCAAAAGAGGATGGAAGAGGGTATGTCAGGTTAGAGGGAGGTTGAGAGGAAGTCATGTTGAAAAGAAAGAATAGGGGAAAATACTGTTTGTCCAACAGGCTTTTGGGCTTTAGGACATGCCCTTTGCCCAGAAGTGGTCCTCCTCCTCTCTCCCAGCAGCCTCTGTTCTATCTCTCCAGCTTCTTTATTTTCCTACTCCTTTCTTGGTCCAGGCCCTTCTACTCTTTCATTCCTTCTGGAAGTCTTCTCCCCAACACCTTTTCCTTTTTTCTTCCTCTCTTCTTTTGCCTTGTCCCTTTCTCTTTCTTTCCTGTTCTCTGCCCTTTTCACCATTTCTGCCTCCTCCCTTGGCTTCTCTTCCCTGTTCTGTTCCCTTCCATCTTTTTTTTCCTATCTCATTTATCTCTTTCTATTCCCCCTCCCCCCCCAGCTTTCTCTTTTCCTTTTGTCCTCCCACCTTATTCCACCAATCAGCCAGCCTTTATGTGGCTACAGTATGCAAGGCACCTGCTGAATCCTGGCAATACAAAGATAAAAATGAAATAGGCCCTGCCCGCAAGGAACCCACATTCTTTTGGGGGAAATTTATATAGAAATAGATACAAAATAGATAGAAGCCAGGCTTGTTGGGGAGGACAATAGAAGTTGGAGGAATTGGGGAAAGTTTCGTGTAGAAGGTGTCACTTAAGCACAGTTTGGGAGGAAATGAGATTCTAAGAGGAGACAAGGTAAGAGCATATTTCTAGTATGGGGACATAGTAAGGACAGACATATGGGACCTGGTATCTGGTGTTAAGAACAGCAAGACAGGCCATGGAGTTCAGAAAGTGCAGTAGTTTATAAGATTTAAGAGCTAATTTGGTGTCAAGTTGTGAAGGGGTTTAAAAGCTAAACTGAGGCACTGATATTTGATCCTAGAGGAAATAGGGAGCCATTGTGTCTTATTGAGTAAGAGAATGACATGCTCAGACTTGCAGTTTAGGGAAATAACTTTGGTGGATGGATTGGAAAGGGAAAAGACCAACCAGCCTATCGAAGTAGTCTAGGTAAACCGAGAGAAGGCCCTGACTTAGATTAGTGGCCATGTGAGTAGAAAGAAGACCAGAGTAAGAACTGTGGAAATGACAAGATTTGGCAACTTTCTTAATATGTGGAATATAGAAGAGTGAGGAGTCATGGTTAACTCCAAGGCTATGAGACTGGGTGACTGGAAGGATGGTGATGTCTTCTAAAGAATGAGCAAAATTCAGAATGGGAAAGGGTTTTGGGGGAAAGATAATATATTCACTTTTAGGATGTGTTGAGGTTGAGATGCCTATAGACATCCAGTTTGAAATGTCCGATAGGCAGTTGGGAATTCAATGAAATGGGGCTCAGGAGAGAGACTCTAAACTGGAGATACAGATTCATATATATATGTGTGTATGTACATATGTGTGTATATATCTATCTATAGCGCTCTCTCTCTTTCTTTCTCTCTCTCTCTCTCAAAGTCATTTAGGGAAGTGTAATGGATAAAATCCCAGGCCCAGTGTCAGGAAGACCTGAGTTCAAATATGGCCTTCGACACTTGCTAATTGTGTGACCCTGGACAAGTAACTGCACTCTGTTTGTCTCAGTTTCCTCACCTGTAAAATGAACTGGAGGAGGAAATGGCAAACCATTCCAGTATCTCTGCCAAAAAAAAAACCCAAATGGTGTCAGACAGAGTCAGACACTACTAAAAAAAAAAACCTAATTTAACAGTAACAAAAAGTCATTTCATGGAGATGATAATTAAGTTCATGGCAGCTAATGCAGTCATGAAATGAGAGAGTATAAGAATATACACATGTGTGTGTATGTGTGTATACATATACACATATATAGAGAGAGAGAGAAAGAAAGAGAGAGAGAGAGAGGATGCTTTCAGGAAAGAAACTTGGGAAACAACCTCTAATAAGAGGCTTGTTTTGGAAGATGAGTCATCAAAAGAGACTGAGGGGGTAGCTAGGTGGCATCATGAATAGAGCACTGGCCCTGGAGTCAGGAGAACGCTAGTTCAAAGCCAGCCTCAGACACTTGACACTTACTAGCTGTGTGACCTTGGGCAAGTCATTTAACCCTAATTGCCTTGCCTTTCCCACTCCAAGAAAAAAAAAAGAGACTAAGGAGTAGTCAGGCAGATGGGATGAACACCAATAGTGAGCAGTATCCCTAAAACCCATAGAGGAGAGAGAGCTCAGCAGTGCTAGAGGCTGCAGAGAGGTTGAGAAAAAGCCATTAGATTCAGCAATTAAGAGATCATCTCTTTCCCTCTAGTGTTTGCTTTATTCCAAACTTTCCCCCCTCTTTTCTCTCTTCCTTCATTTTTTCTCCTCTCCTGGGGTTGGTGGTGCAGTGGATAGAACCTGAAGTCAGGAAAACCTGGATTCAAATCCAACCTCACCTAGTTGCTGTGTGACTCTGGGCAAGTCAGTTAACCTCTATTTGTCTCAATTTCCCCATCTGTAAAGTGGGGATAATAACATCTAGGTTTATTGTGAGAATCAAATGAAATAATAATTCTATATGTTTATGTGTATTTGTGGATCTACAGTATATATATGTAATATATCAAATTGCTTGTCTGCTTAATGAGGGGGGAGAAAAGGGAGAGTGGGAGAAAGTTTAGAACTCAAAATTGTAAAAAAATGAAGGCTAAAATTATTTTTATATATAATTGGGAAAAATTAAAATATTTTAAAAATGAAATAATAATTGTAAAAGACAACGCAATATGTGGCATAAAGTAGGCCTTATATAAACATTAGCACTACCACCATCATCATCTCTCCTTCCTGCCACTCTCTCTTCACTTCATTGTTCTTGTTTCTCCTTCTTTATTTCCTTCTCCCCAGCTTTATCTTTGACTCACTGCCTTGTTAAGTGCTAAGTTTGAAATGAGATGACCCGATTTCAAATCTGAGCTCTCCCACCTCCCAGTTGGGAGACTTGGAGAAAGTCACTTAAATTTCAGATTTCACTTTCTTCATCTGGAAAATGAGGGTGCTGGATTAGAGACCTTTTCAAGGTCCTTCTAGCTCTAGAGCTAAGCTTTGTGATCTCTCTCTCCCTCCCTCCCTCCCCCCTCTATCCCCCCCCCCCCCACGTTTTCTCTCCCTTTCTGCCCTTCTCCTTTTAGCTGATTGTCAGGTTAAACCTGAAGAGTCGCCAAGGTTGCCCTTTCTCTGGCTTGCTGCCTAGATTATGTATCCCCTTTTAGCTTCCACGTAGAAGAGGCCAAACAAGATGCTCTGTCATTTCTTTTTCCTTCTGACAATGTTGAAGTTCTGCTCAGGCCTCTCTAAAGACATTTTGTCTCTCCCTATGATTCTAGGCAAGGTCCTCCAGTTCCCAAGATCCTGTTCTTCACTCTGGAGATAGTCCCTTCTGTGGTGTCTCAGTTCTGCTGCATGGGCAGTCCTTCTTGGTGTCTAACTTCAGTACCTCATGCTGTGGTTTCTGTGAGCATCACCCACTTGAATAGAATCTTCTTTCACCATCACGGGCAGACTTTCCAATCTGGCCAAGCCCTCAGTGCCCCAGTCTGGGATTGACTCTGGAGGGGATTTATTGGTGGCTGCCCCCGGAGGAAGTAGGGACAAGTGTTTTCCTCTCTAGACCCAGCGTGCTGACTTGCAGGCCGACAGCTCCCTCGTTCCAGCCCATCGCAGCGGCTGATTTACCTCTGTGGCTGTGGGATTTAGCTGCTGTCCGGGTTCCTGCTATAAATCCCTGGGCAAATAACCACGCTCTGCATCAGAGCCGACGACAAGGGAACAGAGCCCGAGCAGATGGTAGGTCTAGTGATGAAGCTGGCTAGGGTATGTTCATGGGGGATGGGGGCAGGAAGCAGGGGAAGCCCTTCCAAGGTCATCTAGGCCATCCCTCTGCATCCAAGGAAGGCAGTACTCAGCTTAGCCCCACAACAGCTCCTTCATACAACTATGGATGCCTTCCATGGTCCCCTTTAGCCTGCACAACCAGGCATACCCTTCTCATTTGTTCTGAGGCTAAAGTCCATTTTCTCTTATTCTGTCATTGATGGAGAAGGAATGTCACTGTCTCTAGTCTTGTCATGGCAAATCTTCAGAGTCATTAATCCTGATTAGCTTTTAGGGACCACTGACTCCTGTGCTGGCTACAGGCTCTACTCTCCTAGAAGAGATTTGAATATCCGCAGGTTAATCCAAAGAAGGAATTTCTGGACCAAGATAGAGTTGCTTAAGGCACGATTCTCAACTAGTCATGAGAATGCCCAAGAGTCTGGAGGACCGCTGCTCTGAAAACAGGCCAAAGGAAGATCTGAGACAGTCTTGAAGATAGTCATTCAGCCATGGGAGCAGTCTGAATTTTCCCAAGCCTGATGGAAAGTGCTATGATCTGAGTCCCTGGACTGTGCTGTATGGCTTGTGGATGAGACACAGTGTTAATAGTAATATCAGCAACTTATATTGATATAGTGCTTGGTATTTCACAGAGTACTTTCAATGATAATGCACATTTATGTGGCCTTTTAAAGTTTACAAAGAACTTTTCTCCCCCCCCAAATTGATTAATTCACTAGTTTTCAGTTTTCAACAATCACTTCCATGAGTTCCAAATTTTCTCCCTCTCCTCCCTCTCTTCCTCTCCAAGACAGAATCCAATTTTATATAGGTTCTACACATATGTTCCTATTAAACACGTTTTCACATTAGTCATGTTGCATAGAAGAATTAAAATGAATGGGAGAAACTATGAGAGAAACAAAACAAAACATAGCACAAGAGAAAATAGTCTGCATTCCAATTCCATAGTTCTTTCTCTGGATGTGGATGGTATTTTACATCATGAGTTCCACAAAGAACTTTTCTCACAAGAACCTGGCATGCCTTTGGTAAGTCCTTGTGGGATCCTGAGGAAGTCCCTAACCTCTTAGAACCTCAGTTTCCCCATCTGTAAAATGAGGGAGTTGGACTTGGAGGTCCAAATCCCTCATTTTATAGATGGGGGAATGGTTGTGGTTCTTCTTCCACCTTCACACCAGTTCCAGACCCTATATCCTAAAGATGAGGGAGAAGCAGAGGTTTAAAATGTTTAAGTGATTTACCTAAAGTCACATTCTGCTCTGTCACAGAAGGTGGAAGAACCAGTATCCACATCTAGCCAGGGCCCAGGGGTGGGAAACCTTCGGCTTCAAGGCCACATGTGGCTCTCTAGGTCCTCAAGTGTGGCTCTTGGACTCCAAACTTCACAGAACAAAATCATTTGATTCATTCAAAGGACCACACTTGAGGACCTAGAGAGCCACATGTGGCCTTGAAGCCGAAGGCTCCCCACTGCTGGGTTAGATGATCAAGGTCACATAGTAAGTGGCTGAGTCTGGATTTGATCTCAGGTCTCCTGACTCCAAATTCAGGACTTCAGATTCCACAGGCATTCTTCTCTACCTCATTAACTGCCTCTTTTGACCCTCATGCAATTCTTTGAGATACCTGTTTTACAGACTGGGGAATAGACTCTGAGAAAAGTCACTTGTCTGAGCTCACCTACAGGTTGGCAGAATCCCAAGTTAGGTCTTTTGCCTGCAAGTCCAGGGCTTTACATTTCACCCGTTCACCTTTTTTTTGTATTCCTGGAGCTTAGCACAATGCCTGACACATAGTAACCACTTAATAAATGCTTGTTGACTGACAGATCTATTTTCTTACTTCCATCTGTGTCTCCTCTCTCTCTTTCTCTGTATCTGTTTCTCACTGTGTCTCTCTGACTCTTCTTTAGCTCCCTTTGTATTCTTCACCCCTCTCCTGTTTCGTTGTCACACTCATACCTTCTACCACCCCAAACTTCCAATTGCCTTCTTTCTCCAGCTAGCCTCATTCACTGATCCACAGGCACTGATGTGATTGTCAGCTATTGAGGTCGGGGATGTTCCCCCAGATCCTCACCTCAGTCGCGAGCCCCAGTCCCCAATGTCCCCTCTGTGCTTGCTCCCTGTTCTCCTCATCCATCTTCCCTGTCCCCTGCTGCCTCCGCCTGGGAGATCACAGACACTGAATCAGCAGTCAGCACTAGTGTTCTGCTGACAGGGGAATTTCTGCCTCGGCGGCTCCTTCCTAGGCTAGCAGGCCTTCTCCCCATGGCCTGGAGATCTAGAATGGGGAGGAGGGAAGGCACAAAAGGAAAGGAGAGGAACAGGGTAGAAAGAAAGAGGAGAAATGGAGGGGAAAGGGGAGGAAGGAAGAGGGGGAAAGATAAAGGAGTGATGGAAGGAGAAATGGGGTGAGAGAAGGGAGATGAAGGGGACACTCATGGATTATAGTATGTGTGGGGAAGATGCTGGGATCTATCGGTAAGATTCTATTCCCTTCTGGAGGGGCTCCTAGGCCCAGATTGCCCCCTCTCCATACCACCAGCCCCTCTTGAGTTCAATGAGAAGCTTCCCTTGGCCTCTTCGTATACAGCGTCCTTTGGATAGCTTGAGTGATCGGAGGGGAGTGGCCTATCATCTTGGTCAGTCCTAGGTCTCTCTTGCCGGCTCTGTCTCTGCCTCATTATATCTCTGTGTTCTCTCTCTGGGTATCTCTCTCTCTTTCACTCGGTGGTTTGTACTTCATCTTGTTTGCGCGGCGTCGGCGGCTGGGCCTGCTCTAGGGGCTTAATGATCTGTGCCATTATTTATAGCTTTGCGCACCGAGAAACACACTGAATTTATCGCCTGCTTCTATAAATAACCCTGGCAAACGGGTGCCCAGGGAGGCAGTGGGGGAGGGGGAAGCAGGGAAAGAAAGGAAAGGGGGGAGTAGAATGGGGGCAGCTTCTCAATATCCTCCCACCCCCACATCCCCAAAACCCCCAATAACAACAGGCGAGTATTTATGTTTGACCCTAAGTGTGCAAACAACAGGGTATACAAAAGGGAAGTGTGTATACCTAGGTGTCTCTGTACATGTATAACTAACCTGATGTTAGTGTAACATCGTATACATTTGCACCTATCTGTGTATATAGACGGGAACCTCCATGTTCTACAATGTATATTTGTCTCCATCTCAGGATGTTTGAGAGAGGCAAAGAAAAAGAAGGAGGAGGAGGAAAGAGATCTTAGTAGACAAAGCCCCCAGAAAATTCCCAGTCCACTGATGGAAGCCATGGCAAGCTGACCCAATCCTTTACCTTGAGAGAACTTACTGAGACCGGTTGAACAGTCAGTGGGTGTGGAGGGAAAGAAAGACCCCAGACTATCTCCCTTTCGTCTTTCTCTAAGTGGTCAGACTATATTTCTGGGTCTGATCCTGGTTGCCTAAATTTATTCCTGGGTGAGGATGGTACCAAACCCAGGGAGAAATTAGCTGGGCCACCCCTGCAACCAAGATATGAAGAGAAGGGACCTGACTCAAGACTGAGCTCCCAGGAAAGTGCTGTGAACGAATGTGAAAGGACTTTGGGATGCCTGCTTCTGTAGGTGTGGGATCACATTTGGCTGCATGTATGAGTCTCATCCCTGGCCTCAGTGACTCAATTCCACCTGTTTGCCTAAGCCCAGGGTAAGGAATGGAGTACTGCCCACCCAGGTGCTTGGCTTGGGTAATGGGAGTCCTCCCTCCTGTCTTTTTCTGCACCTTGCTGGTGGTTTACTCCCCCATCTCTCCTTCAGTTCAGTGCATCAGCTTGGAAAAAGCTGTAGCTATTAAGTGGAGAAGAGCTTTGCATCTCTAATGAGGATATTTGCATATGTAACAAGGAATTTCACAGGTGTAGACAAAGTTGCCCCTCCTTCTCCAGCTCTCTTCCTTATGGCCACCTGACCTTCTGCTGCTGGTTCCTCCCCACCCCAAACATATTCTGGATTCTGTGTCCCCATGATTGGAATGAGGGGCAGTACAAGGGGGAAATGACTGAAAAGACATACGTGTCTTCAGACTCATTGTTTTTCCCTGTGAGGAACATGGGGAGACAAATCTCAATTTCTGGTATAGACATACTCGGGAAAATGCATCCTCTTCATGTGTCCACAGAGGCACACATATATGTGTCATCACACATCCTAGTGTAACATAACATGACACAAGCATGTGAAAACAGGCTCATCCTCAGGCTACACAGACTTAGCACATGTTCACGCATTTCCCATGCACACAGAGCCTTTCTCCCCTTGTGCAGATATGGTCACTGAGAGCAAAAATGGAATTGCACCAAAACACACCATACTTCCCTACTCTCTAACTGACCTAGCTATATCCACAAGACAATTTGCACATATTGTGATGTCGAAATTTACACCATCCAAGCTGGCCAACGCTCAGACAAATAAACACACTTGGCCTTTTCCAGAGATCTCTGCCAGCTCTAGGAAGTACTGTAAGTAGGGAGGGAACTTGAGAATTGAGGGCTGATGGTAATGGTGGGGGAAAGATATAACCCAAGAGAAAGGGGAAGAGAAGAGGGTGAGGGTGCTGGGAGGAGAGAGGAAGAGGTTGTGAAAGGGGATTGGGTGCAAGAATAGGGGAAAGAGGCTGAAGGGAGAGGGGCAGAGGGGGGACCATGGGCAGAAGGGTGAAGTCAGGAAAGAGTTGAGGAGCAGGGATGGAAGGACATTGGGAAGGTAGGGGCAGAGGCAGAGGAGTTAAAATCCCAGCAAGGTCATTCTTAGGTTATTCCCCGGCAGCCCTCTCCTCTGCAAGCCCCAACCAGCCAATCCTGAGCCCCTCTGCCTCTCCCCCCACCTCTTTCCTGCAGCTGGCCCTAATGATGGATGATGCTGTTCAGCAGTACCTTTTGGGGGACAGGGACCAGCACAGCTTCTAATTACCCCCTTCTCCAGTGAGTGTTCGGGGCTGGGGTCTTTCATTAACCGTTGCTCCCTCTCTCTACCCTAGGGCTGACCACATCAGTAGAGGGAGCTGGGAGAGGACCGGTGACCTTCATCTGCCCTTTTTCAGGGATGATCAGGGTGGGGAAGGAATGGATGCTTGAGGTGAGAGGATAAGGAGGGTTTTGACTTAGTATATTGGAAGGGAAAGGAGGCATTTCAAAGTGGTGGACTGATTCAGAAGAAACATCAAATTCCTTTCTCACTAGGTGAGAGAGATCTGATCTCCTGCTAGAGAGGAAAGAATAAAAAGAAACTAGCCTGCTTTCAACCTGAAGAAGGAAGGATAGACAGTGTGCATTTAACGACCAAGGGTAAATGTGAGCCTAGTTCCCTGAGGGACCTTAAACATACAAACAGTTACTCAGATGGGATGAATATAGGAGGATGATTGAAATGAATTTCCAGACTGTGAAAAGTAGAATTCAGGATAAATAATAGGGAGGACTTCCAGACTGCTAGGGATGGGAGACACAAACAGGTGGCTAACTGGAGATGGCATGAGAGAGGCCAGCTTTAGAAAAGCTCCAATATTCTCTGCATTTGGACAGCTACCAGAGAAATAGTATAAGATTACAGCTAGAGGGAAGTGGGTGTAGATGAGAGGAAGAGTGTTTTGTATGGCAGGATAGGGAGACATGGAAATGAGTGACCGAGGGAAGTTGTTACATCTCAGCATAAGAGACTTCCATGTGAGTACATAGGGAAGGATGCAATGAGTTCTAAGGCAGCTGAACCCATTTTGGATTCTCCCTGCAATGGCAAGGGAGACAGAGCTGGGATTTGTGTTTGTATGTTTATATGTGTATGTGTGTGTGTGTGTGTGTGTGTGTGTGTGTGCATGCGTGCGCTCAATCCTCCATGTTTCAAATAAGTAAATAGGAGGATGTTAGCCAGAAAGAATAGTATTGTAGTGTAACACTGCATTTGGAGTAAGAGAGACTGGGCTCCAATCATGGCTCTGTCCCTTGCTACTCGTGGACCACGGCTATCTAAGTTCTTTCTGATAGACCTATGATTCCAACCAAAAAGATGTTAGGACACAATCATCTCGAGTACCAACTTCCCTTTGTTGTCCTACAGTGCCCTGATATAATGATAATTTTAAGAGGGAGCATCCCAAATGTTCATGTGGACTTTTTAAGCCCAACCTGTGGGAGAGCCTTCATAGTCAGACACACTGTACCTTGATCCCAACATAGTAATGTCATCTTGATCCTCATTGAGCACAAAGGACAACAGCCAACCAACCAAGGAGGGGGCATGCTGTAATAGGTAGAGAACTGGTTTCAAAGCCACAGAGACCAGGATTTATGAATTTCCTTTAACATTGGCAGGGATCCTAGGCAAGTTTTATAACCTTGAAGTACTCTAGTTACTGCTCAGTCATTTTCAATCATGTCCTTCCCATTTGGGGTTTCTTGGCAAAGATACCAGCGTAGTTTGTCTTTCCTTCTCCAGCTCATTTGACAGATGAGGAAACTGAGGCAAATAGGGTAAAGTGACTTGCCCAGGGTCACACAGCTAGTAAGTGTCTGAGACAGGATTTAAACTCAGATCATCCTGACTCCAGGCCTATTGCTCTATCTATTGTAGCATCTAACTGCACTGAAGTACTCCAGATTGGGGTGTCTTCAACTTTTCTCCACTGGAGACCCTTTTTTGAGGTTCTGAAGGGTTGCATGAGGTGAGGGCATGCTCAGTACAAAGTGTGCATGCTTTGTGTTCAGAACCAAGGTTGCAGTGAAGTTGTACTTCTATCCAGGCAAGCACTTCCAGAAGCACCTCGGATTTTGTGTTTGATTTTTAATTAATTTTTGGTCGTTGTTCATTCAGAAACTTTTTATTGTTGCCAAATTTTTTATGACCCCATAGGGGGTCAAGATCCACAGTTTAAGAAGTGCTGCTTTAAGCAACTCTGTTAAGATGACAATTACTGGTCTGAATCATAATAGAAAAATTGGATCCAGTCAGTCAACTGGCATCAAATACCTGTTCTTATTCCAGGTGCTGGGCAAAGTGTTGAGGATGCAAAGAATGGTAGAAGAGAGGCCCTGCTCTCAAGGACTTCACAGTTTACACTAAGAGACCAAATAACAGTTTAGACTAGAAATCGGCCTCTAATGAAGTATAGCCCATCATTGCTGTTCATGATATGAGTAATAGAAGGGCAGTATCATCTGTAGCCAGAGAATGGGCTTCAACGAGGGGAAGGCTGGAATTTAGGTTCTGCCCCTGATGGTTGTTGGCCTTCATCTTTGAAGAGGACCAAAAATGACATCACCAGTATGTCTGACTGTGGCTGATCAGACCAATACAAGCTCAGAATGCTCTGCCACAGGTTGGGCACAGATAGTTCATGTGAATATGTGGGGCGGATATCCCAAATTTGCACATACTGAGTTTACTTTGTGCTCTCTCAATTCTGCTTTGATCAAAGAGCACAGAACCTTTTCTAATATGGGCATGCCATGCTGAGTGGTCCTGTGCGAGTGTCTCCCATGTGGCACAGTCAAACCCAAAGTTCTTGAGAGAGACCTTGAGAGTGTCCTTGTATTGTTTCTTCTGGCCACCATGTGATTGCCTGCCTCATGGGAGTTCTCCATAAAATAGTCTTTTTATACACCATCCATATGTGGAACCAACACTGACAACAAATGGAGAAGTTTTGAATTCTGTGAATAAGTTCACTTACCTTGGTGGTGTACTTTCCAGGGATGTACACATCGACAATGAGGTTGATGCATGCATTGCCAGAGCTAGCTCAGTGTTTGGAAGGCTCTGAAGAAAGGTTTGGGAGAGAAGAGGTATTGGACTGACTGTCAGACTGAAGGTCTACAGAGCTGTTGGGCTGACCTCATTGTTATATGCTTGTGAAACATGGACAGTCTACCAGCGCCATGCCAGGAAACTGAATCGCTTCCATTTGAAATGTCTTAGGAAGATTCTGAGCATTACCTGGCAGAAGGTGCCAGACACTGAAGTCCTTGCTCGAGCTGAACTGCCAAGTATTCAAACTATGCTTCAGAGAGTGCAACTCTGATGGGCTGGCCATGTTGTTCAGATGCAAAATGTACACTCTGCCTCTGATGCATATAGACACATACACTCAAGTGCTGTGTTACCCTGGACAAGTCATTTAGCATCTGCAACTGTAAGTCAGTCACAGAAGAGGTATTGCAGAAAGACCTGCATTGGAAAGAGTTTCCTAACCCAGAGTTCCCTCTACTATCCCATCACAGATCTGCTGCCCTCTGCCTCAGTGGTCTCTCTGAGCTATGATAAGGGCTGAAAACTTGCTACCCTGGCGCAGTGTTCAGTAACTAGGTATCAGTCTTAGCAGTAAGGATGATGAATATGATGATGATGGCATTGTTGTTGTTTCTTCAGGCTCTTGTGTGGACTTTAGAGATACAGAAACCAAAACTAGAAGTGTCCCCTGATCTCCAGGAGTTTATATTCTACTGGGCCACTCAGTTTGATCTGAGCCACGTGGGAAAGCTGGAGGGGCTGCTGAGGAGATAAGAGCAGCTCTCTCAGGTAAGAGCTGTCTAACAAGGTTAGCCAGGGGATCCATACTGTCTGGGGAGGAGGTGATGAGGCAAGCCTGGGTAGCGTAAGGCAAGAGTAGGAACCCTCAGAGAGTGGGGAAGAACAATGATACCCTGCTCCTTCCCCCTCATTTCTCCCTTCAGCCCCCTCTCCTTTTGCCTCAGTGTACCCTACTCTAGAACCTTCCTTCCCTTTCTGGGCTATTTGAGTTGACCCAGCCTGGAGATATTCTCAAAGTGATCCACCCCAGTTCCCCTACCTGTGGCCTGAATCAACTCAGTTTGTACTCTGTCCTTGGGAGTCTTTTGTTCCACCCCCAGGCCCTCCTCTCTATCAGGGGCAGCAATTTCCCAACCTTGTGGTAGGAGAAACCACCTAAGAGTTGTGTGGAGTTGTCATTGTTGCCTTGGGGAGGGGTCTGCATTCTTAAGGCCTGCCCACCTTACTCTCCACCTCCAGTCCTATCTTTTATTTTCTCTTGCATCCCTGGGTACCCCTTTGATTGCAGGAATAGTGACTGGCTTTAGCTTTGCCCAGTCTAAGAGAGAGAGAGGGGTTGGGAGTACAGTCTGTGAATATAGTATCCCCCAAGTGACAAGGACAGCAATCCCCCTATACAGACACACTTGATTCTGAGAGAGCTTGGGGGGTTACTCTATTTGGGGAAGAAGTCAGGGTCCTCCTAATTGTAGTGGAAGAGGGAGACAGATGGGGTGGGGAAGTGGTAATCCATCATCCATACCCCTATGCTCCCCAGGAGACCAAGAGAACCTTGGCCCAACCAGGCTTCTCTAGCCACAGCTATATGTATGCACACAAACCCTCCCCGCCTCACCCCACACACTCACACACACTCACTCTCTCTCCCTTTCTCTCCCTCCCCCCCCACCCCGTCATGCACACATACCTGCACACCATCAGACTGACAAAAAAAGACACAGATACATATGTAGACACAGGAACAATGATACATAGGTATTAAAAATGACATAGAGACACACTGACTCAGGAAAACAGAAAAATAGGCCCAGGAACACAGAGTTATTCATCGACAGATAGTGGCATCCACCCATAGCCTCCCAACTGGTCTTCCTGCCTCTGATCTTTCCCTGCTTCAAACCCAGACTGATATAGTTAATGCGCAGTTCTGATCATGTTTCTGCCTTGTGAAAAATCTTCTCTGGGGCCTCAATAGCTTAGAGGCTAACATACAAAATATAGCACTTAAGGCTATCCACCATGCCAATCTAACTGTCTTTTCCCAGCTTAGCTCCCACTAGCACATTGTTATTCAGTCTTTGCAAAGACACTGGAGTGG
The DNA here is from genome assembly GCA_028658325.1 of Potorous gilbertii. NCBI lineage: Eukaryota > Metazoa > Chordata > Mammalia > Diprotodontia > Potoroidae > Potorous > Potorous gilbertii. The sequence goes on along the minus strand of CM053770.1, from coordinate 182,621,297 downwards.
TTTTCTATTTCCTTCTCTAGCTCATTTTACAGATATATAAATTGAGGTGAACAGGGTTCAGTGACTTGCCCAGGGTCACAGAGTAAGTGTCTGAGTAAGATGTCAGATCTTGACTCCAGGCTCTATTTTTCCACCCAGCTGTCCCTAGCACATAGTAGACATTTAATAAATGCTTACTGACTACTTTCCTGTATAAACCCTGTGCTCAAACTAAACTTATCTGCTCAGGTCTTCCTAAGAGGCAGTGTAGACTCCCATCTTTGTTCTAGTCAGTTTTTCTGCCTGAAATGTCTTTCTTGGTATCTGCCTCAGTTTTCCATCTTTCTTTTTCTTTTTTTAAACATTTAATTATTTTTCTCAATTTTATATAAACAAAAAAAGTTAACATTGATTTTTTAAAATTTGAATTGTCAACTTTCTCCCTGCCCCCTCCTTAAGAAGGCAAGTATTTTGATATAGTCTATACGTGTGCAGTCATCAAACACATATTAGCCACATTGCCAAAGAAAACACAGATCTGAAAAAGAATAATAAAGAAAGGTTAAAAAAATTCTTCAATCTACATTCAGACTCCGTCAGTTCTCTGGAGATGCATAGCATTTTTCATCCTAAGTCCTTCAGAATTGTTATGGATCTTGGTATTGCTGAGATTAGCTAAATCATTCACAGCCGATCCTCATACAGTATTGATGTTACTGTTCACAGTGGTCTCCTGCTTCTGCTCTCTTCACTTTGCATTTGTTCATATAAGTCTTCCCAAGCTTTTCTGAAATCATCCTGCTCATCTTTTCTTTTGGCACAATGGTATTCCATCACAATCATATACTATAATTTGTTCAACCATTCCCCAAATGATGGGCATCCTCTCAGTTTCCAATTCTTTGCCATCACAAAGAGTTGCTTTAAACATTTTTGTACATATAGGTCCTTTTCTTTTTCCTTTGATTTCTTTGTGGGTACAGACCTAGCAGTAGCATTGCTGGGTTTAAGGGGTATGCACATTTTTGTAGCCCTTTGGGCATAGTTCTAAATTGCTCTCCAGAATGGTTGGATCAGTTCACAACTCCACCAACAATGCATTATTGTCCCAATTTTTCCACATCTCCTCCGACATTTTTCATTTTCTTTTTCTATCATATTAGCCAGCCTAATAGATGTTAGCCGGTATCACAGAGTTCTTTTAATCTACCTTTCTCTAATCAAGTTTTCTTTCAAAGAATACTTTTATAAAGCTTTCTGGCCCTGGCATTAGTGTTGCTTCCTCTAGGAAGCCTTCTCTGTTCACCTTGGTCTACTGCAGTATCTCTCTTTCTCCTCCTATTCTGGAGAAGTGTGCCTCTTTGGGTTTTTGCTGTCCTAAGGTGTTCAAACTTATTGTTTTAACATTTTGATAACTGTATTTCAGGATGTTTGGTTTCCTCTTAGTCATATGTGTTTGTTTTTAACATTTATTTTAAAAATTTTGAGTTCCAAATTTTCTCCATCAATCCCACCTCTCCCCTAGCCATAGAATGAGATAGAAATTATACCCATGAAATCATGCAAAACATTTCTAGATTAGCCATGTTACAAAACAAAGCAATACTAAACAAGAAACATAAGTAAAATTCAACTGAACTCAGAGTTCATCAGATTTCTAAGAAGATGGATAGCAATTATCATCATGGCTCCTTTGAAATTGCCTTGGTTCATTGTGTTATAGCTAAGTCTTTCAGGGTTGACATCCTTACAATATTGCTGTTCCTGTGTACAATGATCACTTCATTTTGTATCAGTTCATGTAGGTCTTCCCAGGTTTTTCTGAAACAATCTTGCTTATTATTTAGTCTTATGTACATTTAGAAATATGATTCTGAGAAAGGATCCATAGATTCCATCAAATGACCAAAGGGGAATATGATGTACGAAAAGTTAGGAGCTCTGACCCAAGACTGTTAGTTATTTTTCTGTTGCTTTGTTGCACAAATACTGATTAACTGCCAGCTGTGTGCGGAGGAGCTCAGAGAGAAAAAGTTTAGAGGAGACAAGGCCCTTGAGTCTAATGGGGTAAGAGACAGGCACCAGTAATTGCAATATGCATTGTTATTTAATTAATGTCTTTTAAAACTGTAGCAGGGTATAGAGCCTAAAGGGTCAGATTTGGAACCCGATGACCAGGGTTTGACTCCCAGCTGCTTACTGCTTGTGTCATATTGGTCACTTAATTTCTCTGAGTCTCCATTTCTTCCTCTATAAAATGAGGGACTAAACTACTAAGTGATCTCTAAGATAATCTTCCAGCTTGAAATCCCCAAGTACATTAAAAAGAGCTAACCAAAGAGTCCTGTGAGATCTGAGATTTAGAAGTTATTATCATGTTACCATGAAGGCAATCGAGGAAGGCTTCCTGCAAGAAGTAGCATTTGCATTATTTTTGTTTTTTCCTTTTTTGGGGTGGGGGAGAAGAGGCAATGGGGTGAAGTGACTTGTTTAGGGTCACACAGCTAATAAATGTCTGAGGTCAGATTTGGATGCATTGGGTTTTAAAGAATAAGAAGACATTCGAGTACTCTATTATCATACCTCCCCAACTAGGGTGGAAGCTGCTCAGGGCAGGTACTATGTATTGTTCATCTTTGCATCCTGGTTGGACCCAGCTCAGTGAGTATGCAGTGATGTTTGCTTCTGGTGATGATTGATGATGACCCAGCAGCTGTCTATCCAGAATGACTCCAAGAGAATGGGGGCATGAGGAGGCAGATGTGGAGGTGAGGTCATGAAAACAGAGTTCCAGAGGCCAGCTGGTAAACAAGACACACTTCCCTGGCACTTTGCATAGGAAAAACTCATTTGCCCTACGGGTGTTTTCTGCTCTGGGGTTGGGAGTGCCTAGTGCCCAGGTACTCATCCCTTCCCCCTTTGATCCCATCTATCCTTCTCTAGGCAGTGTTTAATCCCCTGTTCTCCACCCTACACTTTTCTGGTCCTTCATCTTTCTACCACTCTCCTTAATAATTAGAATTTAGAATCCTCCCCAATTAGACCAGACCAAGGTTTATTGATTTGGGTTTTGTTGTTTTATTTATTTGTTTCTTTTTTTTCGGACTATCCACATATCACAGCAAGATTCTAGAAAACTCCTTTAAAATGTTTTCCTTTCAGCGCACTCCTTGGAAGCTCTGATGTTGTTGGATCAGAGTATCTAGCCCTAGTATCTCTCTGAGCTGCACATCACCAAGGGCCATTTTGGACTGAGATGTCCCATAGGCACCCCAAGTTCACTATACCTCAAACTGATATTATTATTCCCCCCCCCCCGCCCAAGCCCAGTCCTCTTCCTGCCTTCCTAATCTCTATCAGGCGCCACATCCTTCTTCTAACCCACAATTGAAACCTCAGAATAGCCCTCATGCTTTCTTACTCCATAGGTTGTCAGTTACTAAATCTTGTTTTTTCTACCTCTCCAGCACCTTGCAAGTTTATTCCCTCTTTCTAGATTAATATAAGCCTACCCCACATCTCCCCCGCCCCCAAGTTCAGGCCCTTATACCCTCTCATCCACACTCGCAATATCCTCCTAATCAAACTCCCTATATCAGGTCTTCCCACAGTCCAGTCTAGCCTCCACAAAGCTGCCAAAGTTCATGTGTGATCATACTATCTTCTCAATAAATGCCAGCTACTTCTACAATCAAATAGAAACTGCTGTTTAGAATTTAAAGACCTCCACAATCTGATTCCAACTTTCCAGTCTTGTTATATACTCCTCCCTTATGGTTCTATATAGTTCAGTCAAACTGGCCTTCAATGCTGTTTTTTACATATAACCCTCCATTTCCTACCTCTGTACATTTGTACTGGTCATTCCACATCTCTGGAGTGTACTTCTTATTTGCCTCTGCCTCATCGAGTCTCTAGTCTACTTTAAGACTTAAGTGACAACTTCTATATGAGTCAGTCCCCCCTATCAACTTGTGTATACTTACATATACACATCTCTCCTGATAGAATATAAGTTTCTTGAAATCAGAGAAGTGCCTAGTCTAATGCCTATCTTTGTTTTGCGTGGCAAGGAGGCTGCTATGTTCCTTTCAGACTGGCACATAATAGGTGCTCAGTCAATGCTTGTCAGTTGGTTGATTCCCAGAGTTGTGATAGCTCTCTCTCTGTCTTGAGAGAGTATCTCTAAAAAGATCACTCTGATGCCTCCTATAGGTTCCACACTGGAGAAGAGAGCCTTCCCATTGGCTGAGAAGATCAAAAAACTTCCTTAAAGAACTTCTGGAAAGTAGAAGAAGATAAATAAAGAAAACTATTTGTTCCACATCACTTACTTGCTTTTCCTTCCTTCTAGCAGCCTCTGATAATAGGTTGGATGAAGGTCACTCATTGCCAGATCTCTACTGCCCTCTCCTATTCCCCATAAAGTGTAGACGCCTGGGGTCCAGAAAAGAAGACTGCAGCACTTAAGGGAAAATTGAGGCCTGTGTCAGGGACTCACTGTGCTGAACCTTGACCATTCTGGAATTGTACATGTCTTATCTCTGAGCAGAACCAGAGATATTTATTGTTGGTGAATTCTCACTAACTGGTCTCTTAACCCATGATTCCACAGGAAAGAGGGGTTGTCTGTGGGAAAGCCCAGGAAGAGGAAATCAAACTACAGTTTTGGATGGAAATTAGAGGTCAGTGACGTAGCCCCTGGATCATTGGAGATCTCTTGCAGTTTGTTTTTCTCATATGAGGGTATTGGGGAAAGCATGGGGAAGGTGAGGATAGAATAAAGAAATTCTATCTAAAGATAGAATAAAGAAGCAGGGTAAAAGGCAAGGAAAGAGGATTAAAGGGAAAGGATTGACAGTGGCTTCAAAATGAATAGGACTACAGAATTTGGAGCTGCAAGGGACCTTAGGGGTGACCCAATCCAACATTTCCATCTTAAATATGAGGAAACTATGACCCAGAGAGGGGAAAATGGCTTTCCCAAGACCACCCAAAATTAAGTTGCAGAGAACCAGGTCTTGTGGTACTAGATGTGGTGCTCTTTCTCCTGCCTTAATGGTGGTCTGACTGACAGTGAGGCAGCAAGCATTATTAATAAATATTTGAAGTTTTTTGGAGATTGGAGCAAGATAGCAAATCTTTTAAAAATATATTTTTATATTTTTTCTCAATTACACCTAAAGTTTTTAACATTTATTTTTTATAATTTTTGAGTTCTAAATTCCCTTCCTCCTTCCCCTCTCCTTTACTTGAGAAGGCAAACACTTTGATATAGATTATATATGTATAGTCATACAAAACATTTTAGCCATGCTGCAAAAGAGAGCACAGATCCTTTCTCCTCCCCCCAAAAAGCAAAATAAAGCAAATTTTAAAAGTACTTTTCAATCTGCATTTAGACTCAGTTTTTTCTCTGGAGGTGGAGAGCATTTTTCATCATCGATCCTTCAGAATTGTCTTGGATTATTATATTTCTGAACATAGCTAAACTTTCAAGGTTCATTGTCATTATAATAATGCTGTGTACAATGTTCCCCGGGCTCTGCTCACTTCACTTTGCATCAGTTCATTTAAGTCTTTCCAGGTTTTTCTGAAATCATCCTGCTCATCATTTCCTATAGCGCAAGTGTTCCATCACAACCATATGCCATAACTTGTTCAGCCATTCCCCAATTGATGGACATCCCTTCAGCTTCTAATTCTTCGTCACCACAAAAAGAGGTAATACAAATGTTTTTGTACATATAGGTCCTTTTCCTTTTCCTTTGATTCTCTTTGGAGTACAGATGTAGTAGTAGTATTTCTGGTTTAAAAGGTATGCACAGTTTTGCAATTCTTTGGGCACAGTTCCAAATTGCTTTCCAGAATGGTTCAATCAGTTTACAAGCCCACCATGAGTACATTAGTATCCCAATTTTTCCATATCCCCCTTCAATATTTATCTTTTTCCTTTTCTCTCATATTACCCAATCTGGTAAATATGAGCTGGTACCACACAGGTTTAATTTGAATTTATCTAATCAATAGTAATTTAGAGCATTTTTTCATATGACTAAAGATATCTTTGATTTCTTCTTCTAAAAACCTCCTGTTTATATCCTTTGGCCATTTATCAATTGAGGAATGACTCATGTTCTTGTAAAATTTTCTCTTTATCTTTGAGAAATGAGACCTTTATCAGAGAAACTTGCCATAAAAATTTCTCCACCACCCTCCCCAGTTTCCTGCTTTCCTTCTAACGTTTTCTGCATTGGTTTTGTTTGTGCAGAATTATCCATCTTACATCCTCTAATGCTCCCTCTTTGTTTGGTAATAAGTCTTCATTTTTATTCTTGGTGTTCATCCCTGATTGCCCTTCATTGAAAGCCCAGAGAGGTGATGACAGGCATAATCATACAGCACTTGACTGAGATGAGAACCTTGATCTTTTGGTCTCCAGTTGCAGTTTTCTTCCCATGTCCAATTTCTCCTCACCCAGATTTTGACCTGGATCTTAAAAAGAAAAGTCAAGTCAATCAAATCAAGAACAAGTATTTATTAAGCACCTACTATGTGCCAGTCACCACTGTGTTAAAGCTCTTTGTTAAACAACAAATAACTCTCCCCTCAATTGTTTTTAACCCAACAAAACACACACACAAACACACACATGCACACACTTCACATGTGCACTTTAACCCTGGAAGTCCATTTGTGGAAAACATGAGAGAGCTTTGCTTAATAAAGAGTCCCAATAGCTTGCAAATGGTCCAGGCTAAATATTGTCTTCAAGTACACATGAAAGAAAATGACTGCTTTATGTTTTTGTTTTCTTTGGCTGCAACTCTGGGGCAGGCGGGGGGAGCAGGGATGACTGAGGGTACTTACGTCAAGCTCTGCCTAATGGAGCAAGATTCCCTTTTAAAAAAAAATAATTAATTTATTTGTTTTCAGTTTTCAACAACCACTTCCATAAGTTTTAAATTTTCTCCCTCTCCCTCCCCAAGACAGCATGCAATCTTATATGGGTTCTACACAGACATTCTCATTAAATATATTTTCACATTAGTCATGTTGTATTAGAAGAATTAAAATGAATGGGAGAAACCATGAGAAAAACCAAACCAAAACATCACACAAGAAAAAATAGTCTTCTTTATTTTGAGTTCTGATTCCACAGTTCTTCCTCTGGGTGTGGATGGCATTTTGCCTCAAAAATCCTTTGGGGAGACCCCAGCTTCTGGGATAAGAACTCACTGTTTGACAAAAATTGCTGGGAAAACTGGTTAACTGTGTGGCAGAAATTAGGCATAGACCCATGCCTAACACCATACACAAGAATAAAGTCTAGATGGGTACATGATTTAG
>CM053770.1:182434038-182613468 GCA_028658325.1 Potorous gilbertii | reverse complement strand
ATAGGAAAGTATATGTTGAACCTATACAGAATTGTATGCTGTCATGGGGAGGGAGGGAAATAATGGGGGGAAGGTGTGGGGGGATAAAATCTTAATTTTAAGGAAGTGATTGTAGGACATTTATAAATAAATAAAATAAAAATTAAAAAAAAATTAAAATAAAAAAAAAGAATCCTTTGGGAATGTTTTAGGTCCTTGAATTGCTGTGTATACACTGTGGCTGTTACTGTGTATAGTATTCTCCTGGTTCTGCTCATTTCACTCAGCCTCAGTTCATATAAATCTTTCCAGGTTTTCCTGAAGTTGAACTGTTCATCATTTCTTATAGCAAAATAGTACTCCATTGCATTCATATACCACCACTTGTTTAGCCATACCCCCATTGCAGGCCTTGAGTTTCAGATCTCTATCTTCCAAATGATTAGTTGTGTGACCTTGGGCAAATTCTTCACTTCCTCCGGTCTCATCTTCCTCATTTCTAAAATAAGGGTTTGGACTAGTTCATTTCTAATATCTCTTTCATATCTAAATCTACCATTCTATGACTCTATGATGTTATTTTTTCTCTTCCAGGCTCAATATCCCCAATTCTTTCAGTCAATTCTCATTTGTACAGCACGTTTTCTGGTCAACTTGCCATCCTAATTACTATGTTCTAGACATCTTCTACTTCCTCTGTGTCTTTTATCAAATATAGTACCTAGAACTGAACAAAACCCTCTAGATTTGGCCTGATCAAAGCAAAATGTGGTGGAACAAATGCGAAAGGATGACATTATCTTTGTTGGCCACCATATTTGCTTATCAAACCCCATAGATTTGTTTCATAGGAATAGTGTAGTCATAAATCCCCCATCTGCTATTTGTGGAGTTGATTTTAGATCCAAAGTAAGGAATTTTGTGTTTATCCATATCAAATGCCATTGTGGTTTGGCCCATTGTTTTAATCTGTGAAGATAGTTTTGAATCTGGGCTGCTATTCAATATGTCAGCTATCTCTCAGAGCTTTGATAAGCATGTGACTGAATATACTTATCTTGTTCCAAGGGAGGATTTCTTTGGGAGGGGGTGAGTACTTGGGAAGTGACAGAAATACAAAAACAATATCAATAAAACACTGAAAAACACACAGAAGAAAACAAATGGTTCTGGGGGACATACACACAATGATTTTATTGCTATTGGGTTAAATTTAACAGGCACTTTAAAAAAAATGTGTAGGATTTGAGGTTTCAAATTTGAGGTTTCAAATACAATCTTCTTTTTTTGTCCTTGAATGTCAGAATGTTTGCATTTGTCAATGATTAAGCTCATAATTTAATAGAAATTTAAAAACTAAAACACTGACAAAGAGGCTATCCATGCCTTGATCCAATTAAGACTCAAGACTCTGACTGACATTTATTGTATGATGCAAGACAGGTGTCTTCCTCTCCTTTTACAAGAGTCACTCTTCTTCCAGAGCTTGGGTTCCGTTTAATTCAACAAGCATTTATTAAGCACCTACAGTGGGCAAGGAGCCATGCTGGGAGATGGAAATACAAAGACAAAGAGGTTACATAGAGATTAATGAACTGGACCTAGATAGAGTCAGGAAGCCCCGAGTTCACATGTCACCTTACTATGTGGCCCAAGGCAAATCATTTAACTCAATCGACTTCAGTTTCCTCATCTGTAAAACGGAGGTAATAATACTAATAGCACCTACTTTCAGTAAAATGAGATAATATTCGTAAAGTACCTTGCAAACCTTGAAGTCCTCTAGATACTTGACCTATTGCTGTTATTCAAGTCAAACTTTCAGGTGTGGGGAGGTCTGACTACTACCATCTCATTTCTGGTAGAACGACTCTTGTGAAGAGCTTTTGCACATCCCTGAAATCTTCCAGGAAGAAAGAGAGGTCCATGGATTGATGATGACAAGCAGGGAGCATGAGAAATCATGAAGATGCCAATGAACATGCTGTGTGGTAGCAGGGGGTCCACATAAGGTAGCAATTGGCTCTGTTGAAACACTGTAATTTTTTTTTAAGACAACATAGGTAGTGAGAACTCTCAAAGGAAGAACCTTATGGGTAATAGGGAGTTCCTAAAATTTCTTGAATAGGGCAGGAGTCACATCTTTTTTCACAGAATTCCCTCTATGCCTTGACCTTCTATCTCGATACCCTCTCCCTCCCTCCCAGTATCCTCCCTCAGCCTCCCCATTCTCTCCTTTTTTGTTGTCTCCTCTAGTCACTGAATGTTCCCACAGTCTTCCAAATGCCCCTCCAGTCCCTGCCTCACTTCCCCAGTGACCTCCCATCCCTTGCTGTGTAACTGATGAACGATCCCAATTTAACAAAGCAGGGTCAATTGGGTTCTGCCTTACTACTCCCTCCCTCCTCCCTAGCACTGACTATCCTCAAGGTCCTTTGGGAACAGCTCCAATGCCTGTGAACCAGCCGAAGGATATGGTCCCATTCTCAGAAGACAATTTATAGCTATGAGTCAAGGAGCGCATTTTAATGAAGTTACAAAAGTAGGTTAATGGGCTGTGGCCATTTTTCTCCCCCTGTCTTCCTTGCCCCTCTCCCCACCCTTGTGCTGATAAATGTTGCTTCTTTAAGTCAGCACCACGGAGAGGGAGCTCTAGAGCATCTCCCCCATTCACCGGCCTCCCAACCAGGACCAGCCTTCACAAGACACTTGAGAATTGATCCTAGAATTAAAGTCGTTCAGCAGAAATGCCCAGTTTCCTTCAGGGACCTATTCTAGATTCTTACATGCTTTCCTGTTGAACTTTCCACAACGGCTAATCCTAATCCCCCATGCTGCTCTCTTTTCTGAAGCCAAGTTAGTGGGATGAAGGCCCAGGAAAAGAGGAACATATTTGGAGGGATGAATTGGGGTAGGAGTTGGACGGAAGTTGAGACAGGGTATGGAGACTTAAGAGGATTGAGGCAGGAGCACCCATGAATTCTGGCCTTTTGTCCTAAAGATATTAATGAGTCGGTTTCTTTTTGAAATGGGATAGTAAAGTGACAAAATGCTAAATGAAATAAACCCAAGAAGGTATGACAGTTTGCATTTTAGGGACTCAGTTATTCAATGGTAACGGTCCTCTCCATATCCCTTTACAGTCTACAAAGCACTTTTCCCACAACACCCTTGTAACTTATTAGTTATCAGTATTTTGGTCTTCTCCATTTTACATATAAGACAATGGAGTCTCCTATTAAGTTATAGTCTAAGTGCCATACATAGGAAATGGCAAAGTAAGTAGATGAACCCACATCTCCTGGTTGTGTCTAGCACTCTATATGTTCCTATCACTAGCCCTCCAAACCAGCCTTCAAGGATCCTGTATCAATAACTGTCTTCTTAAAATCATCTCTAGTTAATTTCTACAGCCTAGAACCTCTGCCTCTTACCGTACTTCCCTTTCTCTCAACTCTTAACTTCTCTGCTTGCCCTCAACAACCTTATCCTGCATTCCCTTCCTCCAAGAAGGTGTCTGTGATTAACCTGTTTTCCTTCTGAAATGATGGCCCTGGTTTGCCTCATCCTCTTTTGCTGTCATTACTTCTTCTGTTTCTGGCTCTCTGAGCCCCATGTCAGATTTGAAGATCCCAGGGTACATGACCTTTACCTCTGAGACACAACTTAACTCTGTCAGAAGCAATGTGTCCACCCATGGAGGGCAGGGTAGAGAGGGCATTGACGTATAGGCTCAAGAATAGGTATGGGGACACATAATGATTCCAAGGCATCCTTAAGGTTTCCAGCTGCCTCAACCTACTGTCTGGTCCCTTTGGCTCCCACTACCACTCCCCTTCCTCTGCAATGCAGCATCACATCTGTGATCTCCCTCAAGAGCAAAAGGTCCTTCTCCACCAATTCGCTTGACCCAATGTCCTAACAAACGGGATTGTTAGCACAGGGGGATGACGGGAAGAGAATACTACAAATGGGGTCAAAGTGTCTAGGACTTGACTGTTCTCTTTGATCTCAGCTTCCTTCCCCAGGGATTCTAAAAGTCACCCATCCCAGAAAACCCTGATTCTAGCACTAGTCCAGCATGACCCTCCTACAACAAATGACATGCAGTGCAGAGGACTGCTACATCTCAACTGGAAACACGTCTAGCTTGCATCAACCAGATAGTAACAAACAGCTCAGAGCAGTCCAACGATAACAGCCCAAATGGTGCAGTACAGTGAAACTCAGACCTGATTCAAGTTACTTTTTATTATTCTCAGTAAGAAGGAAGAGGCACAGCATGGGACGTGTGGTTTAAGGAAAGTTGAATTGAGATTTACACAAGTGACCTACGCTCTTCTAGTCCTGGTATCACCACCAATTCTGGAGATTATCTTGGGCAAATCACTGCCCCTCTCCAGCTTCAGTTTCCTCATTTGTCAAATAAAGAGGCTGGGTTCTAACATTCCCATACTTCCTTTCTCAACTGAGATACAATCTTTAGGTCAGGAGTTCTTAACATTTTCATATATCCTGGGCCTCTTTGTCAGTCTGATGAAACCTATTGGACCCCTTCTCAAAATAATATTTTTAAGTGAATGAAATAAAATACAGAAGATTACAAAGAAGGGAGGGGGAGGGAACAAGCATTTATTAAACACCTATTATGTGCCAGGTACTATGCTAAGAGCTTGCAGATTTCTCATTTGTTCCTCACAACCACTCTGGGAGGTAAATGCTAGTATTATCTCCATTTTACAGCTGAGATAACTGAGGCACACAGATTAAGGGACTTTTCCAGGGTCATATAGTCAGTAAATGTCTGAAACTGGATTTGAACTCAGGTCTTCCAAACTCCAGGTCAGGAAACCAATTATATTGAAATATAGTTATCAAGATACCTTACAAAGCGAGTTTCTAACCTCTAGGTTAAGAACTCCTGCTTTAGAGATTTTAGGTAGCTGAATCATTTAATCCTTTTAACCAACAAGAAACACAGATAAATCTGTAGAGGGAGAGGTGAGAGGTCAAAGAGATAGTGAAATGGGGTGAGAACTTCTGGACCCATTTTCTGAATATTAACTAATTAACTAAACAAAAATTAGATGCAGAGTTATGACTAGAAATTTTTGTACCTGGATCAAGTATCATGTTAGGAAAGGCTTATTTGTATGGGGAAGGAGTAGAGGAGAAGCATATCCCAGGGTGGTGATGTCACTCTTCTCTAACTGTTTTTTTACGTTCTACCATAGTTCCCACCATCTTACTGAAAAAGCCATGTCATAACAAAAAATAAGAGATTATTTTTTAAAAGCCATTTTGTAATATAATACATTACCTGAGTTTGACACTGTGCACAGTCCCATATCTCTAGCCTCTCTGCTGAAAAGAGGAACTTTTTACCTCTTCTCTGGGGACAAGTTTTATCACGAGTTTAGTGTCTCACTATATTATTCTCCTTCTTTCCATTTACATTATTTTAATCATCACTTATCTCTTTTTCTAGTTCTGCCTACGTCCCCCTGCCTCGGTTCATCTACCGTCCCCTGCTTCTCTGAATTATGCATTTTGTTGACGTTATTCAGTCCTTTCAGTCATGTAGAACCCTCTGTGATCCCATTTGGGTTTTCTTGGCAGAGTGGTTTGCCATTTCCTTCTCCAGCTCATTTAACAGATAAAGAAACTGAGGCAAGCACAATTAAGTGACTTGCCTAGGGTCATCCAGGTAGTAAGTGTCAGAGTCCAGATTTGAACTCAGGTCTTCTTACTCCAGGCCCAGCACTCTCCCATTGCACCACCTAGCTGTCCTGAATTCTTCATGGTCATCATTTATTATGGTACAGTAATATTCTGTTACATTCATGGACCACTGTTCATTTAACTGTATTGTTCTGACTACTTTGGTGCTCCTGGGATTTTTCTTTCTGTCTTTGACTTCCTGGTATTATATTTCTAGAAAGCGTCCTCTAAATTTTCAGGCCCAGAATAAACCCTGGCAGTGCTGCCTTGTATAGCCCTGATTAAGTGTCTACTGTTTGCAGAGCACTTAGAGTGTTGTGCAAAGTGCTTGATGAAATGTAAGATGCAGGTGAGACACATTCCATACTCTCATGGATTCAATTAGCAAGAATAAGGCACAAATATCAATGATTGTGTGACAAGGAGAGTAGCGATAGTGGTAAGGCCCATGGGTGACAAGGGGCTTGTCCTTGTGCATAGTTTGAAGGGAGGCAGAGCAGACATCTCTCACCTCTTCTTCTCCCACCTTTCTCCAAAGGAGACTTTCATTCTCCAAAGGAGACTTCCAGGAAGGGAAGCAGGAGGCTGAGGCCAGAGGATACTGTTTGTTTGCTTTCCTCAGAGAGAGGGAGTACTGGGCTAGGAATATATCTGTCTGCTCTCTTAAATATTATTAGTCTAGAGAATACAATCAGGTTCAAGTTAACTTGACAGTTTTTTCATTTCTGGGGGAAAGGGAACCCCAAACTCTATATTCAAGGCTTGACCCCCTTACCACCAATTCCATAATGAACACACATAGTAAATAGCAAAACCTCATTTATCCAAATCAGAGCAAACAGGAATCAGAGAAAGTATACAAAGAAGGATATATAGTAGAGAATACAGAGGGAAGGAGTTCTCCAACCCAAGAGAGATGGTGCTTTGGGAGTAACTCATTTCAGCCCAACCAAGAAGGAGGGTCCTGGATCTCAATCAAGTGAAGGTTCCCCAAAGCCTCTAGAGTAGCAAGCTGGGAATAGTGACTTGATGGAGACTGCTTGCTCCTCTCCTGTTTTCCCAGAGTCTTTTCCTTCAGCAACCTGAAGTGGGGTTGGCCCTTTCCATCTTTTTACTCCAGACTGAAAGTCAACTTGAAGACTTGCTTGGAGAGTCTCCCTCAAAGGAGGACTGGATCTCTCAGGCCTTTTACTAACTCTGCCCAGGACATTCATCTCCACCAATAGGGAGAAAGTTCCGTGCCAACAGGCTTTGGGACAGGGGTTACAACTATAATACACAATATGATGTGCATATGTGTGACTTTAATATACATTGTTAGCTCATAAGTACATTAAAAAGATACAGAACAAAGTTTTGCATGAGGTCCTCTGACAATGGGTAGAAAAAGAGGGTCCTGCCCTAATATTATGATCAGACTTCAGGAGAACCTTCCTGATGGGGAGAAGTGTGAGATTGATGAGCAAAGCAAGTTTTGGTCAGATAACTCCTCTAGGGCTTGGAGAACCCATAATCCAATGACATAGAGAAAAGAGCACAATAGAGTCAGCCCTGAACCCAGGAACTGGATTCACAACACTGGCAGGTCACTAAAACTGTTGATGCTTTATGCAAGTCTCTAGCATCTGTATATTGCAAGTAGGGGGCAGGGGGAAGAAACTTGCATGTTGAAAGTAGGGAAGATTGCAGGAAGGTGAAAGGAGAGCAAATAAAAACATACCCAGGATGATGATGTCATTTCCTTCAAAAATCTTTTTTAGTTTATATCATAGTTCCCACCACCTTACTCAAAAAGTCATCCATGCCTTGTAACAACAAAAGAGATTTTTTAAAAAGCATTTTTGTAATATAACACTTCCCCTGAGTTTGGCACTATACACTAAATCCCATACCTATAGCCTCTCTGCAAAGAAGGTAGGGAAGTGAATTTTCTTATCTCTTCTTTGAGGACAAGCTTTGTCATGATTTTAGTGTTTTATCATCTTTAAGATTTGTGTTAAGACTAAGATGCAGAGAAAATACAGATAACCTAACCTAGGAAGAAGGAGTTTCTTCACTTGGAAGTTACTTATATTAATGAAACCAAAGATCCAATCCCGAACTTTAGAGATTAAGAATCTGTGGTTTGAAATTGGAGCTATGTCCTCAAAGTCACTAAACTGTTTATATTCTTTTATCCAGCAATATTAGTCCTATACTCTGACGAAATCAAAGAAAGAAGAAAAGGGCCTGTAGGGTAACTAGGGTGTAGTAGAGTGTACTAAGTGTACATAGAGTGTACTAGGTACAGATCACAAGGAACTGGGAGTCAGGAAAAATGTAGTTTGATTCCTTATTCATATACTTTCTATTTGTGAAATATTAAGCAAATCCCTTCGTCTCACTCTGCCTCAGTTTCCTTATCAGTAAAACGACAGCCATAATAACACCTACCTCCCAGGATTGCTGTGAGGACTAAGTGAAATAGTATTTGTAAAGTACTTTGCAATCCCGAAGTATTTTATAAATGCCGCTTCATAGGTTTATGGCTATCATCATTACATGTACAAAAATATTTGTAGCAACTGTTTTTGTTGTAGCAAAGAACTGCAAACAAAGGAATTGATACCCATCAACTGGGTAATGTCTGAATAAACTGTAGCATATGAATGGAATGGAATATTATTGTACCATAAGAGATGAGAAAAGGGACAATTTTAGAGAAACCTGGGAAGTCTTGTATGAACTGAGGCAAAGTGAAGCAAGCAGAACCAGGAAATAATATGCAATGAATACAGTAACATAAAGGAAAAAATCAATGACAAGACACTAAAAAATGGAAAGTTTTGAAATAATGACCAAATTTGTCCCAAAAGAAGAGAGAGAAGAAGGTATTTCCCCTGTCTCTTGGAAGAAGTAGGAGACTGTGGGTGTGGAACACTGCCTATAGCAGACTTCTTCCTTATGTTTTGCTGAACTATTTTTTCCCTCTTTTTATTCTTTTGTTGTAAAGGATGGATCTCTGGGAAGGGGAAGAAAGAGATACATTAGGATATGTAAACAATGTCAAAATGAAAGACATTAATAAAATTTTATTTTAAGAAGTATGCTATGTGCTCTGTTACCTCCTTTTTCCTACTCAAACTCACAAGTTAGATTCTTTAGGCTATAACTATTTCATACTCAAGGTATTCTGTGTGTCCATACTCCTAAAACTATAGCCCATGAGCCCCATCACTGTATTTCCTTTTCAGTAGTCAGCCAAGGAGAACACTAACTCAAAAAGAAAAAGAAAGGCATTTACTGAATCAGCATAGCCAAAATGATAACAACAAACCATCTTCCTCATAAACCTGGGGTACACTCTCCCACAAATACAACATCAGGAGAAAGAGTGGGTACACAGAATATCCTAGGAAGTTTATACCTCCTGAACACACACACACACACACACACACACACACACTCCCCCTCCATCACCACCATCAATATCTCTTTGTCATGTCCTCTTCAGTCATAATGTCTCTAGGCATTAAGCAGACTGGCCCTAACCCGCCAACTCTGCTGTGGGTCTGGGTTCTGAGGCTTGTGGCCTCCACTGTCTCCAGCTTTGGGCTCAGCAGATATCCTGCTGTAAGGCCCTGCTATACGCTTCCGGGAATCATTGGGGCCCACACCCTAGGCCCAGCGCGGGTCTTAGCTCTGGGCCTCCCATCTTCCAGGCCTGCCATCCTAGTGGCATGTCCCTGGACTCTCCACTCTTCTCACTGATTGACTCCACTGCTGTGCTCTGCCCTGGGCTTATGCTATGAGATGCCTTTGTTGGTGGTGCTTTCCAAGATGCAAAAACCCAGAAAGGTAAGAATTGAATTCTTTCCACAGAACTCTATTCTCTTTAGATGACTAACTTCAGCCTTGATTCAGAAATGCATTATTTTGCTTTTCAACTCTCACCCAGCCTGTATGGACCCAGAGGCTGGAGAGTTGTCTCTGCCAACCCTCCCTGCCCCTTTCATACTAAAATGAACTAATCCGTTTGTGAAAGAGGCATATCCTTACATGCCTTTGATGCTTTCACTCTGCAATTTCTTCTAGCTGGTTTGAGGGACTTGATCTGGGCTTCCCAAATGGCATCTCTCAGCTCCTGTTACAAATAGATGTGTATAAAGACTAATAATATTTTTAAAGGGCCCCTGCTTGCATCCCGCGGTATGTTGCACCCTAAATCATCTTCCTTTGACTATACCTAACCTTTGGCTCTGCTCTGGCCTTACTTAATTCATAGGGTCACTATGGGAATAAAATGAAATGATGGGTGTAAAAAGAGGTCATAAAATGACAGGATTAAGAGCCAGAGGGAACCTTAGAGATCATCTAACCCAATCCCACCATTTTATGTAAGAGGAAACAGCTTGGGAAAGTCTACAATGTGTGGGGAGTTACCTGACTGTGCTCTGAGGTCCTCGGAAGTTTTTTTGATACTGAGAGGTGAGGAACAGAAGCCCACCAGGCCTAGCCGTGGGTTTACCCATCAGCGGGTTTACCCATCAGCGGGTTTACCCAGAGCCATGGCCCCTTGGGTCAATACCCTACCCAGGGGTGAGCAGGATCTGAGACCGGGGGGCCATGGGGAGGGATGTGAAATGAGGAGGTGGTGTGGCTCAGAGCTGGAGTGCAGCAATTATGAGGGAGGATTTATGTCCCTTTGCCTTTAATCGGAAACTCCGTGTCAAGAAGAAAAATTTGCACTGTCCTAGGGCCGGGCTTCCTGCTTTATCATTATTATCGGAGGAAGGTTGGACTGGAAACTTGAAGAAAAGTAGGGTTGGTGGGAGTTGCTGACGGGGGAGATGTTGGGGCAGCCTGGGGGGTCTGCCGGATGTTCATCCTGGTCTGTGACTGAAAGGGGGAACACTGGGGAGGAAACGTGAGGGAGATGGTAGGCCACTGGTGAGAATGAGTCAGTGACTGAAAGGACATGGAAGGGAGGGGCAGGACTGGAAGGCCCTGGGCTAAGGGGCTCTGCGAGGAGAAGGAAAGAGACACCAGGATGTTAAGGGGAGATGGAGAGGGATGGCAAACTTTGGCCATAGGGCAGGGGACTGGAGGACACTTCAGGGAGATGGACAGAGGTTGAAGATCACGACTCAAAATGAGGCAGGGCTAGAGGACATGGAGGAAAGGAGCCAAGACTGACAACAACAGAGAGGAAGGAGTAGAGTTGGAAAATATTTGGGGAGGGGCAAAGCATGAGGGAACCCTAGGGTAGAGAAGGAAAGAGGTTGAAGAACACTGAAGGGACAGGACTGAGGGGACATAGGAGGGGACACCAAGGACTAGAGGGCATTGTAGGCAGAGTAGCAGAGGTCATCTGGGCCTAGAGGATACTGGGCAAAGAAGGGAAGAGCCTTTCCTTGAGGGAGAGAGCAGGGATGAAGGGGACACTGTGGGAGGATGAGTGGAGGCAAGGGTACATTTGGGGGGAGAGGCAGGAGGCATACTGGGGGAAAAGGAAGGAGGTGAGGGAACATGAGGGATAAGGGAAGGGGCTGGAGAACACTAGGCAGAGAAGACCAAGGATTGAAGGACACTGGGGAGAGTGGGAGTGGTTAGGGGGAGACTGGAGAGAGAAGGGCCAAAAATAGGGTGGGACACTGAGGGAAAAGGGCAGTGGTCCCTGTCCTGCTTCTGTATATATGACTCTCCTCTAGTCCCTGACTCCCCACCCACCCCCACTCTATGTAGGGGAAAGAGGGTGGGATGGGGAGAATGTGATGTTCCCTGCCCTGAAGCAAGAAGGGGGCATGTCTTGGCTTCCCATAATGCCTCCTGGCTGCTTCCAGGGTAGAAGTTGCTTCTGAGAGGTGAAATGGAACTTCAAAGATTAGTGGCAGGAACTAGGGTATGATCAGGACCCAGCTAAGATGAGTGGCAGAATCTGAAACTTCAGGCTCAGGGGAAAGCACAGGGCTTCTGAAGTACAGTCAGAAGAATCAGAAAACACTTGCGTTAGAAGATCACAGCCTTGCTTGTAGACATAGAGGTCTGAGTATATTTGGTGCAGTACAATAGAGATTTGAAGATAAAAGCCCGGGTTCATATTTGAAGATAAAAGCCCGGTGGCATCACTTGCCACCTATTAGTTCAAGTGATTTAAAGTCATTGAGGTTTTTTTTGAGGCAGTCAGGGTTAAGTGACTTGCCCAGGGTCACACAACTAGTAAGTGTTTGAGGCCACATTTGAATTTAGATCCTCCTGACTCCAGGACTGGTGCTCTGCTCCCTAGGCTACCCTTTAAAGTCTTTTCTTAGTTTCCTTACCTATACATTCGTCAAATGTAATGAAAGGTGTAACCCACATAGGTTCTCTCCAGTTTTAAATCTTGTGAACCAATGTTGCCACACCCTCTTTCAGCCACTCTTACTGGACTCTTCTTAACTATGTAGATTAGAAATCCCTTTTGGTGTCTAGCCTTCATCCCTCCAACTGCATCTCATGAAGACCATCACTTCTCCCACTGTCCTACCTAGGGAGAAGATCCTAATGCTGATTTTAATACGTTAAAGATTTGTGATTTCCTTATCGTGGGTGGGGTACCTCCTGCTAACAGAGATCATACCACTTTTGAGGCCTTAATGACCTTTGGAGGTCAGTTTTCACCCTCCCTCTTCACCCCCTCCCCCAAAAAGAAATATCACTGGATGATAAGTCTCTCTGAATTTAGTTAAGCTGGTAAAAATGAGCCAAAGTTCGTTACCAGGTCTGTGCTTGAATCTGGCCCTTCCAGCTTGGTGGGACCGGCCAGAGCTTGAACTTGATTCACATAGCTTTCACGGTTAACAATGAACCATGATAAGGCCTTTTAATGGAAGAAAAATATTATAGGTGTGCAGAGAGCATCAGATCCATACTCTATGCACTCCTATAGCTAAATATAGCATTTTCTATAACATTATACTTTTCACATAATTTAAAAAAAAATTGGGTCTCATAATCTAATGAGGAAGCTAGGCTGGGTATTATCTCCATTTTACACTTGAGAAAACTGAGTCATAGGAAGGTTAAGACTCTTCCCTTGCCCAAGGTCTTACAATTAATGAGCAATGGATCTAGGATTAAACTCCGAATCGAAAACTTTTCCAATGGTGCAACCCAGTAATGGCCTTTGAGAAACTTACAAATATTTCTGTGGTTCTTACTTCTCTTATTTAGAGAGTAACTGTGGCTCAGTGAATATAGGTCCCAGAGTCAGGAGAGACCTGAGTTAAGTTCTGCTTCAGACACTGACTAGTTGTGTGACCTTGGTCAAGTCACTTAACCTCTGTTTGCCTTGGTTTCCTCAACTGTATCAGATGGGATGATATATGTAAAAGCACATAGCAGGTTCTGTGTCAGTGTTTACTCCTTTCTTCTTCCCTCCCTCCTTCCCTCTAGTCTTCTGTTCTCCAGCCGGGGGGGGGGGGCAGGAGGGGGTGTGGGAAAAGCAGCCCCGTTCCCATCCTCGCCACTCAGAGCTTGAGATGGTAGTGGAGGAGGCAGAGGCTAGTGGTGGAACTTGGAGCCTGCTGGAAGCCTGAGTTGTGCCCATCCTGGCTCTCCTTCTCCCTTTCTTGGCTGGGAAGTTTTATAGTCTCTTATGAGCAATTTCTGTTCATATATCACCGGAGATATATGGCCAGGCAAATATTAGGGACCCGAGCAGAGGTTTTAAGAGGTGAGGTTTATTGCTGCTGAAAGGAATCATGATAGACAACCTGCTGGGACCTGCCTTCTCTCCTACTTGGCCAGACGGGGGCAGCACCGACTGGGGTTCCAGGACGTATCCCCTTCCCCAGTGTTCCGCTACCTGACCCGCCTCTCGTCGTACCCACAGAATGCGTTATACACATCATTGGGAAAAGGTCTTTCTTGCAGAAAGACAAAGCTGGAAAGGTCCTTAGGGATCATCTGCTCCAAACCTCTTCTTTTACAGAGAAAAGAAGGAAATCCAGAGAGGGCTGGTCACTTGCCCAGCCTCACACAGCTAGCAAGCGCTGGAATAAGGCTTCAGTGCCAAGCCTTCTGATTTTAAATTCAGCATTTAACCCCTCGCCAAGCTGTCTGTGATCTAAAGGGTCTCGGTTCTGTCTCTTGGGGAAGGGATGGAGGATGGGGAGGGGAAGGAGGAGGCGGCGGAGGAGGAGGATAGGACAGAATTGTCGACCCTTTCAGCCTCGGGGGACTGGGAGTTAAGTTCATACTGAGGTCTCTTTGGAGAGTTATAAACCTTTTCTTCCCCTCTCTCCTCTCATCTTCAAAGCTAAAGGTATATTTGGATTAGCGGGAAACACCAGGGAATGACTTCCCCAAAGCTGTCTTTCCCTGGAGGTCTTGAAAGCAAAGGAACAGGACCGGATAGGGTGCTGGTTCTGCTCACTCAAAGCAGGGGCAATGATTAGATGACCCCCAGCTCAGGCTGCTCAGGCTGGTACATGAAGGAAGAGAACTAGGGACGGATGCTTGAGGACCCCTTCTGCTCACCCTAGCGCCTCTGCCCCTGGGATACCTGCTCCCATTTGGGCATCTAGGTGTGTGGGTTGGTAGGGGATGGGCAGGGTGGAGCATGGGATGGGATACAGCAGTGAGTCTTCCTGGCTCATGGCATATGGTGAGAAGATGTCTCAGGGAATCCTCAGCTCCTGATTTAAAGGGCTCCGACAGCTTTATGGTGCCTCCTCAAGTGAGCCCCGACGTTAGCCGTTTAACTTTTTAGCGTCGTTTACCGCTCAAGCTCGGGCAGGCGGGCCCCTCGGCCCCAGAGGCAGCAGCACTAAATCAGGACACTCTGAGGCCCCGATAAATAATTTTTACAGGGCACGCAGCCCATAGATCACCAATGGGGGTGGGAGGAGAGAGGCTGAGATATTTCAACCGATTGTCATATGTGACTATCCCACACGTGGTTGGTACCCTGAACATGGCAGCCAACGGAATAGCTATACTTACCTTTCAGGACCCGGTGTGAATGATGTGTATATGTGTGCACATATGTGTGCATGTGTGTGCACATGTGTATACATGCGCATGGAGGTTAGGGCTGAGAAATGTTGCCAAGGAGAACCCCCTCCCCTCCGTTAGCAGATTAACCAGAAGTCTTTGGCTCAGAAATCCTCTGGTCATCTCCAATGTCCTCCCTAGCAGTGTGGTTCAGGGACACAGAAGGAGCCAAATACTTAAGATCTTAAAGGGAAATTAGAGTTGGCAAAATATGATCGACAGGAAGCAAAATCAACAGGGGTCTTAGAGTCAGGAAATCCTTGGACAAGTTACTTAAACCTCTGACTTTCAGATTCTGCATCTGTAAAATGGGACTACTTCCTCCTTTTCAAGGAAAGCACCTTTGCAACTTTAAAACACTTAACAAGTGAGAGTGAACAGGGATAATCTGATTTGAGTTAAGTTGATTAAAAGAATCTGGAAAAGCGGGAGCTGGGTGTGTCAAGAGTTGGGTGTATGGGGGGGCAGTTGGGAAAAGGGACATGAACTAACTTCATGCCTTCAGAGGGATAATTTTCACAGAATCTCCACAGGAAGGCCATGTAGTGGAACCCTTACTTGGAAAAAACATTCCTTCCCAACCATCCCTGACAAGTGGTCATCTGGTGCCTGACCATTACAAGTGAGGCATCTCCTTCTATTTTTGAACAGCTCCAGTTGTGCTAGCCAACTGTTCTTTGAGGGTTAAATGTGCAGTAGGAAGGAGTAAGTTTGGAAGCCTTAGACAGAGGTTAGCACTTACATGTAGTGATTTCTCTTTAAGACCCTTGAGTCACATCTAGGCATCTTGTGATCTCACAGCAACCAGCAAGCTGGGAGTCATCACCTTCATTATGTTTGTCTCAAAGAATAATGGAGATTCTGAGGTGGAGAAGGAGAGGTATAGGAGGTTGGAACTGGACACCAAGAAACACAGAGACCCTGCAGGGTCAAAAGGAAGACAGAAGAACGGAGAGAGGCAGGGAGAGAAAGGGAGATGGGAGTCAAAGATTGGTAGAGAGAAGAGACAGATGAGGCCACACAGGAAGGAAACATATAAAGAGGAGCAGAAGGAGAGAGAGTGGGCCTGAGCTGGAGGAACTGGCCTCTTGCTGCTCTCCTCTGAGGTTTCTGGCTTTGATTGGGTCTAGTGTGTATCGGCAGCAACTTTAGTCTGCACCCCCCTCCCCCACCTTCCCTATGGTGCCCTTGCCCCGTCCCCTCATCTGTAAGATCCCAGGATTTGCAGGGACACTTAATCCATATGGAGCTGATTCATTCCCATCTAAATCATCCCCATGAGCTTCACTAAGAGCCCTCTGATGTGCCAGCTGCTGTTTCTCTCCCTCAGCGATGTCAGAGTGGGGTTTGCCAGTAAACAAACCTCAACCACCATCCATCCATCCTTATGTCTGTCCATCAGCCTAGCCAAGACAATCCATCTTCCCTCCTCCACATCCCCCCCCAACCTGTTCCTCTATCTTTCAGTCCATCCATCCATCCTTTCTCCTATGTGCCCATTCACTTAGCCCTCCACTAACTGCACCTAAAATTTTAGAAGCCTTAAACTGGGTAGGTCCTTGAGAGGTTATCTCAGTCATTAACACTTCCCTGCTCCCTCTACCTCCTACCACCTCAGATGAATGGGTTTCTTCTACATGTATAGCTTTCCTAAGGAGACAGCTTTGCAGTCTGCCTTGGTTCTCATTCTAGTGTCTGACAGCTTTACCTAAAGGGAGGTTCTTCCTTATGTTTAACTTACATGAAAAGAGGTGTGCGATTGAGAAGAGAGACTGAGAAATTGTTAGAGCCGGGAGGGACCTTGGAGATCATCTCATCCAGGGATCAACAAGCTACAAAAGCAGGTGGCAGGTAGATTTGGCTCTCCAGGCATGGCTTGCCAACCCCTGATCTATCTAATCTGCTCCTCTCATTTTACAGGTGAGGAAACCTGAGGCACAGAGAAGTTAAAGTAGCTTGCCCAAGAACACATGCTGGGTTGGACTCAGGTCACCTAACTCACAATCTAGTGATCTTTCTATTGTACCAAGACATATGAATGTGAATGTGTTGGTGGTTATGCCTTATACATGGTAGCATCCTACATGCCCCCTACAAGGCGCAGTATACCTCACCTTAGTGGGTCCTTGATTGGTACCTGGTCATGATCTATTTTCTTGGGGCCCTATAGGATCCACTGGCTCACTATACCTTCTAAGAGGAGTTTAAAGCTAGATAGTCCAATTGATCCAATAGGTAGATCATGGTTCCTACCCTTTGTGAGCATGACCCCTTTTTTAACATCAGGGGGCTCCTTCTCTGACAATAGTTGTATTATTTGCATCTGTTCATTGAGAATGGATTTGGCAACATTTGGTGTCCATATGATTTTCTTACTCCTCAAAATAATTCTGTAGTCTTCACAAGGATCTTTGACCATTGAGGTACAAAAATCCCAGTGGCTCTCCTCTTGTCTTTTTCTACGGATCTGGGCAGTTGAAGGGGGCATCTCTAGGGAGGTGTTTTTGGAAGTGAGAAGATCTTGGTTTGGTCTTCTGCTGAATCCCTTGTCAGTTGTGAAGCCTCTACTACTGTTAACAATAACTAGTATTTCTATAGAGCTTGGCAAAGAATTTGATCCTTACATTAACCCTGGGAGGTAGGTGCTCTTACATTCCCACTTTACAGATGGCAGGCATTGCTAGGCTGGCAGACATCAAATGATTTACCTAGAGTCACACAGCTAGAAAGCGTCGGATGTGGTATTTGAACTCAGGTCTTCCTGCATCCTAGTCCACTGTGCCCCAAGCTGATCCTTGGTACTTTAGTTTGTCCATCTGCAAAATGGAGACACTAATACTCCCATTTCCCACCTCTTAGGGTTGTTATGAGGAGTAAGTAATCAATGATTTGTCTACATAGGAACCCTTTCAAATGATCAGTCTATAGCTTCGAAGTTAATGCCTAGATAGTTGCTGGAGGCACACAGAGGTTAAATGACTTATCCGTAGTCACAAAGCTCATAAGAAATAGAGGCAGGATTTGCATTCAAATCTTTCTAACTGGGAGTGTATCACTCCATCCACTGTACCACATTATCTCTTTTTTGATTACTAGTGTTGTGGGAGAAAACACTGTAAATCTTAAAGCAATATGGAAATGAGTTTTTAATGTTATTATTATTGGGACAGCGAGGTGGCACAGTGGATAGTGAACTTGGAATCACGACAGTTCATCTTCATGAGTTCAAATCTGACCTCAGGCGCTTACTAACTGTGTGACCCTGGGTAAGTCACTTAACCCCATTGACCTCAGTTTTCAAATCTGTAAAAATGAGCTGGACAAGGAAATGGTAAATTACTCCAATATTTTGGCCAAGAAAATCCCAAATGGGGTCATGAATAGTCAGGTATGTTTGAAATAATGGAAAAACAACATTATTATTATTAAAAATAAAAGGAAACTCAAGTCACAGCAACAGCAGCTCCTCCTGCACCCCTTTCCAGTATTCTCCTTCACACAGGTCAGCTATATAATAGCTGCCAAGCCTTTGAGGCTTGATATCTAAGGGAACTCTGAGGCAGGATCAGGGGATCCTGCTGTGGAAGACCAAGACAAGCATGCTGTCATGCCATCCCCAGAAAGCTCACCATTCTGAAGGCAATTCCAAGCAAAGGAAACAGAAGGTCTGTTTTTCTCCTTCATGCAGCAAATGGGAGGAAGAGGGGGAAATGAAGAAGGGGTCTGTCATCCAGATCAATCTCTCTTTACCTCAGGGTTTAGTCCAAAGCAAAACCAACTCTAAGGATACACAAAAATGTCCACAACTCTTTTTTATAGCAGCAAATAATTGGAAACTGAGGGAGTATCTGTCAGTTGGGCATTAGCTAGGGCATATGAATATTATACTAAAAGAATGGCTTCAGAGAAACCTGGGGAAACTTGTATGAACTGATGCAAAGCGAAGGGAGCAAAACCCAAACAATTTATACAATGAAAACATGGTAAAGACAAACAACTTTGAAGGACTTAGAATTTCTGATCAGCATAATGACCACCTAGGACTGCCGAGGACTAATAATAAAACAGTGGATGGCATTTCTTCCCTCTCTCAGACTGTTCATTTTTAGCCTTTTGCTGGTGGTAGTAGAAGGCACTGGTGGGGGCAGGTAGAAATCACAGGCTTCAGAGTTGGAAGGGCTCCAAGAGAGCAACTTGTCCAATCCTTGCATCGTCAAGAGGAAGAATTTGAGGGTCATTACTTCCCCAATACAGCCAGGCCAGTATTCGAATTCAAGACTTTGTCTCCAAACCAATGTTCTTCTACAGGGATAGAGCATGGGCTTCTGTAAGGGACCATTTTTCAATCCCTGCTCCAACTTCTCAGTTGTGTGGCTGTGAATAAAACACTTCACCTGTCTGAGACTTGGTTTCCTCATTTGTACAATAAAAGTAGTAATACTCAAATGACCTACCTCATAGAGGTGTTCAAAAGAAAATGCTTTTCCCATTATTACAGTGTTACAGAACTGTGAGCTATTTAAAAAATGAATAGACTAAGAATATTAAAGCTGAAAAGAATGTTACAAAATAGTCTAGTCTATCGCCACCCCAAATACTCCCATTTTACAGATGAGAAAACTGACTTCCAGTGGAGGTGAAGTGATTTGCGTAAGGTGACACAATTGATTGATATAACCTACCTCACAGGGTTATTAAAAAGGATTAAATAAAATAATATTTGTGAAAAGTGCTTTGTACAGTGCTATCATGTGATATATCTTATTTACTACATATACAAGTTATTCTTATTAAGGTATGGGAGTAGAGTAGTTGCCAAGGATAGAAAAGGCAGAGCACAGGGAGCTCATGGAGAATGTTTGGGTCCTTCAAGAAACCTGTACCTTTTTTTTAATTTGGTTTGTCCATTACCATACACTCCCTAGGTTTGGGGTGATTTGGGGAGATTCTGCACAAGTGGACACCATATTTCAGGACAGACACTGGTAAACCAAAGTCTACATAGAGGAGGGTGATCTCTTCTAGAATGAAAGAATTGGAAGTTGTGCCATATGGGAATCAGTTGGAGACACTAGACATGGTTGGTCTGGAGGAGTTGAGAGCTGTTATGAGATATTTAAAGGGGTGTGTGTTCATCCTTCGTGGTCAAAGAACACCATGCCATCAAAGAAATGATGACATGACTTGCGCTTGACTTGGTTTTGAGTGAGGGAGGTCTGTGCAGGTCACCAGCCTCACTTCTCCTCCAGAGTCATCTAAAGTCAGTGACCAGATAGTCATCAGGATGACTGCAAATGACCCAGGATGAGGCAACTGGGGTTAAGTGACTTGCCCAAGTGACATTCACAGCTAGTGAATGTCAAGTGTCTGAGGGGAGATTTTTGAACTCAGGTCCTCCTGATTCCTGCACTAGTGATCTATCCACTGCACCACCTAGCTGCCCATTTAAAGGGATATCATGTAGGAGAGAGATCAGACTTTCTCTTCTTGGCCCCAGAAGGTGGAGCTAGGAGCAATGGGTACAATTGGCAGTGAAGCCTATTCAGATTTATAAAATGTAGCACTCCTTGTGGGACAACCTCCCTAACTTGCATTCACAAGTTGCTTACCCAAGGGTGCAACAGCCTAGGTACAAGATACCTTGTGGATCTGTACTACTTCAATCATAGATCATTAGCTCCTAACTTTACTCTAGTTAGCCAGAGGATACAATTAGCACAAGGCAAAGTCATTTACTGAAATGAAACAACATGAACAATAGAAGCAAAACATGTTTCCTCAATGGGGGATGCACTCTCCAATAAGTATACAAAGCATCAGAGGGAAGGGTGAATATACATAGTTCCCAGAGCAGCACACACTTGGGAATTCATGGGACCAGGACAACTCTCACTTCTGGTGCTTCAGGGCCCCAGTGTCTTCTCATGATGTCCTCGTGGAAGGGCACAGCATCTTTGTTGAATGAGTCATTCCTGTGAACTCCCTGAAATTCACTTCTCACCGAGTATGCCATTTTGACTGTAGTCTCCTGATTCAAACTTTGGAATTAGCTAAAATCCTGGGTCAGGGTTTTCTTGCCAACAAAACAAAACAAAACCCAGAGCTTCTACCTAGGTCTAGCCTGCTTTCTCTCAAGTAGCAGCCTATTTCCTAGACTTTTTCTCCCCTTATGAACTTGATTTAATTATGCAGATGTACCCTTTCCTCTTGATGACACCATCTGGTTCTTCCACTGTAAGACTCTACCTTCCCCTCAACTCCTCTCCCCCTATCCATACCTGTTTCTCTCTTAAGTTCAGTGTATTTCTATACCAAACTCTTTGTGTTTGTGTGCTCAAGCCTTTGCCCAGTTCAAATGAATGAGGTTCATGAGATGCTCCCCTCTATCCTTTCCTCCGTTTGTATACTCTTCTCATGCACCCTAATTATGTGAAAATAATAAGTTCCTTCTACTTCTTCCTTATTTCTTCCTTAGTCCTTTACTCCCTAGAAGTAAGAGTGAAACCTTGAAGGGACAGATGTCTCTTTGCTCTGTTGTAGAATGTAAGGATTTCTTCATCATTTAGCCCTTTCCAATTGCTCACATGTCTAGGGTTCTTTTGTCTCCTGTGTTTACATTTCAGAGATTCTGCCTAGCTCTGGTTTTTCATCTGGAATGCTTCAAAGTCCTTTTCTGTTAAAAGTTCATTCTTTTTTTTTTCTTTACTCTGTAGAATTACATACATTTTGCAGGGTAAGTTCTTTTGGTTGCTGATTTTTCACCACTATGGTAATTGAAGCCTTTCTTATGTGTTGTTGGCTATGGTTCCTTAGCACTTGACTTTTTTTCTCCTTATGTTAGTGGTGTTTTTTCCTTTTACTCAGAAATTCTGGATTTGGAGGTTGTTCAGTCCTGAGTGTTTTTATAAGGAGGATTCTTTCAGCAGGTGATCATTGGATTCTTTCTATTTTAACTTTGGTCTCTGATCGACATTGTTATGGTTAATTTTCTTTTATGATGTATTGAACTATGGCATCTAAGTTACTTTATGTGATTATGATTTTCAGGAAGTCCTATCTTTAAATGATCTTTCCTTGACCTATTTGCCATATCAGTTGCTTTTGATAGCAGGTACCTTAGATTTTTTTCAGCTATTTTTTCAGTCTTTTGATTTTGTTATAGTATTATAGTATTTCTTGTCTCATGGTATTCATCTGTTTGCTTTGATCTATTTTTTAGGGAGTCTACTCCTTGAGCAAGATTTTCTACCCTCTGTTCTAAACTATTTTCCTTCTATTTCTTCCTCCTCTCCAAACTCTAATTTCACTTTTTATCTCTTGCCTCATTTCTTTCATCCACTCTTGGAGTCCCCATCACTAAACCATCCTTTCCTCCAAGTCTCTGCTTGTACTTATAGTAGAGTTACTGTGGTCTCTTGGATTTATCCCTTGAGCAACTCTTAATCCCTACTATTTCTTCATTATATTTGGCATTTTCTCTTCTTTACTCTTTTATCCTACCAGAATTTTTGGAATAGTACTTAGTGCTAGGAACAGATTCTGCTCTCTTTCACACTCTTGGATGGGGTGAGCAGTCTCTGCTTGGCCCTGATTCCTATATCTTTGGAAGCTACTTCCGCTATAAGAATTCCTGGCTTCTGGCACTATCTCCTGGTTATCTATATAGGTTTTGGCTTCTTCTCTTTCTCTTCTTCTTTGAACAAACCTCAACTGGGGAAAGGCTCTCCTCCCTTGCTGTGGCCATGACAGGCCCTAACTAGATATTATAGATTATGTTGGTTGCAAGGGATCCTGCAAGGTTCCTGATGTTGGAACTGCTCTGATATGATTGCTGTCCCCATCTTTTGCAGGGGCTTTAATAGGGGTTCAAGTTTCAGGTTTCTTGTGGTGTGTCCTAGATGTAAGATCTCCAGATACTGTGTTGGTCCTGTCTTCTGCAGGGCCTTCAATATGGATAACTGGGGATGATGGTTCTGACAAGTGCTAGCTTAGCCTTTTGGTGAGTTTCCAGAATACTGGTTGCTGAAGGCCACCACTTTGAGCCTCTTGGAAGGTGGCAGGTGAGCACATACTGCCTGACCCTGTCTCTTTGTCCTGTAAGCTAAGGGGACTACCTCTATCTCCTGTTGCTCCATAGGCCAGGCCAAAATCCCACCGGTTTTAGGTCCCAGTTTTGTGGAGTTGCTTCCTTCTCCTTTGCCTGTCTCTGTTCAGAATGCCTATAGGCTTCTGATCGTCATCTTCTCTGCAGTCTTGAACTAGAGAGAACAGTTTGCTGATATTTCCCTTTGACTTTCTTTGTCATTCTTCCTTCTGGTATGTTTTTTGGAATTTTGTTGGAGTGTTTGTGAGGGAAATTGGATTTCTCTAGGACCTTTTATGCTTCCATCTTAATTAGAAGTTTCTCTTAATATAGGGTCAAGGGGCATGACTGATCGTCTCCCTGTATCCTATCGGTTTGACTGAAGAGCTATTCTTATAGAGAAAATAATGGTAATCATAAAAAAGAATTCCACTATGCATTACAGAATGAGTAGAACAGAATTCAGTAATGTAACTTATAACTACCATTGCCATCTGCTGAGAGACTGGTAGACAAGCCTTATTATGACATAAAGTAGTTAATCAGTCATCTTACACTTCACATCTAATGGGCACTGTCTAATCAACTCTATTGACTTCTCTCTTGGTGGTAATTGAACTCTTAGATGCAGAGGCTTGCTTTAATAATAATACTGCCCCTCTAGTACCTAATGCTGATAGCCTGTGAAGTGTCTTCCCTTCTTGCTGGCAGTTCCTTCATATTCCTTACATTGTAAGAAAACTCTTAGATATAGTCTTTATGAAGAAAAATTTCATGATAATTAGACCTGTACAAAAGTGACTGTCAGAGAAGGTAGTAAGTTCCTTATCCTTGGTTGCCTTCAAGGAGAGATGGGATAAATTCTTGTACTGAGGATTTCTGTTCAAGTATGGATTGGACTAGATTCTAGCAGAAATTTCTTCCAACTCAGTTTCCATGAGCTAGAAGACAAGACCAGGAGAGGGAGCCTCATCCCATGAGACCCTTCTCAGAGACCTTCCCATATTTCCCCTGTTTATCTTGGGTACTTCTTTCTGTTTCCCTTATCCTTTCCCAAGGGAACAGTTTGAGCGTGGAGAAGAAGCAGAGTTCTTCCAGCTGCTAGCCAGCTGTGAGCCTTCTTCTCCACCCATAACAGAGGCAGAGAAGGTAGACACTAGTTCGGATATAAAAGGTGAAACTATATGGAAGTTATCAACAAACTTCTAATTCAGGGGACAAATGGATAGGGGCTGGACTCTGGGGATGATTGGGTGGTTGGATGGATGGATGAATGGATGGATAGATGGATAGAATGCATCTCAGCTCTTTGAGCAGTCTCAAGTTGGGAACATATGGGGCATGTAAGACTCAGCCAAGATGAGTGATTAGAGCTGGCAGGAGAGGGGATTGGTTATGGGGGAGTCTGAAGAAAGTTCAAGTCAGAAGATGGCTTGGTTGGATTAAGGGTCCAGGCTTTTCCTCTGATCCCCATTAGGAGACAGGCTGTGAATAGCTCCCTTAGGAACCAGCAGCTGAAAGCTGATCCCCAAATCGTGCATTTCCCGAGGGTTATGCCAGGAAAGAGGAGATGAGAACAGCAGCTCAAGTTCTTCTGGCAGGACATAATCCAGATGGAGTTTTTGTCTCCCACCTCATCCCTTCCTTCTCAACGTCTTTCCACCCTGGGCTTCTCCCCCTATTCTTGACACCACAGGCACTTTTCACCTCCAATTTAGTCACTTCCAAGAGGAACCATTACTTCCCTTTCTTGCACAAGCCCTATTTTTGCTCCATTTTCTCAAGTATCTGAGATTTCAGGTCAATTACCCGACCTATTCTCCCTACTTCATCATGAGAAAGAAAGAAAAAGGAAAAGGAAAGGGGGAAAGGGAGGGGGACAGGAAAAACCCTAAGCAGTAGAAAGGAAATTGGATTTGTAGTTAAAAGAAGTGAATTCAAGTCATGATTCTGATCTATATTGTTTGTGTGGCCTTGGGCAAATCATTTACTTTCTCTTGATCTTAATTTCCTCTGTAAAATGAGACCGTGGACCCCTAAGTTCCTATTCATCTCTAGATCCTATGAATAACAGAAGCAACATGCTTAGAGTGGGGATACAAAACAAAACATTGTTTTTGGACTGGGGTCAGACCCTATCTCTGCCTCCTATTACCTCTATTTCCTCATGCATTTAATGAGGCTGGACTCAATGGTCTCCTGCATCCTTTCTGTCCCTAAATATGTGATCAGATCATCCTAAACAACATTTTCTCCTCTGAACCCGCCTCTATCCCCTAAGAAGCCTTCCTGGACTGATCTGAGCAAAGTAGATGTCTCCCATCGCCATCACCGCCACCATCATCAGTCTTTTTTTTTTTTAATTTTTAAAATTTATTTATTTATTTTAAGTTTTCAACATTCATTTCCACAAAATTTTGAGTTCCAAATTTTCTCCCCATCTCTCCCCTCCCCACTCCAAAGTACCTTGCATTCTGATTGCCCCTTCCACCAATATGTCCTCACTACTAACACCCCTCCCTTCCCTTATCCCCATCTTCTCTGTTGTCCTGTAGGGCAAGATAAATTTCTATACCCCTTTACCTGTATTTCTTATCCCAGTTGTACACAAAAACAATTCTCAACATTTGTTCCTAAATTGAGTTCCAACTTCTCTCCCTTCCTCCCTCCCTTCCCATCCCCACTGAGAAGGCAAGCAATTCAATATAGGCTATATATGTGTAGTTTTGAAAATGGCTTCCATAATAGTCATGTTGTGTAAGACTAACTATAAGAGTAACTACATTTCCCTCCATCCTATCCTGCCCCCCATTTCTTCGATTCTCTCTTTTGACCTTGTTCCTCCTCAAGAGTGTTTATTTATAATTGCTCCCTCCTCTCATTTGCCCTCCCTTCCATCATCCCCCCCCACCCTGTTTATCCCCTTCTCCCCTACTTTCCTGTAGTGTAAGATAGATTTTCATACCAAATTGAGTGTGCATGTTATTCCTTCCTTGAGCCAAATGTGATGAGAGTAAATTTCATTTTTCCCATCTCCCCTCCCCACTTTTCCCCTCTATTGAAAAAGCTTCTACTTGCTTTTTCTATAAGAGATAATTTGCCCTATTTCATTTCTCCCTTTCTCTTCCCAATATATTCTTCTCTCACCCCTTAATTTTATTTTTTAGATATGATCCCTTCCTATTCACCTCACCCTGTGTGTTGTCTCTCTCTCTCCATATATATATATATATATATATATAGATATATACATATCTATATCTATATCTATCTATATATATATATATATGTGTGTGTGTGTGTGTGTGTGTGTGTGTGTATAATCCTTCCAACTACCTAGATACTGAGAAAAGTTTTAAGAATTAAAAATATTATCTTTCCATGTAGGAATGTAAACAGTTCAATTTTAGTAAGTCCCTTGTGATTTCTCTTTCCTGTTTACCTTTTCATGCTTCTCTTGATTCTTGTGTTTAAAAGTTGAATTTTCTTTTCAATTCTGGTCTTTTCATCAAGAATTCTTGAAAGGCCTCTATTCCATTGAATGACCATTTTTTCCCCTGAAATATTATACTCAGTTTTGGTGGGTAGGTGTTTCTTGGTTTTAATCCTAGTTCCTTTGACTTCTGGAATATCATATTCTAAGCCCTTCAGTCCTTTAGTGTAGAAGCTGCTAGATCTTGTAGTATCCTGATTGTATTTCCACAATACTGGAATTGTTTCTTTCTAGCTGCTTGCAATATTTTCTCCTTGACCTGGGAACTCTGGAATTTGGTTACAATATTTCTAGGAGTTTCTCTTTTTGGATCTCTTTCAGGAGGTGATTGATGGATTCTTTCAATATTTATTTTGCTCTTTGTTTCTAGAATATCAGGGCAATTTTCCTGGATAATTTCATGAAAGATGATGTCTAGGCTCTTTTTTTGATTATGGCTTTCAGGTAGTCCCATAATTTTAAAATTGTCTCTCCTGGATCTATTTTCCAGTTCAGTTGTTTCGTCAATGAGATATTTCACATTATCTTCCACTTTTTCATTCTTTTGGTTTGGTTTTGTAATTTATTGGATTCTCATAAAGTCATTAGCTTCCATCTGTTTCATTCTAATTTTTAAAGAACTATTTTCTTCAGTGAGCTTTTGAACCTCCTTTTCCATTTGGCTCATTCTGCTTTTTAAAGCATTCTTCTCCTCATTGACTTTTTGAACCTCTTTTGCCAATTGAGTTAGCCTATTTTTAAAAGTGTTATTTTCTTCAGCATTTTTTTGGGTCTCCTTTAGCAAGCTGTTGACTCATTTTTCATGATTTTCTTGCATTGCTCTCATTTCTCTTCCCATTTTTTCCTCCATCTCTCTTACTTTTTTCAAAGTCCTTTTTGAGCTCCTCCATGGCCAGGGACCACTGCATATTTATTTTGGAGGTTTTTGAAGTAGAAGGCTTGACTTTTATGTCTTCCCCTGATGGTAAACATTGTTCTTCCTCATCTGAAAGGATGGGAGAAAATACCTATTCACCAAGAAAGTAACCTTCTATAGTCTCATTTTTTCCCCTTTTGTGGGCATTTTCCCAACCAGTTAGTTGGCTTTTGAGTCCTTTGTCAATAGTAGTGTATACTCTGGGGACCTGTAGGTTCTCAGTTCCTCCAAGGTGGCACAATCAAGGGAGAGGAGTTTACTCTCCAGCATGGCCAGCAGCTGAGATTCAGATCAGCTGCTCAGTTCCCCCAGGGGCTTTAAGCTGAGTGCTCCAACAATGGAACAATGGATGCTGGCTGCTGCCTACTGGGACCCCAGTGGCTGCTGACACTGCTGCCACAGCTGCTGCTGCCACCTGGGGTCGGGGCTAGGGGAGGACTCTGCTACCTTGTCATGGAAGTGAAAAAGCTCTCTCACTGACCTTTGAAGTGTCTTTGGCAGCTGTAGGTTGAGGGATCTGTGACTCTCCCCTGCTCTGCCAGTGATTCCACCCTGAGGCCTGCTGTGGCCCTGCTCCTTCCAGTGCTCTGATCTGTGTCTGGTGTGACAGACCTTTCCTGTTGGCCTTCCAGATCACCCTGGGCTGGAAATCTCCTCTACTCTCTTTCTGTGGCTTCTGCTGCTTTAGAATTTGTTGAGAGTCTTTACAGGTATTTTATGGGCTGTGGGGGAAGAACTAGAGTATGTACATCTTTCTACTCTGCATCTTGGCTCCGCCCCCCCAAAGCCTTTTTACCTATCACCCTTTCCTCTTCCACTCATGGGAGTTCTCATGGCCTCTTTCTTCACACACTCCACATACTTACCCCAAAAGCATACTTACCCCTGATCTGTGAAATCTTCTAAGAAAAACAAAATGGAAATACTTCAAGACTCTGATCGATACAATGACCAATCTGGGCTCCGAGGAATAAATGTGAAACATGCCTCCCTCTTCTTGGCAGGGAGTGGGTAGACTGTAGGTGTGGAATAAGGCATACCTGGTTAGACATATCCAATGTGTTGCTTTGTCATGTGCATAACTATATTTTATGTACTTAACTATACATCATTCTTGCAAGGGAGTTTTCTGTTGGGGAGTCAAAATCTTTAGAAAGTGATAGAAAATTTTTTTTGACGCATCATCTAAACATTTCTTTAAATTTTAGATTCGGCTCAGCTGAATTGTTTGGTTTGTCACATTAGCTGTTAATATCCATGTTTCTCTTAGAAAAGATGTGCTCCAACTATCTCTGGAGAGCTGGTTGTTAAATTTTTAGTGTGAGCACTTATATTCCAGAAATCAAAGACTATAAAGCAAGCCTTGATTTATTGTTTAATTGATTGTCCAGACTTAAGAAAGTGTTAATAATGTGGATTAGCCTTAAAAGTGTGTGTATACATTATCCCCCCACCCATAGCCATTATTGAATGATTACCAGCACACCCTGATCTTAAGGTATGACATGGAGGAAGCAGTCCCTGTGTGTCCAGCGCTCTGAGAACAGTTCCTAGTACAGGGACCTGTTTCATGATGCACTTAGTACTGCTGAAATTTCCCTGGAGAAATGTAGAAAAGAAGCCTTCTGCTGCCACAAGTAGGGATTGAAATTAGAGGCAGGAAGAATTTTCCTAGTTGGAGATGCTAAAGCCAACCATGGAGGAGAATGGTAGAGTCTTCTCCCTGGGGAGATACTTAAAGGATAGAAAAGAGCTACTCCCTGAGGGCAATCAGTGAAGTCTTTAGGGAAATGTCTTAGCCCTTTTAGGTTCAGAGGAAGTTGAAGTTAGGGCTAGATTCTTGAATGGGTTAATTCTCTTTCGACTTCTGGCCTGCCTCCAAGAAGGAGCTTACTTTTATGGTTAAAAAGAGAACTTTCGACATCATTCCAGTACACCCTGACATTTCACAGGTCACAGCCTCATGGATTTAGAGCAAAAAGAGACTTTGGAGGCCATCTAGATTAGGCCAACCCTTCATTTTGCAGATAAAGAAAATTAGAATCTGAGAGAAGAAGTGACTTGCCTAAGGTACCACAGTCAGGTCGACCTTTCCTATATTTGCTCATTCTTCGACATTCTTCAAACATTCTATTTGGTCTGATACTGGCCCTAGGAGTCAATTTTAGCAGCATCGCTGATAAACAAAGACTGAGTCACTCATCAAGAGTCACACAATGGACTGATAGCAAAAGCTGGGACCTATGTTTCCAAAAACCCCTATGTTTCTCTTCTCTTCCTGCCAAAGGACTGGGAACCTAAGGGTGAAGCAGACCACCTTTTGTTTTTGAGGAAGAAGAATGGTATTGGCTGGAAAAATGCCAGATCTCTGAGCTATCCCAGAATCCAAATATGTGTATGATGGGAACATCTTAGCAGCCAATGACTCCCCAGTTCCATTGCCCCCCCCACCCCCCAGGAATGGGGGTAGGGAGGTATGGTGAAAAATCTACAACTGGGCAACATCTGGACAAAACCACATCATGACAGCACAACATCAAACAAAGGTTTTCAAGGGGCCCCTCACCACAGGCCTGGGTCCAAGAGAAACTGCAGATCTTCCTGCTTGAGGCTTTTAAGTGACATCGAAACCCTGCAAGGTTGGGGTCTCCTCCTATTCACGGGAGACAGATGTCCCCCGAACAGGGTGGGTTTGATTAGCACTTTGGAGGGCAGGGGGAGTGATCTGATACTTCTGGGGTGGGAGTGGGGGTGGGGGTGGTGGCCTGTAATTTAAAGAAGTGAAGCAGTGCCCCAGGGGCTCAGATCTGGGGCCTGGGCCTGGGGGTAGAAGGGACAGGTGGACCCTTTAAGACGTGCTGACTTCAAAGGCAAGCATGGGGCTCTCAGGCCTTCTGCGTGCCTGAATGCTTGCAATGGGAGCACAGTTTGCAGAGAATATAGCTGCACATTATGTGCAGAAGTCAACCTTTCCATCTGAGAACT
Source organism: Potorous gilbertii (assembly GCA_028658325.1). NCBI lineage: Eukaryota > Metazoa > Chordata > Mammalia > Diprotodontia > Potoroidae > Potorous > Potorous gilbertii. Next base: position 182,583,276 of record CM053770.1, on the reverse strand, counting down.
TCTGCGGAATGTGAGGAGAGGACAGATGTTCCTCTTGGACAGAAGAAAAAGGGAAGATTTTATTTGTTGTGGTTTTCAAAGCTTTGTCCTCTTCTCCTACTTGCAAATGACCAGTCCAGACCAAAGCAGACAACACTTCAGGCTGCCCCAATCCTGACCATTCCACCATAATAGGGAGGGAAGAAACTCTAGTAAACTCTTCATCAGAATACCAGGGAGGGATCAGTTACTACAAAGCATTGCAAACTAGGCTTAGAGATGGATATCAGAGGGGCTTAGAGTCAAGACTTAGAGATGATTTTTAAAATTGCCCTTTGGCTAAATTTTCTCTGGGGGAAATGGTTGAAAAGACAGTTTCTATGATATGGGCTGAGACTTAGGTGAATGCAGGGTAGCCTCTCTGGGGCTCTTCTAACCCTCAAAAATCAGCTAGTAATCCAGGGTCAGAGATGGGGAAGATAGATGGAGGAAGAGGGAAGATTCCTTGGGGAGATAAACAGAGTAGGTATGGATCTAGGTCTCACTTGTATTTGTAAAATCTTCCTTGAGGGATGTATGTGGAAGTATACTCAGGATGCTATCACAAAGTTAGGTGTAGTTGGCTAGCACATCTGGAAAGCACATCTACCCAATGATCTTGGTGAATTAGAGTAACTAGTGGGTCCTTCTTGGGATGGAGGATATAGTTCAGTTGAAGAAAGGGCTGGGATGTACATGGCACACTGGGTCTTGTTCACACATCCTCTTCCAGTATTCTATCCCCTAGCATTTACCTTATTATTTGCCAGGCTCAGGTGAGGCTGATCCTGTGAAGAAATGAGCTCTTTGTGAACTCCGGGGGCTGAAAGTGGCAACATGTCACATTAATCTTCAGGTGAGGAGAAGTTTATATTCTAGTAGTGGATTATGGCACATACATAATAAACACTATGCAGTCTGGGACTGAGTTTCCTCATCTATAAAATCAGGAGTTAAATGGTTGATTTTTAAGGTCACTGCCTGCTATACATCCTGTCCTATGAACCTTCCCCATCAGGAAGGTTTAAATTTAATTACAAGACCAGGGGTTTGGGCTACATGACCTCTAAGGTCCCTTTGCTGTAAATCCTATAAAATAAATGCATAAAACAATGTAAAATGTTCTGTGGAAGGGGAGTCTTTATTAGCTGGAAAGATTAGGGAAGGCTTCTAATGTTTGCATGTACCTGATTGATGCCTGGAATTCACTTTTTCCTCGACTATGCCTTGCAGGAGGTCTCTTATCTTCCCACTCAAGGCTCATCTTTGGTGCTACTTCTCTCAGTCTTCCCTGATCCCTCCACCTATTTGGTGTTTTCTCTCCCTTCATAGGCCTCTAGAGTGTATTGTCAGGACTTCTCCTTTGCCCCTTTATTCCCTGCCTTGACTTTATTTTTCCATGTACACATGCCCATGAGTCCAAGCAGAATGTCAGCTCCTTCAGGACAGGAATTATTTGGGTTTGTCTCTGTATCCCTAGTACCTGGTACCAGCCCTTTCACATAGTAGATGCCTGAAGAATGTTGCTGAGTTAAATGGAATTGACATTTGAGCTGGGTTTGAAAGCATGGCTAGTAATTCAGTGGACAGTGGGAGCAAGGAAGGCATTCCAGGACTAACTCAACTCTAAGGAAAGGCACTCAGAGTAGGAAGGCAAGGCGTATATGTAATGAAACTTGAGAGCTATTTAGGTATGCGCTAGGCAGAATATTTCATTAGCACATAGAACAGGCTTGTCCTCTGGTATATAAATAAGTTGTAACTTTACTCTCTTCCCTTATAAATAAAATTCTTCCATTTGCTCTTCCTGGGATATGAGGAGAAGGGAAGGGGGGAGGGAAATGCTAGAGCCATGAACATCCAAAGGGCAGCAGGGATGGGAGGGGGGAGAAGGAAGGGACCAAGGGACAGAAAGGAAGTTAAGCACCAAGCCCAAGACTGGTCCAAATGTGTGACCCTTGAGACAGCAGTTTAGGATGAATAGGAAGCCACAGATCAGTCAGGCTAATTAATTAAGGCCATGACAGGAACAGGGTCTTATCTAAGAGGCCCTGTCCCTACAAACTAGGCCCATAGAAAGTATTGCATGGTCTGGAAGCTCATGGCCATCAGCTTCTCAGCTGAAGGAAATCATCCTGACTCAATTACTTCTTGACAAATAAAAATTAGAAATTGACTGAAAGAGGTAATATGGTTCAGTGGAAAGGTGGATGACTCTAGAGACAAAGGCCTGAGTTCAAATCTCATCTCTAATACTTTGCTACCTGTGTGATCGTAGATAAGTCATTCAATCTCCCTAGATTTCAGTATCTTCATTGGCAAAATGGGAGGAGCTTGAATTAGATTGTCTCTGAGGTACCTTCTAGCCCTGGATCTTTGATCCTGTAAACTCTCAAAGCCTTCCAGAGACAAGGCCATTCTAGCCTTCCTTAGGCACCTGTTGTAAATTCTTAACTATGCAGTAGAAGCAACACTGCATCTGCACTAGAAGACCTGGTTATGATTATTGATGCTCATTGCTACCTGTATGGCCTCAGATAAGTTCATCTTTTTAGATGTCCTCATCTATAAAATCAGGACATTAGACTGGTTGATTTCTAAGGTCCCTGCCTGGTGTACATCTTTTGGTGTGAACCTATGAACCTTCCCTGTCAGGATACTCTTTAAATCAAACTCCAATTTTTTTCTTGCTCTCTTGATTAATGATCTATAGAGACAGACGATATTTGGTATGGTGATCCTTTAGAAAGTCGTGGAGCTGAGCCTACATAAGGGATTTATGAAACCTGGATAGAGTTTGAAAATTGTGTTCCCTAGGAGTGATGATGCATGGAAGACTTTGAGCCTGTATGGTGACGTGCCACAGAAGCAGAATTTTCTGGCATTAAGAATTTGTGCAGTTAGGGAGGTGACTGAGTTGTCTCCCAAGGCTATGTTGGCAGAACACCACATTCTGACCATTCAAAGGCTGAACTCAGTTATGGAATCATATATCTTTTTTCTGACAAAATCTAGTACTTAGTATGGTGTCAGGCACATAGTAGGTACTTAGTAAATGTGGAAGGAAAGAAGAGAGGGAAGAAGGAAGGAAAGAAGGAAGAAAGGAGGGAAGGAGGGAGGGAGAGAGGAAAGGAGAAAGGACAGGAGGAAGTATTTATTAAAGATCTATTATATTTATTTATATATTACATATTTATTAAACATAAATATTATAAAATATAAATAAACATAATAAGCAAACATTAAACACATATTTATTAAATATTAAGTATATTTATTAACACATTGATATATATAATATATTTATATTTGAAATATATAATATACATATAAATATGTATTTATTAAAGACCTTTTATATGGCAAGCACTTTTACAAATATTATCTCAATATACTATTGTTATCCTCATTTTACAGTTGAGGATACTGAGGCACAGAGAGGTTAAGTGACTTACTCATAGTCATAAAGCTAATCTCTATAGTAAGTCTGAGGCTGGATTTGAACTCAGGTCTTCCTGACTCCAGGATTACTGCACCACCTAGATACCTCCTGAATTTACAATCTGTCCCAATTCTTTGTCACTTTTCATGCACTGCTTTATATTCTAACTCATTTCTTTACACTATAATTCTTATCTCTATAACTAAGCTGTCAGCTCCTGGACAGGAGGGGCCATGACCTGTACTGCTATGTTTTCTCCTTTAGTGCTTCAGACAGAGGCTTCCTCCAAGTAAGAGTTAAACAAATGCCTACTGACTATGGGGGATTGGGACTGGAACTGGGATTTCCTTAGTTTAGGAATTTCCAGGGCACAGAATTCATTCCATCAATACAAGTAGGCACCTCTGACGCACTTCATAGCTTTAAAGCTGCCTAGAGCAAGGAGAGTTTATACAACTTGCCCAGGTTCCATCCTCAGTATGTGTAAGAAATGGGTCTTGAAGCCAGGTCTTCTTGACTTCAGAAACTGACACCTGGGAAAGGCCTCATGGCATCTGGGGTCATCACCAGTCCTCCTAATCTATGTTTTGATGCTGCATCCTGATAACTCAGAAGGAGAGACTTTGCACTGCCCTGTCTCACTTAAATCTAAGTCACTTGCAAGTCAAGACATCTGCCTCCTGATACCATTGATCTTCTTTGAGAACAGAGAACAGACAACAATCAACTCGTGCTGTCTATTCAATACTCCACATCCCTGTGGATTACAGACTCACATCATAGGATTCAAAGCTATAGGGGACCTTAGTCCAACCTCCTCATTTTACAGTTGAGGAGACTGAGGCCCAGAGAGCTTTAAGGGACTTGCCTAAGGTCACACAGTAGGCAGAGATGGGATTTGCACATAAATCTTCAAATCCTGTACTCTTTCCATCACATAATGCAGAGGTTCACCTTCTCTTGGTGAAATTCTCTCATTTCTGCTTCTGGTACCTGTCAGTGCCTGGGGGTAGCTCAGTTTGGGCTCTCTTAGTTTGATAGAAAAATCACAGAACACTAGAGCTGGAGGGATCTTAGAAATAGTTTAACTTGCCTCAGGGTACAATGAGGACTGGACTGAGGTCGTTAACTCTCCCAAGGGGAGTAGATTTGCTCTTTCAGAGAGAAAAGTCACAGAACAGGGGAGTAGATTTGCTCTTTCAAAGAGAAAAGTCACAGAACATAAGATGATGCTGTAGTAAAAGCTTTGGGTTTGTAGTCTGAGGATGTGGATTCAAATCTCAGCTCTGACATCGCCTACCTGTGTGACCTTGGGCAAGTCATTCAACCTTTGGCTTTCTTATCTGTAAAATGAGGGAGTTTGGACCAAAGAACTCCTAAGGTCCCTCCCAGGTCTAAATTTACAACCTTAGGAAGTTGTACTAGGGCTTTGATAAAGGATCCTTGAAAGATGGGGGATTTACCCTTTATCTCAAGGTAGCATTAAAATTTTAGTCCCACTTTCTGTCCCATTCTCCATTTCCTAAGTGTTTGGGACCTTTTTATCCAATGTTCTCTCCAAGTCCAAAGTTATTGGTCCTTTAATTTCCTAGCACCACTCAGGATTTGATCTCCTTTCTATTTACATTCTGTCTTCTTTCTAAAGTCTACATCGGACCATGTCACCTCTCCTCGTTCAATAACCATCAGTGGCTCCCTATTATGTCTAGGATTAAATGTAACATCCCCCTCTTTTTTTGCCTTTTGAAACTTTTCATCACCTGATCCCTTTATACCTTTACCCTCCTTGGACACAAGTGACACTGGTCTCCTGACTGATCCTCACTCCATTCCCCTGACTCACTCTGACCATTTTCGCTGGCTAGCCCCAGTGCCTGGAATGCTTGGTTTTCCTTTCTCATTTTTTTCCTCCAGACTTCCCTGGTTTTCTTCAAGTCTCAGCTCAAACCTCACTTTCTACATGAAGCCTTTTTCAGTCATCCTGAATGCAAATGCCCTCCCTCTGAGATTGTTTTCAAATTCTACTGTCTCTATCTTGTTTTTCATAGTATTTTTTGAGCATTTTTTATCCCCCTGGTTAGCCTGTGAGCTATCTGAGAGCAAGGAACATGTTTTTTTGCTTTTTTTTTTCTATCCTCAGTGGGTATGGGACACATACTTCATATTTTTTTTTACATGAATTCCCTGAGGGCAAGAACCATATTTTTGCTTTCCTCTGTATATTCCCAATGCTTAGCACCATGCCTGGCAGACACACACACAGTAAGTGCTTTAATAAATGTGTGTTGGCTTGACTTGACCCTCTCAGGGAAGTGGGGGGTGGGTGACTTTGGAAATTGACAGTACTGACCACTTGGAAGGAGGCAACACTCATTTAGATGGATAAATTCGGACATATTTCTTTTAAAATCAGTTTTGTTGCTTCATCGCTACTCTCAGGTATTATATTATACTCTACGTGATATAAGGATTTAATGTGATGGCGAATGTGACATGATCTGGTGATTACATGGCTTGGGGACTATCACCCAGCACCTTGCCCTTGGTGTGGAACACATTTATCTTGGTCAGATGAGGGAGATGAGCCACTGATGCTGTGTTGAAATGGGCAGAAGGCACTGGGCAGTTGGCACAGTGATCCGGGTAATTCAGGAAGGCCAGCCTGCTTTAATGGAGGGTAGAAGAAGGAGAATATGGGACCTGAGGAACAAGAGTGCCTGTCTATAAAGGGTGGTTGTTCAACCTTCCACTTCTGTCTGTCTCTCTCCCCGCCCCGCCCTGCCCTGCCCCGCCCCGCCCCACCCTCCCCCAGTATCAGTGCAACCACTGAACTAATCTGGAACTCAATAGAGGACAGAGCTACACTGTCTTGGGTGGGTAAGTGGGAGGTAAGGGGGAGAGGGTATTTAGAGTCTAGCTCATAATCTCCTGCTGCTTACCTGACAAACATTGGTACTTACTTTAGTCTGGTGTGCCAGTTCTCAAACTCTTTGGTTCCAGCATCCCTTTACACTCATAAAAATTGTTTAGGCTGTTTTCAAGAGCCTTTGTTTATATGGGTGTGATCCATTGATATTTGATGTCTTAAAAATTAAAACATCTCAATGTTATTATGAAAAATTTTTTACCTCTAAGAGCTCTTGGGTCATTGTCACCTCTCCCGCCCCCCCCCCCCACTACTCTTTGAGAACCACTGGCCTAATGGGCCCTTAGCAAAAGTGTTTTAGCATATGACCAGGGAATTATATATATATAAAAAAGCCCTAAATCTGTAAATGGTTGTTTCTCTGAGGTAAGAGGGGATGGTATCTTTCCCTGAACCTGTGACTTTCTCCTCTCTCTGCTGAAGACAAATCCTGAGGAAATAAGTGCATGCTCTATCAGTACTAATTCAAGTTTTTATATCATGTTAAGGTTTAGAAGGGGGCAGCTAGGTGGGGCAGTGAATAGAGGGCTGAGTGTGGAGTCAGGAATGCTCATTTTTCTGAGTTCAAATCCAGTCTCAGACTCTTACTAGCTGTGTGACCCTAGACAATCACTTTATCCCATCTGCCTCAGTTTCCTCATTTGTGAAATAAGCCAGAGAAGGAAAGGGGAAACCACTCTAATGTGTTTGCTAAGAAAACCCCAAGTGGGATCATGGATAGTTTGACATAACTGAACAAAAAAAATGGTTTAGAAAGCAATTTGCTCCAAACGACCCTGTGAAGTCATTAGTGCAAGTATAATTATTTCCATTTTACATATGAAAAAAACCAAGACTAATAAAGTATCAAAGACAGAACTGATTCCAAGAGTCTCTGGTCTGTACCACATCAAGAAGGATTAAGATTGGCTCTCAGGTACTTCCACAAGACGGGAACTCTGGTATCCAATCTTCCTCCCCCCTTAGAGTGTCTCCCATATGTCTGAGTTTGAATATTTTGTTTAAAAGCTTGACCTAATGGCTGAGGAAGGAATAGGATGACCTCCAGAATCCTCCTGGTAAGAGACAGAATGCTGCATAGAAGACCTATGTAACAAATCAGTAATTCATTAGGAGCCAAGATCTCTTTTCCCACCCTTTATAGCCCCAATGACTCACAGCCAAACCCTGGCAAGGGGCTTCCCGGTGGTTTTAATTAGACAATTAATTTTTTATTGGTCGTTTGATTTCCTGAGCGAATTTTTCTCTCCCTCTCCTCTCCTCCTCCTCCCCTCTCTCCCTCCCTCTCCCTCCTCCCTCCTCCTTCCCACCTGTCTCCCAGCTGTGAAAAACCAAGGAGAGAAAAGGGGACCCAGCGAGGGGGGAGAAAATAATCCCCAATGCCTTTGAACTAGAGAGTAGTGGGGAGGGGGAATTCAAGAGGAGGCCAGACTAGGGTAGGTCTCCTCTGTAGACTTCCCAACCAGTACTGATCACCAGAGATGTGTATGTTACCCCCAGGTGATACCTGGCCTTCTGGGAGCCCCACAAAGATATTATCAATGACTCCCCCCATCCTCCTAAGTCAGCTGGCTAATTAGTAACATAGGGTGGGAGTAACATTGAGGAAAGTGCATCGGAATACATTAATGGTATTTCTGTGGTTAATCCTGGCCGTGCTGGAAGGTTGTTTACCCTCTGCCCAGGGATTAGGAGCCTGTTTGAGTTAGAAGGGCAGAGAGAGGCCACGGCTTTCGTCCTGGATCCCACCTGCTCTTAGGAGCTTGGGGTGGAGGGGGAGGGAGAGGAGAAAAGGAGGAATAGGAGAGAGGAGGGAGACTGAGTGCCCGAGCCAGCAGAAAAAAAGTGAGAGAAACCTGTCTCCAATCTGTCTCTTCTCATTGATCTCTGACTGCCAACCACTCAGAGAGGCTTTTGATTCTTGATCCTGACCTTTCTACACCCCCAATTCCCTAAATCAGAGGTTCTTGGGTTTGGGGGAAGGAGGGGCCACATATCTGGAGAGTGAGTTTATTCCCAGGTGACAGCCAGCCTTCTGCCAAAGGGAGCCCACAGGCCTCGTGTTTGGGTAAGAGGGCTCAATCAATCAACAAGTGAGGTCTGCCTCCTTACTCTTCCTCTGGCAAGATGATCCATTGCATTTTCACTGGCTGTCCCCCAGGCCTGAATTTTCTTCCTCTTCTCTGACTTTTAGACTCCAGTTAAAGGCTCACCTTCTGCAAGAAGCCTTTCCAGATCCCCCTTAATGACAGTGGCTTTTGTCTAAGATTATCTCCAAGTTACAGTGTAGATAGCTTCTTTTTATTTTTTTAATGTAGTTGCATTTTGTTCTCTTACCAGAGCAACAGCAGGGAGTGGTTTTGGTCTTTTTAAAAATGTCAGGGTTTAGCACAGTGATTTGGGAGAAAAGTCACTTAGAAAAAAGGCTGTTGACTCAACTTGTTAAATACTTACTATGTGTCTCCCTCCTGATGGTGAAGACAGCATCGGAATACAAGAGATGCCTACAAACTAAATACAAAGTAACCTAGGAAAGGACTGCATTAGTGAGTGGGAGTGGAACAAGTCTTCTGTGAGAGCCTCCCACAGCAGATGGCGCTAGAGTTGAGTGTTGGAAAAAATTTTAGATTACAGAGGTGAAGAAAGAACATTCCAGGCAGGCATGTGGGAACGGCAAAGAGTATAAGAAATGGAGAATCATACATGAGCACTAACAAATAGTTTGGAATGGCATTGAAAGGGGTAAGTAGACTAGAAAGGTAGGAAGGGACCTGATGGTGAAGAGCTTTAAATGACAAATAATTTGATCCTAGTGGCAATAGGGAGCCACTGGAGTTTATAGAGTAAGAGTGTGACAGCACTTTAAGACCAGCACTTTAAGAAAATAATTTCGATAAGAATATGGAGTATGGAGAAAGATATAGCAGGGAGATCAAATAAAAGACTATCCCAATAGTCCATGCTAGAGATGATTAGGGTCTGAATTAGGATGGTAGCACTCTGAATGGAGAGAAAGGAGTATATCTGGGAGAAGTTATAATGATAGAAATAAGATCTAGCAATTCATTAAATATATGGAGTCATGTTGCGGATGATACTAAGGTTTTGAACCTAGGTGACTGAATGGATGACAATGCCCTCAACTGTAATAGGGAAGTTTGGAAGAAAAACGCATTTTGGAGGAAAGACAATGAATTCTGTTCACTTCAACTCTATAAGATTCAATCTCCTCATCTGTAAAATGGGAATAATAACCCCCATCTCTAAAGGTATTTGTAGTATAAAAATGAAAAGCAATAAATATGCAGTGTTTTGTAAACCTTTAAGCACTACACACATGCTACCACTTATGACCGTTATCATTAGACATGTCAAAATGCCGATGAAAAATCCAGTTCAAGATGTCTAAGAGGCAATTTGTGATTCGGGCCTGTAGTCAGGAGAGAAACTTGTGCTGAATACATCGGTCCAGGAAAGCGTTGATGATTGAACCCAGGGGTGTAGATAAGGTCACCGAGTGTGAGAGTATAAAGAAGAAAGAAATGGGTCTAGGAGAGAGCTTTGATGACACGGATAATGATGCAGCAAAGGAAATTGAGAAGGAGCAGTTAGCAAGGTAGAAAACAAACCAAGGTAGAAAGGAGTATCCCAGAATGCAAAGCTTGGTCAGCAAAGTCAAGTGCCACTCGTAAGTTAATCAGGATGAGGACAAGAAAAGCTCACTTGGTGACTTTGGAGAGAGCAGTTTCAAGTGATCGACATGTCTGGAAGCATCTTCTAAGGGCTGAGAAGAGAGAAAGAGAAAAAGGAGTGACAGTACCAAGTACAGGTGGTTTTCTTAAGGATTTTAGCTGAAGGGTAGAGAGATAGAATGATGGCTAACATGGATGACCAGATCTAGTGAGGGCTTGTCTGTTTGTTTATGGCTGTGGCTGTGTTAGCTTCATCAGACCAGAGTGAGCTCAGCACCAGGATGTCAAACAGCTAGAGGGGAGGCCTGCCTATGCCTGGACTACAACTAAGGCTTTTCCTTTGGCTCTGATGGAAGCCACCTACTTGTCAGACAATAACTGTCAGTGAAATTTCATCTCCCTGGTTTGAAAATAACCAAGTTTTACCATATTCATCTGCCTTTATAGTCCCTTTCCTGTACACACTTTGGCTTATGGGTGGAATTGACTGTAACTGAGTCTTTAAATTTATTGTATTTAGCACTCAATTTACATCTTTCATGAGGGTAGTTGTGAGTCATTGTAAATACCATTTTAAATAACTGAGATATGCTAATGTTTGTTTATGGATGGAGGAGACTTGGGCAGGTTTGTGTCCGGCAGGGAAGGAACTGATGGGGGAAAAATTGAAGACAAGAGAGGGGAGAATAGTGGGGCCAATCCACCAAGGGAAATTGGAGAGGATGGGATCATGCTTACATCTAAGAAGAAGAAGGGAAGGAGGAAATAGCAGGAGATAATATCAAAGTTTTGTGAATTGAGAAGAGGAGAAAAGGGAGTTTGTAGTGAGTGGCCTTAATTTTCTCTAGGAAGCATGAAGTCCTAATCCTGGAAGGTGGGGGAAGGAGGTACTTAGGGTGAGAGAAAAGAAGGTCTGGTGCAGCCACTGTAGTCACTGGGACAGAGAATCAATTAAGGAGGAGCAGAATTTCCTTGTTGTAGTGAGGGCTCAGATGAGATTAAATAACATAAAGCTGTGGTGAACTGGCTGAACGGTTGTGTGATTTTCTTCAGTTCCATCCAGCGGAATGTTCACAGGAGCAGAAAAGGAAGAGGGCAGGCTTACTCCAAGGTTGGGACTTTGCAAGGGAGGAGAATGAAACTGGTTTGCCCAGGGTTAAGACTGGAAAACAGGGCAAGTAGAACTAGAATGGGCGTGGGGTAGCCTGGAAAAGAATGTATGTGTAGAGGAACTGGAGGTCACATTGAGGATGAAGAATAAATTTAGAAAGGGTAAGGCATAGAGATGGAATGAGGGATTATAGAAAAAGGAAATTTGAGTTCTTGACCATAGAAGAAGGACCCCTGTAGGTGACCAATGGTATTACCACTCCTTTGTGTAGCTCAGGTGTAGTGGAGGAATAGGACACAGGAGTTGAGTAGATAAGGCACTGGAAAATTAATGTGTCTATGGGAACACCAACATCTCTGTGAAAGTCCCCTAGTAAGAGGGCAGGAGTGAAAGTTGACCGGAAGACTGAACCAGGCACCAAATGTGTTGAGAAAAGAAGACTGTTCTGGGAATTGCTAGATACAGTCACTGGGATCTGCATTGGGCGATACATTTAGATACAGTGAAATCAGTAGTAAAGAGAGTAGGAGGAGAAGAGTGGTAGTAGAGAGAGAATCTGGAAGTGGCAATAAGGAGCAAGAAGTATTTCTGCTCCCTTTCTAGGACCAGCAAACTGGGAGAGGGGCAGTATGAGAGAACAAGCAACCAGTACTGGTTAGGATGTCGTCCAGTGCTATGTCTTCTGGGCTGAGCAAAGTCTTGGTGACATCCAGAAGGCAGGAGGACCATGAGAAGAAAAGATGAAAAATAAAGAGAAATTTGATTATAGATAAGGAGAACACCAGAGAGCACAGCAAAAGGACAGAGTTGGATTGGGACATGGGGTTAGAAATGAGTTGGATAGGGGTGACAAATGGGCACCCGAGATGAGCTAGACGCATCTCTCCCCAACTCCTGAAGAGAAGAGAGGAAAAGATGAGAAGTTTCAATAATTATGTGAGGCCTACTGTGTGCCAGGCATTGTGCTAAGTAATGGAGATACAAAAAATAACTGAAGATTAGAGTCCAGAAGGTAGGTCTGGGAGATTTGTACTAATTGATGGTGGGTGAAATGAAGAGAGCCAATAGAACAAAATAAACAATGACTGAAACAATGTAAATGAAAATATCACTAAGGAAGGAATGAAAGAAGGAAGGAAGGAAGGAAGGAAGACAGAAGCTGAATTCCGAGTAACTGAAAAGCCAATAAAGTTCCTGAAGAATAAATAAGGAAGCAGCCGTACTTTCTTCTCTGTAGAGAGCAGGGGACCGTTAAGGAAGAATACTGGATACATTGTCAAAAATGGTTACTGCATAGTGTTTTCACTTGACTATTTTTCTTTCCTAAAAGTGGGGGAGGTGAACCACTTTTGGGGTGTGGGGTATGGAGGAAGAATGTTTCCAGAAATCACTGTGATGTAAAAAGAAATAAAATTTATTAAAGACAAAAAAGGGGGAGGCCCTGCTATGTCCTAGGAAGAGAGGAGGCTCTGTTCCTTTAAAATGCAATAAAAAACATTTGTAGTCTATGGTCTTGATGTTTAGAGGCAAGAAAATGGATTTGATAATATTGTGGGGATTGCTTCACCAAATGTCCTGCTGGTGGGGACATTGTCATTTGTTGAAAGATAAGGACTTGTCTGGGAGGTGCACACTTACATAAGCACACAGCGATATTAATATGCACACACAAATGTTTGCAGATAGGTATAAATACACAGGATACACAGGAAATCAGTACTTTGATGTTGACTCATTGGCATACAGCAGAGAGAAAAGGAGACATGGAAACTAAGAGACACAAAGAAGGGGGAGGGGAGGAGAGAGAGAGAGAGAGAGAGAGAGAGAGAGAGAGAGAGAGAGACAGAGACAGAGAGAGACAGAGAACGAATTCAAAGAACATGAATGAATGAAAAGTAAAGTCAAAAAGTGGCTCCAGTAGCCACAAGGGAGGGACATGAAGATTTCCAAGAGGTCAGAAAGGATGACATAGAAAAGTCAAGATCTAGCATGACTAGAAAGAAATCTGAAAGAGAAAGACTGGGCAGGCTGCAGAGAATGACAAGGGGGAGAAGGTGGGGAAGGGAGGAGGCAGAAGAGGAGGCAGGGGCATTGATTGGATCAGATACAATAGGGCTGCCTTGGCTCTCACTGCCTGCATGCTTGCCTCTCACATCCCGTAAGAGCAGAACATTGCTGTTTTTCTATCCCTTTCCCCAAAGCCCAGGACTTGAGATTGACTCAATTGCAGCTTCTCTCCATCCTGGATTTGAATAATTAAGTCATCTGGATTCTTATGATTTACCATTTCCAGTGATAAATAGACAGCAGCCGAGCAAGCCAGTTGGCAAAACTCAGGCTGGAAGTTATAATTTGTCAAGCTGCCAACAGATTCATGTTTTATGCTAATGGCTAGAGACTCATTGACTGGGGGGAGGCAGTGACCGGGTCAGCTCTGTCCTCAGGCACATCGGAGGTCAGGAGGTCGGGGGTGAAAGGCAGAGGCTGATATGGATTTTCTGTAAGGAATGTTGTATTTTATAATCATTCAGCTGGTCCTCACACATAGATGTGCAGAAGTATCCTGATACACACACACACACACCACCCCCAAATACTCTGATGGACACAGGTACACACGTACATTCTTTTCAGAGGCACCATCTCACAAGATCTCAAACAAACCTGGACCCATTCCTTCCTGTCACCTTCATATGCACTTAACACAGGGGCAAGAAAATTTAAATAGATTGCTCCCATACAGATAGACACATCATTATCTTTCCTGACTAACTGTACCTCTCTCCCCCCAACAGACACGCTATAAACATAAGGATAAAGGGACATTTCTCCCTCACTTCAAGGTCTCTCTACCTTCCCAAATCCCCAAGCATGAGCCTAACCCTCTCATTTTGAGATCTTTCCTTTTTTATCCAGTTAAACCCAGATAACAAGGAAGAGGATGGAGTTAAAGTCCTGTATCCCAATTCTCATTAAACCAGTTCTAGAAAAATCTTTTCTATTTTTCAACCAATAGAATTTTTCAGGACAAGGAAACCCAACATTGATGGCAAGACACAATTTTCCAGTCCAGCACTAGCTAAATTCAAACCAAACTTTAATTCTCATCATTTTATTTTATTTTATTTCACATCACATTTGGACCTTCCCTCCCTCCCTCCACCCACAAACCTGTAAAAATTCTTTTGATAGTCATAAAAAAGAGGTAGACATTTGATTTCTATATTTTGAAAATCCCTAGTCTTAATCTCTCAACTCTCTACTGGTTTGACCCTGGGGGAGGAGGGTCAGAAATTTTTTTGAAGTATCTTTCTTCATCTCTTACTGTAAGAAACCTGGGGGTTTGTTTCACATATTAAATGCCTATTTTAGACCAATTAGGAAATTACCGCCGCAATTTCGACTCCTAAGGTCCTTCAAAACAGATCAATGAACAGGTTGGAATGCAAGGGCCTTTGTCCTTTTCCTTGTAGAGGATCTGATTTTGTTCCTTGTCAGTCTTCCAGAGTTGAGAAATCACCATTTTGTTCTATTAGTGGCACCAAGGGGTAGGGACTCCGCTAAGGGTGAGGAATGAATGCTACTGTATTCTGATCTCAGAGATCAGATGACACTGCCTGTGCCAAATTAGCAGCACTGCCTTGATTTGGGTTTGGAGTCTTCCTCAGCAGGGAATTTTCAGGCAGGTTCCCAGGTCTCCAAAAACGAATGAGGAAGGAACTCTAAGAGAATAGCATGGATACTGTGATGTTAATCTTTGGTTCAGGGTCTGTGGATAACTATCGTCTCTGCTATGTATACTATTTTCCTAGGAATGGTTTTCAAGCACTGAATTGATGTTTGTCCATTTTCAAGAAAAATGAAATGCATCTGAAATGTAGAAATAAGTCCACTTGCATGGCTGTCTGCCCTCAAGTCCCCACTGAGCCCTGGATATAGTACAATATCCCAACTGTACTAGACATAGCACTCTGCGTATTATGGCAGATGGGCCATATGTGTGATAGCATAGATTATGATGGAAAAGGATTTCCTGAGCTAAGCTGAGACACAGAGATGAGATAAAAAGGTGACAGAGAAGCAAGTATAATGTCAATGATTACAACAAACAGTCCTATTCACCCTGCTCCTCATTTACCAGAACGTTCCAATTCTTCCAGTCGGCTCTCTCCAATCCCAATATTTGCAGTCTGTGTAATTAATTGTTAATAGGCAGCGTCTGTTTCATCCTGCCCAGAGGCCACATAGAAAAGCCTCTTGGAACATGAAAATAAATAATGGGGCTCCAGTTTGGAGCTGGGTGATGAGGTTATTTATGAGTGAGTGAACAATTTCTGTCTTAGAAAGCTTAGGCAGCTAGAGTAGCTGGAGTTGGTGAGGGGGAGTTTCAGGGAGGGAGTGTTGGAGACTGGACAATTCTGGGAATGTAAAAGGTAAGCATAGGGATGGTCAACACAGACAGGGTCCCTGATAAATCATGCATCCTGATAAGCATGGGCATTTTCTGGTATTGGTTCACCATCCCAGTTGGTCCCATAGGATCCAGGGTCTCACTACTACCCTGAAGACTCATGGTCCCAATGGAAGTGATTTATTTTGATGGAGAGACCCAGGCTAGGGGCCGTAACGGGCTGCCCAGGATCCTAGGACTTGGGAAAAGCATCCAACCAGAGCTGAACTGATTTAAGAAATCCAGGGAAAAGGTGGGTACATTGGAATATATTCCAAAATCCAAAATACATTCTATAGGGAGATAATTGGATACCTAGTAAAATAAATTGTATAATAATGCATTGTATAGTATTGTATATATAATATTATATAGGTATCAATACATTTGGAGAGGCTAATGGAAAATAAGCCATGTTGCAAATAATTGTGTGTTTAGTGGAATACAGATATATATGTAGGCTCCAATTCCTAGATTAGCGATTTTCCTTTCTTTCATTAACTACAAGGTTCTCACGGTTACTCCCCTTGCTCACCCCTCACCCCTACTGCACACACACATTCTTATATTCTTCCAGATTTGAAAAACAGCTCCACCTGAGCCAAATACAAAACGGTTTGATTGTGTGGCGTCAGAAAGCCCTCAATTTTGAAGACTATGATCTCAGGAGGCAGGGAGGACTATTTGTTTCAGGGGTATATGAATTTCAACAACTTGGTAAGTCTATCCTTACCTCCCTAACCAGTCTTGGTGAGATTTTAAAAACAAGCCAAGGCCATCCAGGCTTTCCAGCCCTTTGAGGCTCAGAGACCCCCATCTCTGCACACCAACATGCTACTTGCTTTAGTTACCCAGATCACTTGTGGGGGTGGTGCTTACTTAGGAGGGTCATCGAATGGGAGTGAGGGGCACTGTGCTGGCTGAGTAAAGGAGGAAAAGGGCATGGGAGGGAACCCAGCCCCCACCCAGTCTCTCCTCCTGCCTCTTCTTTTGCTTCATCCTCCGTTTCTGGAACCAGATCTTGACCTGTCTCTCTAAGCTGTAGTGTGGATGCCATCTCTGCCTGCTGAGCCCTGAGCAGGTGAAACTCTTCTCCAGCTCAGTCAGCTGTTTGGTCCCGGACGACTCATCGCTGCTGCCACTGCCACCTGGGGCTCCCCAGAATTGCTGTCTCCTCCAGGCTTTGCTGGGCACAGAGGAGGAAAAGAGTCAGAGCCTGAGATGACCCAGCCACTTGGGGAGCAGGCAGCATACAGCCCCAGTAACCACCAGCAGCCCTTTCCCCATTGTAATCAATCTCTCCCTCCCTCTCTCCTTTTTTATCAGTTTCTCCCTTCTCTTAATTCCTTTTTTCTTCCTTTCTTTTTCTGTCTCATTTTCTCTTCTAAAAAATTATGCATTATATACTTTGGATAGATGGATTACATTTTATATGTGCATATAATATATAAAGTACCTAGTATACATTGAAATTATTTTATAGCTATAGATATATGGGCAGAGATTTTAATCTTACTAATTTTCTTCCTCTTCTCAATTTTCCTTTTACACTTATTTTCTTCCCTCTCTTTTCTCCTATCTTCTCTTAAGTCCCTTCTTTCTTCTCTCTTCCTTCTTCTCTGTTTTGTCCCTCTTTCAATTTGGTTCACACCTCTATCCTTTCTCTCCAGCTACCTTTTCTTTTCTTATCTCCCCTTTTAAGTTGTTTCTAATTTCCTTTCCCTGCCTTTCTTCATTTCTTAGTCTCAGGATTTTTCATTCACTACTTTGAGGCCCTCTCATTTTTCGGTTCTCTGCCTTATTTCTTTCTCCTCACAGGGATCTGCTACCCTAAGCTCTTCGTCTTGCCATCCATCCCATGCCTAGGTTCTTAAAGTCTCAAAGAATCTCAGACTCATTGTCCTCAGGTCCCAGACCATACGCTTTCCCTCCTGCAGGTTTAGGTCACTTGTACCACCATCATAGGGTTTCTTAGCGGGAAAGGGGACCTTGCCGATGCCATCCAGCTTAAAGCCCAGTAAAAATCGGGAGAGAAAACTTGGTGCTTCTGAAGGGTTTGGGGACTTTTTTTTTTAAAGGACCGAGTGCAAAGCGACAGCTAAAAGGAATGACCAGAAGTGGGGGGCCAGGGAGCCGGCACAAGGGGGGAGTCTCAATGCCTTTCTTCAAACCTATTAGTTGATCCTGCCTCATCATTCATCCCTGAAGACAGCTGCCTTCTCTGCGAAGTTCACATTAGCCACGGGATTCAGGGAAGGGACTAATCATTCTACTACACAGTAATGGGGTCTTGGATCACGTGATCCACTGGGGTTGCTGTAGTGTGATGGATTCTTCACTTAATAAAAGAGGGTCCAAAACCCTTCTATTTACATTTATTTGTTTGACTCTGAAGTCTAGAGCTAGTCTCACTGGAAATGTGGTGTCTATATAAAGCTCCTATCAGTGTCTTTCCGAGTCGGTGGAAAAAGAGATTTCCCCAAACCTGCGGGCCAGGGCTGCAACCTCATTAGCTTCCAATAGGTTCTCCTCTCCAGACTCTCCCCTTCCACAGTTGGGTGAATTGTTTTCTTTATCTATGGAAAGCAAGAAGCCTCCAGTTCAAAATGTTTTTGTTATTAAGTATCCTTAGAAACAGCAACAATTATCGCAGTAAGCATTTATTTTGCTAGAGGCGAACTTTCACGTCCTGCCATGGATGCGTAACGACAACGTCGTCTTTCAGCCCTGCACTGTGTCTGAGTCCGAAAAAGAACCGAAAAACAAAACAGAAACACAAAGCGACAGAGGCTGGCTGGGTCTAATGGCCCTGGGATCGTCTCCAGGAATAAAGAGAGATGGGGGCGGGGGGCTTGTGTCCCCCTCCTCCCTTTCTCTTAGTGTCCTTTCCTTTTTTCTTTCTTTTCTCTGTGCCTCTTTCTCTCCCTCCCTCTCACCCTCTTCTCTTCAATCTTTTTTCTTTTTTTATCCATATGTCCTTCCATCTGTCCATCCATCCATCCATCCGCTTTAGAATTTCAAAAGCCTTTTGAGACGTTGAGTCCTCATGGGGAATTGGGCAAAAATTTCCTTTCCATTTGAGTGTGTGCTGCCAATCTCTCTCCCTCCCATTCAAATCCCAAACTTGGTGAGGGGCGGGGGGAGCATCGCATTCAGCCGTCCCAGACCCAGCCGTTAGCGGTCTTCTCCGCCCCACGTAAAGTTCACTGAGATCTTTTAGCTTCCGCAACACTGGAAAGAAGGCAAGGTTATGTTTAGCTAGCTTCTGGCCCCAGTTCCCAAACCTGGCTGATTTGGGGTTCCCTTCGCACCCAGCTTCAGCCTCAGAACTCTCCTGACCTTGTTTTTCCCGTAGTGTCAGACTTGCCTCCAACCCCGTCAATTTCTTCTCCAAGAGAAGAACCTGAACTTGATGATTTGGACAGGGTTCCCCCCAACACATATTTTCGGGGCTTAAAAGGTAGAAGAACAGGGGAGAGGTATGGAAAGAGGGGGACAGGGGGAAAGAGGGCTCATTACCCGAACTAAGCTTAGAAATGTCTGTTTATCTCAGAGATGTTAGGGAATCAGGTACCCACTCAAAGCGTCCCAACCCAGCTGACATTTAATAAAGGGACAGCCAGAGTCCCCTTTCGTTTCTGCTCTGCTTCGAAGGAATTTTTTCTCCCAGCACACTAGCAGACCAGCAGAGAAGCCTTTCTCAGGGAGGTCCAGAACATTGAACTTTGTTTCGATTGGGCTGAGCCTAGAAACTCAGTACCAGACAATTTACTATACTTTACTCTTTCAACTCCAACCCCCGCCCCCACCCCAACAAGTACAAACTCTGACCGCCCCCACCCCCACCCCCGCACTCCCCCAGCAGAGATCTCAATGGACCTTTAGGGACAGGCCTGGAGGCAACTCTTCTACTAAGGGAATATTTATCAATGAAATTTAGCAATCATTTAAAAAGTCAACAGGCCAGGACCAAAATAAAGTAAAATCTTTAAAGTGTCTGAAATAAAAATTGAGTCAATAGCCAATAAGGCTTCCACGTCCTCCTCCCACTTTAAACTTTAATACAAACTAAGCTCCAGGTTCTATTTCCCTTCAGAAAAGTTCCCCCAGGTTCCAGTCAAAATACCCGAACCAATTTCGTGTCCCATCTCAATTTGCTCCCCCGTCCCCTTTCCCTATAACCCCCTCCCTCCACGTTCCTTCTCTTTTCTCCATCCTATCGTATAACCATACTCTCTCGTATAAGACTAAAACTTCAAGGCTGTTACTTTCTCCCATGCAAAGCAGGCACATGCTGACCCTCCGCCCCATCACCCCCAAAGCCAACGCTGTGCTGACAACAGTTTTTTGCACCCCAATAAAGGAGTAGAAGTTGAGAAGTGGAACTGATGTTTGAATTTGTGCCTTTCTTTGTAACACCCTACCAGTCCCCAGCTCACCTGCTCTGGACGCACTCCTCTTGGTTTTCATCCATTCAAAAGTTTGGCCGTCTCCCCAAGGGTCCAAGGAATTTCGCTCATTTGGCCCCTGGCCGGTCTCCTTGGGGGCATAGTCGCCTAAGGTATAGGGTGAGTAAAGCTCCACACCCCCGCCCAAATAGGGAGGAGCAGCAGCCAAAGTCGGTAATGTAGGGAGACAGGTCTCTCGGGGATAGCTTGGAGTAGAAAGGGCGTTGTTTAGGGTGTGAGGAACCGGGCCAGTGGGACCAGGAGGGCTGGACCGAATGGAGTCTGGGTCCCTAACGAAGTCTCTCGGCCTCTCCAGTTTCGACCCTCCAGGATATGCCCCAGCCCAGAGCATTCCTTCTACCCCTTCTGGGGCTGCGCTCAAGATTCAGGCATGGGAGGGTGAGGGGGCTAAGGGATCCCCTCCTCG
This sequence comes from Potorous gilbertii, assembly GCA_028658325.1. Taxonomy (NCBI): domain Eukaryota; kingdom Metazoa; phylum Chordata; class Mammalia; order Diprotodontia; family Potoroidae; genus Potorous; species Potorous gilbertii. The sequence goes on along the minus strand of CM053770.1, from coordinate 182,562,762 downwards.
CCTCTTCATCTCCCCCCGCCCGGCAAGTCCCAGAAACACCGAACGCCCGCCCCCTTCCCTCCAAGGAGCTGGGGGACAGAGAATTGCAACAAGAAATTCGATCGATTGGTAAGGGAGATCACGTGATCCACTCCTGACCAATGACCAGGCCGCCTGGGATGAGCTAATAATGGAAGCAATTTGTAACTTTCAGTGGCTCTCTCCTCCTGGAAGCTGGAGGGAGGGAGGTGGGCAAAGAGTAGGGGAGAGACTCTGTACCCCGCCCCCCACCTCCGTTTCTCCTCCCTACTCATGAAGTCCCTGGACACTTCGCTTTCTTACTCCTAACCTGCTTTCTTTTCCCCTTCCCCCCTTCTACATTTCCTTTGACCCACTCCCCTTCTCAAGATGCATCGACTCACGAGCAAGGTAAGCCATGTACTCCCTCCCCCCCACTACCTCTCACTTTGGCTCTGGGGGCCCTCCCAGGACACCTGCAATCTATGCCATCCCCCATAAATATATTTCGCTTCCGAGTTTTTACGTTTCCTTGGGATGTGGGGTAGGGGTGGAGACCATCTCCTTAGGCAGTTTCTCCCGAAACTGGGGCTAACGTTTGTAAACATTATGCTTGTTTCTATTTCATCTTTCCTTTTGAAGGTAACTTTTTCTCGATAAATTTCATTTCACTACTCTAGCGGAGGAATAGTTTATTTCTCATTGAAGTTTTTTCTTTTCAGATATCAGTTTGATTTTAGTTTTCTAAGTTTCCTTTCTTTAGAGATGTCAAGTTCATCTTCTTTTTCCAATCTTTTCCCGCCGGTCTCTTCAGTTGCTTGGAAAAAAAATATTTTGGGAAGTTTCCATGTTCACTACTTTTCTCCCTTTCCCCTGAACCCTAAGTTTCTAGCTTTGGCACGTGTCACCTCCTTTGTCAACTGCTTGGGAGGGGGAGAGACACTTTACCTTTTGTGTTTTAAGTGTGCTTTAGTTTGTCTCTTGGACAGAGCATATGGCTTCTTTTGGGAGAAGATTGGGGAATTGGTTACCTAAAATTACCCTCTTCTCGCTAATTTCAAGACTTTTTAAAAACATGCTTGTTTTCTCTCGTTTGTAAATTTCACCCACTAAGTCACCCAGCCTTTCTCTTTTATTTCGTTGTTTTTAATCCCTCTATTTCTTACTTTCATTTCTTTTACAAATCTGACTTCTGGGAAAGGAGATCACATTTTTATATTTCGATTAATTTCATGTTAGGGGGGTTATTTTAGTAAACATCTCTTTACTTCTTTTCCCCTCAACCCCTTTTCTATCTTTCTCTTTCTCCACTCCTTTTTTGTAGTCTGTGTAGTCTTTGCCTAGACATGAGTGCAGTGTAATGGGCTCCCATGTTCTCTTCCTCTGCTCTTTTCCAACATAATTTCTTTGCTCTTCTCCCTCTCACCCCCAGCCCTAAACTGTTAAAGATGTGATGTGTGTGTGTTAGTGTGTGAGTGTGAGAGATGGAAAGAGAGAGAGAGAGTCCTCATTAGAAGGTAGCATCTCACTTTTTGACCCGACCCCAAGTCCTTTATTCTACCCCTTCCTCCCATCTCCCAGACTTTACAAGCAGGACTGAAGTGAGATGTTCCGTGGATCAGTCAGTCCTAGCTGGTATCTACCCTAATGGATCTCTACTAGGTTCTAAGGACTTGTACAACCTTATTTCAAAATATCAGTTACTTCTGTGTTTTTGTTTCTCTGTCTTGGTCTCCCTGTCACTGTTAGTAACATCTCTCCTACTTTTGGCGCTCAAAAGTAACTGTTTGGAATTTAACAATTCTCTTACCTCTGAGGAAGGCGTGTAGAAGAGAAATTGACTTGCTATTCCAGACCTGAACCAACAAAAGGGTAGGGTTAAGAGCAGAACAGAATGTTCTAACCCCCTCGAAACCTTGAAGTATTTCACTTTAAAACAAAACCCGCTTCTTCAGAAGTAGTAATTCTGGTTATTGTGGTAGTTATGATTAAGAAATATCATGCAAATTGTACTAATATGGTGTTATTAAGTTAGTATATTAAAATGAATCTTAGCCAGAAAAGTATAGCATTGTTCATGTTAACCACAATAAAGTTTTAGAAGATGACTTTGTACTAGCCGCTGGAGAGACTCTTACTCAAAGCTTTCAGACTCTGTCCAAGTGAAACTAATTTTCCCCTCTGCCCTCCACCCGCCCGTCTCTCACATTGACATTCTGGTCACATTTGGCCAGCTCCACGTTCTGCTCCTCTGAAATATGAATCTAAATTACTATTAAAAGGGACTGCTCCAAGTTAATTGGCATTAAAAGAATTCATTTCAATTTGTTAATATTAAATGAACACACTGTACTTGAGTTCTCTTGTCCCATTCTTTCCTGATGAGCCATGAGGGAAAGGGGGAGAGGTTGGTTGGGGAAAGAATAGAGAACAGGATTTCTCTCTGACCCTCATGGCCAGACTCCATTAGCTCTGCTGGAGAACAAGGCTTGGGGGTGGGGTAGAGGAGAGGGTTGGGCTGAGGCTAGAGAGGGGGGCCAAAGTAAAGGAGCCCAACTAATGTTTTTCCATCCTGCCTCTCAGAGCCGAAAATCAAAAGATGAAGGGCCAGGGAAAAGGTTGGGGACTTGAGGGGGTGGGGGAAGACTGTCTATCAGAAACTTCGGGAGAGAGGCAGGTAATAGGCAGAACTATGAGGACAGGTGCATGATCTGTGGTAACACCAGAGGGAAGAAGGACGGCAGTAGGGCTCATCAGGGCAGGTACTGAGGGGTCCTTGACTGTTGAGGTACAAAGAAAGAAATGAGACTGAAGGAAGCAGTGGAGACAAGAGGGTTGTGGAGGAGCAGAGCTCTGATAAAGAGAAGAGGGACTTAAAAAAGAATTAGAAAAGATGGGAAGACAGTATGGAAAAAAATAGAAGGAGCTGGGATCCATCCAGGGGAAGGGGAGAATGGGAACTAGAAAGTTATTTTTCTACAGAGCAGGAAAACTTGCTGGCTCTCCCTCTCCCTTGAGCACCAAATAGAAAGAGACTGACTGTGTACAAGAGGAAAAGAGGGGTGTAATTAAAATGAAGGAATAATTTCTAACCTGGGAAATTTAACCTGTTAAATTGAATGATTTAAGAGAATGGTGGCATCTTCTTACAAGTTACATTCCTATCTAGGGTAAAAGATGGGATTGACACTGGTGATCTCTGCAGGACACTTGCAGACTTGTGCTTACAGATTTTCATGATTTTTAATGCTCTTATATTGATTTGGGGGAACCTATCCTAGAAGGGTAGCTCATTAGGGTGAAGACTCTTGAACTGCTAAGAAGGGTTTACCATCTGTTGACTTCCTATAGGGGAAGGCTGGGGGAGCTTTGATTCATCCTTCCAGACTCGGGGCTCCTTTTCTCTATCAACCCACAACCAGAGACAGATGGGATCAGGTTGGGGGGAGGTGTTCAATGGGTGTGGCAGATTTTCATCCCAGGAAGGGTTATGATCCACAAAGAAGGGGAACTTTTTTCCCAAGTTTGGTGGAATGGAAAGTGTAACACGAAGTGAGAAGAGATCTAGTTCAAGTCTGAGTTCTTACATTTACTAGGTATGTTACCATGGACAAGTCACTTAAACTTTTCCAGACTCAATATCCTTATCTGTAAAATGGAAATGATAACACCCATTTTTACTAGCCTTCACAGGAATGTTGTGAGAATCAAATGAGATATCTTTAAACTGCTTTGCATGGGCTCAAACATTATGTCAGTCATCACTGTGAGTGCTAAGAACCTCAGACAGCGATTAGAAGCTACATCAGGGAAGTTTGAAGTTAGACACAATAAATAATTCCCTGATTGCTGAAGGGATAAAATGGTTTGTGGGTGACGCAAAGTGGGTTATGCTCTTTCTTATAGACAAGAATTGTGTTTTTGGTAGGAGGCGGAGACAGGGATGAAATGATCTCAGGCAGTTTGGGAATCCAAATAGTCACATAAGCAGACCCTCAGCCCTGACCACTGGAAAACACAATTTTTGTTCTCAGAATCAACTTTTCCAATAAATTCTTTTTCCAGGACCAAAAGCCTGATCTACATGAGGAAAAAGAGAAAAGTAGAAAACAGGGAGAGAGTGGTCTGGAAGTGGAATGCCTATGTTCCTTTCCTTCTTTTGTAAAGGGGAAAAGGAAAGCAGCATTTATTAAGTGCCTACTATGTGCAAAACATTGTGCTAAGCACATTACAACTATTATCTCATTTTATACTCCCAACAACTTTAGGAGGTAGGTGTGTTAGTATATCTCTGTTTCAGTGATGAGGCAAATGAAACAAAGCTAAGTGACTTACCCAGGGTCACACAATTGGTAGGTATCTAAGGCTGAATTTGAACTTTTGCTTGTATGACTCTTATAGAGATGTTCCTTTCTCTGTGATCTCAATGCAGGGAATCACCTTTCTTTCTCTTTTCTTCCTGGGAAGCTTGGGATTGGAGGGGACCAGCATCAGTGAGGGTAATGTCATCCCTGATCATTGATCCATGATGATTTGAATGTAATTTTCTTAGTCAAGAAGCATTTACCAATGCTGCTTTGTTCCAGGTACTGTACTAAACATCCCTCTAGCATCTTAATCTAATATCTTTTTCTTCAGTAGAGGTAGAATGGCAATCCAGGAACCCTGTCCTGGATGCTGGGCAAAAGGGGACCAGAGGGAGGGAGGAAAAGTCACATGAGGAACTCCCAGTTTAATACTGAACAGAACTTTATCCTTAAATGCCAAAGAAACAGGAAGAGGCTGGAGGTGTGAGGAGGGAGGGGGATGGGAAAATTACTAGGAGGAAATCTGTGGCTCAGGATTCAAGGGGGCAGGAGTTCAAAGCCTTGAGTTGTCCTGGAGGAGAGGAAAGGGGAAACTGAGTGATCTTGGAGAAGTCAGAGCTGCAGGAAAGATTGCAGTAAGGGAATTTAAATAAGAAACAGATTTTGCTGATCACTCAGTTTGACTTTTGTTTCCATTTCAAGTGATCCTAGACCCTCTCTCAATGGAGCCACATCCAGTGGGAAGATGAGGGCCTAGATTGTGAGAGATGTCAGGGACAGTGTGTGTGAGGAGAAGAGGTGAACACAATGGAGGGGTGGGGTACAGAACAGAGGTTGGGAGTTACGTTCACCTCTCAGTGAAGAAGGTGCCTGGAAGGGGATAAGGAATGGGGGGGGGTGTAATTCAGGACATTAGTTTTGGGGGGGAAAGATCTATTTTAATAACAATAGGTATTACTCTGAATAAGTGGCTATAGGAGCAAGAGCTGTGGAGAGAAAGCAGGGTATATTAGACTTGGTATCAGGAAAACCCAGGTTCAGACCCCCTCTGAGGTCCATATTAGCTGGATGACCTCTGAACCTCTGTCTCTTCGCCTGTAAAATACGGATTGTGATACTTATGGTAGTTTTTTTCAGAGCTGAGATTCAAATTAGGTGATGAATATATTAAGGTGTTACAGAAATGTCAATTGTTATTATCTAGAGGGAGGTCCTCTGAGTCAAGAATCATCCTTGCAGAGACTGTAAAACCACCAGTCTTTGAAATCATAGCATTTAGAGTTGGAAGGAACCTTAAAAGATTAATATAATCCCCTGAATTTATATACACACACACACAGACACACACACAAGGCTAACAGACATGAAATTAGTTCCTCAGTGTTAACACAGGTAGAAATTAAAAGTTGGGTCAAATCTAGATTCTTTTAAATTCAAATTCAGGGTTCTTTCAACTATCTGTTCTTTCCCAGAACCACATGTGAGGGTCAGTTAACTGCCACCTTGGGTGCGCTCTCTCTCTCTCTCTCTCTCTCTCTCTCTCTCTCTCTCTCTCACTCTCTGTCTGTTATTTTCTAGGACTAAGAAGGTTACTGATAACTGTCCTCTGCCTGACCCCAAGGGAGAGAGAGAGAGAGAGAGAGAGAGAGAAGTGTGTGGGGAGACTCTCTCCCAGTTTTTCCATTTCAGTGGCATCAGCATTATTCGATTCCAATCAATCAACAAACGTTTATTGATCATCGATCCACAGCTCTGATCACAGAATGTCAGAGGACATTAGAGGTCATTTCATCTAACCTTTACTTTATCGATAAGGAAACCAACACTCAGAGATGGGAAGTGACTTAGCTGAAGTTGCACAGCTAGGAGCTAGCAGAGCCAATGTCTGAATTGGGAAGCATAGAAAATGGAAATGAGGTAGTTCTGAGGTAGGTGATAGGTCATCCTCTTAGTCCTTTGAAGGAAAGGGGTTTTCCAGGCTTTTCTGGCTAATTGAGGGATTGAGATGGAATGATATATTGTTATGTAGGGAGGGACATAGGGGAGAGGGTGAGGGAAGAAGAAGATGGAAAATGAATAATACTGGTTTTAATAAATGCTGAATGGGGTGAAGAGTATGCCACATTTTAGAAGAACCCAATTTCTTTCAAACGTCATATTCTGGGGAAGTTATAATAAAGAGGGCTGAGGGAGTTCTGGTGTCTTTGTCAGCCAGCTTGGGCCCAGGAATATACCTATACTCTGGCTTGTTTTCCTCTTATAGGGACTCCCAGGACACAGGGGCTGGTGTTTTGGGATCCCCAAGTGATGATTTCTCTATGTCCTCCTAATGAGTCACCAAAATCTCCTACACAACCCTGATCCTGCCCTCTATACCTCCCTCATCACGATTAGCCTTTCATTGAGATTCTCAAGAGTACAGAGGGAAAAGGAGAAACTAGGCCAGAGCTAAGGCCTGAGAACAGATTTTCTCCCCTCCTACCCCCAACCCCATCCTGCTCCACCACATCCATTTCAGGAATCTGAGGGCCTTCTCCCTATAATGCCCTCCTAATAGCAGCCAGCAGAAAGAAGAAGGAAAACTGTCATAAATTTTCCTTATTTATATAAGGAGACGGGATGTTTCTTAAACCAGTAAATACACAGAGAGGGAGCTGTCGGTGGAGAAAGGACCCAGCCCTGTCCTTTCTGGGGCCAATTTATCTTCTAGAGACACTGCTTGGAAGCTCCCATAATGTTGTATATACAAGATGCAAACCTTTGGCATAGGGGCCTGCCTGAGTTAAAGAACCTTAGGGTATGTCCCTTTCCCTGAAAGTCTGCTCTTCCTTCCATCCCATGTCTGCGACCCCTTCGCATTTCTTCCTTGTGTCTCTAAGTGCCTGGGCCCTATGAGTCCTATGGGGAGGAGTGGGTGTGCCTTATATACAGCGGCACCCCATACCCATGAAAAAATGGTCTATTGATTTATGCTCCTCAGTATCCATAACATGTCCTGGGCTGGATTTTTTTCCTCTCTTATACTTATTGTAGCTTTAAAATATGCTTTGAGGTGAAGCTGATTTCTCTTCTCTCTATTGATTCTCTGGGTTTTTTAAAATTTTTATTGCTATTTCAGTCACTCACCATTCTGCTGGGGGAGGGGAGGAGAAGCCTTTCTTATGGGGTTATTGAGACTCCAGATTGAATGAGTAGCTACACTCCCTGGGGAAGCTAGGAATAATTAATAATAGTAATATTTCTATAGTGCTTTATGGTTTACAGAATGCTTTGCCTGAAATAGCTCTTTGAGGTAAGGGTCACAAGTATTTTTCATCCCCATTTAATAGCTAAAGAAACTGAGGTTCAGAGAGGAATGAGCATGTCTGATCCAAGGGAAATTCCAAGTGAAATAGAGATTATCAAGTTAGATAGAGAGATTGCCCGGAGTACCAGGATCCAGGAGAAAAGCTCTAGGCTCCCCTCCCTTAACTCTTGAGCTTTCAAAGGCAGAGGAACAGGCCCAGGTATTCTGTACCTCCACCTTCTTACCCTTCTCACACAGCCTTGCAAGAAAAAAAATGGTGTCCTGGAAGAAATCAAGCACTGGGTAAAGATGAATGTGAACTCAAGCCATCACTCCAGCATCTTCCTCTGTCATGGCTCCTCTCTTTTCCAGACCATAACAGACAAACTGAATCATACAGCCTACTCTAAATGATCTGTGGGAATCAATTAATCAAGATGCATTTATTAAGCACTAACTGTGTGCCATACTCAGTGCTAAGAGATGACAGGAACAAAAAATAGAAAGAATGAGATAATCCCTACTCTAAAAAAAACTTATATAAAAACATATATAAGTAATTAAGAATAGGTAAAAGAAAATAAATTCAAATAAAGAAGGTAATCTAGAAAGTGGTTAGGGAGGAAGGTTACTAATATTTGATGGGGGGAGGCAGGAAAGGCTTTATGTAGAAAATGGTATCTAAACTGTTTCTTCAAGAAAGAGAAGGAAAGGACAAAGTGGATTCCAGGTATGGGGGATAGTCAGTTCAAAGCAATAGTTTTAACATGAAACGCTCTGTGGAGAACAAAGACATGGCCTATTTGGCTGAATTTTAGGGCATAGGAGGGGAGTAATATACAAAGAAGTTGATAAAGGCAATAGGGAATCACTGGAATTGATTGAGGAGGGAAATGACCAGAGTCAGATCTACACTTTGATGGATTTCCATGGTACAGATATTTTTTTCTTGAGGCAGTTGGGGTTAAGTGACTTGCCCAGGGTCATACAGATAGTAAGTCAGATTTGGACTCAAGTCCTTCTGCCTCCAGGGCCAGTGCTGTATCCACTGTACCACGTAGCTGCACTGTTACCTGTCTTATCTATGCAAAGCACTAGCCTAGGCAGTACTATCCTCTCTCTGGTTGCTATCTAACATCTCACCCCTGCGCTAAGGACTAGAGAGGAAATGGAAAGTTTTGTTTTCCCAGGTCCTTCCCTTTAATTCTTGCTGGTCTGCAGGCAATGCATTGGAATAAGAATTGGAAAGGTAGTGATGCGGAAGTACTGAGACCAACAGAACATGTGGGGATGTTAATAAGAAGTTTGAGGAAGCACCATCTTGGATCCATTTATTCAACAACCATCAATTTTACAAGATACAAAGTTTAATTAGATAAAGTATCATATCTTCCCTCCAGAAGCTTATCGCCTAATGGGTTTACAAAAATGCAGGGAATGCTAATAAACAACATTACGTAATGGAGGACTTCAGGACAAAGCATCATGTTATGAGGTCCAAAGAAGAAAGATGTTAGCTACAGGGAGGTATAGGCAATGAGATGCTGGAAAATTTTTAACAACCAGCTCTGGATAAGGGAATGAGAAGTATACACCGCAGACCTTTACATTTATCAACAATGTTAACATTTTCTCTATCACCTAAGTCTAGACAGTCAACAAAACAAATCTAGCCCTGGTTTGTAGTATTTGTGGAGGCATAAATGTTCTCACTGAAAATTTAACAAGGGGCTTTGGAGAGATGGTTTCAGCTGGTTCCAGCACACACCTAGATGTGACGTGGTAGGGCTTCCTGGAAAAGATATCATTTGAGCTAGGCTTTAAAGCATTGTTAGGAATTCCATAGAGAAGTAAAGAAGTGAAAAGCAGTTACCATAAGTCAAATAAACAGATAAATGAATGAATGAAAGCTAAATACATAGCTTCATTTCTGTACTAATTGTATAACCTCCCACAGCATCAGGACTTGAACCCAAATCTTTACTTAGGTGACCTTGGTAAGGACTTTTCTGCCAATCTTCCACCCTACCTCAGTTTTTGAATCTATAAAATGTAGGAACTGGGTTAGATGCTCTTGATTTTATGTTGTGAGTTACCTGTCAAAATCCCTTTAGCTCCGTTGCCTGGTTTTCATTAGGTGTGATGCCTGATTTATAGGAAAATTAACCATTCTTTGGATAGCGCTGTAGCTTTTTCAAAGCACTTTCACAAGCACTATTCATTTTGCTACTCATGACATCCCTGAAAAGTAGCTTTTGGGGGTAATAATTCTTATTTCACTGTTGAGGAAACGAAAACACAGAGGTTAAATGAGTCTCTGGGCCTAGTATAGTCCTGAGTCTGCCTCCTGACTTCTAATTTAAATTCTTTACACCATATTTCATGGTGTCTGATTCCTCTTGGGTCTTTTTAAAAAAAATAATTATACTTTATTGATTTTAACATTCATTTTTTTGAAAAAAATTTTAGTTCATAATTCTTTCCCTCCCTTCCCTCATTTACCCATTGAGAAGGCAGCAATATTATATCAGTTATATATGTGAAGTTGGGCAGAACATATTTCCACATTAGCCACATTGCCCACAAAAGGGGGGCAAGAAAAATCAAGTAAATTGAAAAAAGTATGCTTCATTCTAGACCCAGAGTTCATCAGTTCTCTCTCTGGATGTGGATAGCATTTTTCTTTGTAAGTCCTTTGGAATTGTCTTGGATTACTGTATTGCTAAGAGTAGCTAAGTCTTTCAACAGTATTGCTGGTACTAGGTGCAATGTTCTGGTTCTGTTCATTTCACTTTGCATCAGTTCATATAGGTCTTCTCAGGTTTTTCTGATGTCATCCTCCTCATCATTTCTCATAGCACAATAGCATTCCATTGCCATCTTATACCATAGCTTGTTAGCCATTCCCCAGTTGATGGGCACCTCAATTTCCAATTCTTTGCCACCACAAAAAGAGTTGCTATAAATGTTTTTGTATGGATGGATTCTTTTCCTTTTCCTCTGATTTCTTTTGGCTACAGACCAAAAGTGGTGGTGTTGGGTTTAAGGGTATGCACAGTTTTATAGTTCTTTGGACAAGGCTCCAAATTGTTTCCAGAATGGTTAACCCAGTACACAACTCCACCAAGAGTAAATTGGTATGCCTATTTTTCCACTTCTCCTCCAGCATTTGTCATTTTCATTTTCTCTCATGTTAGTCAATCTAATACTTGTGAGGTGGTATCTCAGAATTGCTTTAATTTGCATTTCTCTACTAGTGATTGAGAGCATTTTTTATGTGACTATTGATAACCTTGATGTCTTCTGAAAACTGCCTGTTCATATCCTTTGACCATTTATGAATTGGGGAATGGGTCTTCTTTTCATAAATTTAGCTAAGTTTTCTATGTATTTGAAAAATTAGGTCTTTATCAGAGAAACTTGCTATAAAAATCCTCTCCCCTCAGTTTCTTGCTTTCCTTTTAATTTTGGCTGTATTTTATGTGTGTATGTACATGTATGAAAAGTCTTTTTAATTTCATATAATCAAATTTCTCTACCTCTTGGGTCTTTATGGGACTTTTGTTTATTCTCTTGGTTACTTGTCTCTTCCTTTTCTTTTTCATAAATCCTTTTCTTTAAATCCCCGTGTTATAAATTAGGAAACCGAGGCCCACAGAGAGAGTACTACCTTCCCAAGGTCACATGCAACCCAAGTCCTTGAACTCTAAATCCAGGACCCTGTTCTTTGTGTCTTCCCTCCATTATGCCCCACTATCTAAAACAAGGTGAGGGGGGAAGAAAGGATGGAGGAGAAAGAGCTGACACACTAGACAGAGGCAGGATCCCTTCACCTCTCCTGCTATCCCTCAGAGGGAAGTGGGGCACATACCTTGGGGGCTATGCCCTGAGAGTCCTTCCCCAAGCCTCCCTTAATCTCTATGGCCCAGTGGAAAGAGCATGTGAGAACAGCTGCTTCTAGGATGTCTGTCTGTCTGTCTGTCTCCTCTCATATTACTTACCACTGATTGGCCACAAACAGCCCATGCTCAGGGCCCTAAAACCAAATTTCTCTATTGAGAGTTCGAGGAAGACATTAAGAAAAGAGATTAGGGAACAGGTAATCCATAGTACTAATACCTGGAGAATTGAAATGAAGTTGTCAAACAAGGCTTTCTTCAGAGTCACGGCATTTAGTTACAACCAGCATGATCCTGGGTTCCCAATGTTAAGCTAATGCTGGGTAGGGCATGTAGAGAATCCAGAGCTATAGATTCACTCCTGATTGATGGCATCCAATGACTTGAGGATTCATGGTCCAGCAGTGTAATGGAGTAGGAAGGGAGTTGGACATGGAATCAATCAGGAGAGAACTGGGTTTAAAGTCTGTTTCTGACAATTGCCAGCAGTGTCACTAAAAGACTGATCCCTTAGCCTCTTTAAATCTCAGTTTCCTTATCTGTCAAATGGAAATTATAACAATACCTATGGTACTTAACCCATAGGGTTGTGATAGGGTCAAATAACTTGTGTATACTGGTTTGCAATCAGGAAGGCACTATATCAATCAAGTGGTGTTTGGCATTCAGTTTTGTCTGACTCTCTGTGACCTCATTTGGGGTTTTGTTGGCAGAGACACTGGAGTGGTTCATCATCTCTTTCTCCATTTTACAGATGGGGAAACTGAGGCAAACAGGGCTAAGTTATTTGCCCAGGGTCACACAGCTAGTAAGTATCTTAGGCCAGGTGTGAACTCATGAAGATAAGTCTTCCTGATTCCAAGCCCAGTGCTCTATCCATTGCACTACCTAGTGCCTATTATGTGCCAAATCTGTATCAATCAAACAGTAAGCATTTTGAAGTGGCTTCTATGTGCCAGGTCAAACAACAAGCATTTAAGCGCTTAATAAGTATGCCAGACACTGGACGTCAGTTGCTGCTATTACATGTAATATCTGTGCTATCGTTTTCATAGGGTAACCAACCTATTATTACTATTATATTACATTATAAATATTAGAACTATTGTGTAAGGTAATGAAAGTCATCCAGTTTTCAGATTCGCTCTTTGGCTCCACAGTCTCCCTTTCCCCTCTCCATGCTGGGGATGGATAGCATAATTTCTCAGCTACATACAAAACATCAGTCTTGGCCAAGCTTCCTCCTCTCAGCCTCCCCCATGAGCTTGAGAGGAATGATATGGCTTCATTTCAAAGGACAGAACCTCAAAGCTTCCCTTTTAGTTCCTGAAATGGAGGTGTCACCCAAGAACAGGTGATTGTGGGTCTTCTTGGACAAGCCAGATGCTTAAAGAGGTCAGGCTGTGGGACAGGTGAAAGACTTGGTGTTACCTGTACCTCAGGAGCATCTGCACTGAACAGGGCTAGACCTTTGGATGGGGCAGGGGGAGGCCTGAAGGATTGAGCCAGGCGGATCTCTGCCTAGTCATTACAACCCCAGTTTGGAATTCTAGAAGCTGCAGATTAAGGGTGAGAGGTACTGGAATGACAGGTTTGCAAAGGGACCCCCCAGGAACTGTAAGATTTCAGCATAGTGGGGACTGGGCCATGAGTAGAAATAGGTCTGTAGGGGCTATCCTGTGAAGCATACCTCTGACAGCTTTGGGAGATGTGTGACTGGAGCACACTCCATAGGAAGGTCCCTCTAGGTCCATGTTGCTCCAAAACCTGCTGTATTAGAACTGGAAAGGATATTTGTCTACCTGGATGAATTGCCCAGGATCACAAAGGTAATAAAGTGATAGAGCCAAGATTTGAGCCCAGATCTTTTTACTCCAATTCCAGCAGGTGTGAGTTGGGAGACTGAGCAACTGCTCTATCTTCATTGAGGGTGAGGACCCATTCACTCTTAGTTTGCCTGCGAACAGAATTAAGCCACAGCATGCTGACACTGCAGCAGAAAGTATAAAGTTAGACAATAAGAAGGACCACCTGCATGTCAGAAATCGAAGATCTCGCTGGCTGCCGGGCTTACCTGTGGAGGCACAAGGGCTATCACCACCCAGCCCCCTTACAAGGTTCTTGGTATTTCCTCTACATCCCCCTCTTTTCCTCCTCCACTACCAGTGTGCATGCACTGTGCACCCACACACGACTGGGATAAAGGGGAGCAAAAGGAGAGGTACCCTTGACTTTTGAGTCTTCAAACATAATGCCAGTCTCATTCATCTGGTTGCCCTAGGCATATGCCTGAGGATTATATATTCTGATTTATAGTTGGGTAATACTAAGGATCAGAGAAAGTGATATACCATTGTCAGGTCCGCAAGGTCACAGTCGGACCAAGGCTAGGTAACTACCATCCGCCTTCCTCTTCCCACCTCCAACCTCCTCTATCCCCCCAAACAGGAAATGCTGAGTAATGGCATATTAAGCCACTGTTTGAGGAAACCTAAATATAAACAAAAATTATGCACGGCAAATAACTTTGACAGGAACAAAAGCTGGGAAAAAGGGGTGGTACAGGGGCAGCAAGGAAGGACACTCAGTCAGCAGAGAGAGAGCCTGTGTACAGTTACAAGAAAATTAAGTGGCCTACACTGAGGCCAGGGCTAGATCTTGTCATTAAAAACTTCAAAACATCCCCCCCCCAGCTGAAACTAGGAGTTCTCATGCCAGTGTACCCTGACTCCATGGCAGCCAATGAGAGTTAATGAGTCTCCCATCTTCTGCCCTCCCCTCTGCCAAAAGGGGATTTTGTTCTCCATTGTCCTCTGGAGAAATATATTCCAAATATCACCTTTGTCCCTTTCCATTTTTATTTACTGTACAATTTCTGTTTTATAGAGAAATTTTTACATGGTTATCACAATTCTCAGTCCTCTGAGTATGTGTGTTTAACAGGGAATGTGCTAAAACAAATCCCATTCTATTTTAGTACCTTGCTTTCTAACCTGAAAGCATATTGCTGTCCTTAGAGCCAGATGTCTTCCTCTTTGGTGGTGGAAGCTAGCCATGTCTTTGGTTTAGCTGTGCTCAAGGCAGTGAATACATATGTGTGTATGTATATATATATATATATATATATATATATATATATATATATATATATACATACACACATACATATATATAATGTATATATATACATATATATGTGTATATATGTATATATATATTCTACGCATTTTAAAACATTATTCTGAGAAGGAATCGGTAGGCCCAGGCCTGGTTAAAGAGGGCTGTTGTATCAAAAAAAGGTTAACAACCCCTGTTGGTCCCTTTCTATGGGTGAATTTCAGGACAAGGGATGCGATGCCCTTTTCAAACTGTCCCTATGTGTCAGGACAGTTGGGGCAAATTTGGTTGGTTGGAAGGAGTTAGGATGGGAAAGAAGGGATGGACAGCTTAAGCAGACTGCAGAAGACAGCCTCACCCCTGGCACAGTAATATTAGGAGAGAAAATAACCCGTTCCTCCTCCTCCCCTGACTTCTGCTCCCAGCTCTCTTCTGGGACTTACCTTCTCTCCCAACAAGCAAGTGGAAAGACTTCACAGCCTGGGGAAGAGTCTGGATCACTGTAGGAAAAAAGGATGCCCGGCTCTCCACAGATGTCAGCACCTGGAACCAAATCCTGGCTGCCTCACCCTATCTATGCCTGTACTATTTACTATAAAATCCAAGAATACTGGAAATGAAGGACCTTGAAGGTTACCTATTTCAATCTCGGTCTGAACCTGAGTTCTGGGTAGGTGCTCATGTGAGATTAATAACGTCTAGATAAGTGGGGTCTTGCTTAGCATTCGGAAATAAATCAGAGCTCTAAGATTCTGACCTCAAACCCTCCCACACAGTTGGCTCAAAGTCAGCACAATTCCCCAACTCCATTCTGCCTCTGGCCTTGGCCTCAACCTCCCTCCAGCTCAGTCCCACTCATGACCCTGGTGCCAACTCCACTGTCAGCTACCCTCCCACCTCCATCCATCGTGACATCTCATTTTTCGCCACCTTTCCAAATAAAGCTGTACATTCCTGGTTATTCCCAGCATTATTTCTTACTATCAATAATAACTACAGAATGTGCCAAACTGACATGTTTGCAGAGTAGCGGAGGAGGAAAGGATGTGAGTCAGGCATACTGTTAGTACTACTTAGCAATATAATAAGCAATGACTCATTTATATAATACCTCTTGTTAACAAAATACTGTGAGAGGCAGGATGGTACAATGGGTAGAGACTGCTTCACAGTCAGGAAGATGGGTTCAGGTTCTGCCTCAGGCATATACTTGCTGTGGGGTCACTTAATCTCTCATTGTTTAAGTTGTCTAAGGCTTTAAGTTGTAGAATGAACAGAACCCTGAAACAGTTGTGATCCAGCTTTAGACACTAGCTCTGTGATCTTGGGCAAGTCACTTAACTTCTATTTACCTTGATCCACTGAAGAATGAAATGGCAAACCACTTCATATCTTTGTCAAGAAAACCCCATGGACAGTATCGTCCATGGAGTCACAAAGAGTTGGACCACACTGAACAACAAATAAGTTGCAGAACTCTAGGGGACTCTAGGGGAGAGAATTGCCTCATTGGGAGTTCCCTATACCAAGCACAAGTCTAGCCTCAAACAAGTACTTCAGGGTATTACTGGTTATATGGGGTAGGGAAAAGCACAGAATGCCCTCCAGTGTTCTTTGGAAGAATACCCCAGGATCCTCCCTACTTTGCTTCCACCCTCTAGCCCTGGGCATGTGACCCAGACAAGGATGGAGGCAACTTTCTCTACCCCAACCCCAGTTAGAGTGGAGAAATGTTTATAGCAGGTAAATAAGAGAGTGACAGTGTGTCTGGCATGTTATAGAAGGGATTCCTTTCACATATGGGTTGGACCAGATAGCTAATGAGGTCCCTCTCAACTCTGTGAAAGTTTAACACAGTTCCTTGTCTCAGCATCATTGTCAGCACCACAGGCAGGTGACTGGGAAGAGCCAGCTAAGTTGTCTGGAGGGGTCACTTAGCCTCCTGCCTCTTTTCCAGAGGCAGCAGGAGATTGAGGAAGTAACAAGAGATTGGGAATTGGAGGACCTGTGTTTGAATTCCACCCCTGTCAACCGCTCACTGGGTAACTTTGGAAAAGTCACTGCACCTGAAGTTCATTTTCCTCAGGTAAAATGAGGGGTTAGACAAGGTGATTTCCAAGGTACCTGGAAGCTCTAGATGAGCATGACTTCATCGTGGCCCTACAATCCACTCTTCTTGAATCCAAGGAGATAGGCTAGAAGGGATAGGTGTTAAACCCAAGAAAACTTTCTGTATTAGACTAGAAGTAGACTGTGGAATAAAAAGGACTGTCAAAACAGCAGAATACACTCAGAGTATGGAGTTTATTTTTGTTGGCAATGGTGGGTAAGTGACTTAGGGTCACATAACTACTAACTATCTAAAGTGGGATTTGAACTCAGTCCTCCTGATTTCAGGGCTGGTCCTCTATGTAGTGCACCACTTAGCTGCTCTGAGTATGGAGGTTATTGATTGTAAATTTAGATCTGGAAGAGATCTTGGAGGTCATCTAGTCCATCCCTCTTATTTTATAGATGGGAAGGATAAGGCCTAAGGAACTGAAAAGACTTATGCAGGGATATACAGATGATGGAAATCAGGTAGATAGAGAAAACATTTATTGAGTACCTATGGTATACCAAGCATTATGTTACACTAGATCTGAATACAAATAAACTTGCATTCCAACAGGGAAAGATAACAGATATAGGGGAGCTAGAAAGTGAATGAGGGCATTGGGGGGGCGATGTGGCAGATGAGGAAGAGGAGGAGCCTGAAGAGGGTCCACTCATGAGAGAATGACCAGCATCCTGTCTGTTAGAAGTGAGCCTATCTAACAAGCCCCCAGCAGTGAGAAACATGCTCACCTTGAATAAAGAATAATACCTGTTGTCAAATCAGGAAAGCCTTTATTCCCCCTGAATGGACGACTAGTCTCCCCATTACGGTTACAGGAAGACTACAACACGTTCTGAAAGATGGGATTTCTTGTACTGTTTTCTGAACTTTAGATCTCCCACAATACTGTCCCCTGACCATGTGACTCCATGTTCTCCTCTCTGATAGGCCCTTCCTCACACATCTCCTTGAGCCTGTACCTTAGTTTCTGACTTCTAACCTCTCCATGCTAGCACATGAACATGCTAGTCACAACCCTTATCACCTAGTAAGTAATGTGGAAAACAGAACTTTCCTTCCTTCCTACACTATCCAAAAGGTGATCCTGAGACAAGGAGGGTCCCAGACAGGAAGTTACCCAGGGTGACAAAGAAGTCAGAAGCAAAATGGCATAGACGATGACCTTTCAGTGTCACTTTCAACCTATGATTTTTGTCAGAGGTCAGAACACATCTTCTATATGAAACAGAAATGGAGCTATTTTGGCATTTTCTTGGGCCTTGAAGTCCTGGGGGCATTCAGTTATCTAATGTAGAGATAGGCTGTGCCCCCTTCTTCCCCCAGGTGTCTCTTCCTTGCCCATCCCTCCCCTCTAGTACTCTTGGCTGCCCCTGTAAGTTGTGCCTGCCATCTGGGCAGCACAGAGCAAGGCTAATGCCAAGGGAGTGCCAGCTTGATTTATGGCCACCTAATCTTGGCAGGAGCTGGAAGTCAGGCAGTTTTTTTCCTGGAGAAGAGCGTCTCTTAAAGAAATAATGCACCTGAAGTCATACAGTTGCAGAACAAGGAAGGAGACCCATTGCTTGCCATGGGTTCCCTTAGCCATTGGGGAAATACTCTTCCCCTTCTACCTTGCCAGGCCTCATTGCATTCTGAATCCTTCATCCAGTGACTTGGAGATTACTGCAGAGACCTGAGGGATTTCCATGGAAGCTCCTCATCCTATCTGGTACATGCTCAGCTTAGCTTTCGAAGACCATTTCCTAGTTTACCAACCCCATTTCCTGTGACTTCTTTTTTTTCTTTATTATTATTTTTAAATTTTTTTCCCTCTGTGACTTCTATGCTTGTATTGGGGCAGGGCTTTTTAACCATTTTCTGTGTCCTTTTTAACCTTTTTTGTTCTTCCAGGGAAGCCTATGAGCTCTTTTCTCTGACTGTCCTTCAAGGCATACTCTGAAATATGCAAATAATACATTTAATTGTAATTATAAAAATTATAATTCTAAACACATGTATATATAATCTATAAATTATGTAATAATTATTATATCAAAATACAATTATCAAAATATTTTAAAAATAAACTCATTTTTAAAAACTCATGGATGCTGGATTAAAAATCCTAGTTCCTTTATTTAGCAAATGTTGCTTAAGTACTTGTTCCATGCTAGACCCAGTTTACAAAGTTTTAATGAAAGTGTTCTTGTTTTCACAGAGCTTACAGTCCAGTAGGGGAACAGGACAACTCAGGGAATTACAGTCAATCAACCAGCCAGGATTTATTTTGAACTGGCTATGTTGTAGGCCCAAGGAATGTGAAGATAAAAGGGAAACAGTCCCTGCTCTCAGCTTACATTCTAGCAGGGATATAAACATAGGTAAGTATCTATACAAAATAGAAGGTAATTTTGATGGTAAGTGCAATAGCTTCTGGGTTGGCAGGGGTGGAGATCAGGAGAGGTTTTACATAGAAAATGGCATTTGAATTGAGTTTTGAAGAAAATAAGGGATTCTGAAAGGTGGAGGTGAGGAAGGTGGGCATTCTAGGCATGGGCAACAGTCAATAAAAAGGCATAAAGATGGAAGGTGGACCCATTGTGTGAGGAACAGCGAGATAGTTGGTCTAGGTAGACAGCATCAGGTGGGAAGGAAAGTAATGTATAATAAGGTTGAAAAAGGTAGTTTGGAGAAGGATTGGATTATTGTTTTTTATATCACCATAATTTCCCTCTGAATCCCTCCTCCTCCCCCTCCCAGAGAGCCATCCCATGTAACAAATAATATTTTTAAAGATGAGAGAGAGAGAAGAGGGGGGAATCAATATAACTGATGAAAATATCAAAGAAGTCTGAAAATATGTGCATTATACAACACTTGTGGACCTCCCACCTCTGCCAAGGGATGGGAGTGATGATATCTTCTCAAATCTTTTCTTTCCAGCCATACTTGTTCTTTGTAATTTCAAGCTGTACATGTGTGTGTGTCTGGTCGTTCTTTCTGTGTACATTGTTGTGATCATTGTGTATATTGTTTTCTTGGCTTTACTTCCTTGTGAAGGGTTTTAAAAACCAAATTCAGGCATTTATATTGGATTCTAAGGCAATAGAGAGAGTTTTTTTTGAGAAAGTGAATGACCCAGTAAGACCTGAACTTTAGGAAGACCAACCAACAAAGCATCTATTTTGGGGGGCAACCATGTAGTAAAATGAATAAAGCACTGGTCCTTGGTCAGGAAGACCTGAGTTCAGATCTGACTTCTGACATTCACTGACTGCGTGACCTTGGGCAAGTCACTTAATCTGTTTGCCTCAGTTTCCTCATCTGTAAAATGGAGATAAAAACAGCGCTAACCTCCCAGGGTCATTGTGAGGATCAAATGAAAGAATATTTGTAAAGTGCTTAGCACACAGCCGGTACTATAAAAATATTCTTCATCATCATCATCTCTAAATCATCATCATCATTATAATTTTGTACATACTATGTGCCAGTGCTAGACACTGAGGACATAAAGACTGAAATGAATCATTTACTACCCTCAAAGGGAATATTTCATCAGTATAGTTATCCCTTCCACATCTCAGGCTTTATGGCATTTGCAGGGGTGGGGGTAGGGGGAATCTATATAAAATTTTTTGGCTCTCCCTTCATACCAGAGAAGTGGTCTGAATTTTTTTCTTTTTCTTGTATGAGGTGTTTACAGTACTTTTTTGTAAAAACTGGGTTGTTGTTCTACATATACATATACGTTTTATACTATACATATATTTTTATGCATTCATACATATACATACTATATTATACATATTTTATGCATTTATACATATTACATATATTTTATGCATTTATACATATACATGTTATGCTATACATATATTTTATGCATTTCTGAGTTTCTAAACTTTTTCTGTGTCATCTGTTGTCCTTTGCATGTTATTTGTAGCTTCTGCTATACATCCCCCAAATTCCCATTTAATCTCTTTTGCCAGCCCGAGATATATCCAAACCAAGATAGGGAAAGACATGATGTGGAAAGGATAACTGTATTACAGATGGATGTGCCAGAGTTGCCATACAGAGTACCCTGAATCCCAGGGTTCAAGAAAGTCTTCATGGAGCAGGGAACATGGAAAAGTTTGCACCTATTAATGTATATTTTTGTATCTCAAATTCCACTGGTTTTGAATTGCTTCCGAACCAGTTTAATTTAATTAAACAAACGTAATCCATGGCTTGGCTCCCTACTTAAGGACTCTGGGTACGCACAGACTGAGTGCCATCCTAGGGGCTTGACCCTATTGGGTAAATCTTTCTTCTTTTGCCTCATTGCCTCTACTTGGATTAACATAGGAAAACTCTTCAAGATAAAATTTAAATAAAGCTCATGTTTAGGGGATCCCAAATGGCAGCGGCAGGATTCCCAAGTTCTTTAAAGGCACTCAACATACAATGTAGCTATTGGATGTAGGACAGCCTTTATTTTACCCTACAGAAAAATGCATAAAATGTTGAAGACTCACAGGAATTCATTAGACAAATACAGAAATAAAACATTAAAATAACCTATAAGCTCTCCATCTACAGAAGGAAATTAAACTTTCAACCTTCTGTTTTTCCAATGAGTCCCTATTTTCTAAAAGCCTATGTATACAGTCTTCCCAAGATTGTAGTAATAAATACCATGTGGTTCAAACTCCCCCGAAAAGCAAGTATGATTTAGTATTTGCTGAACGAGCAACCCCACTTTTCACTGAGCTTGTACTGACTAATTTACTGGATTTACTCCCCAGATACAAGCCATGTGGACTGGTTTTTTTTCTCTACAAGGAGCAGGGTGGATGAGGAAATCATTTCACTCTAGAAGGTCTAGTAACTCAAGGTGAGGAGCTCTTGAATCATGAGACCTTTGTTAAGAACATTGTTGATTTGGAGGAGGAAAGAGGAATTCCCTTTCCCCTTGAAGCTATGATACCTGTTTCACAAGGCTCTCTCACAGGAACTAATGTTGTTGTTATTATATCTTTAATATATCTGTTACTATATATTACTAGATATTGTAACTGTATCTTTAAGAGTCAAAAGGAATGTTGTGGAAATACAATTGTCACTATTCATTTGGAAAGAACTCTAAGTTTGAGAGCAACTGAAGGCACTTTTCCTGTTATAGCTAGAGGGAAGATGGAGAAGACAGAGAGGAAGATGATGGAGAGACCTCCTTTTTTGGTGGAAGTGTTTTAACCTTTCCCTTGTGATAAAGAAAATAATATTCACCAAGAGCATTTATTTGTTCTACTGAATGTGAGCTAACGAATGTGGGACCACATTCTCAGAAGTGGAGAAAAGTTGTCTGACATCATAGACAGGGTTTAAAGTGATCTGATTGTGATCCTCGTAGCTAGTTAAAACATTGTAAATACATTCCTGTCTTTGTTATGTTATCTATCTCATTATTATTAAATTTTATATTAGGAACTTTAGTATTTAATTCATTCTAGGAGATTAAGAATTTCCTAAATTGAGAGGTGCATAATTACTCTTAGGAAAGGTGATTTCTCCAGTTTATTACATCAATAATATTTGATAAACTGGTTGGAGGCTCCGGATTTGATTGATTGATAAATAAATTGGAATTTTATTAATTATTTAGTGAGGAATGATATACTCTTTGGGTGACCCTAAAACCTGAGAAGATAAGATTAAATATGGGATGAATTCAAGCAGTAGACCGAAGAGTAACCAATAAGTGAGGGTCCTTTTACCCCTATTACACTACACTTTGAAAAAGACAAAGAGCCGAGTCTCTACTGAGAGCCAAGAGAATGGGGCCAGCTCACTTCTGTAGGCCAGAGGAAGGTGTGGCTGATCTACCCAAGTGTACACTGTGCTCGTGGGTTACAGTTCTCCAGTGGCCCACACCCTATAATCTTATCGGATTGTTTAGGACACTCAATTGTTCTATCAGGGATTCCCCAGGTCAATCCCTTTTACCTAAATAAGAATGAGGAACACGGATCAAGCAGCATCGGGAGTTTGAACTCCCCACCTCTCGCTCCATGTAATCAAAAACAAGTTTTGTCCTCTCTGAATCCATTTCCTCAGCTGCAAAATGGTATAATGATACTTGTCACACCTACTTAATGAAGATGCTGTGAAAATTAACTTAGAAAGTTTTGTAAATGTTGTTGCAAAATTTAAAACTTTCTATAGAGGATTTCAAAAAGTCATAGCAGAGTCTTCAGCTTTAATAGCTTCAGACAATATGTCATGTATTCTATTATTAATAAGATACTAGGCCTTGAGGATCAGTGGTGGTGGATTCCCCCCTCAAGGCCCCTATCTTCATGGAGGATATGGCTACTCATACTACCAACATTCCAGTAAGATGGAGGACCACTAGATCTTCCCATCTGCCCTTACCCTTGACCATAAGGACCTTCAGGCCTTATCATATGCCCTCCCACAGTGCCCTGGAGATACTCAGATTGCCATTTACTCCACCATTGCACCCTAAAGACCTCCAGGCCTTACCATTAGACATGTAGTTGAAGCTTTTTACAAGGGATGACTCCACTAGAGTGTGAGATCCTCAAAAGCATGAACTGTCTCCTTTTTTCTTCCTGTTATCAATGCCTCACTTGTAATAAGCACTTAATAAATGCCTTTTCATTTCATTCTACAAAAAGCAACATGACCCCTACCTTTAAACCATAGGAAATAGAAAAGAGAATTGATATGATCATAGGATAAAGCTTTATGAAAATGAGTTAAGCAACTGTGTGAGGGATAGAGTGGAGAATATAAAGATTGGAGTCAGAGACACTGGTCAGGAAGCTCTTCTAACAGTCCAGGGGAAAAGGTTGGATTTAGAGTGGTAGAATAAAAAAGGTCAAAAGAGTTTTTGTGGAGGTAAACTCAACAGTACTTGGCAACAGATAGGCTATGGGTGGTAAGGAGAGGCAAGTGTCTCAGGTGACATGAGAGTTCAAGTTTGGGGGACTGGGAAGGTGGTGGTACCATCAACCAAATCATCAAGAAAGTGGTGTGGAACACGGTTGTGGGGGAGGTCATGCTATGGATTTTTTTGTTGTTGCCCAGGCTTCTGAGACTACCTTGCCCTGGAATAGCCCTCTGTCCCTGAAGCCTTGTCCTCTCATTTGTGACTTCCTTTCTGAACCTCCATTTTGAGGAAGTAATCAAGCCAACCATCCTTCATTCCTCTCCTGGCTCTTCTCTGCCTCTCTGGGTTTTGCTACCATCTTTGGTGGTGCCTTCTCCTACTTACTCATCCCCCCACCTTCTATCTCCTGCTTTCCAATTCCCTGTTATGTATTATTGTCCCCCATTAAAATGTAAACTCCTTAAGAGCAGGCATTCTTCCTTTTTTGGCTTGTATTTGCATCCCCAGTTCTTAGCACAGTGCCTGGCACTCTGTAAATACTTAATATGTCTTGTGTAAGAAGCACTATGTAAGTAATAAATCCTTCTTGAGGGACTGACTGATTCTTCCTTCCTTTATTGAATGGATAACCAGGAAGAGTCTGTATCGCCCCCACTGAGATGCCCCTTTCATCAGTGATTGGGGTTGGGAGCAGCAAACAGAGTTTGCCAGATTCAGGGGTAGCAGGAACACTGCCGCAGAGAATAGATCCATGTTTCTGACCTCGAACAATCAATTTATTTGACCCAAGTCTCATAAAGACGTCCTGATGAGCACAATCACTGGCTAATGGTTATGAGCTGTGACCTCTGGATTTATGACCAAGGGACTCGCAGTCTGTCTGCAGGAACAGAAGAGCGGGCATAGAGACCTGGCAGTAACAGGACTTTATTATACAGAGCATTTACTTGCTGTTCCTTTAATATCTAGAAATTTCACATGCGTGGGTCCTGAGGAAGGGAGTAACAAATAGGAGAAGGAAGAGAGAGCTCAGCCCTAGTGTAGGGGAGGTGGAGGAGAAGGGAGGAAAAGCCACCTATTCCTAGGGTCTCCAGATTTTTTAAAGAGTGACAGACGAGTACCACACCTTGCACTGAAATTGACTAGTTTTGTGACCTGGAGTAAGTCACTTAACTGCACTGAGCCTTTCTTACCTTTCTCTTTCATGTTCATCTATACAATGAGGTTTAATAATACCCTTATTATCTGTCTCACAGGTATCGGAAGCAAAGCTATGTCAGCCTTAAGGCTCTGTATGTGAACTTTCTTGTTTGACTTGTTTCTATTAGAACCAGACACAAAGATTTGAGGAATCCTATAAGTGAATCATGGGAACTGATGAGATCACTGACAGAGAGTACGTGGGGAAGAGAAGGCCCAGGACAGAGCCTAGAGGGACACTTATGGATTGGGGCCAGAAGACAGATGATGATTTGACAACGGAGACTGAGAAAGTGGTAAGTGCATTAGAGATGTATAGGCAGAGATCTAGGTGAGCTCTGGGGGAGGAAATAGTCATTGCTAACCTGGGGGTTGGGGAATTCTTGAAAGAGGTGGCATTGGGTTTGGCCTTTAAAACATTAGTAGGTTTGGTGGAAACATTTCTGGCTTAGTAGACAGTATAAGCAAAGATAGGCAAATGGAAGACATTATGGGTGGCGCTCAATGGTCTGGTTTGGTTAGAGCAGAGTACAGGAAATAAAGTCAAGAGATCAGATGTCACCAGGCTAAGGGGTTTAGAACAAGTCACAAGGAGCCAGTGAAGAGGAATGACAGAGATCTAAGATGTCTGATGGTGATGTAAAGGACAATGGGCAAGTCATTTCACTTTTTGGAGCCTCTGTTTTCTCATGTTTCCATATTTCCATGCTTCAGCGCTTCTGTGATATCACTGATATGGACGTTCTTTCCCATCAGTGCAGATCACAGCCTATCCATACCTTCTCAAGCCTGTGCCACCATTTCCCATGTTCTCCTATAGATCCCCTAGAAACAAACAACCCAGCAGGCTAGAGCCTTTTTCATGTGCTTCATGGGTACCAGTACAGCCCTTGAACTATCTCTCTATCTTTTATCCCTAGTACGTGCCAGTACATGACCAGACTGCCTCTTTTTCAGATCATACATGCCCTAAGTGATATTGATTACACTATTTCTTGAATGTAGGTTATCAGTGGAAATATGTCATAATCTACTTGCGCTAACCACATGTTACCCGTTGGACCATTTGCAACTCAGACTTTTTGCAGCAGATGTAGAGGGCCAGCTGTGAAGTCAGAAAAACTGGGTTCATATTTCACCTCTCACATATAATTGTTGTGTGACCCAGTCACACCAAGTCACTTAAACTCATAGTGCTCCAGATAATTCTATAAGGCTCCAAGTCACAAAGACTGACTTGCATTCATCCATGTCCAAACAAACTCCCCTCCTCCTGACAAAAACACCTTTCTTTTTTTAAAAATCCGTGGGCACATGACTATTACCTACTTCACAGGGTTGTTATAAAGAAATCACTTTGCAAACCATGAAGCACTATATAAAGTCTACTGCTAGTATTATAGTCTGGCCCTGGTTTCATTTCACATCGTTCTTCATATACTCCATGTATATACCAGTCACCATGGATTACTTGTCATCCCCTGTACGTGCTCCAGACTATCCTTCATTGGGAGCTTTTCTCACACTGTTCTTTCTGCCTGAATTGACCCTTCCCCACTCCACCTGTGCTTTTAAAATCCTGCTGCCCATCCTTATAGGCCTAGTTCAGGTTCCACCTCTCCTGTGAAGTCCCATAACACTCACTGTGTAATTCCCAAGCACTTAGCATTTTCTTATTTACATTATATATATATATATATATTTGTGTAATTGTCTTCTCTAGTTGACTCATTGAGGGCAGAGACCATGTCTTAGCCACCTTTATATCCCAGGGGCAGCACCTAACAGTATCTTGCCTATAGGAAGGAGATAATATTTAATAAATGTTTGCTAAATTTTAATTGGCATAGTTCACTGAGCTCTATCATGGCAAGCTGTCCTCAAACATGAACTAAATCTCAGTACAATTGAAGGAGGGGAAATTTTTAGTATAAAGATGAAGAAAAAGACAGACTCCTTAGAGATCCTCCAGTCTCAGGGAAAAAAAATCTCAGAGGAGAGAGAGAAAAAAGATGACTTTATCACTAAAGGCAGCATGGGGCTTTGGAGCCAAGGTTTAAATCTACCCTCTGCTCCTAGTGGTGTGACTTTTTGTTTAGCCTTTTAGTTTATTCTGCTACTATATTCTTTACATTAGAGCACAAGCTGCTGGTAAGTAGGGATTGTTTCCTTCTTCCCATGTGTGTCTGGCACAGTGCCTGTACACAGTGTCTGATTGATTTCCTCACCTGTAAAGTGACAGTAGGGGACAAGATCATCTCTAAAGTTTCTTAGCTTGAAATCCTAGGATTCGATGACCTGGGAGCAATGAGGAGTCCACCTACCATGACTTAGTACCATTCTATTGGCCACATCTGTTCTAACCCAGTCCTGGCCCAATCTTTGTTTAGAAAGAGATTCTGGATCCCAGAGAAGTACCCCAGAGTTGATTGAGGAAAGGGGAATGTTCTACCCCTTCCCCACTCTTCAGATGACTGATGCTACAGTTTCTCATGGCCCTCACCTTGGATGAGTCTTCCATCTGGAAGCTATTTGGCATCTCGTGGCAGGAGTTGGGACACAGTGCAGACCTCTGCAGGGTGGGCGGGCAGGCCCAGATTACTGCCATATTGAGGTAACCGGGGTAAAAAGGGCAGACTTTTGGGGGGCTGGACAGATTCAAGAGCTCCTGGATGACAATAGGTGAGAGGGAGGGGGGAGGGAGGAGTTCCTCTTGTTAAGCAGTGGAGGATTTGGATTGAGATTTGTTGAGGCCAAACATCTCTACCACCAGTCATATGATTTATAGTCCTGATATTGCAGAACTCTAAAATTCAATGGCAAGGTCAGTTTGGGTCTGGAGACTTTCCTTTCTAGGGTACCATGTGAACTTTAAATGACAAATTTTCTATGCAAATCCATCCATGAGAGATTCACAGGTGACTAGGGCAGTATTCCATATAAAGGATTCCATACTCTGTCTTGCCCCATCTGACAATATTTCAAGATCTGGAAAGGACCTCATAAGTTGTCTCTCTGTAAATGAGGGAACAGGCCTAGAGAGGAAAAACCACTTGCCTAAGATCACACAGATAATTAACAGAAGACCCAGGATCTGAACCTAGTCCTCTGCCCTCAGATCCAGTGGTTTTTTTCCCGACATCACAAAGGCCAAACTCCTCGGTGAAGTTTCCTTTGAACTGGCAGGTAAAAGGGAGGAAGCCTCTCCCTCCTCAGATTTCCCATAGTACTTTTCTTGGATCTCTTCTCTGTATGTACCTTTCTCTGCCTTGTATCATTTCAACACATATTTGCTACTCATATGTTCAAGATGCTGATGATAGAAAGATAAAAATGAAACCATTCCTGATTTCTTCCCTCGGGGATTTCAGATTCCTGTTTGGGGGGAAGGGAGAAGGAAATAGGAATGGGGAGAGTTGTAACATGTGCATAGACAAGTAAATACAAGGTTATTTTGAGAAGGAAAGTGAGCTCTAATAACTAGACAAGGGGTCAGGAAAGGTTACATAGAAGGCATTGTATATATAGGAGGTGGCATCCAAACTGTGCTTTGAGCATAGTGAGGAGGCAGAGGAGAGGAAGGAGGACATTCCAGGTATGGAGAGCCATTTTTTCAAAAGCACTGGAAATAAATAGTATGTACAGTCGTATAAAGAGGGCATTCCATGAAGTAGGCACAAAAGTTGCCTCTCCTGTTCTGTGCCAGCCGTGGATGACTCAGCATTAGGTGAGTCACAGATAACAAAATTCTGCATAAAATTCCATGATTGCTTTTGACAACCATTGACCTGGTGTTCTGATACAATGTGGCAAACCCTGAATAGTCCTTTGGGCCTCTACCCATAACCATGCCAGTTGGGTGGGGTGCTGCTTTCATTAAAGAGCTTCCAACGCATTTAGACTCTTTTATGTGGCAAGTCCTGCTCTTTGACATTGAATTTCAAAGTGAAGATTGTTGTTCAGTTGTTTTCAGTCATGTCCAGCTCTTTGCAAACCCACTTGGAATTTTCTTGGCAGAGATACTGGAATGGTTTGCCACTTCCTTCTCCAACTCATTTTACAGATGAGAAAAGTGAGACAAACAGGGGTAAGTGACTTGCCCAAGGTCACAGAGCTAGTGTCTGAGGCAGATTTGAACTCAGGAAGATGAGCCTTCCTGACCCAGGTCCTGCACTCTCTCCACTGCACTAATTGCCATAAAGAGAGGGGGTGAATTTCAGATTCCTATTTGGATCATGTCATCAAAGTAAACTTGTTCCAGGGTTCCAATTGCCTTTTCCATTTGATGTTTCTTTTTCTGAGTAGGTGTCTGAGCTTAGAGTGACTGTGAGTTCAAGAGGTCCCAAGTCCAAGGAATGGAACTGACCGGTGGTGGGGGAAGCTTTAGATGAGAGAAGTCAACACCCACAAGAGGAGGAACCCAAGCCTCTGGCCTGGCTTATCAGAAGACTTCAGAGGAGACTGTGCAGAGGCAAGGTGAAATGAAAATGCATAATTAACAGTCCTGCAATTGGCTTCACATTCACATTAGACATTAGAATCAGTCTCCCAGGAGAATGTAATAGTCGTTATAAGTTAAGCTACTGAATCCTGTTTTAAATTTGTTGGGGTTTTTTTCAACTACATACTTGTAGGTATTAAATGTTTAGCATTTCTTTGTGTGTAGAAAAGAAATATTTATCCCATACCTTATTCACATTGTGTATTGAATACCTTTGTAGTGCTCCTTTAAGTAGACCTAGTCATGGGCCCAAACCCAAGATTTAAATAATTTAAATAATTCATCCCAATGAACTAAAAAGTTTAAGGAAAAGGAGCATCTCTGATTAAAGATCAGACTCTCTAGGACGGAACCCAGTTAGGTCCATGGATCTAATGGTAGAAAAGGAATCCTTGGACTTAGCAGTAGTTTCTGTTGTTACAGGAGAATTTGTGAAGGGGGTAGGATGAAAGTGATAAGAAAGATAGAAAAGAGTCAGACTGCAGAGGACTTTAAGTGTCAAGCTGTATCATAGGTGTGTGTGTGTGTGTGTGTGTGTGTGTGTGTATGTCTTTCTTTACTTCCTCCTCCTCTTACCCATCCAAGCCTGGCCCCCCAAGTGGCCTATACTTAGTAGGTGCTTAATAAATGTTAGTTATTGAATTGAATTCAAGGCAGTGATGGAGATCACTTCTGACTGGGGGTAGTGAGAGAAGTCTTTATAAAAGAGGTGACATTTGATTTTGTTTTGAAAAAAAGGGCAGAGAAGTGGCCCAAGCTTCCTACATCCAAATGGCCACATAGACTTGCACAGCTGGCCTATAGAAAAAAACATGGCATCTTTTGACAAAACTCTGCCTTCTCCACTCCTACCCCTAACAACTATGCCAAGTCTCAAAGCTTGAGGGATTCGGTGGACTAGGGAAAGTGGAGGGAAGAAATCAGGGTGGTGTCTTTAATTCAGAAATAGCCCCCAAATGCCCATTTTTACTTAACTTAAAGATATTGCATGGAGAATACCAGCCAAGTCTTGAATTGGTGAGGATGATGGCAGTGGGGGGAGGGGGGGAAAGTATCTCAATTGAGATTTTTTTACTGTCTTCTTGAATACAGATCCCAAAGGCATTATGTAAAAAAAGAGGAGCCAAAAGCTAAAATGTACCTTCTTTCCTGAATGATTTGAGCAATCAAAATGATTTTATTTACTTCAATAAATATATACAGTCTCACTTCATTCAATTATTTAATAGAAAAAAAGGAAAATACTCTGATTCACACATCACACAGTAGAAATCATCCAAGTTCCCTGCAGCGTATTAATACCCAGAGCAACATCTCGTTCAGGTCACCCAAAAAATCTTATCACCTCTAAGAAGTTGGAAATGAGGATTGTCTGAGCAGGCTTGTAGACCAAGCGGGTCTGGGAAGAACTCTACATGGTCCGGTCTTTGCTCAGGATGCAGTTTATCCCCAGTGGACTCTAGGAAGATGAATGTTCAGGATGGGATTTCTTCTCAAATCTTGGGCCACTGCCTATTCATGCTTTCCTGATTCCTGTTTCCATTTGGTCTCCACTATAGCACCTGACCATCCTGTCATGATTCAGTCAGCTTTTAGCTGATAGAATTATTGGCCAAAGTAATTTGTACCAACATTCTAAAATATTGATGTCACACTTCAAGGTGATTTGTGATAAACAGATCTGGCCTTCCTGACCAAATATAATCAAATGGTCAAGGTAAGAACATACTCTCATGGCAAGAATCTGGTTTATCAGAACTTACACCCAAGTTTACTTACATTGTCATATTTGAAGTGAGCATACTTGTTACAAATTCAGGATGGAAGTCACTCATGTTCAGGGGATGAAACTAAAGTACTTAGAGCTCTTTCAGAGATTCATCAAAGTTGTATCTAAGTATTCTTGAGTCAAAGGTTTCCCCAGCTGCTACATCTGTTATTTAACTCCACTGAAGCCAGGCACAAGCAGTGACCCAAGAAACCCCAATTTGAAGCAAAATAAAAAATTAAACAAAACACTTTACCTTCTGGAAGGCCCAGGCCTTCTTCAGGCCAAAGTTTCCAAGAGCTGGAACAGTAACAAATACCAAGAACCCAAGTCACCAGAACCAAATATTGATTGTTGGATGAGCTGGGGAATAAGCAAGGAAGTCATAAAAGAATGTGGGGGGAAGGAGAGACAGAGACAAGAGGCTCTATAATTTGGGAGATTAACCTACATCATTTGTATGTTAGTATCTCTTTTACATTCCATACATACCAGTTTCTGGGAAAGTATACACAAATTTCAAAACCCTTGATAATATCAACTAACTGATATCAATCACTTATTCAATGCCTACTATGTGCCAGGCACTATACTAGGTGAGGGGATACAAAGGCAAAAAAGAAACTACCAGGAGTTTACTTTATCAGGGGAGACCTATGTACCTATATATGCATTAAAAAGATAATTTGGAGGGAGGGGAAGGAAGTCCTTGGATGGGCAAGCATGAGGAAAGGCCTTTGTAAAATGTAACCCAAGCTGAGCTTTAAAGGAAACTCAAGGGGTTCATAGAGGTGGAGGTAAGAAGGAAATGCATTCCAGGTGTGGAACCTGTCTGGGCAAAGGCACAGAGAGGAGACAGAGACAGAGTCTCTGGTGAGGAGCGGGAAGGAGGTCATTTTGGCCTAGCCATAAGTGATGGAAAGGGAGTAATGTATAATCAATCTGTGATGTTAGATTGCAGCCAGGTTGTGAAGAGATTCAAAAAGCAAACATTTCCTAGAGGGAATAGGGAGGCTCTAGAGTTTATTAAGTAGGGGAGGGGACATGATCAGGCCCGTGCCTCAGGAAAATCATTTTGGCAGCTGTGTAGGATGGATTAGAGAGAAGAGGAAGGGAGACCGGTTAGGAGAGAGGCTATTGCAATAGTCCTGGAAAGAGGTGACTTCTTGTGACCGTAGAAACAGACATTCTCCTCCACATTCCCCCTCTCCCCACAGGGTTCTCTTTCCCAGTGTCCTCTAGCATCCATGTTCTTGTTCCCTGTCTCCTCTGAGCTGCCCCTCTTTCCCCTGTGACCTCTCAATCACCTGCCCTTCCCCAGTGTCACCCCAGTCCGGCCTCTACTTATCCCATCTCTTCCCTAGGTTACATCTGAATTGCCCAATCTCAACCCTCCAGGACCCTGGACACCATACTTCCCAGAATGAGGGAGTGTCTGGAAGTCCTACTCACTGTCTAACCTCGGGCCTTCCCATCGCAGTATTGGGAAGATGGGCCCTCCCCAACGGAAGGGCAGGAAATAGCCCTACAGGGCCTTGGCGTGAGAGGGGTGGGGAGGCCGAGATGGCAGGATCCGAGGAGGGCGAAGGGAAGGAGCTGTCCCCGGACTGGCAGGAGGCGGTAGCTAAGCCGGAGCGCCGGGCCTAGGCGGCAGCGGCGGCATCACAAACACAGGGTGATGGATGGGGCTGCGGGCAAGGCGGAGCCATCTGAGGCTGGGGTGCCCGCGCGCCAAACGCAGACAAACCCCTCCGCCACCGGCGAGGGCCCGCTGTCTTAAATATTACCCCGGAGTTTTCAATTATCTCCTATTAATGGATTTGCAGGGGCTCCTTCATCAAGCCCGAGGTGGCTGGGTGTGGGGTGTGGGGAGCTCGCGGCGAGGGCTGGAGCTGGGGAAATGGCCCATATTTCAATATTAAAGCCCTTTACGGTCGTCAGCAGCATGAAAGATGCTGCAAATAAAACGGGGCCGCCCGCGCCAGGCTCTCCATCTCGCAGGGTTTAATTAAAGCTGAGGGGAAGCGACTGCGGCTGCGGGGAGGGTCCGAAGCAGGCTGGGGCGATCTGGCGACCAGACAGGGGCCTGAGAACAGCCCTGATCGGCCTTTTCCGTGCAGATCCCGGGCTTTGGGGAGCCCTTGGTCAGACCTGGAGCGTCTTGCTGGGAACAGATAGCGTTCCGAGGCTGCGTTTGAGTTCCACCCGGTGTTTTTTGCAAGCAGGGCTGGAATTGAGGGGTGGGGGTGGGGGCAGGGAAGGTGGTCGGTGCATCTGACCATTAAACAAATAGCATGCAAATGAATGAATGAATGCAAATGAGATGCAACGTCGAGTTGATGGGGGGTACGTTTTGAACCACACTGCTGTAGAGCTCACCCCCAAACCATCCCCCAACGCGTACCCATTCCCATCTGTCCTCTCCTCCATCACCATCAACGTCTGTTGCCATTTCTATACGGCCACTGGGGAGGGAGGGAGGGAGGAGAGATGGGGACGCTTGCAAGTCCTTCCCGTGGCCCAGCTTCTGTGGTTTGGGGTCCCGAGACTCCGTCTGCTTTCTCCATCACCCCCTCCTGCCTCTCCTGGCTCTGGCCCGTGACTCCCAGGCTGGAGGCCGAGGGTACACACATACACAGTAGCTTCACTGTTTCTGCCTTGGCAAAGCTCCTGGCTTGACAGCTTGTGCGAGCCGGGCAGACTCATCAGTCAGGCGGGAAGGACGGATCAACGTCCGGCAGCTTGTGCTGAGGACTCCCTTGGGGGCAACCGCTGGCCCAGGCCCAGCCTCCTTGTTTCCCTCCCTTTCCTCACTCTCCTTGCTTCCTCCACTCCCAGCTGCCAACATGGCACCAGCTGCAAAGGACATTGAACAAGGAAGACAGGAGACCTGAGTTCAACCACCATCACTGCCACCAACTGACTGTGACATCAGGCAAGTCACTCCCACTTTCTGAGTCCATTTCCTCATCTGTCAAATGAGTTTGCACCAGACGATTTCTAAGGTCCTTTAGGAATATATGTTCCTAGATGCTTACTTAGCTCATTTCTCCTTCCTTCATGAGGTAGGCCTTCCAGGACAGACCCCAAACAAAACTCCTTCCGAGGCACCTCAACGGGTCTCTAGCTGAGCTCAAGTCAGTCAATCAATGCTGGATTAAAGAAGGGCCTGTTTGGGGCAGTTTTCAGACAAAGAAACCAAAGCTATCTATAGTAGTGAAAAAAATGCTCTAAATCACTATTGATCAGAGAAATACAAATTAAACAACTCTGAGGTACCACCTCAAACCTATCAGATTGATTACCATGACAAAATAAGGAAAATGTTGGATGTTGGAAGGGATGTGGGAAATGCACTGTTGGTGGAGTTGTGAACTGATCAACCATTCTGCAGAGCAATCTGAAACTATGCCCAAAGGGCTATACAACTGTGCATACCTGTTGATCCAGCAATACCCCTCCTATGTGTATACTCCAGAGATCATAAAAAAGGAAAAGGATACATTTGTACAAAAATATTTATGGCAGCTCTTTTTTGTGGTAGCAAAGAATTGGAAACCAAAGGGATGCCCAGGAATGACTCAATAAACTATAGCATATGATTGTAATGGATTATTACTGTGCTATAAGAAATGAAAAGCAGGATGATTTCAGAAAAACCTAGAAAGGCTTACACAAACTGATACATAGTGAAGTGAATGGAGCAAGGAGAACACTGTCCATAGTAACAGCAATACTGTTTAAATGTGAATGATTTAACTATCCTCAGCAATATAATGATCCCAGACAATCCCAAAGGACTAATGATAAAACACGCTGTCTGCCTCCAGAGAAAGAACTGATATTGATTTAATAGGACTGAGACAACCTATTTTTCACTTTCTTTCACTTTTTTCTTTTACTCAAGTCTTCTTATACAAAATGACTAACATGGATATGTTTTACATAATTGTCCATGTATAACCTATATCTTACTGCATACCATCTTAAGGAGGGAATGGGGAGGAAGGGATAGAATTCAGAACTCAAAACTTTCAATAAAAAATGTTTTGTTTTTTAAAATGGGATAGGAGTAATAAAAAAAAAAAAGAAAGAAGGACGAAATTCTGTATATTGCATTGAGGGAAAAATTACAAAGAACCAAAAATAACCCTTCCTCTTTACCTTGGGGTTTTTTAAAGAGGCATTTCCATTAAATTATGTACTCCTGAAAAACCAAATGGAAATGGAATTCTACCTTAGGTGCTCCAGGGATCCTGCTGTTTAAAGGTGTCTTATGATGAATCCTAGGTTATGGAGAGAATTTTTTTCCAGGTAATTCTCTAAGTTATTAAATTGGCAAGAAAGTACTGAACTGCATTGGAGGGACTTTGCTCATACCCAAGTTTTCTATACCAACGAATTCATTGATTCAGTCCCTAACCCCCTCAAAGGAAGAAGAGAAAGGAATAAATATTTATATAGTATTTTGATCCTCACAGCAGCGCTGGGTGCTGTCATTATTCCTATTTTACAGTTGAGGAAACTGAGGCAGACAGTGGTTAAGTGACTTTCCCAGTGTCACACAGTAAATATTTGGAAGTTTCTGAGTTTGGATTCCCCCCAGCCTCTTACCACAAGGCTGGTCATGTCTGTCTCTTTTACCAGCTTAAGGTGTGAATGTATTAACTAATCAGGATTTTTCAAGTCTCTTTCCTCATGTATCTCATAAATGTGATTTTATGAGCCTGGAGAATACCCAAGTAGTTCATGACTCACCTTTTACTGAAAAATCCTTCGGAGTTGCCTGAGATGCGCAGAGCTAATAGCTGAGGGTTATGCAAGCTAGTTGAAAAGATAGGATGCAGTTATAGAATGGAAAACTGAAAAGGACCTTAGAGATATCTGAAACTAACAGCCTTGTTTTACAGATAAGGAAACTGAGGCCCAGAAAGTCTAAACAACTCATCCAAGGTCAACACTACTAGTAAGTGATGAAACTAAAAATGGAACCTTGATTTTCTGACTCCTAAATTAATGGATTAGTACAGTACTATTCTTTCCCATGTTTTCTATCAACAAATGCTAATTAAATGTTTTCTAGGAATGTTTGGGGCAGCTAGGTAGTGCAGTAGAGTGTCAGGCCTCATCCTCCTGAGTTCAAATATAGACTCTTACTAGCTGTGTAACCCTGGGCAAGTCACTTAACCCTATTTGTTTCCTCATAAAAAAGGGAAAGGAAACATTTGTACAAAAATATAGCAGCTCTTTTTGCAGTGGCAAAGATTTGGAAATCAAAGGGATGCCCATCAATTGGGGAATGACTAAATAGGCTGTTTCCTCATCTGTAAAATAAACTGGAAAAGGAAATAACTGAACACGACTGAAATGACTGAACAATCACAAAGTAAAGTAACGTGCAGTAATAGTAGAACCAGAACCTTGTAGATTTAATGACTGAATGCTTCCTGGAAAAGGAAGGTTTTGAAGAAGACTGATGTGAGTTAGCAGATGAGCAAGGAAAGAACTTCTTGGTAGGTGAGTTCAATCTTTAATATCGTTTCAGAGGTAGGAAAGAACAGATATTGTGTAAGAGAATAGGGAGCAGAGATTTCCTGGGATTGGAAATTCTAAGTTGAATGTTGAAGAATCGTAAGAAACCAATGAGACTGCAGGAGTCCATCCCTCTGAATGGAGGGAATTCAGAATGTTGTACTGAGACATCAGACAGAATATCTGTGCCCGATCTGTGACAGAACCTTCCAAGTTAGTATAGGTTTGATTAACCATGGCCAGATACACTGTACATTGATTCCAACATTGTGATGTCATATTGGCCCTCTTTGGGCAGAAGGACAAACACAGCAATAGCATTGAGATGTATAGATATGGTAGGATGAGAGGCACCAGGCAGAGTTATGGAGATGATGATATGGTTAACTCATTCTTTTCATCTCCAGATAAGGGAACAAAGTGTAGGTTCCCCTCATAGATCTAATGAGAGAGAGAGAGAGAGAGAGAGAGAGACTACATTGCCCCAAAGGGGACTCCCATTCTGACCCTAGAGTTCCTGGAACCAAGTAGTAAGGGGGATGAAGGGTTAGAGAAGGAGAAAGATGGCATATGAGGACAGTGGAAAGGTACAAATCACACCAGATGAGAGAAGGCAGCAGAGAGAGAGAGATGAGTTGATTTTCCAGCCTAATTTAAAAAAGAAAGGAATTCACTGACCTCTATACATCATGAGGACAAGAGGAAATATGATGTTCACATTGCAGCAAAGGGGATTGAGGGTAGACACCAGTAAGAACTTAAGACAAAGTTAAATGATGGGTTGGGTGAGTAGGAGAAGGTATGAAATGTTCTTTAAATTTGAGCAGAATTATGAGATACAGGCCAGAAAACAACCTAGGTGACCCAGACACAAAGATTGATGCTAATATATTAGCTTACTCACTTAATACATTAGTTTAGAATAAACAGCAACAAAATTGTAAAGAAAAACAACCTTGCAAGACTTGAGAACTCTGATGAATGCAATAACTAACCACAATGCCAGAGGACCAGTGGTGAAGCATGTTTCCTACTTCCTAACAAAGAGGTGATGGACCCAAGATGCAGAGTAAGACATATATTTTCAGACAGGGCCAATGTGGGAATCTACTTTCCTTAACTATGAAAAATGAGGGCTTTGTTTTTCCTCCATTTTAAAAAATTTTCCAATTTCCATACACCATAGAGGTGTATGGGAAGGAGAGGGATGTGAAGGAAAGGAGAGAAGGAAGAAAAGAGACAGAAAGGAAGGAAAGAGAGAGGGAAAGAGGAAGGAAGGAGAGAGGGAGAGGGAAGGGAGAAGGAAGGAGGGAAATAAGAAAGGAAAGAAGGGAAGAAGAGAGGATGGGAGAGAGGAAAGAAAGGGAGGTCATTGAGACCCTCATGTTATCTATTTGTATATGTAATATAGAATAATCTCTATATATTATAGATTTATATATCTATACATAAACATATATATAAATCTATCTATATAAATCTATTTAAAATCTATATATATATAGATTTTAAATGTATATAATTTAAAATTTTATATAAAGTGTTCTACATATTAGTGTTCTATATTATATTATTGTTATATTATTCTATATTATATTCTATATTATACTTTATATAAACATTTAAATTATATGCATTTAAAATTATATAAATATGTTTTAAATCCACAGAAGAGAGCAGAAGGAAGGCCAGAAAGGATCACAGACAAGCAGGACAACTTTGAAAGCTACAGGTTGAATTTATTATATATTTTAAAAGAAAAACAAACAGTATATAACAGAAACTTGCAGCTCATGTACAATCCTCTTTTTCTGTTCTACTATTGTATATAGAAAAGACTATTTGTTGTTTATTAAATTTAAAATAAAAATGAAGCCTTTAAATATAGCTTACTGTGTGTTTTCCTCATTCAATATATGACAGAAGTGCTAAAGGTATTGTTATCCTCATATTAGAGATTCAAATGGTAAGGTGAAGTGACTTGCTTAAATTCACATAGCTTAGCACAGTGCCTGGCACATGGTAGGCACTTATTAAATGTTTATTAAATTGAATTAAACAAAGCCAGTTAAGTGCCAGAGAGTGACTTTAAACCCAGGTCTCCTGATTCAGACTCAAGCTCTCTTTACTGCATTACTAAGATTGCTTTTTCTGTTCCCTCATCCTCTTGTTGCCTAGGGGTTGGAGGTGTAATGGAATGCCCAGGACAGAAGGGTATAGGGTGGCTCAAACCCACAGGATGATCAAATCAGAGAAACTCAGAGTTGAGAGGCAGAGACTTCAAATGTCAACTAGTTCAGCCTCCAATTGAAGAAGAATCCTGACCCTGTTTGAAACGTGCCTGACAAGTAATAAGAGAATTTGGATCAAAGAATTTTAGTGATGAGAAACTCATCACCTACTAATGTGGTCTATTCCACTTTTGGATAGTACTCACTGTGAGCACATTTTTTCCAGGTAGGTAAGCACAATGGGCCTGGGGTCAGGAGGACCATGTTTATATCCCACCTCAGCTCTGTGACCTTGGGCAAGTCACTTAACCTCTATCTGCCTCAGTTTCCTCAACTGTAAAATCAAGATAATATCCCCTATCTCACAGGATTGTTGTGAGGTTCAAATGAGATATTTGTAAAGTGTTTAGCACAATGTCTGCTACATGGAAGATATTTAGTAAATGCTGTTAACTTCTCCCAATAAACTTAAATCTATGTTTTCTACCCATTACTCCTGGTTTGGTTTGGTTTTCCAACTCAACAAACAATTATTAAGGGTCTATCATATGCAAGACACTATATTGGCTTCAGAGGTTACTAAAAATAAAAATGTCCAAATTATACCCATCCTGGAGCTTATGGTGGGGGGGTAGGATGGTCACAGACAAGGAAATATAAGGTCATTTGAGGAAAGAGAGAGCTTAGTAATGGAGGAAACCACGGAAAACTTCAAGGAGGAAGCTGAAAACGAGAAGCCATTTTGGAAGAAAAGAAGCATCTTGAGAATGTAGATTAGGCTACACAAATATAGATTAGTTTATATAAATATTCAGAGGTGGAAGATGGAACTTCATATTTAGGGAATTTGTGGTAAACAGTTTGGTTGGAATGCAGAGGGCATGAAGTAAAAGTTCTGAGAAATAGAAGTGAGAAGGTAGGCTAGACTGTAGAGAACTGTTCCTCTAAGTTAAGCTGAATGAGTTCAAACCCAATACCATACGAAAACCCTTCAAATGCTTGAAGACAGCTATGGTGTCTCCCCTCCATCTTCTCTATCCTGTGAGGGATCAATCAGCCAGCAATTATTTGTTAAGCACCTACTATATGTCAGGTACTAGAGACACAAAGACTGAAATGAACAAACACCTCTCACTTCAAGGAGAAACAGTATGTACACATATGAGTTTTATATATATATATATATATATATATATATATATATATATATATGTATATACACCCACTCATATATATGTATATGTGTGGTTACATACATATACATACATGTATATGCACATGTGTATGCATATACATATAAATGTGTGTTTGTGTGTGTGTATATATATATATGAATTTTGGAGAGAGAAGGCACTAACAACTGAGGAACTGGGAAAGGCTACATGTGGAAAATGGTACTTGAGTCTTGAAGGAAACTAAGCCCCTTCAGAGGCAGAGGTGGGGAGATGACACAGAACTAGGACAGATAGTGTCTTGTATTAACAGTACTGAGGTTGGTTTGGCTGGACCATATGTAATATATGCATAATAATGCAATATGTGCATAAACAGCCTGCAAAGGTAGTTTGAAGCTAAGTTGTAAAGGGCATTAAATGCCAAACAGAGTAGTTTCTATTTAACTCTCAGATAATAGGGAGCCACAGGGGTTTCTTGAGGAGAGGAGTAACATGGATCAGACCAATGCTTTAGGAAAATCATATTGACAGCTATAGGAAAATGGAAAAGAGAGACTTGAGGCAGAAGACATCTGTTAGTAGGCTACTGCAATAGTCCTAAAGAGAGGAATGAGAGCTTGAACCAGGATGGCGTCTAGGTTAGTGCATAGAAAGAGAGTGATGGAAAAGATACTGGTGAATGTAGGAACAAGAAAGCTTGGCAACTGACTGGATGTGTAGAGTAAGGGAGAGTAAGGAATGGAGAATGACACCAACGTTGCAAATCTAAGTGAGTGGAAGGATGGCAATACTCTTGATAGAAAGAGGGGCAGGGTTTTAAAGAAAAGATAAGCTTTGGACTTGTTGAGTTTGAGATACCTGTAGAACATAAAGTGGAAGTGTCCATCCAGTAGCCAAGACCAGTATTGCTTGCCTTTGTCAATGGGTGGGGGAGGGACTGGAGGGAAGGAGGGAAGTTGGAATTCAAAATTTAAAATTTTTTAAAAAGTAATTAAAATCAAATTTAAATAAATAATATTGATTTAATATTATTAAAATAATATTATTTAAATATCTTGAAAGAAATAATATATATATTTTTTAATTTAGAAGAGAAAAGAAAAAAAAGGGCTGGAATTCAGGAGAGAGGCTACCTCTGGCTGTATTGATCTGAGAGCCATCACACAGAGAGGAGATGTGAACCCTGAAGGTTACTGAAGAAGACTGAAGGAAGAAAGTTACTATCTCTCTCCATTTTGTAGAGAGAAAGAAATTGGAGCCCAGAGAGTTCAAGTGATCTGCCAAATATCACAGTGAACTAGTGGCAGTCAGGACTCTAAGCCCAGGCTTTCTAGCTCTAACCAAAGGATACACTCCCTACCTTATAATAATACTGGTCCTCTAATACTGGGAAGGCAAGCCACAGAGAGCAGTAAGTCACTTTCTAAATTCTCCTCCTTGGTGGCATTAGGAGAGAGGGGTTATGTTGTGTGAAGAGGCTATTTATGTAGCCTGACTCAGGTTTCTTCTCC
Organism: Potorous gilbertii; assembly: GCA_028658325.1. NCBI lineage: Eukaryota > Metazoa > Chordata > Mammalia > Diprotodontia > Potoroidae > Potorous > Potorous gilbertii. The sequence continues at coordinate 182,521,239 of CM053770.1, read as the reverse complement.
TTCTCCCTTTTCCCCTTCCCCCCAAACCTCCCTGAGTCACAGTTTGGAGACAAACCAGGTTTTGAATAAGAGGGAACAGGTGATCTGTCTTTCCAGCTGCAGTTGGATTAAAACCAGAGGGAGAAAAAATTACCCCCCCCTCCTCCTCCCCTTTCTCATTCCCTCCACAACACCCTTGTCTTACCAGTCAAACTAGACAATGCAGGGATTCCAGGGTTAAGGAAGCAGGGAAAAGGAAGAAAAAGAAAGAGAAAGAAAAAGAAAAAAGAAAGGAAGAAAGGAAGGAAGGACGGGAGGGAGGGAGGTAGGAAGAGAGGGAGAGAGGGAGAAAGGAAAGAAAGAGAGAGAGAGAAAGAGAGAAAGAAAGAAGGAAAGAAAGGAGGAAGGAAGAAAAGAAAGAAAAAGAAAAAAGAAAGGAAGGGAAGGAGGGAAGGAGGAAGAGAGGGAGAAAGGGAGGGAGGAAAGAAAGAAAGAAAGAAGGAAGGAAAGAAAAGAGGAGGAAGGAAAGGAAAAGAAGAGAGAGAAAGAAAAGAAGAAAGAAAAAGGAAGGAAAGAGGAAGGGAGGAAAGAAGAGAGGAGGGAGAGAGGGAAGCAGGATAGGAGGGAGGAAGAAGGATTGGAGATTGGTTATTTGACACAGGGAAGAGAGAGAGATGGGGGCTGGGGGTGGTGGGATGGGGGTAAACTTTTAGGAGTTTGAATTGTGGCATTCAAGGCTGTAAGGAATTTTTCTAGTGAAGTTGGTGCTTGGTTGGCCCAGTGGGGTCATTGCACACTCTACAGCAGGACAGACCAATGTGTCTAGGAATGGGTAGATGTAGGAATCTTCTTTTATGAATCTGGAAGGACAATGGGGAGGAAAGCCTAGTAGCTAGGGGTGGATGAGGAATAATCCTGACTAGAAGCAAGTGCATAGAGAAGAACCTGATTCAGTGTCTTCCTAGAGATTAAATTGAAAAGGCAACAGAAAAAACAGACCCTCGAATGGTCCCCGCTTGTGCTTTCCTGCCTGTTGTCTGACTCCTTTTAGGCTTTTGCTGCCTGGCTTCCTGCTAGGCCTGCTGAGTTTCCCCATTACCCGCAAACAACTCGTCCATGTCTGCCTGCCCTCTGTGCCGTGGGCACCCGCAGCCCATTAGCCAGTGCTGCAGAGGAGGAGGAGAATGTAATAAGTGACTCCAGGATCATAAAGACCTCGTCAGACTCCCACGCTCTCCAGTTTTGCTCGAGCTTCCTATTCATCAACAAGATGGACGGAAAGGGGGCTCTTGAAATTACATCTTAGGGACTGATTCTCAACCAAATCCAATCACATCTCAACTCTGAGAAAGATGTGAAATATGATCCAGTTTCCCGCCTATCTCAGACACCAGCGCTGTGCCCCTCACCCATTATCTCACCTCATGTCCCCTGCAACTTCAACCCCAGCTTCCACCAATGCTAGATATGACTTGCCCCTTCAGCTACCAAGCCTATGAAGAATTCATCCCTCTACTCGTAACACTCTCTCCCCACCACCCCACTTTCTACCCGTCAGGCCTTTTCCATTTTGACCCACATCCTTCTCCTCCAAGAAGCCTATCCTGACCCTCATGACCCATTCCTCCTCACAAGGCAGCTCTGATGTCTCCCTCTATCACACTGGGATGAAACTGGGATAAAAATTCCCTGAAGGCAAGAACTCAGTCTCCTCCTTCCTCTGGCCTCTTCCATGCACCCAGATTCTGCTGCTACCAAGAGCACCACTCCTCCTAACAAAATCATCAGCCTTTTGAAGGATGAGATAGTGATGAATAATGCTTCCCTTTATAAGGGAGCCTCAGGAACTAACCAGGACCCAGGGTGAGGAGGAGACAGGTTTGCCTAAAACAAGATTTCTTCATCTTTTTTTGGTTGATGAAACCTGTGGACTCCTTAGAATAAAAGTTTTTAAATGCATAAAGAAAAATACATAAAGTTACAAAGGAAACTGATCATATTGAGCCATAGTTATCAAAATATTTTTTGAAGTTCATGGATTCCAGGTTTAAGAGGCAAGATCTAAGGGGATGGTGAACCTCATCTATCTCCTCTACTCAAAGTGTAGTAGTTACTAAAGGAAGTTGTCTAAGGAAGTGGGGTGGTGCCATGAATAAAGTTTAGGGATTAGAGTAGGGGAAAACTGAGTTTAAATCCAGTCTCAGATTGTTACTGCCTGTGTGACCCTGGGCAAGTCATTTTACCTGTTTGCCTCAGTCTCCTCAACTATAACATACGGGTTTTAATAGCAATTACATGCCAGAGCTAGCTCAGTGTTTGGGAGGCTCCAAAGAAAGGTTTGGGAGAGAAGAGGTATTAGACTGACTACCAAACTGGAGGTCTACAGAGCCATTGTGCTGACTTCATTGTTATATGCTTGTGAAACATGGACAGTCTACCAGTGCCATACCAGGGAACAGAATCACTTCCATTTGAACTCTCTTAGGAAGATTCTGAGGATCACCTGGCAGGATAAGGTACCAGACACTGAAGTCCTTGCTTAAACTGAACTGCCAAGTATTCAAACTATGCTTCAGAGAGCACAACTCCGATGGACTGGCCACGTTGTTCTAATGCAAAATGTACATTTGCCAAAAAAGACTATTTTATGGAGAACATGCATAGGACAGGTGATCACATGGTGACCAGAAGAAATGATACAAGGACACTCTCAAGGACTCTCTCAAGAACTTTGGATTTGACTGTGTAACATGGGAGATACTGGCACAGGACCACTCAGAATGGCGTGCCCACATAAGAAAAGAGTGCTGAGCTCTTTGAGCAAAGTAGAATTGAGACAGCAAAAAGTAAACACACGATGCGCAAATTTGGGATATCCACCCCAAAATTCAAATGGACTATCTGTGCCCAAACTGTGGTAGAGCATTCTGAGATCCTATTGGTCTGATCAGCCACAATCGAACACACTAAAATTTCATTTTACAATGGTGATGTCATTTTGGGACTCTTGGAAGACAAAGGACAACAACCAACCAACATGCCGGAAGAGGAGAAAGATCCAACTTCAGATAGAGAGGTGAAGAAGTAAAATGAGACAATTTTTTTATTTGTCATTGACCGTTAGGGAATTTGCTTTGCTGGACTAGGCATATTGGTTTTGCCTGCTAACACTTGATTATGTGGGACTTTGAGACATATAGACCTGAGCTCAAATCCTGCCTCAGACGTGGACCTGGGTAGGTCACAACCTCTCAGCTTCAGTTTCTTTGTGAAATGGATATAATAACACCACCTACCTTAGAGAGTTGTGAGAATTAAATGAGAATATTTGTAAAGCACTTTTCAAAATTTAAAGCAATATATGTGCTAATTATTATTAGATATTATTATTTATTTCAGCGCTTTGTTTTCCCTTTATTTTTTCCAAAAGGGAGAGGGAAGAGGGAAGGATAGAAAATAGATTTTTGTTAATTAAAAAATAAGATTCCTTTTTTTTTTAAAGAGCAAGAGGCAGGGGTATAGGAAGCATTAAATTATTTCTTTCTATCTCCACTTCCAGCTTAGTCTGGAAGCCAGCAGGCACATTTATGTGCACTGTCAAGGCCTGAAATTTGCATTCTCTTGAATTTGAAGTGTTTCCCTCCCCTCCCTGTATCATATCCCAAGTTACTTTTCCTGGGTGGTTTTTAGCCTTTATTATAAAACATGCAACTTGACTCATCACGATATATGCACTTATAAAAAGGCATTAAAAATTGTCCCTTGTTGTTCCCCCCAAAGGGAAGAGACACTACTACCTAGACCCCCCTGCCCCCTTTGCCTTCCCTTTTCCTCCAGCCTGGGCTGTCCACCTTCTCAATGTCCCCCTTGTCTGAGCTGCCTGACTACTCACAGGGTTTAAATGAGATGAAGTCCCAACTCCACTCTGACTGAGGAAGGTAGAGGACAAGCAGGCTTTCCCACCTCTGGATACTATAGTTCGCCAGCACTTTTATCTTAACTACTTAAGTAATCTAAGGACTTTTGAGCCTTGCCATTCACTCTACTTACTTCACCCTTAGGATTTCCAGAGCCTTCCATCTGCCCTTCCATTGAACTTTCTATCATGTGTTACAGGGACTGTCTGCTTTTTCTAAGCACATAGTAAATATATAATAAATGTTAAATAACTTTTCACTCATTCATTCAATTATGTGTTTATTCATGCATTTTGCATCCTGGGAAGTTGACTGCCTTCTTACCCCTAGTCTTCCCTTTCTTGAGAGATGTCCTATCTTCTTTAAGTCTTCTTGGAGGCAAATTAGAAATAGAGAATTGCCCAAGAGAAAAAATTTCTAGGGCCCAGGGAGGAGTTTTGAGCCAACCTGGGCAGCACTTAGGCCGTGCAGTCTGAACCAGATCATCCCATGGACTGGTAAACTCAGGACTAGCCTAGCTCAGCCCTCCGTCCAGATCAAACTCAGAGCCCCTCAGACTAAAAAACTGCCATTCTTTGGTTAAGTTCCAGAGTTGAAAATCCTTCCTTTGAGTTGTCTTGGTCTGCAGAAAGTGCCCACTAGCAGAAGTATTATCTCCAAGAAATAACATAATAACCCCTTCACAGGACAAGTAGATAGTACAGTGGATAGAGCACCAGACCTGAAGTCAGGAATACCTGAGTTCAAATCCATCACCAAACACTTACTAGCTGTGGGACCCTGAGCAAGTCACTTAACCCTGTTTGCCTCAATTTCCTTATCTGTAAAATGAAATGGAGAAGAAAATGGGAAACCACTCCATGTATCTTTCCCAAGAAAACTCCCAAGTGAGGTCACAAAGGGTCAGACATGACTGAAAAACAACTGAACAGTAACAGCAAAGAACAATGAAAAGGAGTTGAATCCAAATGGATTTAAATTAGATGGTTTCAGTTCAGACCCTGGCTCTGCCTGCTTACTACATTAGTGAGCTTGGGCATACTGCTTAACATCTCAGGGTCCTCATCTCTTCATCCATAAAATAAAGGGGGGAGGGAAGAGTCAGCTTACATAACTTCTAAGATCTTATCAAGCTCTAAATCCTATAATCCTGTGAATGTGGGGTAATCACATGTTGATAAAAGGAAAGAGTATTCCTAGATGGCCAGAGGCCAGCAGGAAGGTTGCTGGATGATTAGAGGATGACGGATGTACTAAGTGGATACCTTGCCCATGGAGCATAGGTCTACTTCTACCAACTTTAGAGCTGTTCCCTTATCTCTAGTCTACCTCCTGTTCTAGCCTCTCTCATCTCACACATGATCCACTCCCCTCCCAGTTCATGGTCCAACTAGTTCTCTCTGTTCTATTTGGGGAAGGTTTGGACTGTCTGACATGTGAGGTAACCCAATGGAAAATCTCTTGCACTTTCAGAATGGATTCCTTGATATCATCCCCCCATACTCTAAAACTGAAAATTGCCATCTAAGACAGACTCCTTTTCAATGCCCCAGTGGTCTTCCTCTCCCTGCCTCTGGATCATGAGGAAGTCTATCTGGTAAGCAAGTGGTAATCTTAGGATGGTCTTTCTGATTGAGTCTTTCAAGGAAAGTATCTCTCTGCCTGACATACTGAGGAAATAATGGGGCAGGCAGACCAAAGCAGCCTCTCTTTCTCTCCAAGAGTTTCTCTGATGCCTGATCTTCCTCCAGCACAAGCCAGCTAGTCCAAATCAAGCTGAGTTTCCTGGGCAAGACCCAAAGTTCAAGGAGGAAGGCCACTGAGGTGATGGAGCTGGGATGGAGCTTTACTTTTCCCAGCCCACCACTCCCCAAGCTGGGTTCCCAAACTCCTCTCCCAGTTTGGAAAGTGGATTATTTATGGTTTATTTTCGACACCAGATCATCGCTGCCTGAGTTTCATCAATTTGTCACTGTTTTTATTGTCAGCGATTGCCCATAACTGGAGTGCATTTAAAATGTCATTGATCTTGGTATTATAGTGTCATAATGTGACAGTAATAGGTGTAGCATGAGCAGGAAGCCCAGGCCCTTAGATTGATGGCATTCAGCACACCAATTATAGTCTGTCCGTCTAAGTGATAAAAGAGTACGTAGGAGGCATTCAATAGATAAATTAGATATCATTCCCAATTATTCCCTTTTATTTTATGGAGTCATATGCTCCACTAGCAACTTTTTTCTCCTCCTTTGGCTCAAGACAGGACAAATTGACCCCCAAGAACAAGGAATACCTCTTCTCATGGTCCATCATAGTCCCCTGCCTAATCCTCCTTACTAACCTGGGTTCTCTGATGCACCAACAGCAGCAAGAGTGGACACCATGTACAATGGTTACAACATCAGTTGATGGCAGTGCCAGTGTGTAAGTGTCTGGATTTCACACTCACATTTGGGGTGGCCTGAGGCATTATATTTTTTCCTTTATAGAGTACTAGAGAAACTGGGGTGAGGTGCAGGACATCTTTGAGATCCTCCAGAGTCCCAAAGTCAACAGAATCCTTTAAGTTGGTCTAATGTATAATGACTGAGGACAATGATCCTGAGGAGAAGGAAAGGGAAGTAGATAGAGTTCAGAATCTGGAGTCAGGAAGACCTGAGTTCAAATCCAGCCTCAACATTTACTAGCTATGTGACCCCTGAGCAAGCCACTTAACCTCTGTCTGACTCAGTTTCTTCAACTGTAAAATGGGGATAATGACAGCACCTACCTCCCAAAGTTTCCAGGAGTATCCAGGATCAAATAAGATGATATTTGTCAAGCTCTTTGCAAATCGTAAAGTACTATATAAACGCTGGTTGTCATTAGCTTCAGAGGTCAATTCATTTGTGCCCCTGCCTCCACACCATCATGTAATTCAAGTACCAAAAATGTTGCCTTTCAATTAATTTTCCAAATTATCTCAAAAAGAGATTTCCTCACTCTTTCCTGACATTCTAATCAGCACACAACTCTTCCTGTTCATTCTGACGTCCATTCCTGTTACTAAAAGATGCCATCCACTTAACTGGATAGCAAAGGACTCCTTCCTCTGCTGAGAGCCAAGGGCATAGAATTTAGAGGAAAGTTCACCCAAGAAAAGAAATTTCTGGTTTAACATGGGAGATGAGGAGAAAGTACAGTAACAGAATGAAATTGATGGGGCCTCAACCAGTGAGTTCCCCAAACTGAGTGTTCATCTAAGTCATTTTGATCTGAGCCACCCCCTAAAATTCCCTCCTTCCTTTTCATCCTGTAGCCAGCATGGACGATAAAAAAAGGAGCCAGAGACACCAAGAAGCAACGGGAATCTATGTCCATTTATTGAGCTCCGAAAGAGAAAGTGTCCGCCGTCTTTGGTTGTTCTCCCATTGCTTGTTGCCAGTCTGCCTGTTATAAATAACTCCAGTTCTAAGTGCCCCATTTCACTGCAATGAGGTAGCTCTTATGGTGTGAAATCTGAGAAGGTAGTTTAGGCGGAGGACCAAGGTGGCAGGGGGTGGGGGGGGTGAGGGGGAAGGACTCGACTCAAGGGAGGAGAGATGAAGGGGGCCATATCTCCTGCCCCCAAAGCATGGTTTCTCAAGTATACCCCTCAACTGGTGATGGATGAACTTCTGGAGTAGGGGGTAGTGTTCAGAGTGAAATGTTTATAGGAAATGACACTGATTTAAACAATTTATTGGGCGATAAACACCAGCCAGACAGGGGGAGAGGGCAAAGCAGCAGGTAGAAATCAAAAGCCCTGAGGCCCCCCGTGTTAAGTAGATGTCTGAAACCCTGCTCAAACACACAGAGGCTTGAGTCTGAACATGTTTTTAAGAGCTAGTTATGATTTCCTTGAGGCCAGTTCAGATTAAGACCAAAGAGGAGTCCCCAGCTGAGAGCCCTCAATAACTGTCCACTAGGATCTCTTTGGCAAGGGGAGCTGCTTCCTTCTGGCTCAGGGACAGCACCAACCGGGGAGGTCTGAAAGTCTTCACAGCCTGTCAGTCTACCAGTCAGTCAACACCACTGACTGAGGGCCCCATCTTGTGCCCTCGGAAAAGATACAGAGGGAAGAAGGCATAGGATCTGTGCCTTTCAAGAGCTCTCAGTCTGCTGGGAAAGAAAGACTAGATACACTCTAGAAATGACTAAACACATTTTGGTAGTGAGAGCCAGTATGTACAAGGGAAGGGAAAGGGGAACTCAACAGATTGGAGCTGGGGGGAGGCATAGTCTGTAAGAGAAGGCCTCCTGGAAGATGGAGAATATAGAACATTGGAATTGTGGGGAGGAAAGGATTGGTGTAATGGCTACCACAAACCCCAACTGGGTGTTTGGGGTTCATTCTGACAGACTTACAGAGGTCATATTAGTGAACTACTGAAAATTAGGAGTCTAGAATGGGTAAGTGAAGAGCCGTGACCTGGAATCACCTTCAGGGCCAAACTGGTTCAAAGATTTGTGGATAGAGTCTTTCTTCCCTACTCTGCTCCTCCCTACTGGTGAACGGGTCCCATAATGGACATGATCAAGAATGCTGTTGGGGGTAACGTCACTGTAAGGGTTTGACTCAATCCCAAATGTAGTGAAGAGGAGAAGTTTAGAGGTTGGGGGTGGTGTCAGGGAGTCACTGGGAGAGAGTAATCAATTTTCTTATGGACCTGGAAAAGGGACAGAGGGCTAGAGTTGAATAATGATTATTGGAGGAGAAGGGAAGTAACCATAATAGTTAGCATTTATGAAGCACTCCGAGGTTTGGAGAATACTGTCTGCCTCATAACAAACCAGGCAGATAGGTGCTATTACTATCTTCATTTTACAGCTGAGGACACTGAAACAGAAGTTAAGTGACTTGCCTAGGGTCACATAGGTTCTAAGTGTCTTAAGCCCAATCTGAACTCAGGTTCTCCTGACTCCAAGTAGGTCATTCTATCTCCTAAGAGACTTAAGCTGCCTCTGAAACTGAATCCACCACACACAAGCTCCAGAAGAGTTCTTATGCTGAGGAGGATGCTGTATTTCCACCAAAGATTGAATAAGGAAGGATTGAAATTAGACATGAGGAAGGACTTCACAACAGTGGAGCAGCTGACTGAATGAGGCTGTCCTATCTCCTTTGGAAGTTTTTGACACAATCAAATGGGATAGAAAAACTAGGATGAGCTCAGCATCACTTATGATCAGTGGGAGGGTCATACTGACCTCCCCAGAGACTCCACAGTTCTAGAGAATAGATGATAGTACTGGATGGGAGAGGAGGAATGGGTCCATCCCTAAGTCTCCAGTCTTCTGCCTATCAACATCTCTGCTTATCTAGAACCTTTTCTGAACTCCCAAGGTTTTAGACACATCTTGCTGAGGTTTGCTTGATCTAAGTGACTGTTGGAGTTAGGGAGGAGGAATTTGGGATTGTTCAAAGATCCCAGTTCCTTACAGCCATCCCATCAAGAGATCATGGTATGTCAACACCCCTTTCTCTTTCCAGTCATAGAATGTGTGTACATATCTGTTGGGAGCTGTGTCTCAAAGATTCCTTGATCTTTGCTCTCTTTGCATCTTACATCAACACACCTTATCCTAACTCTTTAAAAACACACAAATGAGGAGACATTTCTAACAGAATGACTTCAGAAAATCCCTCAGACTTAGCCCAAGAATAAACATTTAATGACCACCTGCTGAATTTAGAGACATGAATGGAATAGATAACACTGGTTTGAACCCCAAATCTGAATCCTTTTTTCTCTTATTAGTCTCATAATCATATGTTAATTACTTAACCTTATTAGACCATAGCTTAATTACTTAATCTCTTTTGCTTCTCTGTCCTTAAGATACTCATTCTTGAACTACCTAGTAGCTGTTGTAAGAAAAGTACCTTCTATACCTTAAAGATAGGGACTGGATCTATGATACCATTGACATAGAGATCTCCCAGAAAAGGGAAGTCCCTCTACTACTCAGGTGGGGATCCTCTGTATAACTTGTAGTCTTACAGTCATTGTCACAGAGAGGTCAAGTCACTTGCCTAAAGTCACACAGCCAGAGTGTGTCAGAGTCAGAACCTGAATCCATCTCACACACTCCTCTACTTTGCCAAATTTCTTCTCAAGGCAGACCCTTTTTGCCTTCTCTCCACTATTACATCCCTCACAATGACTCAGAACAACTCCATCAGGGCAGGGGTCAGCTGAACAGGGATAGATGTTGAAAAAAATGCTTTTGCCACCAAATTCCATCCCATCCATTGTCTATATCCCCATGGCATCTGCCCACTCTATCCAGAGCCATTAAAAACCCTTCCAAGTGAAATAGCTGCCATACCTTTATATTTAACAGGACTTTGATTTCCTGGAGAACTATCTTAAGTGTAAAGTTGAAAAGTATCTTTTCTTTGAATTCCATTTCTTAGTTTTCCATTTTGTAGTACATTAGAAAGAAACCATGACCAGCTCTAATAATGAAGAATTTGACTTTAAATTCCCCGATGAAGGCTTTATTTCTAAAGATATTCTGAACCAGAAAATTAGTGATGTTTCTTCTTCAGATAATACAAATGCCTTCTATACTATTGACTGTGGGAACATCCTAAAGAAATACTTGATATAAAATACTTGGGAGTCTACCTTCCAAGAAAAACCCAGGAACCATACAAACACAACTATAAAACACTTTTCACACAAATGAAGTCAGATCTAAACAATTGGAAAAATATTAATTGCTTATGGGTAGGCCAAACCAATTTAATTAGAATGACAATTCTACTCAAATTAATCTATTTGTTCACTGCCATACCAATCACACTATCAAAAAAATTTATAGCAACAGAAAAAATAATAACAAAATTCATCTGGGAGAATAAAAGCCCAAGAGAACCAATGGAAAAAATGCAGAAGGTGTATTAGATCTCAAACTGTATTATAAAGCAGTAATTATCAAAACAATATGGTGCTGGCTAAGAAACAGAGTGGTAGATAAATAGAATAGGTTAAGTACATGTTGCATTTTAGTAAATTACCATAGTAATCTGGTATATGATAAACCCACAGATTAGAGCTTTTGGAACAAAAATTCATCACTTGACAAAAACTGCTGGGAAAATTGGAAAACAACATGGCAGAAACTAGGTATATCTCATACCATATACCAAGAAAAGATCAAAATGGGTTCATGATTTACACATAAAGAGTAATATCATAAGCAAATTAAGAGAGCATGGAACAGTTTATCTATCAGATTTATGGATAAGGGAAGAATTTAGGACCAAAGAAGATATGGAAAGCATTACAAAATATAAAAGAGATAATTTTGATTACATAAAATTAAACAGTTTTTGCACAAACAAAACCAATGTAACCAAAATTATTAGGAAAGCTTAAAACTGGGGGAAGGGTTTGCAAAAAATATTTCAGATAAAGGTCTAATTTTTATATAGAGACAGAACTGAGTCAAATTTACAATTTACAAAAATATGTCATTCCTCAATTTAAAAAATGGTCAAAGGATATGGACGGTAGTTTTTAGATAAAGAAATCAAAGATATCTATTGTCATATTTTAAAATGCTCTCAAATCACTACTGATCAGAGAAATGCAAATTAAAATAACTTGAAAGTGCCACCTCACACCTATCAGATTGGCTAATGGGACCAAAAAAAAAGAAAATGTTGGATGTGGGAGGGGATGTGGAAAAATTGGGACACCAATGCATTGTTGGTGAAGTTGTGAACTGATCCAACCATTCTGAAAAGCAATTTGGAACTATATCTGAAGGACTATAAAACTTTGCATACCCTTTAATCCTCTAATAAGTCTGTACCCCAAAGAAATGAAAGAAAAAAAGAAAAGAATCCATATGTACAAAGGTATTCAGAGTAGCTCTTTTTGTGGTGGCAAAGAATTGGAAAGAGAGAGAGACACTCATATGTTATTCTATGGTGGAAAAGCATAAAGACCTCAGGACATCCCACAGCTATGCTAAGGAGGACACTGCCAAAAGAAGGAGTAGGTGGTTCCTATTTTAACTTATTATTCTTGCTAACTAGGTACAGAGCTTAGTTATTTTGCCAAGACAGGACACTTGATTGATAGAGAAGATTCTCTTTATTGGTATCCATCCCTCAAACAGCTGTTTGATATAACTAATAAATATTGTTTCTAACAGATCTGACCACTAAACACAATGTCAATTAACTCAGTTTATTTCCTTCAACAGAAAAGAAAATTCTTTCTACCAAAGTCACAGTGAAATGGTTCAACATCAGAAATTGATATGATTTTATCAGTGGAAATGATATGAAAGAAGATTACCCTCTGTTTTGCACTGCACAAAGGATAATTGAGTTTTCCATCTGATACACAACCGAAACCTTCGATGTGAACTGTCACTCCCATCAGAATGGGAGCTTCATGAGAGCAGGGATTGTCTGACTTTTCTCTTTGTATCCCTTGTATTTAGCACCATGCTTTGCACATAGTGAGTGCTTTATTTATTCATTCCTTAATTCATCAGGAAGGTTAGAGATTAGTTGAAGATAATGCAAAACATACCAGAGCAACTAGGATAGTGAAAGGCCTTGAGACCATGCCATGCGAAGTTCAGTTCAGGAGCTGAGAAAAGGGAATCTGGATGGAGAATATACGATAGCTGTCTTCAAGTATTTGTAAAGCTATAATGAAAGAAAGGGATTAAAATTCCCTCGTCCAGAAAGAGAGTTAATAAGTGAAAGAATGAGAGAAATAGATTTATATTTGATGAAAGGAAACACTTCCTAACAATGATAGCCATCCAAAAAAGAAATGGATTGCTTCCCCCTCAACAGAGATCTTCAAGCAAAATCTGGATGTCCATCTGACTGAATGTTAGAGAAGAAATTCTTAAAATCAGATTAGGACCAAACAATCTCTGAAATCCCTTCCAATTCTGAGATCCTGTGTGATGTGATTTTGACTATGATAATAGGCTGTGAGTATTGTGGTGAGAGTAGAGATGGGAATGGGTTTAGAGACAAAGATGCCCATTTAGGAATGAAATCCTTGAATATGATACCAGAGGAAATTATAGAATTCCTTGTGGAGGATTAGGTGGAACCAATTATGTGCAATCCTGCTCAGAAACAGAGAAATGATTTTCTAATCGTTAACCTTTGAAAGTCCTAAGGATTCTGTGATTATGAAATCCAATGGGTGATATTTTGTTAGCCAAAGGAAGAAGAGGACATCTGGCCAGTTAGGCAAATGAAGAAGTCAAAATTTTCACTCTCCTCATTTCCAGGAAGACTATGCTTGCTACAAAAGGCAAATTGCTGTGGCAGAGTATTAAATTTGGAGTCAGAAAGACCTGAATTCAAATCTTTTTTCAAACACTTACCAACTGTGCGACCCTGGACAAGTAACTTAATTTCTCTCAGTCTCAGTTTCCTTTTCCATAAAATAAGGAATAATGAAACATGACAGAATAGGAAAATGACAAATGTTGGAGAGGATGTGGGAGAGTTGGAACACTAATTCATTGTTGGTAGAGCTGTGAGCTCATCCAACCATTCTGGAGAGCAATTTGGAACTATGCCCAAAGGGCTCCAAAATTTGCATACCCTTTGACCCAGCAATATTGCTACTAGGACTGTATCCCCAAGAGATCATAAAAATGGGAAAGGAAACCACATATACAAAAATATTTATAGCAGCACTCTTTGTAGTTACCAAAAACTGGAAATCAAGGAGATGCCCATCAATTGGGGAATGGCTGAACAAATTATGGTATATGAATGTAATGGAGTACTATTGCACCATAAGAAATGATGATCAAGAAGACTTCAGGGAGGCCTGGAAGGACATATATGATCAGATGCTGAGTGTAAGAAGCAGAACCAGGAGAACTTTGTGCGCAGCAACGACCACAGGGTGTGAGAGTTTTTTTCTGGTAGACTTGGAGCTTCGTAATAACGCAAGAACTTAAAAAAAAATTCCCAATGGTTTTCTAAGGCAAAATGCCTTCCACACTCAGAGAAAGAACTATGGAATTCATTCACAGAATGTAGCAGATCGTGTTTGTGTGTGTGTGGGTGGGTTTTTGTGTATTAATGTTTTGATTTGTTATATGATTTCTTCCATTTATTTTAGTTCGTCTACATAGCATGACCATAGTGAAAACGTATTCAATACAAAAGTATATGTAGATCCTATGTAGAATTGTATACCATCTTGGGTAGGGAGGGGAGTGGCGGGGGGTAGGTGTGTGGGGGGTAAAAATCTAAGTTTTCTTGTAGTGTTTGTAGAACATTAAAAAAAATTTAAAAAGAAAAAAGATAAGAAAAAATTGTATTCATTCAAAAAAAATGAGTAATAATGAGAATCTGTAAAATGGAGATAATGTTAGCTCCTACATCTCATAGTTGTTTTGAGGAACAAATGAGACAACATACGTAAAACACTTTACAAATCTTAAAGCATTTTATGAATATTAGCCATTAAAATAAGTATTATCCCTCTCAGCTTTGTTCTTCATCCTTTGGAGGAGAATAAAAAGGCAAGGAATGGTGGGAAGAGCATTGTGCAGTTTCAAACACGTATCTAGTGTCATTCACAAGAGGCAGAACATTCTTTGAGGTGGGACAAATTTCAAGAATGTTATCTAGTTCCTTCAGAGACCTAAAATCATTTAGGAAAAAGGGGAATACTTCATTTTCCATGATCTTCAGGATGCCAGGGTTTATAATGAAAATTTACTTCCTAAAGGAAATTTGTTCAACAAGATCAGTGGACAAGAGAATATTAAGAAATCCTGAAACTCAGTCTGGTCTATAGGACATAGGAGATAACTCTTGACTCAGCTCTTAAGGAGTATGAAAAAGCGGAAAGAGCTCTGGAGAAGTCAAGAGATCTGGGCTCTATTCTCTGGTCTTCCACTAACTGGCTATGTAAGTCTGGATCCTCGGTTTCCAAATTTGTGAAGTGATATGATTGGAATAAGTTATTACTAATGATCCTTAGTAATTCACATTTATATAAGCACTTTATAATTTACAAAATCTGTGAGATAAGTAGTAAAATTATTATAATTGCCATTTTACAAGTAGGTAAACTGAGAGAGAAGAGAGAGTAAGTGACTTGTATATAAGGGACCAGACTCAATCCGCTCTGACTTCAAGTTTGTTCCACATAGGTGATGATTAGATAGTCTCTAAAATTGCTTTTGCTTCTAAAATTCAGGTTCTGCGATCCCCTTTCAGGTTCTATCTCTTCTATTCTTTCTTTTTCTATCTGCCTCTTTATCTGATCTCTCTATTCTCTGTCCTGTCTCCCTCTCTATCCTTATCTCACTCTTGCATTCATTTCCTTTTTCTTCTTCATTCTATTTCTTTTTTCTAAGTCTTTGTTTTGTCTCAAATCTTTTCCCTGCTCCATCCCCATTCTCTTCCTTTGGTATTGATTTCATTCACCATCACCCCTCTCTAGCTTGCCTGTTCCTTCTCTGACTTAGGTCATTTCTTCCTCTCCTCTCCTTCTTTTCTCTTTGCCTATTCTAATTCTCCCACTTATTGTTAGAACACCAGAAGAGAGAAATGTAAAGAATGTGTTCTTGAGGCCTATTCTTTCCCCTTCCTTAAGTAGATACAGACCAATCTCTTCACTCTCCCCCCATACACACACCTTGGGGCCTGCCAAGGGGTGTGGACAGTTCTGCCCCCTCCTCCCAACTGGTGCCACACTATGCCCTCTCCCTAGCTAATGCAATCTAGAAAGAGCAGGGCGGCACACACAGTCTGGGCTGGGCTCCGCAGGCAGCTCTGATGGATGATGGTTCCCTGACAGTAATCGCAGAATGACGATGTTGTGGTGATGCTCTTGCCCTGGAGCTGCTTGCTCCCTGGCAGTCCCTCCCCACTGCTTCCTAGAATATGGGGAGTGGACTCTATGGATAGCCCTTTTCCCATGGATGCGCGGGGCTCCAGGAGACAGAAGTTGGGGAAGAGGAATAGTAGTTGACCCCCTATTTCTGATCACTCAGGGCAATGGTTTCCTGTTTCTGTTCCTTAATTTCACTCTGTGTAACTCACAGAAAGTCATGCAGCTCCTCTGGATTTTGTTTCCCTTTCTGTGAAATGAGGAGAATTTCTTTCTCTGTCTCCCTTGGGGGAGGGCAATGATGCACTTCAATGAGACAATCCTGGCTAAACACAGTCCTGGTAGAAACTTTGATTATTAACCAAGAATATAGATTGTGATGGAGTAGGAAAATGAACCTTGCTCTTGCAGGTAAAGATATTGGCCCACTCTGTCACATGCTTACTAGCTATGTGATCTTGGACAAAGTTATTTAACTTCTCTAAGTTTCAATTTCCCCAAAGTAACATGAGGGTAATACTACTCACACTATTGTCCTCATAAGCATGTAGGATTGGAAGAAGGCCCTTGGAGGTTAAGTGATGTGTCCCAGATCACATCAGCTAGCAAGGAGCAGGACCAGAATAGAAGAAAGGTCTTCAGACTGCTCCCTCCACCATACCATAAGATCTCCTGGTGAGGAGATTGCTTTGTAAACCCTGAAATGCTCTATAAGTGTCAGTTATGAATCTAGGAGTATCTGTGGCATGGTAACAACTGAATAAAGACAGATGTGCAATTATACTATTGAGACAGCTAGATGGCACAGTGAACTAGGCCTAGAGTCTAGAAGATCTGAGTTCAAATTTGGCCTTAAGAAACCCAGCTATGAGACCCTACATAAGTCACTTAACCTCTGTTTGCCTCAGTTTCCTCAACTATGAAAATGGGGATAATAGCAGAACCTCTCTCACAAGGTTGTTATGGGGATCAAAAGAGATAAGATTTGAAAAGCTATTAGCACAGGACTTGGTACATAAATGTAAATATATATGTTATAAATATATGCTATATAAATGATTGTTCCCTTCCCCTATTCTCATATGTGTATGCAAGCATAATTAGATATATCTGTAGCACCCTCTCAGGGTTTTTTCCCCATATGGCAGTTACTATGGTTTAGAAGGGCAGTTCCTACTTTAAGATTCAAGCATATCCTCTGTAGAGCCACTTTTCTAAATGATAGCTTATGAGCCCCCTTTGGCTTACCTCCCATTAACAATCGGTCAGTAGATACAAGTAGCTCTCAACAAAAGGCATTTTCTAAGAGAGTATTATAACAGCAATGGCTACAAAACATTTGCCCCCAAATTCTGGTTTGCACTCTCCCATTAATACACATAATGTCAATGAGAAGAATAAACACAAACTTAAAATAAAATGGTAATTATATATATATATATATATACATACATGTATATGCATATGTATATGTGTGCATGTTTGTATATGTGTGTGCATATATTGTATATATGCATATACACACAGTATTTGTACTCATACATATATATATGTGTGTGCATATACACATACATATATACGTATTTACATATATGTATATAAAATCACATGAGGGCCAAGTCAGCTCACAATTCTGCAGTTTTTCAGGGAGTTCACTCTGGAGCTTAACTCTCAATGGTCAGGGCTAATTCTATCTTGAGTCAATAGCTGGCTCTCTTCTCTGATACTAAGGGTCATTCTCCTTGAAACTACTTCCTGCCTTAAGTCATTTCTATGTCCCTAACTTTAGCATCTGCCTCTGCTTTCTTAACTAGTCCTCAAGCTATCTCCAAGTGACTGTACAACTGCTGAATGGGATGTCTCTTTCTGGGCCAGTAAAGTTACTCCTAGATACCATGATTGTTGAAAGGAGAGAAAAATTTCTCCTTTTCTCCATGCAGGAATCTCATTCCCCAACTGCTTTGGGCTTTGACTGCTTCTCATTCTTGCATTGCAGAATGACTTTCTTGAAAAAAAAGAAAAAGAGTCTAAGGGACATGACTGTCTTTCTCATTCAATCACTCTTATTGTTACAATATTTTTCATCCAATGGCCAAAAGTCTTATTTCTTAAGTTGAATAAAGAACATCTTCATAACTTATTGTAGTGTTATAGGGAAAAATCCCAGCATATCCTGTACATGCTAATACATAGGACATGGCACCATTGTAGCGATGTGAATATATAATAGAGATGTCAATGCACCCATTATAGCTGTCCTATAAAGAGAGTATATTTTTCTCTCTGAATAAATAGATTTTAGCAAAATGTTCTTCCTTTACCTTCTTCCTTCCTTCGCTTCTCTTTCCCTCACTGTCCCTTGCTAGGTAGCATAGGTTGAGCTACCAGGGGTTTCTGGCATGGGGATCTCTCCACTAAAATGCAATCAGACTCCATGGCTCTGATGATAGCTGTAATCTCCCAGGTTTACTCAGATACTCCCCACTCTCAAACTCCATAGATCCTGGGCCTTCCCATGGGGTATTGGGCTGAAGCAGGAACCTGTTATGATGCTGAGAGCACACCCAGACAATACCTCCTCCCTTTTAACCTTTTCCTCCCATCCAAAGCCAAATTGAGTTAGCCCTGAGTTTTGATTTAATTCCTGAAATGGAACCATAATCCACTTAGTGTCATTTTCCCCAAGTCTCAGGGGGAACAGATGAGGGAGAGCAGGGGCCTCTGATGTCTCCTGAGAACATCTCCCCCTCCCCCAACCTCCACATTATCAAGTAAGAGTAAATTTGACCTAGAGTTGAGGAAACAAAATAGAGGTCCTGAACAGGGAAAGTGGAGGTAGGAGGGTGAGGGCAAAGGATGACATTTACAAGAGGAAGGCTAGGGTTTAAAAGCAAAGGATATGGTGTGCCATAGTGGGCAGAGCAGTGAATATGGAGAAGACAGAAGACCTGGGTTTAAATTTATCTTATAAGTTAGCTGACTTGGTTACATCACTTCACCTAGATGGACCTCGGTTTCCTTATCTGTAATAGCACCTGAATCACCTACATCTGCACAAGAGTGTAAGGAAAGTACTTGTAAGCCTTGAATCAGTATAAAAATGGGAATTTTCATTATGCTTGTTAATTAGGATTTGGTAATAGGGAGGCCAAGCAATGCCAGTAACTCTATACCACAGGAGATGTACCCCCTCTTTATAGTTTGACTGATGCCAGAACAACCTGTCAACCTTGCGTCTCACACTTTTCCCTTGACTATCTCCAGGTCAGAGAAATTATTTTAAAGGTACAGGAAAAAGGAAAGTAAATAAGGGCCTAGAAGAGTGTCCCTTCTCCCTCCCTGTCTCCCCTCAATAGGTTATCTCTCCTCACCAGCCCCCTTTACCCCTATTCTGTTTTCCCTTTGCTCAAGTTCGTGGCCGTTAAGTAGAGGAAGAGAAAGTCCAAAATGTCTATGAAATATTTATCAGCTAATTACAATATGCAGATTCCATTTCTGGGGTGATTTATCTTTTTTGGAAATACAGGAAAAGATCTTGGAAACTTGTATCCTAAATGCCTGGTATGTTATTGTAGCAACCAGGTAGAAATTTCATTTACCATGCAACTATAGATTTCCATACTGTTCAGGATTCATGCCTCCTTCTTATGACTCTCTGCAAATCACAGTTCCTTTGAACATCAGAGGCACTGCCAGAAGTCATCTTGTCTTTCCCCTTGCTTTCAGATGGGACTATTCCTCTCGGGGTCCTCTCAGATAATAACAAGAATTTTGAAGGTTACAGAGGGCTATAAGTTAGGTAGTGGAAGCACTATTACATCCTTTTACAGAGGACAATGTTGAATCAAAGAAGTTAGTTGACTCACTCAGGGTCACACAGTTGCCAAGTGTTGAAACTATGATTCAAATCCAAGTCTCTTACAATTCAGTACTCTTGTCCTCCAAACCATCGATTAAGCTGAATAGGGACTTCTGAGATTCTGAGAGAGGAGACATCCCCGCCTCCCCAAACAGTTTCTCTTTTCTCATTGCAATGGAGGACTCTGAGAAAATTATTAATTTTTATATGTCAGCCTCTTTCACTTTCTCCACTGTAACATGCATATACAGGTAAGTGGTAGGGAAGGGAGATCTTTTTTTCCCCTCCTCCAATATTTTCTCAATCAAACTGGTAGAAAATGCTGGCAGCTTTGCAAAAGGGTTTAGCTATGTACTGAGCTTTGCAATTTCCACGCCCGTCCTTCTGGAATTAGGGGTAGATCCCTCAGTAGGTTTCCCTTCTCATAAGGGCCTTTCTGACTACAAATCTCAAAGGAGGGGTCAAACACCTCATGTAGGGGTTGATTCATGGAGGGAGGAGAACAGGGAAGAAGATGAAACAGGAGGAGAATAGGGGGAAAGGAGAAATAGAGGAAGCAGGAAAAGGGAGACAGGATGAATCAGTATAGTGCAGTGAAGTTGAAGGACCTAATCCTAACCTTCATGACTTTGGATTTGACTTTTCTGAGCCTTAGTTTCCTCATTTATAAAATAATGCAGTTGAATTAGTTGACCTCTGAGAGCCTTTCCAGTCTATAGTCCTATGTCAGATGACAAGAGCATAGATGTAAGAGGAACAATCCAGAAGACAGAATAGGAATATGGAGTTGGAAAGGAGAGTAGAGAGTGGGTAGAGAGGACTTGGGAGTGGTGGTGGTAAGGGGAATAAATTCAGGGTAAGTATACTAAGAATTATGATAGGGAGTGAAAGAAGAGAGTGGGGAGAGGGCAAAGAGGTCAAATAGAAAGTAGAGGTGGAATGGGAAAGGAAGAGAAGTAGGAGACAAGTAGAGACAGTGAAGAGAGGAGATTGATATGGAGGAGGGCAAAGATGGAGGAAAAGATGAGGTCATAGATGAGGAATGGGAACTGTTGAAGTTGGAGGGAACAAGGATTTAAAAAATGTTGCTTATGGAAGAGAAAATGAAAGACAGGGAAATAGGAAAAGGATAGGGGAAAAGGGGTTATTTGGAATTAAAGGCAGAGATGGAAGCTGCTTGACTTTGGAATGGCTAAACAAATGGTGATATATTTATTTAATGGGAGAAATGAGAAGCATGACTGCAGAGAATCATGAGAAAATTTACATGAATTGATGCGATAGGAAGTAAGCAGAAACAGGAGAGCAATCTATACAATGGCTACAACAATGTACACTGAAGCAAAAACCACAAAACAACAGAAAATGAATGTTTTGAAATTATCATGACCAATGCTGACCAAGCTTGGTCCCAAAGAAATGATGCAAGAATACATCTCCCCCAGCTTCTTTGCAGAGGTGATGTGTTATGGGTTTGGGGTGATGCATAAAATGTCATATATATGTGTGTGTGTGTGTACAGACACATATGTATATGTATGCACACATGTGTATACACATATATACATGTGCATACATTTATACATATACACATGTGTGTATATATATGTATGTGTGTATGTTTACTTTGCCTTTTTTTGTTCCTATTTTTATTTATTATAAGGAATAGAGGAGGTGGGGAAAGGCTAGGGTAGGAAGCATAGGTAATATAAAGACAAATGATAACAAAAATTTATTGAAAAGAAATTGTAATATAGAGCACTAACTCTGAAGGTAGGAGGCTCTGGCCTCAAACAGTTACTAGCTGTGTGACCCTGGGTAAGTCACTTGATCCCAACTGCCTCCTAAAAAAAGAAAAGAGGGATAAGGAGAGAGAAAGGGGCAAGGCAAATTGTGTCCAGGGGCATGTGGAATGGAGGACAGATGATAGGGATACAGGGAATAATGGGAATAGAGAAGATAATTGAGATGTGTGAAACTGGGAATGGGGATAGAATTAGAGTGGAAGAGGAGAGTAAAGGGGAAAAGAGGAATCAAGGGGATCTGCATGGCACTGAAAGGGACAGAAGGTAAGAAGATAAGGGGATATAGGGGATGTGGCCAGGAAACAAGGGGTCTGCAAAGTGAGGGATGGGGGAGATAGGGGGACCTCAGAGTAAAGGGGGAGGGGTCTTTGTGAGGCATGCAGCAGTGCTGAGTGCCCAGCCATGAATACTAACCGAGAAAAGAAGAAAAAAAAGGGCCAGAGGGGCTGGGTGATGTTTAAGCTGCTGGGGTGATTAATGGGGGTGAACGGACGGTGAAACTCCAACCCTCCGAACTGAGATGTGGGGGAATGGTTTTTCTAAGAACAACAGCACACTGTTTCATTGAGAAAGCCAGCGTCCGGAAAGCAGGGGGGAAACTCCCAATACAGTGGGGTTTTTTTCCCTTTTTTTCACCCAAGGTTTCTTTATTTAGCCTGGCAAATTATAAAATAAAATATACTCGCTAACATCAGTCAGACACTTGGATCTGATCGTGTGTAGCAGGCCTCAGCCCTGGAGAGACCAAGGACGGTCGAGAGGTAGGGAAGAAAAGAGATGCTGGTTTAGAATTAGGAGTACAGGGGAGATGCCTCTCTTCTGCCCCAGGACCATAGTAAAGTTAGAAAAAGGGAGTGAGGGGGAATGGGGGGGAGAGAATTAGGCAAGCAGGAGGCGTTGAGGTTCAAGGCCTGGAAAGTCATCTGGGGCAGCCCTTTGACTCTAATAGACAGAGGCCCATTTCATTGTGTGGGAGAGATTCTCATGGCCAATGCTCAGAAAAAGAAAAGGGGAATGATAGGGACTGTGAAACTTTGTCCTTGTCTCTGTCATTAGGTATCTCTCTGGATCTCTCATTTTCTAGGTCTATATAGTTTTTCTTTATGAATATTCATCTCTCTTCCTTGGTGTCTATAGCTGTCATTTCCTTTTTTTTTTCATCTCTTTCTCTGTGTTCTGTGTTGGTCTCTATGGAAAGAGGAGGAGATGTGGGGGGGTAGACATGAGAACAGGCTGTGCCCTGGGGGTGTTTGACTGCTGTGAGGTATTTTCAGTGGAAATGATCTAATGGGACTGGAGCAATTTTCTCCACTTCTAGGCCTTTACAGATGTGCAACAACTGGCAGATCCCATTGCCTCCACTTCCCCATCCCCCAGCCTTCCCAGAGTAGAATATGCCTTGATGCTGGTAATCCCCAAGGGATGGGGGGTGGAGGGCATTGCATGTGTGTAGGGGTAATGGGCAGAGAGGCCTCACTGGGTATATGTCTTGGGACAGGAAGACAGAGTTAGGGATACATTAGCCCAGGGTAGAAAGTAGTTGCTATTTTATTCTACAAATGCTGATTGCCTGGGTTTTATTTTTGCCTCACTATGACCTTCGCTAAGATGATTTGTTTCCCTCTTCCTATGGGAAACAGTGTTGTTACTCAGTGTTTCACCAGGAGTTGAGTATAAAAAGTGGGTTTTTTTTATACTAGAGGCTCCTGGGAATTACCAGAACTCTGTTAAATATTAGTATGGAAAACCTGATGAGTTTTCCGTAGTGATTCCAATTTTTCCTCCAATGGGGACTTGCTATGCAACCTTTGAAGAGATAGTCACCCTATCTGAGACCATTTCCCCCTTTAAAAAAGATAAAGGAATTATAGAAACTATCCACTACCTCCTAAGTGAAAAGAACTGTGAACATTTTGGTTTTAATTTCAAATTAATAATTCATACTTTTTTCATTCTTACAGACAAACACAAGCCTATGAAACTGATCATGTAGGAAGAGACAGAACCTAAATTTTAACACAATCCCTAGAGACTGTTTGGTTCATTCCTCTGAATCAGGGTAAAACAGTTTCTTACTCAAGCTAGGAGATTTCCTAATTTTCTATACTAACCAACATGAACTCAGGATTGATGAAACTTTGAGGGTAAATTAATAGAATCTTTCTCTTCTCCCTAGCCCCTACCTGTCTCACTTATTGGTTCTCATGCAAGAGGATCTGGAACTAAGATTCAGGGAAAGAAGAAAAAGATCTAGTCTGATCATG
Source organism: Potorous gilbertii (assembly GCA_028658325.1). NCBI lineage: Eukaryota > Metazoa > Chordata > Mammalia > Diprotodontia > Potoroidae > Potorous > Potorous gilbertii. Next base: position 182,497,542 of record CM053770.1, on the reverse strand, counting down.
TTACCTCTTCTCACTTCTTTAAAGCTTGATCAGCCTCCTTCTGTGAAGAATCCAGGCATGATTTCTTTCCCTACATCAGATTTCTTCTCTTTGTAATAATAACTTGCATTCATATAGCAATTTGTAGGCTTATATGACACCCCCAACCCCATCAACTCTGATAGTCCCCCATGCCTATTGGACCAAAAATATAACTTTGGAGAATGAATTTTTTTTTCCTAGAAATGGCCTACAGAAGAAAAAAATGAATGGTATCCAAGAAGGTCCAGGGATCAGCTTCCCCAACCCCCCACCCCCTCCACCCCCTTCCCCCCACCCCCATCCCAAGGGGAGACTGAAGCCATACTCTTGGAGTTGGCTGAGCACTCTGAACACTTCTTACAGTTGTGTTTGCTTTGAAAATTTCTGAAACAAGTCTTACCTCACAGTCAGTTCTCAAATACTGCCCCACCCTACATACACACCAGTATCTTTTTCTCTCCCCTTATCTATGTCTTTATCACTCCCTGTCTTTCTCTTTTTTTCACTCTTTTGCTAGCTAACTCAGTCTATTTCTTCAGCCAAAGGAGGGTTGGGGGAGGGTTCTGGAGGGCCATAACCAAATGATACCCTACAAATCCAGCATTCACATTCCTTGGGAACCTAAACAAGCAAAGGCAGTGGTCTTGTTCTTCTTGGTCCCCCAAATTCTAAAAATTCAATAGAAGTTTTATTTTCAGAGCAGCTATAAAATAACTCCACTCCTTCTACTCTAACCTCTGTGTTATCCAAATCACTAGAAAGGGAAGGAAAAATGTGGCACTGGAGAAGGAATGGACCAAAGGGGCCTGGGATCGAATGGGACACTCAATTCAAACTCTGCTGCCTTCCCATCTGCTTTCTTCTCATTTACATATAATTTAAATGTTAAATTCCTTTCTCCTTCCTGGTTAGAAAACAGTCCAGACTGGGTTGGCATTTTCCTAAGTTCTCTGAATGATCCCTTGCCAGTGTTCGGAGAAGTAATAGAGTAATAACAGCTAAGATTCATATAACACCCATATCAGAAACTTAATAAATATTATCTCACTTAATACCTAATAATGACAACAGTTGACGTTTAGATAGTAACTTACTATACGCTAGGCACTATGGTAATTGTGCCTTTAAAATACTGTCTGATTTGATCCCCATAACAACTTTGGGAGCATGGGTGTTATCCCCATTTTACAGATGAGGAAACAGAGGCAAAGTTATCCAGTTGTCTGAGGTCGGATTTGAATCCAGGTCTTCCTGCCTCTAAACTCAGGGTTTTCTCCACTGAGCTACCTAGCTACCTCAAGACTGCCAGGTCTGCAGGTAAGAGAAATTGGGAGTATGACTACCTGCCCCAGGAGGGGTGCACCATCAGTGAAGTAGTTCAGAGGCAAGTAAACATGAGGCTATGTAGATTATGCAGGCCAGGTAGAACTGGGTCCTGTACTCTCGTTCAGACTCATATAGAAGAGCTCATCTTTCAGATCCTCACTGTCTCTGCTTACTTTCCTTCCAGATCTGAAGCCAACACGATGCTTATTTAAGCTTAAAAATCTCTTTCCTCGTCCCTGCCCATACCTTTCAAAACATTTGACTAGTGTCTACACACGCAAGTGGAGAGCGGAGCAGATCTATTAAAAAAAAAAAAGGCATCAATATGGAAAGCCTATTGGAATTACCCAATTCTTTCCTTACCCTTAAACTTCTACTCCAAATTCCTTCCCACCCCCACCCTGCCCCTACACACACTCACTTATGGCCCAAGTTATCTGGATAATTGGCTGCTTTAAAAATGGGCTGTTTTGAAAATGCAACTATTTGGGCCTCTGACTATGAGACTTTAAAGCCCCTCCCCCTCCTTCCCTTCTCCCCTCTCAGCCAGACCAGCGCCACATTTGGGGGAGAAATCTTCCCGACCCCTTTCTCGTCTTCCCCAGGCTCATTTTTTCCTCCTCTGAGCTCCAATTCGTCTCTTAAAAAAAAAGGAGAGAGAGAGAGAGAGAGAGAGAGAGAGAGAAGAAGGAATTTTCAATAGTCCCACTTGTCAAGGGAAGACCATCTTTTAACCTTCAACAGCAGCGAAATCCATGTGAACTCTCGGTGAACCAAGATTGAAGTCATAAATCACCCTTACAAAGGCGGTCGTGGATGCTGGCGCGGGCTGCTGCACCTTTAACGCTTTCTGGGGCTGACAAGCGACCGGCTCCAACTAAAGTTCACAGCACCCAGGGACGGCCCGAGGCAACCCCCGGCCGCCCCCCTCCCCCTTAGCACCCCCTCCCTCCGCTCCGGAGCCGGGAGCAGCCACCGCGCTAGTAGCTCTGGCGGAGGCCCCCCTCTGCCCCGCCGCGGAGGGCGAGGAAGGGGGATCTTCTGCATTCCTCCCCAGCTACGCCACCTCCGCGCTGCTGCCCAGAGTCAAACAGCCAGTTTATTCACACGCGGCCCATGTTAAAAATTGCATTCGGCTTCTTCTGTGACGGACCCCAGGGTGTCTCTGTCCATCCTGCCCCTCGCTCTCCCCCTCCCTCGCCTGCACTGCCTGCATTCAGTTAGATCTACACGGCCTCGATTACAGGGACCCTTCAGACCCCAGCTGGGGTTGTGTCCACCGGGCTCAAAGGCTCCAGATAATTGATGGAAAGGCTAAAAAAAAACCAACTTAGGCTGGAATTATTCAGATAATTGTCTCCATGTTCCACTTTGGCGGGAGGTTGGCAAGAGTCGGGGATGGGGTGGGGGGGAGATAGAGAACAAGGAGATGGGAAATTCCGGAGAGCCCTGGTATCTTCCCTTCTGTCCTTTGCCTGGTCCAACCGCTAAACTCCAAGGAGAGAAGTACTAGAACCAGGCAGCTTTATGCCTGCTTTTCCCTCCCCCACTCCTTTCCCCCCTCCTACCTCCTTTCCAGCAAGCTCCTTTTTTCTCCCCTCCCCCCAAATCGCCTTTTTCTGTGTAATTAAAGTTCAGGGACTCTACTTGTCCTCTCTCTCCCTCCCTCCCTCTCTCTCTCTCTCTCTCCCTCCCTCTCTCTCTCTCTCTCTCTCTCTCTCTCTCTCTCTCTCTCTCTCCCCCCAGAAAAAAAAAAAAACTCACAACCCTGCCTTACCACAACCATAACTACTACACAAGGTTTTTGACAGCTTCCTCTCACCGCACCCCAAAGCCTTCTTGCCAAAAGCAACTGAGCCATTGTGACCAAGAACTAGTATTCACACACACACACACACACACACACACACACACCCTGTGGATTCTCCTCTCCCACAGCCACTTCAACCTGACTTTTTGAAATTATCTGGATTTGGGGGTTGGGGGACTTGATTGTTCTGAGACCCTCATTCCAAAAGAAAAGTTTAGTGGATGAGTACACACGTATACACACACATGCACACACGGCACCACAAATCCACGGTTGACTAATCTGATATGACAAAGCCCGTGATGGATTTGGCTTATGTTAATTCACACAATGCCCTTTCCTCCAGAATTTAACTCTAAGTTAATACACACCGGAAACCGCGAACATACACGCTCGTTAATGGGTTTAGGTATTAGCGACTTCTAACGATGCATACAAATGTGCTTTGCTCTCCATAGGCCCCTTAAGATTTATGGGCCTTGGGCTTCTCTGAATCTGTAAACAAGGAGAAAAAAAGAGGGAGAGAGACAGGGAGAGAGAGAGAGACAGAGGCCTCACTCGTCCCTCCAGGTTGTAAGAGAGAGAATAGATCTGCAAATTCGGTTCTTATCTATTTTTCTTTACTTAGCTGTGTGGGTAGGCCTGCTTTCAAATCTCTCCGTGGGTGGGTATTGGTGTTGGGGCCTGTGGTCATGGGTGTGTATTGGTGCCTGCGGGTTGGTTAAGGGGAAGGGGGATTCTGTATTTCGAGAGAGTGGGAGTGGAAATTATGTGCTGAAGGAGGTAATGGATTTGTATGTATGTGTCTGTGAGATAAGCATTTACAATATACATTTGTGTATTTGTGTTCTGCACAGTAGGGTTTGCCCTTGTGTCGAGGGGCCACCTTCCAGTCTCAAACTGCTAAGACTCTTTTAATAATAACAAGAGTTAACAATTTCTCTTCACAAGAATAAGAATCAATGATAAAAAGGGGGAATCTGCAAGGAAAAGAGAAGAGAAAGGGGAGACATAGCATGAGAAAGAAGAAAAAGAAACAGAGGAAGAAAGTTTCTTTCTTTAGGTATTTTTGGATAGAGGAGATTGAAAATTAACATCCTCATCCCTGGTTTGACACCTGGGGTTGGGGGTGAGATAAAGTTAGAGAGCGTTCCTTTCCTTTCAGATTGTTTTGGGATTAGATACTAAAATAGAGATTGTAAATGTTGGGGAAACGGAGGCTGAGGACTATAGGGAGTATTAGGCAAACTAATGCCCGAAGTCTCTTTTCTTAAATGACAGGCCAAAATGAAAGGAAACCAGTATTTGAAGCCCAGAGCTTAAAGGGGTGGGGGTGGGGGTGGGGGTGAGAAATGGGGAGGACTTGGAACTGGACAGTGGAGGTGGAGAGAGTTTTCAGTCCTGGCTCTCATACTCTCTCCCCTGGCACTCCCCTAGAGCGAGTTCTGCTGGTCCAAGGGAGGCAGGGAAATCTTTAAGAAGCCTGGACAGTGGGGGGCCTGGGGCACTCTGACTGGGATCAGACAAACTTAACCCTTTGCATGACTGTTTGGAAAAGCCGGGACGTGCTGTCTATTTTTCTACAGTGTGTTCAGAAGCCGAGCCTACTTCACTAAAGAAGAAAAGATCATTTCTCCCCGGATAATCCCAACCTCCCCCTCGTTCTTTTCAGGTACAATTCTCCTGGAATCCTTTTTTCCCCCTAGCTGGGGAGGGGAGGGGGCTGGAGACAACCGGAGAGATTTGGTTATCAGAACAGAATTGTGGTATGAGGATACCCTAACATTTCGAGTACACCGAACACCTCTTCCTTTAAAATACACATATACACACACACACACACACACACATAAATAAACAATGAAAAAATAGCAATGAAAAATAAATTAGAAAAACGTAAATCCGCCAGCATTCAAAAATTACTTTGGGAAAAATAAAATCGATCATAAATAAAGAGACTTAAAATGATTGAAACCCGAAGTCTCTCAATAAATAAGAGTTCTTTTTAAATTTTCAGCGATTCGTTTGGACTAGCAGTTCGGGGAAACACATTTACCACTTGTTTTAAAATCAAAAGCAAGAATTTTTTTAAGTCGAAAGAAAACCCCACTCGTATTTGGGAGGGGAAAAAATGGGTAAGAAAAATATGCAGCAGCAAACAAAAGGGCATATCAACAATAAATTTGAAAAAGAAAGAAGTCCAAGTGGTGAACGATCTAGCGGAGAGGTTCAAAGCCCCAGCACTTTCGCCGGCAGCTCTCCTCCGCAGCGTGGCTGGCGCGGGCTGAGGCCGATCTGAGAGGCACAGCGCGGTTAGGCACGTAAAAAGGGCAGAGGAGAGCGCCTGGGCAAGGGAGTCAGCTGGGCCTTTTAAAAATAGGAGCCTCTAAGCACACATACCTTGCCGCTGCTGTTTTGTGTCTTTCTAAGCGGGACAAGGGTTCCAGAGAGACCCAACTCGGGGATTTGTTTCTCCCCTTCTCTTAAAAAAAAAAAAAAGGAAATATATGAAATTACATTTTTCTACTTTTTTTTGAAGCTCTGGAATATTTCCCCCAATCGTCTTCCCCAGTGTGGAACTGGACAAACTGGGAGCACTACAGATTGGGACACTGAGGAGCAGAAACTTTCCCCGTGTGGGTGGGTTTAGCCTTTGTTCATAAGCAGTGCAGCAGCCAGCATCAGCCCTTCTATGCACGAAATGTATGTTATATCTATGTCTATCCACACCAACCAGACACGGATGTTATGCACAAATTGAGATCTGGGAAAATATGTGCGGTTCATATCTCTAGATCTATGTCTGCATCTAGTTATGCCGAAAAATTTAGATCCAGGAAATAAATTTATAGCTATGCCTATAACTATTTCTATAAGGAGAGACTGTAGTTGTTCATATTGACAGACTGATATCTGGAAAAGACTGTTACATCTCTAACCATACCTAAATAGGATGTGGTTATATTTACAGATTTATGGCCGGAAAAAATATATAATTATATCTGTGTACTTTTATCTGTCTATACACCGTCTAGTTATAGCCTCAGATATTTATATGGAAAGAAATATATAGCTCTATCTATAGCCATCCCCATATAGACATTTGATGCATTGACAGATTTATACCTCTGTAGAGCAATAAAGATAAATGTATATAGTTAGAATTATGCACAGGGAGATATATGTTTACTGGTAGTGATATACGGGAGTTCCAGAATATGACTCCAGCCATATAAGGTTACGAACATAGTTCTATATAATTGCAACTATATATAGTCATATCTATTTATAATTACATAGTTACAAAAATATAGGTAAGTGTTGGTAATCCTATATGTATACATTGTTATCTCTCCCTAGAGTTATAGGCGGTGGCTGGCATCTATAACTCTATAGAGATATCTATATGTATATAAGGTTATAATTATGTAGTGATGGGTGACTATGGCACAGCCTTAGTATATATCTCTATAGAGGCATATTTATACTTAGCGACAGAAAGATTTGTACACGAGGCTATTTCTAGATGGCTGACTCTGGAAGGATGTTCCTAGCTTGCTGGGACGACAGCTACCAGATCTATTTACATGGGGATATATGTAGTTACAGAGGGGGTAAATAAAATAGTGCATTGAGGCAGCTATCACTTTAGGAGTCGTTAGAAAAGCGAGTAAAAGGAGCAAGCCGTACGTTAGCGAGGCTGACTCGAGAAGAGCTTAGAGAGAGAAAAGTGTTGAATCGCGGGCTGAGGTAGATCGTGAGTGCCGAGGCAGGTCTCTCTCCCTGGTAGTATTTAAAGAGGGGAAAGAGGGGTGCAGTTAATAGGACTACCGAACACGTTTTGCCTAACTTTGGCTTCTAGCTCAGGACAACGATGTTTAGGCAGGGACTGGTAACGGGGAAGACAGGAGTGGCATCTATGGTCCTCTGCCTCTTGGTAACCAGAAGAATAAAAGGAAATATCCAGCATAAAAAAAAAAGGAAAGAAAGTTTGCAAGCTTCCCGTATTCCTGACAGCCTGACTGGGGGCAAAACTGAGACCGAGAAGTATTAGACGACTCGCCCCCAGGTATTGGGGAAATCTGAATCAAAGTGATCACCGATTAATGCGATTCTAATGATGGGCCCTCCCAAGGGTTCGGCGGGTGCACAGTAAACCCCTGCTGATCGGACCCTCTCTCCCTTACAGGATACTTCATTCCTCGCGGACCCAGAAGACTGTGTATCTTTCTCCCAGTTTCTCCCCCGCTGTGGCGGCTAAGAGGGCCAAGCGGGGCCTGAGTTAGCATCTGGGATGGGGGATGAGAAAATCAGTCACCCTCTCGCCTCATAAACAGTCTTCAGCCGCAGGCCTCATCCCTAAGCTATTTGCCTAGACAGTTTTCCTCTCACCAGCGGGGAGCGTCTACACTCCCTGAGCTAGAGTCCCCCCTCCACTTCTCACCTCCTATCTCCACTAAACTCCTCTCTGGTCTTCTTCTTGGGTGGGTGATCGCTCTTGCCGTTTTCTGTTTTCTGGCAAATTCCCTTTTTATCCCCTGGATAAAATGTTTCCCCCATTCCCTGCCCCAGCCTTGACTCGGTGGTATAGACATAGGCAGAACCCAAGGTGAGTTTCAACTAGGCCTAGATTTCCATTTTCCAGCCACAGCTCTTCCAAACTTTGAAAAGCAGGTTAGAAAATGAGGCTAAGGGGAGCATAGATCCCCGGACACAGGGAGGTGCCAACGTCAAGGCTGCTGCTGTAATAAAGCACAAACGCAGGGGGTTGGGATGTTGAGTGGTAGGGAGACCTACCACCTCAATACCAAAGCACTTTCATGAAATCAGGCAACAACATTAGGCTGCTCTGACTTGATACGACTTTTCATTAACGCTTCTCCAAATGTGAAGATCCAGTCATAAGAATGGGAGACTTCGGTATAGACTCAGGCCAAGTAGTGGGTGCTGGATGCCGGGGTGGTTAGTGACAAAGGGAGGAGCCAGCACTTCTGCCCCGATTGCCATCCCAGGACCCCTCCTCTCCTGAATCTAGCACTACTGCCAAATCACCATCAAGAAAGCAAGTGGTGGGGTTTCTGCCCAAGGAAACTCAGACTCAAGAACAATCTTTCCCTTCTCCCCCTAAACCCTTCTTGGCAATCGACTTTCTAGGGCCTGGGGTATTAACATTGAATTGATAACTGCCAGTATCTGTGGTGTGTGCAGCACAGATTCTCCAGGAAATCACCCACAGCCAGCTGGAGACCCTGTCCTCAACGGCTCACTGAACCAAAATCTGGATTTTTTTATGTTAATTTTCTTGCGTTTTAATATATATATATATAATATATATATATTATATATATATAATATATATGGGTTTTTCTTGGGGGGTTGGGGTGGGAGGAGAAGATGTACGAAAAGTCAAACGCTAACATTATAGGGCATTCAATGCCTGATAAAGGACTTCTTCCCTGCTCCCATCCCCTTCCAACTCCAACAGAGTTGTTTTGGCATCCCGTAGACCGAGCTCGTGCCATCCCCAGACACCTTGGCGCCCTGGCCCTGGAGAGCAGGAGCCTGGAGATTGGGGAGTGGGGAGAGAGGCAGGTTAAGAGATTTTACAATCACTCTCCATAGATTTGGGAATGAAGTAGGATCTGGCCGAGGTAGTCAGTGAAGGCATTCCTTGGCTTTTTCTGTGAGACACTCTTACCAGGTCTCAAGTTTGCCCCTTCCCATCTCAATTTGTCTTAGAAAGGGCTGGAACAAAGCTAATGCAAAACTGAGGGTGGGGAGAAGCCTACCCCAGACTGGGTTGTTAGGCAAATATGCAGGACCTTCTGAAGGCCTGGACTGTTTTCCCTAGGGAAATGCAGAATGGGGGTGTTCACTCATTTGTATAGCTCCAAACTAGAAAGGAGCTAACAGGTGTCAGAGGATCCTACCACCATTCTGGCATCTCTTTGCAAGCCTGCAAGGGAAAAGGTCTTTTTAAAAAAATATTATTCAAAACCTGCCCTTTTTGAAGGATGATGCATACCAGAAAACATGAACCAAACTAGAGGATTAGACTCATTCCTTGTCTCCTTTCTCTGACCCAGAGTAGTCCTACTTTTGACCTAAACACCTCCAAATGGAATTTTATCACCTCCTTTCAGATGATCTCAAGGCTTAGTCAAAAAGTTCCCCTCCGTGAAAAAGAAAGACAAGGTCCATATCAGAAGTTGTACCCATCAGGTTGTATCGGGGGAAGGGGCAGGGCACGAGAGGGAGAAGTAGCAAATGCCCCCAGAATTCCTGCCCCAGAAATCAGAGTACTGACCAGCTTCTGATGCCTGGTTTGCATTGCCCAATTACTAGATTCCTCTAGAACTGTGGTTTTCCTAAAGCACACCCCACCATTATTACCTCTGTTATCAGTCATTCCCTATTATCTCTAGGATCAAATATAAATTCCTGTCATTGAAAATACTTCACAAGCTGGTCCCCTCCTACCTATCCAATTCTTTTGCAAATTGCTCTACTCCACAAAGTCTACAATTCAGCCATTCTACCTCATTTACTGCTTTTCACATACATGATCAATATCCCATCCCTGTGCCTTTGTATTGACTTTACAAATTCCATGCATGGAATTCACTCTTAGAATCTCTGGTTTTCTTCAAGACTGAGTTCAAGAACCTGGGGCTCTCTATCTGGGATACGAAAGATCTTGCAGCATACAATGGATACAAGAATCTCATCAAGTAGAGTTCTGGGAATAAATAGTTATAATATCCTATAGAAATATTCCCAAAGTAGTATTAATGAGAAAAATAAAAATAAAATATAAATTGTAGAGCTGAGACTGATGAGGGAGGGCTGAGATGGAAAAGGAAGGGAGAATTATAGCACTTCAGAAAAATATGAAAGTGACAGTTGAAGGAATAATTCCTACTGTCAAAACCAAATGAATGAGGTTTGGCTACAAATGCTTTTTCATATAGAACTAGAAAAAAAATCAACAGCAGTGACCTGGTGGAAGACAGATTAGTTGATCTCCAAAACAATGCAGAATAACTCTGAATTGATTTCTAATCAATGACATTGCAAAATTTTTGGTCTGCCCTTGGAGGTTTAGATCCCATTCTCACGAAATATCTCACGAGGCTTTAATCCTGTCGTAACAAACTGATCATTGTGCTTTGGGATTCTTGGTCATATTGTCAATCAAATTCAGAGCCAGAAAAATTTTGGAGGCTAGAACATGAGATGTGGGGAGCTCTTTCGAAAACTATATCAGGAATCCAACTGTTGGCTGATAAGAAACAGAGCCAAGCTAATTTGTGTGATTATATCCTGATAAACATTTAACTTTATTTTTTAAATATGCTTATATTTCAAATAAAGTGTTCTTTATTAAAAAATAATGAAATTATTTTATTATCATGTATATGATCATGGTGAATACTAAAATTTATTTCATTTCATACTGAATAGGGGATAAAAAGTTAAGAGGGATGGAGACCAAAAGGGACTGGGAAATGCTATTCACTTTCCTAAATTCTTTGTAATCATGTTATTATTTTGTGAGCTTTGGTGTGTATAACATATGACACTATATATATATATGATATCATAAAAGTCCCAGTGCAGTTTTAAGTTACTAAAGCTTAAAACAGCACAAAGACTTGTGAGACATAACTGTGTGTGTATATGTGTGCATGCACATGCACGCACATAATGTGTATATATAATACATATACACATGTACTATGTACATGGGACACATGTTATCTCCCTACTAGTTGAGATTAGGGATTGTTTCACACTATCTTTTGATTTCCAGTATTTAGCACTGTTCTGGCCCCAAGTAGACACCCCAAAATGCTTGTTGATTCCTTGATTGACTGTAATTGGGGCAGATTAGACCTGACTAGGAGGGAAACCATTCCTTTTTCCCTTGGTAACTTGGAGGAGGACAAGTCGCAGTTACTATAATAATAGCCACAGTAATAGCAATAATAATTTATTTAGCACATCATTAGATGTGTATTTACTGTCTTCTCTCTTTCTCTCCCTGTTTTACAAGCAGTTCAGAAAGAATTCTCACAACACCCAGGGGAAATAGTAATATAGTAATTACCACCCTTCCTTATGGCATGCTCTTCTCCAAACCCCACACCTACAAAGACATCTAAAGAGTCTGGCTTTTTATTTCCACTTAACATTTCTTCCTATGGTGTTACCCTCCTTCCTCCTTCCCTGTCTCCCCTAAATCAGAAAGGAAAACCTTTACGTCACAGAGGTATCCAGAATATGGAAGAAGCTTCTTTTCATTCTCTGGAGAAGAGAATGAAGGAAACAGTCAAGGGACTGCAGGAGTTGACATTAGAATAAGAACACCTTTATGATCCCAGAGCATCAGGATGGAAAGTGAAAAGTGTGATTTATCATCCAACTATTTTGTGTACGACAATAGACTTTGACCACAAGAGCACTCATTCCAGCCATACCAGTTTGCCACCACAAATGGAAATGTGTATATTCACAGGATGTCCCAAAAGTTACCCTGGTGAACTTACATCAAATTTCTTACCTTCTCAGGGAAGGAGGGAGAGAATTAGAAACTCAATTTTTTTTTAAATGAATGTTTAAAAATTTTTACACATAATTGAAAAAATAAACTATTTTTTTTAAAAAAGAGAAACATAAAAAAGTCACTCTGGTGACTGCATTGAGATTTTGACACTCTGTACAGATACTATGCCATAATAGATACTGTAGATGCTAACCCTAACCCTAAACTACCTCAATATTTTAACTCTCTACTTTCCTAGAGGTGAATTCTACCTCCACCAAGACTTCACCCCTCTATGCTTTACTAGGACTGTCTCTGTACCTGAAAATCCCATACCTTGATGCCCAAACTTCTAGTGAGAAGTGTTTTTGAATTTAACTATACTGGTACTCAGCAAAGAACCATACCATCTATTGCCAGTCTGACATAGATGTCTAGAATCCTGGATCATCTCTAGGCCCCCGTAAGGTATCAGAGGAGGACTTACTGGATTTTAAGATCTGAGTTCAAATCCAGCCATAGACATTCACTAGCTGTGTGACTCTGAAGAGGTCATTTAGCCTCTGTCTGCCTCAGTCAGTCAATAACTATCAGCCTTATGATGATCATTGGTCCTCTTCGAGAATGAAGAATGAAAAACAACATTTATTAAGTACTTACTATGTGCCAGGCACTTTGCTAATCATAGAGGATACAAAGAAAGGCAAACAACAGTTGCTGCTATTGAGGAATTCAGGATCTAACAGAAGAATCAACACACAGGCAGCTACGTACAAACAAGCTCTGTACAGGATAAATTGTCAATAAGCAATTAAAGGAAGACACCAAAATTAAGGGGGAATAGGAAGTCTTATCTGTAAAATGGTGATAATATACTTGCTAGCTTTATGACCCTGGGCAAGTCATTTAACCCTGTTGGCCTCAGTTTCCTCCTCTGTAAAATGAGCTAGAGGAGAAAATGACAAACTATTCCAATGTCTTTGCCAGAAAAACGCCAAATGAGGTCACTGAAGAGTTAGACACAATGAAATGACTAAACAAGCACAACAACCAAAAAATCCTTATCTGTAAAATGGACACTTGCCACCTTAGCTTTGTTGTGGGGAGAATATGAGATGTTATTTGCAAAATGTTTCCTAAGGATTAAAATGCTGTATAAATGCTATTATTATTGTTGTAACATTTTACATGAATATGTGTAAATACAGAACTTTTTACTACCATGATTCTATTTTTAAAATTAAGAACATCTTTAAAATACTCGTAGTTCTGATGGCATAGTGGATGAACACACACACCGTATGAAGATAAATTTAAACTAATGAATACAATGGTTCCCATGATGTGTAAAAACACCTAGAGCAGGACTTTAGCCAACTGGGTGATTCCTCTGTAGAGAATTTATATATAAAAACCATAGAGAATGAAAAGTCACGAATGGATTGCAGCTATGCACTGATGAAGAGAAAGTCCCCTTCCATGAGATCACAGAGATATTGAAGGACTTAAATAAATGTAGATTAAAGTCTGTCAGGAAAATAAATTTTCAGTACGTGTATATGGACATGTACACACACATGAACACATTTCAGAACCAGACCTCAGACCACCTGGAAGACCTTTATCAAACTACAGACCACATTTTGTAAACGGAAATAATTCAGGCCAGAACCTTGTGGTGCCTTTCATGTCTCTATCATTCAAGTAAAAGTAGGTTCTGGATTTTTCAGATAATATTCTAATGTCTCCAACTTTCCTCCTCCCCAACATTATCTATAGTGTTCTAGATAACGCCAGAGATAAGACAGAAAAGTCTGTTACAAATCTGACTATACAAAAAAAGGTAGAATTGGATAAACTCCATCTTTGTTACTCCTTGTCTGTCTTTTTGGTTCATTTGCCCCATGGATAGAATCCATTGTTTCCTGGAAGTATTTCATGCTCTGGGTTTCTCTTTCCTCCCACCCTCATAAAAACCTGCTGTTTCCTATCACTCCTAGTCATATTTCTTGACAGGTAACAGTTCACCTAGGTATCCTTTATAATGAATTCAAGTGCTAGTAATTTACTATCTCTCCTGGGTAGTATGAGTAAAATGTGATAGTTTTTTTAGGAACATAAATAAAAAAATAACAAAAGTAGCTATAATGGTGAAATTTCAGATACCAGAACAAACTAGTGGGAGAAATATTTGGGGGCAAGTAAGATTTGGAGAAATCCTTCAAAGCTCAGCATGAAGACAGCTATCTATTTTACCTATGGGTAGGATCAATCATGCAATTTAGCCTAAAACAGTCACATTGTCTACAATGGCACAAAGCTATTCTGAACCTTCTTCCTCGTTGGACTTTGAGAAGCAAAGGAGACTAGGAAAGGGCATGGGCTCATTCAACCAAGAGTAGAGTTCCCCTGGAATTATCCAGTCCTAGGACTCTGCAAAGTAATTCTCTATTCAGTCTGCAGCTTTCTGAAATGTAGTCAACATACTTCCCTAAATGCATATGTGGTACAGAGTGTTGGAATTATGGTCAGAAGTACTGGGTTTCAATCTCATCTCTGCCTTGTTTGAGCCTGGGCAAGTCATTTCCCTACTTTGGGTCTTAGCCTTCTTTGGAAAGTGGAGAGGCTAGAGATAATCTAGTCTAAAATTATCTAGATTTCTTCTTCTTCTTCTTATCATTATACTAGACTATCTCTAAAGGTCCTTTTTACCTCTAAATTTACCACTATGGAGCAACAACACTTACGTAGCATTTTCAGATTTGCAAAGTTCTTACATCATCTCACTATAAATGATACTACAGGTATTTCTCCCATTTTACAGTAGAGGAAACAACCCAAAAAAAGTTAAATGACTCACCCTGGTCATGTAGCTGGCAAATATTGGAAGTGAAACCGAACCCAGATTTTCTGGAATTACACTGAGTACACTTTCTACTATATGGAGAAAAAGTCAGTAGACTTTTTTTAATAAGGTTTTAATAAGAGCATTCATAATTTTGAGAAAGATATTTTGTATCTCTCTAGGTCTCAGTTTCCTCCTCTGTAAAAGAAAACTAGGAGGTACCTAAGTTCTTTATCATGTTATTTCTCTTAGCGAACAACACCCTGACTACTTTCAGTTGGGAGAGTTCTGACAATGTAGGCATCCCAGTCACCTCTTCTGGAAGCTACATTGGAACAACTTGATGATTCTCAGACTTACACCAATCTTCCTTTAGGAATCTACCTCTCCTCTTCCAGGGCCCGAAATCCACAAGGTTTTTGGTGATAGATTCAGGCACTTAGTTCCTTTGGAGGCCCTTGATCTCCACCCTTCCTGGTCAGAATCTGGCCTATTCACAAGGACCAACACTTGATGAACTAAGGAAGTATGGATTTGTCTCTTCTTTACCTTTCATTCCTTGAGTTGTTTTAGCAACAATTCACATACACAAGCACTGCTCCATACTGGCCTATTTTTCATCCAAATGACTCTACTGGGGAACTGTTTGTATTTTTAGAGGAAGTATGGTATAGTGAATGGAGCACTGGTTTCAGTCATCTAGACTTATATTCAAATCCCACCAGTAACTCTGGGGAAGTCATCTAACTTTTTTAAGCCTCAGTTTCCTCATCTGTAAAATAAATATAATGTATCTTTCAGGATTGTTGTGAGGATAGAAAACATATAAAGTGTATGATAGAAATGTAAATTATTATTATTTTATAAGAGGATGCTTCTGAAAGGCAAAAATCTAACCAAAAGTAATGAATCTCTAAAGGTAGAGCTCCAGGCCCCTTAATACTTGAATGGGGAGAATTTCAGTAGAATTGGAGCCTTGCCAGGGCTCCTCAGATCTCTCCGAATAGGTGACTCACTGTAATTCATTAACTTCAGACTGACTCTAATGGATGCCAAATATGTAGAATAAAAGCTATAAAATTCTACCTATTATTTGTAAATAGGAGAACACTTTATTTAGAGAGAGGCTGAGAATGGGCTGAATTTTTTTCATTTTCATCTGGATAGTGGGCATCATTTAGATGATATACAGACTCTATCTCCAAGTCCTACTGTCTTTCAGCTTCTCTCTAGGGACTGGTCCTTCCAGAAAAAACATCATCTTTTAACATGTTCATGAAGGTTTATCCAAAAGGTAGTGTGGTCAAATACAAATCCACCATGGTTGAAAATAGCCCCCTGGAAAAGAATGAAGAGAAAGGATTTTCTATTCCTGTTTCAAGTCAGAGAAAGATACATAATTCATCTTTGAATTTACCGAAAAGATAAAGGATACTTTTACTCTCCGGTCTTGTGCTTACAGTTACAGCCCTGGAAGGGAACTAGATGAGACACGATCAAAAAACATCTATTGAGTATCTGCTGTATTCCAGGATCTGTCCTAGGTAAGAGGCATGCAAAGACAATTATAAAACAGGGAGTTCATCACCATAATCTAGGCTGGAAAGAAAACATGTACATAATATATAGGTTGATACAAAATATATGCAAGGTCATCTTGAGGAAAGGGCACCTAGGTGGTGAAGTGGATAGACATTGGACCTGGAGTCAGGTAGACTCTTCTTCCTGAGTTCAGATCTGTCCTCAGACACTTATTATGTGATCCTGGGGAAGTTGCTTAGCCCTGCTTGCTTCAGTTTCTTCATCTGTAAAATGAGCTGGAGAGAGAAATGGCAAACCACTCCAATATCTTTGCCAAGAAAACCCCAACAGGGGCCATGACTAAAAAATGACTAAACAACAACAAATCTTGGGGTGAAGAGAAAATCCAAAAAGGTTTCCTAAAGGATATGATTGGCACTGAAGGCACTGCTGGGGGCCCTTTGAATTGGTCGAATCACTCTGGAAATCGATTTATAACTGTGTCCTCAAAGTCACTATACTGTGTGTATACTACCCTTTGACCCAGTGATACTACTAATGGGTCTTATATTCCCAAAGAGATCAACAAAGGACATATAGACAAAAACATTTATAGCAATTCTCTTCTGTAGTCCCCCAAATCCCCGCAAAGTAAAAGCGTGCTGATCTCTTGGAAGCTTTAACTGAAAGCATGGGAATAGACAAAATAATCTTATAGGATCATATCCTTTCCCATAGTCTTTAACACAGATACCCTTTCCTCAGATCCTTTAGCTTGCTGGGCTTCCTTGACTCAATGACACCATCTCACCACATGCTTTTTGCTTTACATCCACGCAAAGGTCTACATTTCAGGTAGTTTGAATGAAGTTGCATTTCCAAAATAAAAAATAAAACAAGAAAGCAACATCTGTAATTCTGATTAATTTAGGGGAGATATTATGCAAACCAATAGAATTAGAAACCTAAACTGTCTAGTTCCAACCCTGCCACAATTCACTGTATGATGTCAAGCAAGTCATTTACCTCTCCGAGAATCAGCTTTATCATCTCTAAAAGTGAAAGGATTGCAATAAGGTCCCTTCCAGCTCTGAGATTCTATGGTTTCATATAAAGGAAAAAACCCTAATGTTTAAATACACATCACTTTTCAACTAATTGTGTTTGCTTTCTGTGTAGATAGTTTCAGATAATATGAGTGACAGGGCACTCACTGTGCACGCAAAGTTTAGACTTATAGAAACTTTAAAAATGGATAGGATTTAGAGACAGCCTCAAGAACATTTTTTCAGTCTCCTAGATCTAAAGCTAAATACCCAGTAGCACACTGTCACATGTAAACCACTGACATAAGAGTTGCATCTCTAGCATACCAAAGTTTGTCCAAAAGGAAAAAGTACAGTCTGACATCTACAAGGTCAAATCATTTGCCTGATTTTCTCCAATCTCAGTCCATTTAACTAACTTAATCTCTAAATTATCAGTATCATCCAGTTCTCTTGGCCTCATATTTGAAGCCAAAATATCTGGATCACTTTGGGGAAAATTCTGGTCAAATCAATTCTTTGACTGAATTGCCCAGTGAAACAGTAAGTCTGGTAGGCCCTAATTGTTGGCACAGACTCATGAAGACACTAAAAGAAATGTTAAAAGGAGCTGTAAGCCCGTGTCTATTAGATACCAAGAAATGAGCTCCATTCGATCAATTTAGGGGGAAAAAAGTCAGTCCGACTGTTTGGAGTAATGAAGGAAAAATAATGCCTTGGCTGACATTTTCACCTTTCAACCCTTAAGGTTGGCAGGTTGTAGAAATAGCATAATGCCCTCAAACTTCCACCATTATCAACACCACAAGACTGATATGTATCAGAGTGTAAACTTTTTAGGAGGGGTTTTATTAACTGTATTTGTATCTATAGTGCCTAACGCAGTGACCGGAATACTGTAGGCTTGTTGATTAATTGATTGAGGATAGGCATATATTATCACATACATACACACAAGCACATAAATACCAACATTCATATAATCTCAAAGTCACAACCATCGTCTGCCATATTTAAAACTTATTACACTGACTGCCTAGCCTAGAGAATCACACCTTTTAAGGCAAGAGGGCATAAGAGGATGAGGCCTGGAGTGGAGAGGGTTCCCGACAAGACTACTGGACAGATCCTCGAAGTGCTGATTATATCTACGGAGCACCAATACACCAATAAGCACTGAAGTCAATCCAAATGCAGCCTTCCCTGAATCAGGCTTCTCCCACTCCAGCCACCATCCTCATCTACTACCACCAGGATCTCAGACTATACCCTTGGCATGCCTTGTTCTGATGAGTGAATGTTTGCCTTAAACTTCCTTGAAATCAGGCCTCCACGACACACCAAATCAATATTATTACCCCTCCTCTGTTCTATAACTCTCCTCTATATGTTGGTGTAGTGCGTCCCTTCATTAAAATGTAAATTCCTTGAGGACAAGCATTTTCTTGCTTTTGAATTTTTATCTCCAGCACTTAAGAGAGTGTCTAGCACATAGTCAATCCTAAGAAATGCATGCTCTTCTCTCCTTCTATTCTTTCTCTTTCTCTCTCCCATATATATATATATACATATACACACGTATACGTATATATACATATGTATCTATCTATCTATCTACATATATCTATATATAGATAGATAGATAGATAGATAGATACATATGTATATGGTCAATTTACTGAGGGGGAAAATTACTGGGAGGATCTGTCAAACTGGTTGCTTACCTAAATGGCCTGATTGATTAAGTAGCCCTGTAGGAACACAGTTTTTATGGGCCCATAGTAAGAACTCAATTAATGCCTTGTCTACTTATCTATCTGTCTGTCTGTCTGTCTCCCCAGTCTATGGATAAGGAACTAGGGTCCCCTATAGAGACTATGTGACTTGCTCAAGTTCACACACCAATTATTGTAAGGTTCTGAACTGTTCCTGGTCCACTTCACCTTCTCCCATCATTCCCACCCACTCCCCAACATCCTGACTCCCACTCTGGAGTTTTTTGTACTAGATCATGAATAGCCATGAAAACATAGATTTCATACATCTTTATACATGAAGATATACAATGTATCTTGCCCCTGCTTACAAATACTACTAGATTAATAGATGGAAGTTCCCATTACACAAAAGTTTGGCATATGTCAAAGCAACAGATCTGTAAGAGTCCAGGGGCCCCATCGTTACATCATCCTTATGTTTCTTATTTATTCATTTAAAGACTCAAGAAATATGGATTTACAGACTGTCACTGACATGCTCCTTGGATAGCCAAATTATATGCATAGTTTATGTTGATCTTTATAATTATAGAAATCATAAGAAAGAAGGCTATTGGAACTCTTTTATCAGACATATTGTGTCTGGGGGCATCAGTAGGTAGGAAGGGGATAGTTCTGTGAGTTAATGAAAACATTGACAGGTTGGTCATCTTGTACCTCTCTGCAAAGTTGCTAAGGCAGATATGCCACCATACATTCTATGCTGGTCTTTCTATGTATGCATGTTCAAATTTACCTGTTTTTTGTCTGGGCACCTATACAGAGGTATACATTTGTAGATCTGAAGGCAATGTGTGAGTGAAGTATAAAGAGCACCAGTCTACAAGTCACAAGACCTGAATTCAAGTCCCAGTTAAGTCACTGCCCAGCTCTGTGACCTCAGGCAAGTCATGTGCCCATTCCTCATCCATAAAACCAGAAAAATAAAAAATGCCCTGAGTATTCTATAAGAATTAAATTACATACATGCAAGGTTGTTTTGAAAACCATAAGGCACTATATAAATGTAAGCCATTATTCTATTACTATGTTGTGTATTCTATTAGTATATTGTGTATTACTATGTATAGGTTTGGAACCCCTCCTAGAAGGAGTACTGTCAACCCAAAGAACTTAATAGTAATGAGGATGACAAGATTGAGAACTAGAACAATCCTTAGCAGGTATCTAGTCCAATCCCTTCATGGATATGCTCCTAATCCCATCTAGGGAAATACTCTGGGTAACAAAACAATAGGAACTGGCTGAACCACCACCTCTCAACCTCATAAAAGAGTTAGGATGAATAGGATAAAATCATCACCAACCTGGCAGAAATTACTTAAATCCATATGTTAATAGTGTTAGGAAGACAGGTAGGAGGCAAGGTAGATAGAGTACCAAGCCTGAAGTTAGAAAAACTCATCTTCCTGAGTTCAAATCCAGCTTCAGATACTTACTAGCTATGTGACCTGGGTTAACCCTGTTTGCCTCTGTTCCTCATCTGTAAAATGATCTGGAGAAGGAAATGGCAAACCACTGTGGTGTCTTTGCCAAGAAAACTCCAAATGAGGTCACGAACAGATTCAAACGACTGAAACAACTCAACAGTGCTGTCAGGTCCTAAGCATTGATCCCATTCCTCTAAGAAGGAGTATAGGTGTAGCAATACCCGATGCAATACTAAATGGAACAAGCAAGAAATGAGGTCACTGGTACAAAATAGTTTGTGGATTCCTCTTGGAAACAGAATCAGAAGTAGCCAAATGTGCTCAGCTATGGCTCCATGAGGTATGAGGAGTTTTTTTGTGGGTCAGCATCAAGAAAAAATTGTAGGGGTTCTTAATCAATCTTTTTGGTGTCCTGGACCTCTTTGGTCTTCTGATGAAGCCTCTTAAATGCATTAAATAAAATACATAGTATTACAGAGGAAACCAATTATATTGAAATATAGTTCATATAATATTTGCTAAATCAAGAACATGATACCTAGGTTTGGAACTCCTCTTAGAAGGAAAATGGTAAGACCAGTATGCTAAGGACAGCAGCTGTTAAGTCAAAGAATATTCTATAGGTGTCAATGAATGAAGAACTCCGTCATGCATCTGCCTCTTTGGTTCCCTTTCTCTCCCCCTCCCCACAATTAACCATATGATTCCTTTTACATTATAAGTTCTATCACCTCCAAAAAGAATGTCAACAATACATACAAGTATACAAATAGAAGAAATGTGTTCGCACACATGTATTTGTATAAATATGTGTTATACATAATGATATGATAATAAAGTACAGTGTTTCTCCACTCCTTTCTTGTGCTGGGCTCCCCTAGAACACACTGGCAGACAGTGCAAGCCAGACTCTGAGGCCAGATAGAGAAGGGAGTGAAAGAGTGTATATGTACACTGAGGTAGGAAAGAGTTGCTGCCTCTCTCATTGCCATGGAGACTGAGTCAAGGAAATGCCATCGCCATCTGTATGAATTGAAGGTTTGTGGCCAACAGCCTACTCTTCAAGGACTCCCAAGAGCCTTTGGAAAGATGACTGGACCAGATTTGAGAGAGGGGAAGGCGAAGATCGTGGACCCCCTAGTAGTTCTGGGAGAAAAAATGAAGGAGCAGTAGAGTAATTTCTAGGTTTATCCAGATGTCTTAGCTAAATTCTCAATTTGTGGAGGTGTGGAGGGTGGTACTAGGGGAGGATAGCAGGGTAAAGACTGGGACCAGAAAGAAAATTCCATTTCCATGGGATGGTTGAAATCAATCCAATCAGGCTCACTGAAACTACAGATAGCTATATCTGTGAAAGCCAGACCAGAACTAGAAGTGCAGCAAAAGCCTCCCCTTTTCCATTCCTCCAGTTCAGAATACTTTGTACTGAATGATTCAACGGATGAGCTGTGTAGACTTTGTCTGGCTGGTCTGGGATGGTGGCAGATTGAGCTGCTGTCAACATTGTCATCTTTCAGTCACATCTGACTCCTTTTTGGGATTTTCTTGGTAAAGATGTTAGAGGGGTTTGTCATTTCACTCCCCAGATCATTTTATAGATGCAGAACTGAGGCAAACAGGTTAAGTGACTTGCCCAGGGTCACACAGTTAGTAAGTGTCAAAAGCTGGATTTGAACTCTGGAAGATGAGTCGTCTTGATTCCAAACCCAGTGTTCTATCTAGTGCGCCACCTAGCTGCCCTATGCAGCAGTCAACATTAGTCAAGCATTATACATGCTCCCTCTACCTCCAGACATTGTAGAACCACATAAAATAGGGGGCAAGCATCTACTTAATTTAAAATGCCTTGATTTTCCTAGGTGATAATCAGTTTTGGGAGAGAAGTTAGGGTAATGATAGAGAGGGTGTCCTCCTTATCTCCTTACTTGCCCCAAAGGGACCTCAAAGCAAAGAGATGGAGCAGAAGGATGCAATGAGATGACATTTCAATCATAGGATTACAGATTTGGAGTTAGAAGGAAACTTAGAAATGATCACTTTACTGATGAGTTCATTGAGTCCCAGACTATAAGTCTCAGGCTTGCCCCAAAACGTCAGGGGATGGTGGGAAGTTTCTGGACAGACCCTAGGTACTTCTCCAAAGCCAGTATTTTCTACTCCAAGTGAGACAGAATGTTAGTCTGCCTTTCCTCTACACAGATCAAAATAGAAGTTATATCCTACAACGCAGAGTTCCAAAAGAAGAGCAGTGATTTGGACTGATTATTGAAATCATTCAGAAAAATATATTAGCCATCTTTTAAAATTGCTTTTGCTTGAGTTAGGTGGATAACGATGTATCTGTGACCAGAGGAGTCCCACATATTTAGGGGTGAGGCCTGGTCTACACAGCTTTAATTTCCTCAGAAATTCAGGGAAGGGGTTATGAAAAATCTTAATTACAGAAGCACAGGCTCTCATGAAGACAAGGTAGAACGCTTCTTTGGTCTCTAATTGCAGAGCTTGGAGGAGGCAGGAAGGAAGGTAGTATTTATGGTCACTGAAGTCCCCCCCAATATTTTTCCATTTTGGGGGCCCCTCTGACTCCCTGGGTGTAGCATGAGGGGATGTGGGGGAGGGGCAGGGAGGAGCAGATGCTTTAAGATCTAAAGAAACAATTTGATGGGGGGGAAAGGAAGGATCAAACAGAGGAAGAGGAGGGGGAGGAGGGGAAGAGAGAGAGAACAAAGCTGCAGAGGAGATTGGGGCCTTGGGCTGCCGAGAGATAAAGGGGTTATCCCGGGAGAAAGTGGTTCCTTCAACATCTGCTGAAAGGGCTATAAAACAGTGTTGTTTGCCCCAGGAAAGCATGCTGCTCCCCCAATTCCCCAGTGAAGTGTTCTGTGGGAGGCCCTGGCCCCTCACTCCTGCCTGAGAACCTTTGAACCTCAGCAGACCCTTCGGCCAACCAGGCCAGCTCTCTCTCCACAAGCCACAACCCCAAGCCATTTGGCTCCTCTTTCTCTGCTTTCATGGTGGTATTGGAGGCTGCTGCACCGTCCCAACCTGGGTGCAGAAGAAGATGAAGGCTGAGAAGTCATTTTTTAAAAACATTGCGGCAGGATCTCAAAGAGAAGAAAGTACAAGAAGACAGGAAGAGAAACAGTGAGCCGGAGGGAGAGCTGGAAAGACTGGCACACACCAAGGGAACTGATGTTTTTTCCCCACATTGCTAGGAACAGTCTGTAACAAAAGCAGTGGAGGCTGAATCTCCAATCACAGTGTTCTACTTGGGCCTAGAAACCCCCAACTTATAGATTTCACCCTGAGCTCTGAGTCCCTAGTTCCATACCTGGGAAGCCCTATTCCTTTTCCCTCAAACTATTTTCCTTTTGAAACTCCAATCTCTGAAAAAGGTAGAGGGAATGAAAAAGATTACTACCCCAGAACTCTGGCATAGCCATACTTCCAAGCCTTGCCTCCCCAAATCCAATAGGTCCCCAGTCATCCCTTACCCTTCCTACTGCCCAAACTGTAGGTCCCTTCAAATTTTTCAGTTCCCCAAATGCAGCTGCTCATTCAGAACTCCCTAGAACCACATAATTTTTTTTTCTCCAGCCCAGACGCCAGGCACTTCAGGCTGACTGCAGAGTTAACAACCAAATTCCATCCAGGCTGGGCTGATCTGATTCACAAGGCAGAAAAGAGGCCAAAAGATTGAAATAAGGTGGCGCAATCACTTTGGCATAGGTGATGATTGCCAGGACAGAAGGGATATTCCTTTAATAAAATCCTTTCCCAAGAGAAGGGATATTTGGGGAGGCCCCCACTAAATGGCACCACCCCTTCCATTTTGGTCCCCTCCCCCCAACACAAATCGATCATGTTTCCTATTTGATTTGGTTAGTTTTTATTTTTGTGTTGCTGTTCAAAACAACAGAGGGTTCTAGTCTCAGTCCCATTTTCCTGACAAAAGCTTTGGCTACTCAGGAGGGTTGAGGTAATTATCTGGATAATTCAGTCTCAGGCTCTTTTATGACTAATATCTCCCAGATCAAGAAAATGCTTTATCTGGTGTCCTGGATTACCCGGGCTCCCACTTTCTTCAGTCCCTTTATATTAGGCATAACCCATTGTCAAGGGGACCCAGCGATTCCTGCAATCTGCAACCAAATTTCCCCTTCAGAGAATCGAGGGAATCCAGCTCTAAGGGGAAAGACCAACTGACATTTTGACACCAGCATCTCTGATGGTCATTCTTTATGTATGGAAGGAAAATAAATTCCAATATATGGATGGAGGAGGATACAGATAAACAGCCTACTCCATTTTTCCTGGGGAAGAAAATGGACAGCATGGGGGGCGGGGGGCGGGGGTAGCACTTTTTAAGCATCAGAGAAAAGTAAAGGGAATTTCAGAAAACTCAACCCCAGGGCCGAATGCAATGGGCTCACAGGCGATGGAATTCACCATTCGGTGAACCTGCTCTAGGCGCCTGTTCCCGCTCACCCACCTCGCCTGCCCCTGCTCAAGCAGCTATTGTCCTGCTGTCCGAAGCTGAGGTCGTGACCCAGAAGAATGCAAAGGCAGCCCTCCCAGCAGACCTTGGAGTGGGAAGGTAGGTGCCCCAGAAACTTGAGAGGAGGAGCCTGGGGAATCTAGGAAGGGGGCTCATCTTGGAGCATTTGGAGGATCCCCAGGCTTTCTCCTTAGTCCTGGGCCTCTTAAAACTCCCATCCGGTAAAAAGGGGGTTACCCCTAAGGGAGGTGATGCTATGTTAGTTTAATTGGAAGAGCCCACATCCTGTCATATTTTTCTCCCAAGGTTTCCCAAGAAAGCAGAGATCATTTGGAAAAAACCAAGAACAGGAGGAAACCTGCCTCCTTCGGGAACGGTTTTCAGATTTCTACCACTGTAAACAAAAATAGAGCCTTCTCTCCCCCTCCCCACGCTGTGACAAAGAGAGGGCAAACAAGAGGCTAGAAGTAGTGACAGAGTTGAATGCTATTTTTCCCCTCTTCTCCTGCTAGTTCACGTCTCCACTTCAGGCTGGACAAACCAGAGAGGGTTCTACTAACCATTGGCATTTTTTAACCTCGATTAGAAATTAAGATTATTCCCCACATTTCTATCTGACTTTATAACATCTTTGCAGTACCCTACAATGCACTTTCCACATGCCTTTAAAAGCAATTTTGCTGCCTCAACTCCCTTCTTTCTGACCCATGAACTTTTTGGACCACCATCGAGGGCCAGAAAGGAGCAAGATGAAATCATGATAGCCTGACAGAGGAGATATTGAAGTGGGATGGGAGCTGACAAGACACAGAAGGGGAGGTATTTTCCAGTGTTCTGTCTGTTTTCTGGAAGACTTTAGAGCTGGCTTGGGGGAAGAGAGGAGAAAAACCCGGATCGAAAGACTTAGAAACAAACTACTTACTGGTTGACCCACTGGGGATATTGAGATAGTAAAGGGAAACAGCAGCCTGGAAATTGGGGAAGGGGGAGAATGCACCAAGAGGGAGATTCCTGTGGTGGGAGAAGACTGGGAAAAAAGTAGGGATTTTGACTTTGTCTTCCCACGGCAACCAAGGCAAAAATGGGTCAGAGACAGAGTGGAGCCTTATTTAGAAAAAAGAACCAGGGCAATATGTGGATAAGAGATGGAGAATCCCCTTTTAGTCCTCTCCTACAATCATCTTTCCCTATTTTTAATTCCCCAAAGGTGATGGGAGACCAAAGCAACCAGGGACCTGGGCCTGCACTAGGGGTGAAAAATAGAAAGAAAAAAAGTGGTGCATAGTGAGAGAAAGGGGATGGAGAAATAGATCCAAGTGGGACTAATTCTAATAGGAGAATTGTTTGGCAAGAAAATACTCTCTTTCACCAAAGACCCCAAATGTTTAGTTTGGGCCCCTGCCCATCCAGATAAATCAAGACGACAGATTAGGAAGTTCATAAAATTGTATCTGTGGGTAATGACATTCAGAGTGTTAACAAATATCCCCCCTAGCTCTGGTGGTTGGGGGTGGTTTAAGACATGGGGGATGTCTTCTGGCTCTGTTAATCAGTCTGAATGGGGAGAAGCAGTTTTTAATTAAAGTTAAACTCTCTCCAAGGTGTGGGATGGGGGCAGGGAGATCAGGAAATACCTGAGAAAGGTAGACTGGGGAAACAGGATGTATGGCTTCCCTTGAATAAGACAGAAAAGGCAATGGGAGGGGGGGGTGATGGGTGGAGGTGAGAACCGGATTCCTCCTAAACCAGCATCACTCCTCCTCCTCTTTCAACTCCAGGACCACAGCACCTTCTCATGAAACCATACTCAAGTCAAAAAATTCAGTTCTCGCTTAATCCTAAAGAGGCAAATGAAAGCAACAAACAGCTGGAATGAGTGTTCCCCAGCACACATCTGGCTCTCCCCTGCCCTCCTCTTTTCTCTCAAGTAATGAAAGACTTTCAGTCTTCTCTGTCTTATACCCAGCCTCTCTGAAGGAGGCTGGCCCAAACTGAAGGAGACGGACACTTGGTAGGGAACTCCTTATAAAGGGGGTACTAGAGGCATCTGGAGAGAAGCAGTCAAAGTTCCTCTTTCTGTCTTTCTATCCCTCTTCCTCTCTCAGCATTTTCCTGATGACTTTTAACATCAGAGAAATGTGCTTCTCCCTAACTGGGAAGGGGGAATGTTGCTCGAACTCTAGCACATTGAACAGACACTTCTTTCTTTATCCTCCTCTTTCTTTGGAGTAGAGATGAAATTTGGAGGAAAAAATGTAGATATATAGATCTATATTAATATTGCCCCCATCCCACCCTCAAACAAATCTAAATGCTAACTACTTACATGTCAAGCGAATTTTTGACCTGTTGGGGATCGCCAGGCTCTTGGAGAAGGACCTTGGACGGATTGGTCGCCGCTTCAACCACATCTTCTTTTTTATTTAGCCATTCGAGAGAGACACAATGCAATAACATGCATTCAGCTCGACTTGGCTCTCCCCCCACCCCACCCCATCACCATGGGGGAAAAAAATCCACAACCTTACAAAAGCTTTGAGACCCAGGGATAGTACATGGTGCAGAGCCCAGAGGGTCAGAGAAGGGGGGAGAGGTCAGGGCAGCTGTGGAATATAAAAGCGATGGCAGAGAAAATGTGTCCTCTCCGTGAACCTGAGTTGCATTCTCCCCCTTGCCTTTCCCCTCTTCTCCACCCAACTTCAATAAAAACCCCCTCCTTTCCTCTTCACCAGGAAGGCAACCAGAATGCAAGAGTCCCGTTGGTGGGGAGGAAAAGTCAGACTTGGGGCTACGAGCCCCATTCTAGATTCCTTCTCCCACCATTCCTTTCAGGGCAGCCTCTCCTCGATTCCTGGTGGTCATGTCCAAGGCAAAGGGGAAATTTTGGCAGTAAGGAGAAGGCCGGCAAACTAGTAAAAGACAGGGCCAGAGACTAAAGCTGCCTTGGGCATAAACTTAAAATAATTGATATTTCTATTATTAGTAATAATGTTTATTATTATAACCTATGATGCTTCTCCTCTGATCCAGACACAGAGAGAAAAAGAAGAGAAGGAGAAAACAGAGATCAGAGGGGTGAAAAAAATAAAATAAATGTCCCTATTGAGCTCTAATTCCCCTCCCATTTGAAACTGAGGTCCCTGTGCTGAAATGATCTTCATTTAGTAAGTTCTAACAAAAGCAGAAATCAGAATTGTGGCTTTTTAAAAAATCCCCTTTCTACAACTTTCAGAAAAAGAAAAAAAAGTCCCCCAAAGAACAGATAGATTTAGGGATACTACTTCTCTATTCCCTCCATCCCAGTCCTCATACTTTTTACATTAGTTTTATTATAAGCTTTAAAAGACATTCCTATACACTCTCTTCTCAACTTCTCTTGCCTACCCCTGTGGAACATGCAAATCTTATCCCCTTCTGATCCCAAGCCAATTGCCTTGAGATGATGGAGGCTTCAGCTGTGATTTGGTTGCTAATTCTCTTGATTACATAAAAATAACTTAGGATAATTATTGGCCTGCACTCCTGGAGCTGGATGAAAGAGACAGTTTTACCATCTCTAGAGTATGCTCAAGGGTTGAGAAAAGAGGCCTGGAGGACCATTCTGTTCACCCAACCTACATCTCAACAACTACTCTACCAGCAAAGTGGACCAGAGAGAGAGAGAGAGAGAGAGAGAGAGAGAGAGTGAACCAACCACACACATATTCCTCTACAACTAGACTTCTCTATTCAGGGAGGCCTTTATCTAGTCCTGTCACCTTTCAGCCTGAGAATCTGGTAAAAGAGAGCAAGATTTTGATAGAAGTCGAACCCAGAGCAGTTCTTCTCTTTTCTTTTTAAAAATAATACAGCTTCTAAGATCCCTTAATGTCTTGAAATTTGGACAGACTTCCTGGCAAGAAAAGGTCTTTGAGTTTTGAGGAAGATATAACTCTGTTACAACAAGCAGGTGAATGTAGATACTGTTTCTTCAATAAGCAAGCAAAATTTGCGCATGGAGGTTGCTCAGGCCTGGTCTATGACACTAAAATTATTGGCTCGAATTATCCAGATAATGGGGAGAGGAAAGTATTTATTTATTTTTGTACATTTCTTCTTGGATTTCCAATTTTATTATAAACAACAAAATTATAAAATCATTTTCTTCCCACAAGCCTGCCATAGCCTAGATTGAGGTGGGGGAGAAAAGAAGGACGAAATCTTTTTCTCTCTGTGCCTTTGCCCCACACCTGGCTGGTCTATGATAGCAGTTTGGAGAAAAAAAATAAAACATCTCCATTATCTCCCAACACAAGGCTTTGAGGCCTACCCATGGAAGGAGGCCCTCCAGAACTTCTGCCCTTCACCTCCCCCCTCTATTCTTAGTCTAAACAAACAGAAAAAGTGGCTGAAGTATCCTTTTAGCTGCCTTTAAAATGACTTTTCAGGGGTGGGATTGGTTGGGGTCACATCTCCTTTATGCCCCTTCAATCACGATAAAGCCCTATAAGATGACAGACGGGAGGCAGAATTGTATAGTAAATACTTTAGATTCAGCGAGATATGAATTTAGATACATACTGAGTTTAGATGCATTATCCAGGGACAGTCTGTGTGAACCTGGGTAAGTCACTTGTCCCCAGGAAACTCTCTAAGATTATCCGCATTGTTAGGAACGCTTCACTGGGAGCTCTCTGTTCTAACAAAGTCATAGGCCCCATTTAAAAACAAAATAAAGCAAAAGATTGAAGATACTATCCCAGTCCAAGTCTGCTTATCTCAAACCAAACTCTGCTCTAAAGCAAGGAGGGGGTGGGGATGGGGAGAGGGGCTAAGTGCAGATCCTTGCTACCTGAAAATAAGACACCCTCTGCCTCCCAACTCTACTGTCCCCTCTCCCAGAAGATGCCTTTTTCTCTGAAAACTCAGAATGAGGAGAGGTGAAAAGAGAAATCAACCCTAATGTCCCACGTAAACCTCATAGTTGAGCCATCACACCACACACACACACACACACCCTCAAACACACAAACACATACACACACTTCCTTTCCCCTCCAGGTCCTTCTAAGGACACTTGGAAAACTGGAGTTGAGAGTTAAGATTCATATGTTTGCTTAGAGTAAACTTAGCAAGCAACTAGGGAGAAGGTGGGATTTTACCAACATCAACCCAAGTTCACAGGAGAGAAAAGGGGAAATAAAAAAGAAACCATCAGACATTAAGTAAAACTAATTCACATTCACTGGTTTATTATTGATCACGGGGCACTTCACATCAACACTAAAATTCTTTATTGCAAGTTTTACAATAACCAAGTAAAATTCAGTCCAAAAACCACAATGATCACAAGGGGGGTGAAAAATCTACCTAAGTCTGGAGTTTTCATCTCAGAACTGAAAGTTCTTTTTGATATTCTTTTGACTCCTCAAACTGAACAGCTAGGAGAGGCTCCCGAGATGCATTTAGCTTTGTCTGCTGCCTTTTCCCCCACTTCTCCTCCCACCCCCCCAACAATGATACAAAAGAACTTCATAGCTTTGTTCTCCTTAAAATGACTTCCCCCTCCCTCACCTCCCCTGATGCATTTCTCAATGCAAAAGGCCTAAGGGGGAAAAAAGGAAAAGAAGAAACAGAAGAATTGGCCTAAAAATGTCTCTTTCCTTTTTCTTCCCTCTTTCCCCCTGAAAATTAACCAGAACTGGACCATCGCACCTTGCAATGTATATCTCTCTCTCTCTCTCTTTTTTTTTTTTTTGCTGTTTTTTTTCTTAAAAAATAAATAAAACCCCCAAACGGCCTAAAAAAGCCCCGCAGGTACCATGCTAAGACAACATCACATGCTTTAAAGGGTCCTTAACAGTGGAAGGGAGAGAAGGAGGTGGGGGGGGCTTGTTTCCATGGATCTGTTGTTTCTGTTTGGAATAAGCAAAGGACGAGAGGAGGGGGAAAGAGAAGAACCAAAATATATATATATATATATTAGATTCTATAAATAAGAGTCAATTTGTGTGTGGGGAGTGGGGGAGTGGGCATGGGGGCGAGGGGGTGTGATTTATGTTTTATAACCTGGTAATGTCCTCTGCTCGCTGCTCCTGTGGTGTTGAGCTTTGGGAATGGTCTTCAGTAGGGCCGGGGGTGGTGGCGGGCAGGGCGCTGGGCGCCGCTCCGGCTGGAGGGGCCGATCTGACTTTGGTGTTGGGGAGTCGGTGGTCCTTCTTCCATTTCATCCGACGGTTTTGGAACCAAATTTTGATCTGCCGCTCGGAGAGACACAGCGAGTGGGCGATCTCGATCCTTCTCCTCCGGGTCAGGTAGCGGTTGTAATGAAACTCTTTTTCTAATTCCAGAACCTGCTGGCGGGTGTAGGCTGTCCTCGAACGCTTGGGTTCCCCTCCATTATAATTGGGGTTCACTAAGGGCGAAGGGAGGGGGATGGGAAAAGCAGATAGGGGTTCAGAGGCAGCAGGCTTTCCTGACCCCCAACCCCCACCCCCTTCTCAGCTCGGAGGAGCAGGAGGGGGAAAATCATAAAGTCATCGAACTAAATGGGTTATAAAGAACTTGAGGGACGCCGAAGACTTTGTAGTCTAATAAGAGGGGAATCCTCATTGTAACGCCACTGAATTATTTATGCGCCCTTAGAAAGCGAGCAGAGTTTTCTCACATACATAACAGATCCTAGCACATGGCTCGGACTGCCCAGAGTAGCTAAGCCATAAAATTTATGGGGGATGTAATTACCCATTCTCGCTCGTAAATCCAGTTCAATTGTGCTAACCCAGAGACGCTCCTGGAGAGAGAGAGAGGGGGAAGGAGAGAAAGGAGGACGGGAGCCGGAGGGGAACTGGGGAGGGTGGGAAGTGTAGGAAAAGAGGGGAGGGAGGAGGAGAGCAAAAAAGCAAAGTTGCCTACCCGTGCTAACGTGGATTTTTTTCATCCATGGATACACTATGGGCTGCTTGGATGCGGCGCTGGAGGGATGGTCTGGGGCTGGCTGGCTGCAGGCTGGCGGGGCTGGGGAGGGGGAAGTGGAGGAGCCGGAGAGAGGAGCTGGCTCGCAGAGCGGCTGCGATTTCTCGGGGTGATGGTGCCCCGCCTGAGCCGGCCCGTGGCCTCTCGGATTGCCCGGTCCCTGGAGACTGGTACAGCTATATTGGCGCTCGGGATAGCTAGACCGTGGAGGTGGTGGTGGGTACAGCTCTTGATGGTGATGCTGAAATCCTGACTCCCTGGTCCGGCCGTAATATTCCGGACTATGCTCAGGGATGTAGCTATTTTGCGAATATTCCTCGCATGGAGGAAATTTCGGATCGATGTAGTTAGAGTCCATCAAATAGGAGCTCATGATCATTAATTTCTGGAGTGGAAAATAATTTTTCTCGCTTTGTCGTTTTTCTGCTCCATAAAGCCCTCCTACTAGCTAGCGACCCTGTAAAGTTACTTTCACCATGTGACTCCGCCGGCCAATCACACCAAGCAACCTAGTCCCCGGATAAGGAACAGAATCGCTTTATTCAAAATGTATCCAATTTTTTTCCTGGTGGTGGTGGTGTGGGGGTGAGTGGGGGGCTTTGTGAGGGGGAGACTAGACCCAGACTGACTGCAGTTAGGGTGTCTTCCTTCCACCCCTCAGTCAGTTTGTTTTCCCCAGTACAAGAAGGCAAGGGTATCCCCCCAAGTCCCACTCAGAAGTAGAATCTGATTTGGGGCGTTGGAAGGTTGAGTGAGAGATCCCCAGATCCCAGTCGTATTGTGTCTCCTTGATTGTATGTATTTTTTCCGAATGAATCCATTAATGGTTGTATGTCTCAGTCTGTCTAGGTCGAGAACCAGTGAAGAGGGTGAAGTTGGAGCAGAGGTTGGGTGGGAGAGGGCACCAGACTGAGCAAGACACTGGTGCATCACAAGTGTAAGAAGACCAGAACCCATGCCCTTCTCTGCCCCACTTAAATACACTCACCCAAACCTCCCCGCCACTCAAACCTCCCCTCCGACTGTTGGGAGAGAAGGTGAGGTAGAGAATTTTACCTGGCAGGTAGAGCTGGCTGTATGCAAATGACTGCCATGCCTGAAGGTCTGGATGCCCTTAACTTGGTTGGAGAGAGATGCTATGTCTTTGGAAAAAGGCAGAATTCAGAACTCTTCTTCTTGGATTCCCCATTCTCACAGCCTCTCCCCCCCTAGATCCGGAGCTTCACCTTTACATTTTCACTGTTGAGACTTTTCCAATGTCCTACCTACCTTGGCTTTCCAATTCTTGAAAATCATCTAAAAGGACTGCATCTGGGATTTTGGAAGGAAAAAAACTGATAACATTTATAGAACTCTTTCAATATTGACCATATTTCTACAGCTGACCTGTGTCTATAGCTATTACAGAAGTAGACATGGGATATCTCTATAAGTAGAGATAAGTAAATTTGGGGATCGAATGCTTGCCAGTGCCCATGGTATGTGTAATTAATTGTATGTGTATACCTGTCTTTTTAGGTGTGAGGCAATAGCTATGGTACATGTGTGTAAACACTTAAACATGCATCCCAGAACACGCTTGGCTTAAGGCTGGGTCATAAATGCAAAATTTCCCCCAGTTCTCCCAGCAGCCAGAGTTGGGGTTTTTTTTGGGGGGAGCATAGAAGTGGAGCCCTTTGGCAAGTGTACATTGGAAAACAGGGACAGGTGAAGATTCTGTTCTTCCAAAGCTAGGTTCTGACTCACCTGGGCCTGTGGGGTGCTGGGGAGGGGATACAGTAGAAGAGAGAAGGGAGAGGGGTACTGAAGATGGGAGAAGGACCTGAGTAGACTCCTATTGTGGTCCTTATCCATCCCCATTCCCCCAAATTAGACTACCCTGATGACTTTCAGAAGGAGGAAGAGGGAGATAAATGGAAATCTCACCAAGGTGGGGGAACTGAAAGGCCCAAGACAGCACACCCTGTCCAGAGCGGAAGAAGACACTTCAGGACATTGATCCCAATTAACTGCCCCCGGATAAGTCATAGTTTGAGGGGGAGGGGACAGGAGGCACAGGGGAGGGGAGAGGAGAGGAGAGAAGAAGGGAGGGAGCCGGGTCCCCTTGTTGTACTTGATAACAATTATAGTTTAAAATCATAGCTTGCCGGGCCCAGCTATATTTTACTTGATAACAATAAAAGTGACACATAAAGTTAACTGTTTATGTTTTATTTATTAGACTAAATCTGCCAGCGGTGGTAGGAGCGTTTGCCTCGTCGCTGCAGCTTTTATAGGGTTGTAAAACGTCATAAATCAGTCCAGGGGAATCGCCGAGGCTCTTTGTGTCGGAGCAGGCGTGCTGCTGGCGGCCGCTGCCTGCGCCCTTCTTTCCACGAAAAGTCATAATGTGATTTTCCCCCTCTGATTTTATTATAATGATCGCCGCCGTGATTAGTCAATCTACCTTTCATTCGCCGCCCTGCGCTGCCACCGCTAGTACCGCTGCCTCCCCTCCCCTCCCGGCCTGGTTGGCACTTGAATTAGTACCTTTTAAAACAGCGTAACAACTATTTGAGGGTTTAATTGGAACATCTGCAATTAAGGGAATGGGAAGGAGAAAGGAGAGAGGAGCTGAGAGAAAGAGGCTAGAGCAGGGAGACTCAGGGCTCATCCCTTCCGCTTCTAAAATTCGGGTGGAGGGGGAAAGGTCTCCTCTGCCCCCACATGAAGCCCCCCCCCTCTCATTAAAAGATTGGAGAGAAGAAAGAAAGGGAGGGGAGGGGAGAGAATAGGAAGAAACCAAATTAAACCTCTGAATTGCAGTCATCCCCTGCTCTGATCTTGTTGGCAACCAAGTATTCTTTCTTTAAAGTGCTACCCACTCCCCCTTTCCTCTTTTTATTTCTTCTTAGTCAGGTCTATGACTTTAGGTTTTGTACTCTATCTCCACTAAATGCCCCACCACAACTAGATCTGTATTCTTCAGTCCGGAGGCTGTTCACACTTTAGAAGGGGAGTTTTGGTTAGGCTTGGGTGTGAGTGAGTGTGAGTGTGTGTGTGTGTGTGTGTGTGTGTGTGTGTGTGTGTGTATACACACAATCCCTAGAAAGGAGCACATTCCTTCTCTCTGAAGGGGAAAGCACTTTCTTGTCATACACATACACACCCTCATGGGATTGGTGGGGCAGAATGTTTGAATCCGCTGGAACATTGAATAATCCATTCAGGGAAATTAGAGCCTGAGTTTCCAAACTTGGTTGAAAACTAGCTGGGGGTTCTGGTGGGAGGGAGCAGGAGGCTGGGTTGAACTGCTTGTGCCTGAGCAGGGAGGTAGTGTAGGTTAATTGGGGAAAGCAAGATCCTAGCTCTAGATACAGGTAGCAGTTTGGGAAAGAGGAGGTGAGCAGGGTAATTTCAGGCTCTGGGGGAGAATCAATGGCTAATCGTCTGGAAATGGAAATCATCTTTCTCCACTGGGAAACTAAGTCAGAAAGATATCAGGTGGGACTGAGGGAGAAGTTAAGGTAAAGTTCTCTACAAATATTCAGAATCTCCTTTCTAGGCCTGATTCTGGTGGAGTCTTCCTCTCTGATCTTCATCCATCTTATGGATACATGCATGCATGCAACATACATACACACATATGTCTTTTGCATATATAGATTATATGAATCCAGATTAATGTATCTGTGTGTATATATCTATACACTTATATACATGTAAATGTGTGTATATACTTTCCTCTTAACCTGTGATTTCATCCATTAAGGGAATTTCCTAGTGAAGAAACTCCTTCACAAATGCAGAATATATATTATATATATATACATATATATATTACACACACACACACACACACACACACACACATATATGTCAGAGGGAATTGGCTTTGAGCATATATTAGGGGACTCATCTACCAAGATTTTCTCTAAGAATCGCTATCACTCTCCCTTTCCAGCCCCAACCCTCTGCCCTCACAACTCCTCACACTTTTCTTCCCATTTCCAAAGACTAACCTCTATCATAACCTCCAATAAACTCAATTGATTATCTGCATGAAGGATCACACAGACACATATCCCTTAAGCCTTCTCTTTATTCAGATAACTTTGTGTTCTAGGGACTACCCTGAACACAGGCCAGAGAATTGAATTTAACTCTGCATTTAGCTATATTAACTACATTGTTAGCTAACAATACACACACAAACATAATGCTAAATGCCAGCATGTGTGCCATAAAATGCACACACACAGGGATTTAATACCACCATATTTGTACATCACATTGAATTTTTGGATGTGAAGAGGAATCTATGTGCTTATATTCACACATTTGGACAGCGATAGGATTCTATGTATATATGTTTAAATAGATCCACTTTTTCTATAGTTTGAAAGCTATTTGTGAGCAAGCATGCACATATGCCCTTCACCTCTGATGGCCATACACATTTTTACCTATAGAATATTCTACATACCCAACTTGTTCCTTCCATAGATTTCCTGTTTGCATAGAGGAGCTACTGGGGCTTCCATGGCGTGTGAAAAACACTTCTATACTAACCTCCTCAATCCTTTTGTATTCCCCCCCTCTGCCTTCCCACCCCCATG
Organism: Potorous gilbertii; assembly: GCA_028658325.1. Lineage (NCBI taxonomy): Eukaryota > Metazoa > Chordata > Mammalia > Diprotodontia > Potoroidae > Potorous > Potorous gilbertii. The sequence goes on along the minus strand of CM053770.1, from coordinate 182,461,170 downwards.
GCCAGCTAGGTTCATCCTCCTCCCCCTGGCCTTGTCCTAACCAGCCTTCTCTCACCCCAGCCATACGTGCACACATCCTGCTAATTCCTAATTTTATTTTTATGTTTGCTGCATTTTCCCCTGCATTTACAGTCTGTATCACCCCCAACCCCCATCTCCTGTCGCCTTTCTCTCAGTCTAGATCTGGTTTCTCTTTTCGGAAACGTTTCAATACAAAGCGCTTCCCTTTTGACAATACTGAAGAAAAATAAGTGTTCATTGTGTGTGTGGCGTTATTGTGTCCAGCATTACCATATTGACCGTTGGATAACCTATATTCTCTCCCCCCTCCCATTAACAATCTGCAGCCCGAGAACATAAGTAGCTCTTGAGACTTTGTGATGGTTTTAAAAATCTCAGCCCTTAGACTTGCCCCACTCCCTGCTTTTCCAAGGGAAAAAATGGGGGGGGGGGGTAGAGGGAGGATGGGGGCATTTGGATTTGAAGATTTTTTTTTTTTGTCTTTTTGGTTGGAGGGAAAGAATGGCAGAGAAGATCATGGTCGTCCCCTCCCCCACTCCACAAACTGCAGGATTTTTTGAAAGAAAAGAGACTTCCACAGCCCTCCCTCTTTTTCCTTTCCAAATAAGTTGACTTCTAAATGACAAGTAATTAATTCCATTTTAATTTCTCGCCCCCCACCCCCTCACCTCCCGCAACAACTTGAAGGCTCCAAACTGAAGCGAGGTCCCCTTCTGGTTTTGTTCCTTTATGACGCCTGGCAGACAGGACTAATGTATGCAAAGGAATATGCAAATGCTTAATTGATTTTTTCTTAAATCTCTTGTCAGTAAAAGTAATGAATTGGTCTAAAATGATTTTAATAACCCGGACGTGTCACTAGAAAATGCTCAACCTTTCCCACCCCCACCCCCCACCACAATCGCCTATAGTCTCAAAAAAACCAATTATGGACCCGTTCATTTCCCCTCTTTTAAAATATTAAAGATGAATTTCTCTTGTTTGTTCGGAGATCATGGACAAGGTCCTCTTCTGGCTCACCCCCCCCCCCTCTTCCCCTTCCTTTCCCTGGAATTCAATTTTCTTCAAATCTCGTTTAAAGTGGCTTTTTAAAAAGTGGACGCATTTTAATATTGGTTAGACAGAGTGACCCGCATTTCACCTCGGTTGTTTGACTTGTTCCAATAGGTCACTGCCATAGAGTTATTGATGGGGAAACTCCATTGAAATTTGTCTCTTCGCAAATGGCCTTTAGATCTTCCAGTGAGTTCAATAACTAGTTATAATGTGGAAGGGGAAAAATGAAGGCCCTGGGCTAACGAATTTGATGTTTCATTTTTATGCTGGAGAAATTGTTGGTTTGGGCTTTGGTTCCCTTCCTCCCCCCTTTCCCCTGTGAGGGTCTACTGAATTCCACCCCCTTTTAACCTTAGCTTCTGCTCTTTACAATCCCCCTCCCCTTTACTTTTTTAAAAATTTCATTCTTACTTTTACAATCTCCGACACTTGGAAGGAGGAAGCTGAAGCTATTGGAGGTCTGTAACCTGAACTTTCATTGTTGGAATGGGACTTCTACTTTTTAAAGGGAGGTGGTGGGTATGCTGTTGTGTTTTAAAGGCCTGAGAAAAAGCCTAGCTTTACAACAGCTTAGTGCAGGCGCTTCTAACCTTTGCTAGCTCGTGCAGCTGGGCAGAAAAATATAGCCAGCTCGATGAGGATTCTTTTTTAAGACATTAAATGCATCAGAAACCGCAAAGCAGGCTCAGCTTTGGTCCTCCTTCTGATAGGGAAAAAACCCATGGGTTCTGGGGGTGGGGAATGTTTTAAAGGAGGCATTAGAAGGGAGGGAAACCGGCTTCTTTTCAAGGCCTCAGCGCCAAAATGACTCCTTCCAGCGACTTGCTGACTGGGAATTGGCTGGGGGTCCCCCATTTGTTGAATTTTATCTCTCCTTAGCCATCATTGCATTCTCCTGAGGAAACCTTAAAGCCCAGGAAATGGTGAAATTTAGTAGGATCAATAAGACTGATGCAGAGGTGGCCTAGAGAAATGAATGGGGGTCAGGGTAGAGGATGTGTTTTTTGCATACGGTTTCCCCTAGGGAAAAGGAGGTCCTTTAGTTTCTCCTAAAATAAAAAAATAGAAAAGTTGGTGGGGAAAATCCTTGACTCTCTGCAGAGATATAACTGAAGAAAAGATAATGCATTGGAAACTCTTCATTATAAACTCTCTTCAGCTTTATCTCCCTAACAGATGACCCAGAGCTTCACCAACTTACATCTCTATCAACATTATTATTAATGGCAATAATATCAATAATAGCATTTTTCTATGGGCAGGTCAGAGCACCCTGTTTTTCCCTTAACATTTTTCTCCTATTCAAGCAGTATTTTTTTTTTCCTTTCTTGCCAAAGGAAAGCAAACAGATCCTCTAGGTCAGCTCCCCTTTTTAAAGTATGTCATCATATCCTTCATAACCCCCTTATCCACCTCCAGCTAATCCCAGTCACTACAAATCCCTATATTTCCCATTCTCCAGAAAAAGGACAGATGGACAGATCTAGGCGCTCTCTCGGTGGGACCTAAGACCCCAATCCCTCCCCCAGTACCTCCAGTTGAGTTTGCTCCGGCTCCACTTAGACCCTAGATACAATCTCTCAATGACAAACCAATCTCCCCTTAGTATTCTCCGGCGATCTGTACCCCAGTTCCCAAGACTCAGTCCCGCTACAATGAAACCAAAACAAAAACGAGGGTGGGGGGAAGGGATAGGAGTGGTAGAGACCAAGGCCTGAAGCAAGCCGGACTTCTGAGAAAAGACATCCTATGTCTTTTCCAGCCAGGCGGGGAAATGAATCAATACTGATCAGTTAATCAACTTGATAGAAATTCCTCTCCCTTCCCTGTTTCCGTCTCTGCCTGGGCTGTGCGCACCTCTCACCCTGCAAGCTGGAGAATTCGTATCTGCTTCTTGTGCTCTCCCACTCGTTCTCTGAACCTGAAAACTTCCTCTGCTGGGAACAGGAAGAGCCCTTGCCAGAAGTACACTGGGGATTCGCTCCTATGCGAAGGGATTCATTTTGTATGTTAACACTGTTTTAATCTAGTCTGGGTTTGACTGTTTACATTTCCCCACTTCGCTTTAATATTTTCATCTCTGCTCTGAATCATCTAATTTACTTAGTATCGCCCCTATTTCCACACTATGCTGTTTTCACTGTTCAATACAATTCGCTGTCCTCTACTCGAATTATTCCATCTTGTTCCAGCGTCCAAGAAAACCAAAACAAAACACAAAACCATCTTCTGTCTTTTTTGGGGAGACATCCAATTTTATCCCAAATTGTGTTCCTATAATTGTACCCCTCTACTCTGTTCCCAGTTTGACTATAACTGTGTTTTATATTATGTTATACTGTCATCTAGAAATATATGCAAATATGGACACTTCTATTTGCGTCTGTATTAGAGATAGAGATACTCACGTTTTATGTATCGGTGGATGGAAATCCATTCTGATTTTTAGACACATACATACATATAAAGAGGAGACAGACACATTTATACGGACACCTCTATGGGTTCTTCCTCTGTAATTTTGTCAGTATGTTATTTTCTTACACATTGTTTATCTTTGTGTTCTATGCAGTTCAGCGTGTACATTAGCACACACTGGAGTTGGTTCCCGAGTAAAAAGGTCTCCAGTTATGACCTCTGCAGGCACAAATGTAGATACACAACTCTTCAGAGAAGACAAAACCCCTTCCCAATAGACGTGCCCTCCCCACCGTCTATGAATAATAGGAAGACTTGGGTGTAAAGAAATACAGTCATGACTTGGACACTGAAAAGTGGGTGCAGACAAACAGAGAAAGACGGTAATCTGCGTTTCATTTCCTCCCTATGCCTCCGCGCACCTTTTCAAGGTGTATTCATACCTGCTCAGGAAAACCGAGTAGAAAACTTTCTTTCACCGCGCCCCTGGCACCCCCAGTTAACTGTGGTCCCCTAGCAGAACCAAATACCTCAAGTTATTGAATCTACCCAGGTAGGGGGATTTAAAGAGGGGAGAAAGCCAAGGTGCAATCGAACGGGACTATTTTGGAGGGTGGGAAAGAGTAACAAAAAGGGAATGGAGATAACCTTTTCCCGAACTGACTTTCCATCTTTCGTCCTACAGACAAACTATTGGATCGGCCATCGGCGTATTTTTCCAGTTTAATTTCTCATCTGTTTACACCTAATAAACGCTTCTCGCTTATTCCCTCACGTCCTTTTCATTCTCTGATCCCTTCCAACACCGCAGCCATTAGTTACTATTATTGGTATTTTTATGAGTCTCTTTTCACGAGCCCTGGGGGGTGGGGGTGGGGCGGCGGGCTTTTTGGCTAGAGAAAAACTTCAGCGAGACTTCACATAGTTACACCCTTGTCCCCCTTTCCCGCCCCCAAGACTGAATCCCCCAACCCCAGTCCCCCTTCCCAGAGTAGAAATGTTGGAGGGTAAATAAGAGTTCGCCTGCTCTTGGTTATTAGAATTCTGAAGACGTTGGCATGTGTAGCGATCATTAGTCAAACCCGCGGAAGCCAAAGGAACCGAGGAGTTGGACAGAAGAAATCTTGGAAATGATATACAGGAGCCGGCTGGAGCATCAATTCAGGCCGATAAGACTGGGGCTGCTGGGAGCTGGGGCGGGGAGGGTGTTTAATTGGGCTCTGGGTACTTTTCATAATTGGGGAGGAGGAAGGGAGCCTTGAAAACTCCGAAGGAAGACGCTGCACTCTTTTTTTTTTTTTTAATTCCCCAATGAAAACCATGTAGACTTCTGGACACCTTGAACCAAGAAGAAAAGAAAGGTACCCCAACTACATACCCAGGATAAGTCCAATTAGCTTTGGTACAACCAGAGAAGAGAGGGGAAGGAAGAAAGGTTTAGGTTGCTACCATTTTGCTAACATCTAAGGATTTTCCCTCCTACCATTCCTTCTTTTTAGAAAAAGGCAGCTACGGTGAGAGGCTCCATTGAGTAGAGTCAGAGGGCAACTGAGTGAGACGAGAGATCAGGCCAAGGATGAGCACGGGAATTAGGAGGAATGGGAAAGTGTCTGGGAGAGCCCACAGGACCTGGCAGCTTGAGGGATATAACCATTCCCCTCTTCTCATTTGGACTCCAGCACTCAATCTGGGGTTTGTACGGCAGGAATGCAAAGACTAGGTTAGGTCACACTTAGGAGTGGCCAGGGAGCAATTTAGCATAATAAGTAAATGCTCCAGAAAAACGCTTCCCCGATTCCACTCCCCCCCCCCCCACTCTTCATTGCAGAAACCAAAATGGAAAAAGAGAAAAGAGATCACCCTCCTCCCTCCAGCGGGCATCTATGCTTAGTTAGGACCATTTTTAAACAAATCTATGTACAGAATTCTGCAATCATACTATGAAACAGCATTTGAAACCAAACAGTTACATAACAAAATAGACATCTACAAGTACCAGATTTCTGCATTAGAGTACTGAATATTTATTTAAATGTATAGCGAGAGGTTAAGAAATATACACCAGCAAATTCATTTGTATACACAATCCACATACTAGCAAGTCAGTATGGATTTGAATTTAATGAGATATACAAATATGCACCCAGTTGTACACCCACCACTACAAAAATAGTTATAATGTACATTCAAGTATAGTAAAGAGAAATATCTAGCCCCTAGTGAAAGATCCTATCAACATGCATTTAAAGAGGTGGTGAGGAAGTATGTTAAATAGTTTCTGATTGTGTACCCAGAGGACAATCATTAAATACACAGCCACATATACAGAACTCTCTCTAGAAAGGCACATTTTTATCTGGACACGGATGTCCAAGTTAATGTGTCTATGACGTCTATAGATATCAAATGCAGACACATCTCCAAGCCAAGAAAGAGGCACTGGGTTTGACGGATATACAAAGACCTCAGAAACAGAGAAATATATACCCTCATTTATAGCATATGGGGCATTTCTCTTGAGAGGAATATTAACTCTCAAGTCTGGGGGCGGGGGTGGGGGAGAAGTGTAGCATTGCCTCTGGTAGAGTCGAAACTAAGGCCGCAGGTGGGGGATTCATTTGGCTCTATCCTTTACCCCCTCCCTTCCTTCTCCTGCTCTCCCTTCCCCATTTCTTCTCTCTCCTCTCTCTCTCTCTCTCTCTCTCTCTCTCTCTCTCTCTCTCTCTCTCTCTCTCTCTCTCTCTCTCCCTCCCTCCCTCCCCTCCTCTCTCCCTCTCTCCCTCCCTCTCTCCCCCACGCCACTCCCATCCCCTCACAATCCTAGGGAAAAGCTCTTCCGATGTGGGACTCAGAGACTCCTTAGGCAGACTCAGAGACAGCGGGGGGCTTCGGGTGTCACGAGGGGAAGGCTCGTTAACATTACGAAATGGGGTCATTTGGATAAAATATGATTTTGTTTGGAGGCAGCTCCACAGAGAGGAGACATCAGGCGCGTACAGCGCAAAACTGCATAGGAAAGAAGGCTACTACATACACTTACTCTCGTTCACTCTCGCACAGCTCTTAATTACTCTGCACCACAGCCCCACCGCACTAGCTTGAATCGGTTAGGAGCTTGCCTTTCCCCTCCCCCTCTCATCCCTACAGTGATTTTCCTCTTTTGATCACACAAGCTCTCATGTACACCTCAGAAATCCTGTATCTGGGGGAGCCAACTTTATATATGGAGGAAGCAAGAAGTCCCTTAAAGAAGGAAACCTGACTGATCTGTGTGCCCTGCTCCTGGTCCATCCCAATCCATTCCGATTTCTAGTCCCAATAGCTTCCCGACCCCTTGTATTAGCTGTTATTTGGGGAGGTTGCCTTGAGGTCTGTGGAGTTTTGGGGTCTTTTGGAGGTAAAGAGGTGAGGGAGACAAGGCAGAGTCATGCCTACGCAGCCAAAAAAATTAAAAAGACGAAGAGTTGGAGCAGCTAGCTCTTTCCTTGGGGGGAAAAAGGAAGACAGTCTTTTTTCTTTCTCCACAGAAGTGGAAGATTCGGGAGCTAAGGAAGAGTGGAAGATTACATATTCTAATTCTCCCTTCTGTCTCTAGTGTAGGCCACGAAGTGGCAAAACGAGCCCCGAAGAGAGACAGGGACATGGACAGAGAAAGAAAGAGACCTCTTCTGTCTAGGTGCGCTGGACAGGCTGAGAAGCACAAGGGTTTCCTTCTTGCTTCCTCTTTAATTGGGTTTTATTGGAGGGTAGGTTAATGATGGGGACTTAGGGAGTGAAATGCCATTTAGGTAACAGGCTGGGGAGCATTTACAAAGCAAAGCCTCAGATGCCATTTCCTGGGAAGGGACCAGATCAAAACAACCTCCTCTCTGCGTTTATGACCCTGTCTCTGCTCCTGGCCGGAAGAGCGCGTTCCATAAAACTTTAGCTTACATCCCACTCACCCCCACCCCTACCCAACACTCCTACACCAGGGGAATGGAAAAGCAAGGAAGCCCAGTTCAAAACCCATAGACAGTAATTACCCTCCTCACTCTCCCTTACTCCTGACTTTCCAAATGATTTGAAAATTATCTCTTCTTCTTTTTTTTAAAAGTACTTACTGAAAAAAATTTTCTCCAATATCTGTGCAATCAAGAAGTCCAAGGGGATTTAAGCAACAGATATTCCAGTGGTCCAGGCCCCCCCCACCCCAGACATTGGGGAGGAGAAGGAGGAAGAGGAGAGCAAAGGAAAATAAAGTTCTTTTTTGACATTAGCCCAATTTAGCCAACTATAATAATGGCCAGGACAGAAATAAACACGAAAGATCACCCAGGGAGAGGAATTGTTGTCTGTAGGGTCTTCTAGGTGGGTTGGGGTTTCTGTGGCACAAAATTAATAAAGACTGGCAACTGCCAGAGAGATAGGGATAGGTGAGAAGGGAACTCGAGAGAAGGTAGGAAAAGAAGGCTAGTTTAAATGATTGGGGGAGAATGCCTAACTTTCTGCCCATTGGATGAACTGGAATCTTTAATACTTACAGAAATCTACAGGCACAACCATGTACTTGTTTATATACACAGCCACAACTGTAGAGCTACAAAAAGATTTATAGTTATATATGATATATACACCCATTTTTAGGTAAGCATATAGTGCTACTTTCTGGGAATATCTCTACACATCTGTGGGCTTGAGTATAAATAAACACATCTCCTTACACACAGAAACACCAACATTGTATGCAAGATATTACATTACAGACCAGATGTTATGTTTGATATCTCCAGTTACACCTGGGATTCCTTATCCTGGAATTCCTAAAGTATGTTCTAAATCAGATGTTGAACCTAGTATTGAGTTCTTCCCAGGGTATATGGATGCTATAAAAAAAGAGAGGGGGGATGGTTCTTGGGACAGAAGCAGTGCAGAGCAGATTCAAACCCATCTAGCACACATTGGGCAACATGTTAATCTACTATATTTTTCAACACACTGGATTCACATTCTGAAGGGCATTGGGAGATAATCTAATCTGATCATTTTACATGTATAAATGAGGAAACTGAGGCTCAGAGGGTGCAAATGTATAATAGGACATTTAGTAGCAGAACTAGGATTTAAATTCATATCCTTTGATTCCAAATCTTTCCACTATATCATATACTCTTCTTCTGGCCAGGTTTCCTTCCTAATTCCCCAGAGAACCTTGGGAAAAGGAAGAGCTGGATCCCTAAAGAAATAAGGCAAAAAGATTCATATCGTCTCTCCATGTGTCACATTCCATTCCACAACAAACACCTTCTGCCCCCCAAGCACTGAAGATCCTTCCAGGCCTTTACTACTGGCATAAGATACAGAAGGGAAAAGCTACTGAGTCGACATTCCTGACTTATATAGGCTCCATAAGCAGAGGAAGAAGGAGACTAAAGAAGGATATCTCCTTTCCATCCTATCTCTCTCCCTCAACACCTCAACAAAACTGCTTTCTCAAGACATCTCTTGATGTTCTCATTTCAAAACTAGATCCCCGCCCCATCCTGCCCCATCCAATATAACCAAGATGTTGAATTCAGAACCTTTTTCTTGAAGAAAGATACTCCAAGGTGGTATCTATGTGTGCATAACAAAAACCAATAAACTAAAACCTTCAAACAAATAAAAATCTCAACCATACCTCTTTCCCTTCAAACCTAGTAATCCGATGGAGAGTGAAAGTTGGCTTAACTTAAACAGCCAGCGCCTATCTTTTCCGGACTGAAATTCTCCAGATAAAACATTTCCCTGTGACAAGATCAACATGATTACTGTATTCTTCCTCTACTTCCATTCCTCACAGATTTGGTGACTTCAGCTATCTGAAATCTAATCTGGTGATAATGTATATTGAGAATTCTGTCCCCAAGATATCTCCTCCCACCAAAAAAAAAATATCACTTAATAGTAAAGAGGGGACTACAGGGTGGGTGATTTTAGAGGATAAGTTGGATTAAAGATCCAGTCTCTCCTATCACCCTTCCTCCTCCTTTCCTCCAGATTTTATTTTTACCTAATCTTTTTTACCTGACCTCAGAGGTCCTGTCCATGGGGGTTTTTGTCTGCCCCATCCCCCCACTTTGAAAAGCAAATAAATACAGGGAACAAGTCACAGAATGGAACAATGGACAATCCAACTTTCTCCCCACTTACTCAGTTAGAAATTCTGCCCCTTCCAGAGCTTAAAGGGGGAAGAGATTCCCTTCTAGCATGGAGAGATTGTTGCATAAACTCACTTGAGGTTTTATGATGTATCTGAAGAGGGGAGTGGTGGGAAATGAGGGATGAGAAGCAAAGAAGGGAGAAGCAGTTTCTCTTTCCTACAGACCTCCATGGGAGTTTGAAAAGTTAAAAAGTTATGAGAAGTGAAGTTTGACTTTTGAGGCAAAGAAAGTCCTAAGTTTCTTTGTATCCCCCTGGTTTGACTACAAGACAGGTATTTTGTAAGCTGACTCATTCATTTTCCTTGCCCCCTCATAGATTCTCTCACACAGGTATACACACCCACAGGAAATCCTGTTGAATATATACACACTCAAATAGGGCACTCACACTCCACATACTTAGACACATTGATTTACCATCGTTTACATGGATATGAAGAGATTTTCTCCATACATATACACATGCATTTTAGACTTGCACACACACACATGAACATACACTTTCTCTTTTATATTGATTCACATTCTTTTCTGGATAAATTAACCTTAAATCAAATCTTTTTTTTTTTTTTTTAAAGAGACTAGGATGGAAGAATTAGCAACTCAAACAGTTCTGTAGTTTATGTCGGAGGATTTATGGGAAGGAATATCCACTTGGCTACTGCCTCTTTCTGAACTTTCTGGTCTCTCTGCTTTCTCCATCCCCAATTAATTTTAGGCTTCTCCCAAAGGGACCCACCAAATTCCAACTTTACAAAATCTTCACTCCTCATCTTCTCTCTTTTATTTCCACACTCTGAGTCTTACTCATTTCTATCACAAATCCTCACCTCATCTTTGAGGACACTATTCAAGTAGTTAGTGGAGTATTTCTCTTTACTTCCACTATCATCACACCGGACAAAAACATTGGACAAAAGTGAAAACTTGAGAAAAATTTAGCACTTGTGAGATTAATCTTTAAAAGTCTGCATTTACATCAAGGGAACTGGAGGCTTCAGATTTATTCTTGCTTATAAAATTGAATTCATGAAAGCTCACAATGCAGCACAAAGGGGTCAGGTCCACACTAGAAATCATTCAGACAATTCCCTCCTACCCCACCCTTTTAGCCTCGATAAACCTTTAGATTTTGGACTTTTTAAAATTAGATTTGGATCGGAGACCCATCGTTCTCAGAACCAGGTCAGTAGAGCTCAGGACTCCCCAAGATAGGATGGGAGCAAATGGGAGAGAGAGTCATAATAGAGAAAGTCAGCACCATTCACAGAGTAATATGGCTCCCAGTGTTGCCCGTTGGTGAGGGTAGATTAATGTTGGGGGTGAGGGGGTGGGGGTGGCGAGTGTGGGGGACTAAGGAAAGACAAGGGGTGGGGGGGAGGGAACAGAGAAAGAGACCCAAGGACTTTTTGTTGATTGGCTGGCGGGGGGCATGTGACCCTGTTTAGCGCATGCCTGATTGGTTGCTTGACCTCTCCCTGGGTTAGAGACCTAGGAACAAAAATACGAGCATTCCCTCCTGCTGCAGTAAGGATACCTTGGCACCTGATGAAAGGACAGGCGGCATTTAATGCCCCTCCTCCTCTCCAGAAAGGAGCCACATTCAGGCAGAGATGACTCGGGGCGATAGGAAGACCATGAAACAGTCCCTATTAAGCACGATCCTGGTTCCCTGGTAAAAAGGACAGAACAGTGAAACTGACCAAAACAAAGTGCAGGCGGGTAGGAGCGGAGCAGGGAAGTTAAATGGGGCTAACTGTGCCCAGGTAAGAGAGAAACAGCCCAGGTGAAATAGAAGAGAATCTTCGCTCGTGTCGGTGTGTAAACTAGCCACATATTTGTGTGCCATGTTTATGGCTGAATTTTTACTTCAAATCTTTGTATTGATGTTGTTTCTATGTCCATTCTGTCTTAATCCCAGATTTCCTGACTCTATCCTTTCCTCAGAAAGAAACTATCAGTTTCATCAAAGCCATGGGATAAGCAAGAAAGCTAGAGCAGTCGGATGAGGGGAGAGTGATAGGTAATATACCCAAAGCATACACTCCAACTCAGCGCTCAGTGCAATCTACCACTTTCAATTTTCGGGAAATCCTCCAAAAGATGAGAATTGGAGTAAGAGAAGAGTAGAAGGTCTGGGAATGGGAAAGGAAGAAGTATACTTAGAGGCGGGAAAGGAGACAATAAGTGTGGATAGAGCTTGGGAGGATTAGGAAAAGGAAAGGAGTATCAGAAATGATTAATAAATGCATAAATGATTATTAAAGTGAGGTTAGCCAAGGGAGTAATGTTGAAGGATTATCTAGTAGTTAACCTAGAGATCCCAATATGAGGGTAGGACAGGCTGGGCTTCCTACTCTTCCAAATGAAGGGACAGAGGGAACATTTGGAGGCTTTTACTGGCCAGGGTTCAGTGCTAAGCTGGAGCAGTGTGGTAGGGATGGAGCACAGAGTAGGAATTTTTAAAATATACATTCCTCCTGAACCCATTTGATGTAGGCAGACTAAGATAAGATGGACAGATAGCTAGAATGATTCCCTTTAGGCAATAACTCCCTTTGGCTCTATGTCTCTCTACCTCTGGTCTCTACTCTCTCTCCTTTACCCTCTCTAGGTTATGGTTTTTGTCTGTCTGGGTCTCTGTCTATCTATTTCCCTCTCCCACTCCAGGCTTTTGGTTTGCTCTGAGTTGATGCTGACACATCCTCTTCTGCCCTCAACATTGCTTTGACAGTCGAGGTATCCTTGCCCTTGTCTTCAAATAGGCTGATGTCATTTCTTTCTCCTCTTACTTCCTTTTCCCCTCTTCTCCTGGTTCTTTGTTCTGCTGGTCCATTTGAGGAAGCCACAAACAGTTCTGACATACCCTAGTCACTCTGGGATGGAGAATCCTCCAGGGCATAAACTCACCTAGACTCCACGTGTCCACGCTTTTGCTACGTAGCATATTGTGACGCATAATGGGGGAGGGGAGAGCAGGTGTGTTGGAACACGTGCCTCCAACATCCACACTTGTACATTCTTCTCTTTCGCCTCCCCTAGTACAAAGACCCTCTAAACCAGACCTTAGGGTATAGCAGAGTCTACCCATCAGAGCAGGGTGTTCCTGGCAGAGGATTCTTTCTCCCTGCTCAAACCCATTCCTTCCAGAGTCACAGGGCCCACAGGAAAAAACAAAACCTTCCATTGAACTATCCTAGTTCCCCCTGGCTCCTGGGGCTTGACCACTCTACAAGCTAAGAAAAGAAGGGAGAATCTAGTAGGCAACTTGAGAGAGTAGCTGAGAATGCATTTGTCTTTCCCTCAGACTCTACCATGACATTCAAATCTGAGGGCAGGAGAAAACACCTCCTTCCTCTTCCACTCCAACCCCTTGCTTGGCCTAGAGTGCAGAGGTAAGGATGAGCAAGTTTCAGGGTTATTTCTCTGGGACCAGCCTGCCTCCAGCTGAGATCTCCTTTTCCTTAGCCCACTTTGGCAGTTTAGAAGTCTCCTTAGAAGACCTTGAAGGTGAAGAGACAGAAAAAAGAACACTCCCAGGAGACTCCCAGCCCCACCAGGGTAAGGAGAAAGCAGATAATCTCCTCCTGCCTACCTCGCAATCCAACCTTTGCTCCTGTCTTCTAGAAAGTCCAATCCAGCAAAGTTTTGAAGTCAACTAATTATAAGGGCAAGGGTGGGGAAAGTGGGTAGGGGGAAGAGGGAAGTTTACTTTCCACTGAGAATATGAATATTCCAACAAGCAGCCAACACAACTCTGTCCCTATCTAAGCTTCTCAGTCTTCTCAGACTGGGAAGGTTAGGGAAGGGAGGTAAATTCTTTAGTGAACTAAATCCTTTCTTCCAGAAGACCCTTATAAGAATAATTTGTGTTTGAGAGAGAATGAGGTGGAGGGGCAAGAGGAAGAGATGAGTCAAAGAACTTAACTCTCCCCCAGTCTCATCCTACCACCCTGCAAATCCAACAGCTCTCCCTACCCAGTCCCAATTCCTAGGTTCCTTTTCTCTCTTTTCTGTTCAGGGGACCTCTTCCCCTTTCTCTCCCTTGAACTGTGTATACAACTAGTTGGGGGAGTTTTGTAGGTAAAAACGGAGAAAGTGGGGAGGGGGACGAGAGAGAGAGAGAGAGAGAGAGAGAGAGAGAGAGAGAGAGAGAGAGAGAGAGAGAATTAACTTACAGCGTTCGCCTGGGATTCATTTGCGAAGATGTAACCTCTCTTAACATCATCCCCAGCCGCCGTAATCCCCTCTAACTGCCTGGCTCTCTGTCCTAGCATTAAACCTCACCAGCAGCTGCGTTGCTGGACAGTTAAGATTATATATGATGTAAATATATTGTGGGTTTGTCAGCTCTCCCTACACCATAAAACTTGGTTTAATGACATCACGTGGTCCCCCAAGAGCCACTCACGGGCCTGCCTTCGGGCCATTCACATAAATAACCTCCAAAAGTTTCAAACTCCTAAATTCACATAGAAGCCATGCGTTATTTCTCGAATGCTCACTTACACTTAAAGAGCCCTCTTTGCTTCCTCCCTTTCCCCCACCCCGCAACCCCTTGCATGGTGGAGGGGAGGGAAGGGTGGGTCCTTATTTATTTATTTATTTACTTAGTTACTGATTTATTTTCATTAAGGACCTGTCGCCTTCCATGGTCGCGTGATTTTTTTCCTCCTTTTTTTTCCTCCTCTCTCCTCTTATTCCTCAGAATGGGCCCGTGTCCCCCCTCCCCACTCCCTCGGGAAGGTAAGTCATGCTTCTTCCCCTTTTTTTTTCTTGCTGCCAGAAGGTTTGGGCTCTAGGGAGAAGGGAGGGGGCAAGGGAGAGAAGTGATCTGTGGTCTCCGCTTGGGACTCATGCATTTCCCCTTACCTCCAAACAACTCTCCAGAGAAAGGCAAAAGCCAAATATTTAGATGTTGTCTATAGCTGACAAGATGTTCTAGCGCCTAGCCCTGAGGCTGGTGAGGGCATGTAAGTAGGGAAAAAGTCCTTAGCCTTGCTTGCCAAATCTCCTCCCCAAGCAGTCAGAGGAGGGAGTAGAGAAAGAGAGAAGGAAGCTTTGACTGTTTTGATCTGGGAAATGAAGAAATAGAGATTGGTGTGTTAGGACAAGGGTAGGCCCAAGGCCACCAGGACAGAAAGCTGAGCAAAAGGAGAGTCTGAAAGTGTCTTGAGGAGACAGCAGCTGAATCTATGCAGGCCTAGAGGGATGGGAAAGTGAAGAGGGACTCCGAGCCTTTCAAGGAGAGAAGGGATAGCCCCCTGGGAAGAGGAAGTCTTCGGCTTTCAATCTTTACAGCTCCTCTGGGGTCCCATTGAGAGCTACATCTCCCACACACCTGGGTGAACCTGAGTCCAGGCAGCTAGAGAGGGCCCGCTGGACAGAGAGGGGCTGGGGAGCAAGCGCCGCGTCCTCTTTCTTAGTTAACTGGTACCCATCAGGAGACAACAGTAATTTTCCTGCTTCAGCGATCGCCCAATAGTTTTACTCAGCATGGAGAAAAAATTAAAATAACTCCCTAAAGAAAATTATACATTTTATTTCAGAGCGAAAGCAAGCTAGCGAGACAGATAATTTGAGGGATCACAGGCGGGGAATGCAGGTCCAGGAACCCCAGAGGAGGGAGTCACAGCACCAGCCAAACCTTAGAACTGGGTATTCAGACAGAGGTAAATGGCCTGGAAGGGGACATAGAGAAGGGTACATGAGGGGAAAGGACCTCTTAGCTCCCTTCAAAGAAATGCAAAACAAAACAAAAATAGGACACGTTGTGCTGAAAGGAAGGGGAGTCAATACAGAGGACTGTAAATACATCCAGAAAGCTTCATCATTAATAATCACAGTTATCTTCCTCACCTTTCTGCCTCCCCAATCTCTCTTTGCCTCTGGCCTCCACTTTCTTGGGTCTTTTTCCTTGGGACCTTTAGCAAGTTGAGGCCCAGTTCCTGGAATTTCCCCTCCCCCTCCTTCCCAGACAGTCCTGGAGGGTGGGGACCATCTCGATGGCATCAGGCTCAAACTCAGGAAATTATCTCCATTGTAGATGGTGGGCAGGAAACGCTATAAACTTTTACCGGGCCTTAGATGCTGCTACATTTGTTTCACTATACATTGTTTCCTTGTCCTTCTACCACTCTCATGTCTCTACTGTTCAGTGAGGAGAAGCCACAATGTGTTTATCTGGTCCATTCTACAGCCACCACCACTGAGGGAATTTTGCCTCCTCCTTTCCCCTAAATGCATTAATATGATACATCAATAAACACAAAATAGATTTGAGCCAGGAAGGCTTACCTGTACTGCTTGAATTACTTGGATAATTAGCATAGCCCTTTGCTTAACAAAGTGGAGAGATAGACCTAACAGACACAATTGATACTACACAGACATAATGTAGACTACCCCGTCTCTGTTCCCTTCCCATCTTCATACGTACACAATTTCATATACTTCTAACCAAGATTTTAGAGGGGAAAGTCAGATGTCACCACCTCTTTTTCCCCTGTTACTACAAACTTGCCAAGATAGCGTGCCCCTTCAGGAGATAGCAATTGGGGAGTAGTCTGATTTCCTTTGTGGACAGATTCAGCCTTTCTTAGGTCCAGATCTTCCTATTTCCTTTCCCCCACCCTTAACCATCTGTGCCAAGCGACTCAAGAAAGGAAACCTGCCATCCAGTCCCCAAAGAGACTCTTAAACTGGGAGAGGCAGCCCTGACCAACGGAGCCAAGAATCTTCATTTGCTTTTTAGCAGAGCTTAGCTATTCAAGAGGGCCCAAGGAAGGGTGACCCCACACACAGATTACTTATACAACACAGAGATTACATCATATATGCATAAAGAACATATAGATATACCAATACATTTATATCTTTTTCTCTTCCAATATATGCCCCCAACCAAGCCAAGTAGAAGGTGCTTTCTCCTTCGTCTCCAACTCCGAAGGCCTAGCAATCTAAGATTCCTTTTCTTTCATTGTCAGCCAACCTGGGCACCCCTAAATCTACTCTTAAAAGTCCCTCTTAAGAATGACTCCCAAAAGTAAAAGGGACCCCTCAAGGAGCCTGTAAAAAAAGTCTGGAGACTTCCACCCATCTTCCCTCTCCCTTACCCATCAAGAAAGAGAGGATTCGATGTCTTCCTTTGGACTTTATGTCTATTGGTCTTTATTCAATATGACAAAATATAGTTTCATAATGGACCTGGAATCAATAAATAGTTGGGTGACAGTGGTGGGGGAATTTCCCCAAAGAAAGTTGCCAGAAAGGGACTACATGGTCACCAAGAGTTGGTACTGGAGTCAAAGAGCGTGAAGGTAGACCCCAATACTTACAAACAGTGCAGGGACTCCGGGGAGCCTGCCCTCGGCATGCGGGGAGCTGGTTTGGGGTGACATTTTTCCCCCAAACTGAAAGGAGGAATGCTTAGGGACATCTAGAGGGCCCGAAGAGGGTGTCCAGAGTTCATTAAATTTTTCCCCTTTCATATGTAAATCATAAAAAAATAATGAAAATCTAGTTTAACAAACAAAACACCTCCCTCCTAAATTAAGCCATTCACTCAAACAGTCGGACCATCACCCACTCTACAGAATCCCACAGCACTGAGGAAAAGATACCCGGCCTAGGCCTGGTCCCAACTCGCCAGCTCTGTAGCAGGGCCCCCTCGAACAAAGAAAAGCTGGAGGTTGGCTGAAAGGGGGTGTTACACATTTTGAGCCCAAAAGTGGTAGCTCTGCCCAAAGAGGGTTGCAGGGGCAGAGTCTAAGCCACCCCAGCCCCGAATAGACCGCTGCGGGCCTCTCCTTCAGGAAACATAGCCAGAGATGAAGGGGACAAGACGTTGGGGCTAGGGGGTTATTGGCTGCTGTCTTGACTGGTAGCAGCGAGGTTCGGGAGGAGATTTTGAAGGCAAAGAGCTCTCTCCTTCTTCACGCCTAGGCCATCAGGCAGTCCCGAGGTATAGGTCATTTTAGTGAGACCCCCTAAGGAGATTTCACTGGGTTACTGGGTCGCCAGGAGGGCTTAGGGAGACGGACAGAAGCGAATGAACACAACAGAACGAGTCAAGCTGCGGCTGGAAAGCTGAATGCTAATCGAAATCCGCTTTTGTCTGCAAGGTTGGGAGAGTCCGTGACAAATCCCCCCAGCTCCAACACACACACACACACACACACACACACACACACACACACACACACACTTCTACCCCCACCCCCTAAAAAAATTTCACATACACACACATACACCCCCCCCCAAAAAAAAACCAAGAAAAAAAGAAAATAAAAAGTTTCCCCAAGGTAGATTCAAACCAACTAGAGGAACTATTCGAAGGGACTGCCATATCCCACGTCTCCCTCTCCCCTTAAAGAGCCTCTTTGCTTTTTAATTTGGAATCCTTCTTCCATTTCATCCTTCGGTTCTGGAACCAGATCTTGATCTGTCTCTCGTTGAGACACAAGTTGTTGGCGATCTCAATTCGCCTTCGGCGGGTGAGGTAGCGGTTAAAGTGAAATTCTTTCTCTAATTCCAAAGTCTGGTAGCGCGTGTAACTGGTTCTGGATCGCTTGCCGTCTGTCTCTGGAATATAAACCCCACCCCAGCAAGTGCAGGAACGGGTGAATAGTTTTTTAAAAGTCCCACCGTCTTCCTACCTCTACCCCCACCTCCACCCCCACCCTAAGATGGGTCTCAGAACTAGCCCCAACTGACTAGGGAACAGGGCAGGCGGGCAAAGAGGGCAAGGGTGGGAACGAAAGCAGCCCCTGGCCCTAAGGAGAGGCGACACTTGGCTCTGTGCTAGGGAAACTTTCCGCTCCGACACTCACTTACCCAGAGGGGCCGAGGGGGATGGGGAGGGAGACCCGGACTCCAGCGAGACAATAAGACCTCCAGACCCAGACACAAGGGGATCCCCTCCCTTATCCTCCCCTGCTTCCTCCCTCCCTCCCTCTTGGTTGGAAAGCCTCCTCAATCCCCCCCAAATGGGAATCATTTCCCTAATAATGGGGGTGATGGTGAAAAGGGGATCCCCTCTCTGTAAGGCCAGTTTGCCTTACCCCTCAGTTCCCTCTGTTTTTTTAACTCCCTCCCCCCCAAAAAAATTGAATATTGCCTTTTATACACGTTTTGTTCCTATGATCCAATTATGTCGTCGTAAATTTGGGCGCATACAGCCTCTAAGCCTTTTAGTGGACAGTTTTACGAGCAATTGATGCCTGCACCGTAAAATTTATGGCCGCAGGTTTTTTCTTTTTATTTGCCCCGTATGGCCTATAAAACCCAGGCGGACCCGAGCGCACAAAATGAAGCCCTAAAGTTTACCGTGGCTCATGTGGAGTTTGGTCATCCACGGGTATATTTGTGGCGGGGCCGGTGGCTGGCTCAGTCCTGCGGGCTGCCCAGTCTGCGCCTGTTCTTCCTTGATCTCCCCACTCCCCTTAGATCTGTCCTCCAGCGCCGGGCGAGCCGCCTTCTGATTGTACATTCCGGGGTTTAGAGGAGCCGGTTCGTCTCTGCCCAGAGCGTGTCCCGGAGCTGCCACCGTGGTACAGGCGGGTCGGTCTGGGTGAGGTCTAGGAGTGGCAGCCATGTCTAACCCGTGGAGAGAGTTGGAAGGAGCAGGCGGTGGGAAAGTGATGCTTAAGTCCAATCCACTGTAGCAGTACCTGGATGGCTGCACCTCTGAGACAGATCCATAGTTCCCACAAGTTTGCATGCTATAGGCCGGAATATTAGGGCTTTGCTTATAGAATGAATTGGCTACGTAGGAGCTCATGGCGGGGAGGGACGAAAAAAATTTCTGCACCCTTTTTGATTAAGGGTGATTTGTGACTCTTTGAAGTTGAGGGGTTTTTTGTTCTCCAAAGTGCACAATTTATAGGTGGAGATATCTCTTTCTTTATCCTATGCGCGCTTTCCAAATAAGGGATCCTTAAATAGAGTCACGTGACTCGGGCGGCCACTCATAAATTTGGCTTGATGACCTCCGGGAGGTTAGTGATGGAAGCCGGCGAAACGCATCTTGATATGTTGGCACAGCCCAAACGAGGGGAGAGGGATCGAGAGAAAAGGAGAGAAGAAGGGGGAGAAAAAAAATGGTTGTTGGAATTAGGGGGTAGCGGGGACAACGAGTCCACAGCGACACCTGGCGTAGGCTTGGCAGTATTGCACCCTGGATGGTCATGCTCGCCTCTCGTGGGTGGATTTTTCTACCCTAGCGAAGAAAAGCTGAGCTGTTTCACATAAACCCCCCTGAGTTGGCCTTTAAAATTGTATTTAATTTTAAGGAATGATGGGGCCTCATTTAGGATGCGCAGAGGGGCTTTTCTGAATAGATTGTCTCCCCTCCCTCCCCTAGGGCCTTGTAGGATGGCTGGAATGAGCTAGTTTACAGGAATTTGTGCGCGTGTTGGGGGGGCGGGGTGGAATGGAAGGGGGGGTAGATGCTAAACCCTTCATTTAGTGTTGGCTGGAAGTGGGTCTGTTTCCTCGTTTCCTAATTAAAAGGACCTAAGTCCCGTGCCTTAGGGAAGGGGAGGAGCAGATTGAGTTGATTAGGTTTCCAAAATGACTCGACTTGGAAAGGGGAGTCCAACCACTCTGGGGTATTTGGGGAAGGGGAATGCCTGAATCTTTCAGAGTTAGGGAAGCTGAGGTGGGTGCTGTGGAGGCCAAAGTAGACTGAGGGGATGTCTAAGAAGGGCTTGGAGGTAAGAAGAAAATAATTTTGACTAGATCTCACTCCACATTCACTCGTATCCAACCCTACTGTAGGAATTAGAGTAACTTAGTGATGATAGCATAGGTAATGTTTGTTTATGAGAAGTCAGACACAAAGGCCTGTAAACGAATATGATTTGAATGGAGAAAGTGGTATCAGTATGTATGTAACACACATGTATTCAATAATTATCTATATGCATAGAAAATAGATATAACTGAAGTCACAGGAAAGTGGGATTTGT
Source organism: Potorous gilbertii (assembly GCA_028658325.1). Taxonomy (NCBI): domain Eukaryota; kingdom Metazoa; phylum Chordata; class Mammalia; order Diprotodontia; family Potoroidae; genus Potorous; species Potorous gilbertii. The sequence continues at coordinate 182,440,523 of CM053770.1, read as the reverse complement.
AAAAATTCCCATAAATGCCTGTCGTCCACCCTCTGAGGCAGGTGTTTGCAGACAGGACCTTTCTAAGGTCTAAGATCTTTTAGGTTAGGTGCCTATAAGTCAACTCTTTATAGAGTGTGTGAGTTTCTTTGGAGAAAGCGAGAAAACATGGTGGAGAAGGAAGAAGACTGGGGAACAGAGAGGAGAGATCTGGGGGAACAGCAAGTCAGAAGAGATCCCAGGTCAGGAAGAGCAGGACATGATTTCCCAGTTGGAGGAGAGCACATTAAGATGTCTTGATTTCCATCCCTTTTTCCCCAACTCCAAATCACATTCTTTCCTTCCTTCCTTCCTTCCTTCCTTCCCAGGGAAATCTCCGCCCCTGGATTGAGAAACACCAAGCTCTGGCAGCTGCCTGGGATGTGTTAGGTTTTGGATATCTTCTTAGTTTTTCATTCCTCTTGAAGACCCCATCTCAACCTTCCAATTCACTGGGAAAGGATTTCCTCCCCAATTTGGGTTTCTAAGCAAGGCAAGAGGGAAAGAGAAGGCCCAGAGCAGGGGAAAAGATCAGGGTGAACTTTGCTCTTCCACCAGACTTGGGAACGGGAAAGGGAATCTGAGGGAGGAGGAGAATTGGGGTGCTGATGAGGGGCGAGTGAAGAAAGATCTATTTTTGCCCTTATGTCTGAGGCCCAGCAGAAGAGAGAACTGAATTTCCCGTCCGTATTTTTCTAAGCGTCCTTCAATCTCCAAATCCTTTGCGAAATGACTCCATATCTTTTCTTCACCTTTCGCTGCCTGCGACACATCTCGCCTCAGCCGGCCCCTAGTTCAGGGGTCAGCTTGCCAGTTTTTTCTCTCTTCTGGGAGCTCTGCGCCTGGAGGGAACTTCTTTTTTTTCCTGGATTTTATTTTTTTGGGGGGGTGGGGTGGGATCAGGAGGCAAATCTTCAAGGTTTGGAGTCTTTAAAGAGACTCTGAGAGTGGGATTCGATTCCAACCTGAATTTTTGGCTTTTAGAAAGGATTATTTTTCTAATGAAAAACTCGATTATTTTTTCAGGGGGAGGAGAAGGGTGGGAATTGAAGACCGCCTTTTCCCGGGGAAGGGTTCGAAGGGAGCTTTTCTCATCTCAGAGCAGGAGGACAAAGCGGAAGCGGAGAGAGAATGTTTCGGGGCTCCTGCTCCTGAAGTTTCTGAGAGGAAACTAGAAGGGAATGGAAGTGTGCAGGGGCTGAAACTGGGGGTGGGGGAGAGAAGCAGCCGCCAGGGGAGGCATAGAGACGCAACAAGGACTCGGCGCCAACACCAACTTTCGCCCACGATGTACAGGAGATGGGGCGAGCGAATGAGCAGAAATCAGGATGTAAACTTTTAAAAATAGTATCAGTTTTATTAAATACTCAAGGACCGGTCTGGGAGACGGATTTATACAGGAGGGTAACACGAGGGGCATTTTTTTCTTTTTTGTATTTTTTTCTCTTTTTTTTCTCCTACTGGCTAAACAAACTTCATTCATATTTTTTTCTCCTTTCAGTCCCTACCCCCTTTTAAATTTGGGATTGGAACATTGACGGCGCTAAACATAAATATAAATACAGAGACCACAAATACAGCTAAAAATATTCACACAGAAACTGTCACAGTTTGTAATATGTCATAATGACCCCCGAGGATTCTTTAAATACGATTGGGCTATGCTGGAAAATATGTCGGAGCTTCGGGGGGACTGAGCTGGGGTACTGGGATTGGAACTGGGACCATCAGGGGTTGAAAGAGGGGGGAAACTTCCTGCCCACTCCAACAGCCCCATGGGTTGTTTTAGATCCTTAGCAGTGTCGCTACGTAGGGCCTCGCTGACTCACTCGGCTTTAGAGTCCCTCTCGCTCCTGGGGAGGCTGAATGGGAAATAGACGCCTTGTGGGTCGTCTCTTTGCTGCTGGGCCCTAGAGTGGGGCTTGGGGTGGAGGAGGAAGAAAGATCCAGTCCTCAATCAGAGTGAGCCCTATGGTATCCGAATCGAGGTTCAGAGACCTAGGCCCCCAAGGCGGGCGGGATCAGGGAGGTAAAGGGAGAAGAGGCCAAAGAAAGAAAGGAACAGGAGGGAGAGAGGGAGGGGTGTTTGGGGAGAGGGAGCAGGGGCGAGATCTTACTTGAAGGTCCACATTTGACTCCCTATTCTTCCTGAGGAAGTCAAAATATAAATTGTGCCAGTGATAAATATAGGGTATGTGATAAAGGAAGGGAGCAGAAGGTCTGGGGAGGTAGAGAACAGGAGTAAACTGGGTAGTGGGGATAGGTGGGGGCAGGCGAGACAGTTTTCACTCTTTCTGTTTTTCTTCTTCTGTCTCTTCCCGCTTCTCCTCCTTGCCGCCTAGGCTGTCGGCCACGGCCCCTCCGCCGCCCCCCGACAGCGTGGAAGTGAGATTAGATTCCTTTTTCCATTTCATCCGGCGGTTCTGGAACCAAATTTTGATCTGTCTCTCGGTCAGGCACAGCGCATTGGCGATCTCGATCCGCCGGCGCCGGGTTAGGTAACGGTTGAAGTGAAATTCTTTTTCCAGCTCCAAGGTCTGGTATCGAGAGTAGATCTGCCGGCCGCGTCTCCTGTCCGCCCCATAGCCGACCCCTAGAGATCCGGACACAAAGCAAACTAAAAACAATTAGTAAAGGGGAATAATCCTAATAATTCACACAAGGAAAAAAGTGTCTCTGTCCCGCTCAACTCCCTCAGTACCCTACTGCACCCCTCTCTCTTAGCCTCTGCCCCACCCCCATCTTAATTCTTCGAAGCCTGGGGGGGGGGGGACTTGGACCCCAACTGCCTCCTAGGTCCCCAATGTAGGGGATAGGTATTGTCCTGAAGGTGAGGGGATTAAGAAGAGGGTGAAGTGATATTAGACTGAAGGAGAAAGTCTGAAACCTTACTTTGAAGAGGAGGAAACCCCAGTTGCTTACGGGAGGGGGGAGAGAGGAGAACCCTCTGGACGTGCATTTGACTTGATTTTCCTCACTTTCTCAGATTCCCTCCGCTTCGCTTCCTCTCCTGCCCTTTAGAAACTTCTCCCCTTCTCTTCTCCTCTCTCCCCTCCCCCTTCACTCTTCCACTGCCTGACTACAATTTCAGGGGGTCCCCCCAATCCTTCCCAGTCCCTGTTCCCATCCCTAGACTCACCTCCCCCTTAGCTCGCCTGCGACCCCTCCAATCCATCAGGGGAGAGGGAGCTAAGGAAAAGAGAAGGAGGAGGGGGAAAAAGGAGGAGAAGAGGGGGCCCTGTCTCGACGCCGGCGAGGAGAGGAACGTGATTGTTTTTATGGCGCTATAAAAAAAAAAAAAAAACTCTCTCCGCCTGTTCTCCTAGGGTAGCTGCTCATAACGCCAGTTCACTTTATTTAATTTATATCTTGGAGCTGTAAAACTCACCACTGTGCGAATTCATTCGCTGCATCCAGGGGTAGATCTGGATACTGGTTTTCTGGTCTTGGGGAGCAGTCCTGCTTTGCTCAGAGCTAAAGTCCTGGGCCATTGAGGTCTGTGTGTTGTGTGCTAAGGTGTTCTGCCTGCAATTTGAGAGCATGTCTTTTTCCTGGTAAAAGGAATTAGATCCATAGTCATACGGCCCCCGGCTCGAACTGAACACGACATTCTCTTGTGGCGAATAAAAGGGAGACGAGTAGATCCGGTTCTGTGCCACCGCCGCTCCATAGGTCGAGAAATGTCTCACTGGATCATAGGCGGTGGAATTGAGGGCGACGTTGGGGAGAACGTCTTGACCCCCGGCGAGATGGCACGATAAGGACGGGTTAGTGAAATAGGAATTCATCCCTTCGCCTTTACCTGGTCGGGCTATGATTTCTTTAATATTTATTTCTGTCTCCAGTTTGTACTCGGAACTAGATGGTTATAGGGACGGCTCCAATCCAGGACAGACAAAATGACAAAGTCAGCTGACCCCCTCGGAGCCAATCGGAAGCTAGATGTCAAGAAGGGGGAAAAAAATCGCTCCTGCTTCTGTTGATTCCCTAGTTGAGACTAAGTGTGTGCATTCAAAGTAAGACTTAGGTTTCTTTTAATATATATTATATTCATAGATAATATATATTGGTATAGGAAACCAGGTATGGGGAACAGAGGAAGGGGAGGAGGGGCAAGGCAGGCCCTTGAGCCAGCAAGAGGGAGAGAAAGTCCCCTCAGAAAAATCCCATATCCAGTGCTAAATCTGATTAGATTTGCCCAGAAATTGGCCTGGAGAAATCAATGCATTTCTACCTAATTGTATTATATATGTAGTGGCACCTCTTTCCCTAAAATTGTCCCTGCCCAACTCAAGTTGGGTGACAGGAAACACTAAAGCACCCAACCCTATTTTTCGGCTCTCTCTGAATGGGGGCTCACACAGAATACGATGTGTCTTCCTACTGATGAAAAAGCAAAAACACCTTAAAGGTAGAAAGGAATTTTATTAAGTACATTGGCCAGTGGAAGGAAAGTGGGGCTGATAATCTTGGTTGCGGAGTGCATTTGGGGGAGCAATTCAAAGCCCAAGAAAGAGACTAGGAGAACCCTCAACTTCACAGGGAGAATGAGAAGTTATAGAGCTGAATTGGGGTAAAGGGGAACTGGCGTATACCTTTCTTCTGCTTCCCCAGTCATCTTCTGGGGTCTCCTTTTTGGACTCTTGAGAGCATTTTTCCTAAAAGGCAGAAATTTGTTTGGGGGTAATTTTTTTTTTTTCAGAGAGAGAGAGAGAGAGAGAGAGAGAGAGAGAGAGAGAGAGAGAGAGAGAGCTCTTTCTGAGGGGCTTTCTGGAGACATCAACTGTGTTTATGTTGAAGAGAATTTATGATATGGAGAGGGTTGGGGCTAGTGGGGTAACTCACCGAAAATCAGCTAGGAAGAATGTTCTTGGAGAATATAAGATCTGCTGGGGCAAAAGGCACTCCGTCCCCAAACCTGAAGCTCTAAGTCCTCTCTGGACCTGCTACTTGTCAGTAGATAAGCACCCAAATTCTAGCTTCCAGGGTTTGGGACACAATCCAATAGAAAATACTCCCTTCCCCCTCAAACCCAGAAAAACGTGGCGATTAGATCCATAAACCCTCTCAGCAACCTTCATCCCTCATCTGTCCCCCTATTTTCTTTTAAACTTAGTGCATTGGGTAGAGGAAGGAAAGGAAAGGAGTCAAAGGCTTCAGAAGGAACAGGAGTGGGAGAACATACATAGCGGAAGGTGTCGTGATGAGGTTTCTCTTCTGTTGAAGTCAAACTCAATTCAATGTCGGCGACATAACCCAGAGATCTTTTGATTTGACAAAGGCGGGGGGTGGGGGTGGGGACGGGACTGAGGCAGGGGGTGGGTTGGAGGAAAGAGCCCATATTTTTTCCCCTCTTTTTGGCTATAACAAGAACCCGGATGTCGAAGGATTTTATGATCTTATCCTTCTGTGTAACAAAGCGAAGTAATCAATGGGTAGCAATAAAGCCATAAACGGGGCTACACAGGGAAAAAAAAAACTCGTTAATTCATCTTCTATAACATTAAGGTTTCCCTGGAGTGTCGCTGGGGGGAAAAACAAAGTTTGTAACCAAAAAGGAGAGAGTGTGTAGTGGCAAAAGGAGAGAATATGTTAGTTAACATATGTACCTCATTACTCGATTGACGTGTTTTCCTGTGAAGTAACTTGAGTTGCCTATTTAAAAAAAAAAAAAATGAATTCCCATTCCAAATAGTAGAGACAGACGATTGACTAGTATTTGGAAGAAGGGAAACTCTTCAATTGTTTGGGGACGTCCTCGTGGCCTCCATGCTTCCTCTCCACAGAGGTCGAGGAGAAAGGAGTGGGTGGGAGAGGGATTATAAATTGAGAAAGAAATTTTGACACGTGTTATCTCATTTTTAATAACACACCAGCACACACGCGTGTATTGTGTTCCTTTCTCTAGTATCCAGCTGCCCCGAATTCATGGCATGCCTAAGCAGTGGTTTGCAACAGCTGGCTGAGTCTCCAGGCTCCTGTAGGGTAGGAAAGGGCAGGGGAGGGAGGGAGAACTAGTGATGAGGCAGGAGACAGACCTTCGAACCCCCAGAATGTAGGGCCACGCTTGATGAGTCCCTACTCCCTTCTGCTTGAAGAACAACGGTATAACAAGTAGAAGTGGCCGGAAGACAGAGTAAATACTTCCCCATTCCAGAGAGTGATTGCTAACAGAGATAAATCATGTCAATGATATTTCTTTCAAGATATTAAATTGTTGCAATGTACAACAAATTGAATGATATAAGATTGGATGTTTTAATGAGGTTTCATTTTCAATGAGTCTTGATTTTTTATGTATTTTTAAAAACCGTCTCCTTTTATGGATGGGGGCGGAGGAGGAAATCCTCGAACCTTGAAAGGGCTTCTGGGGGAGTTCCGAGGTGAACCTCCCAGCCCGGATGCCCAACCCCCACCCCACCCAACTCTAGACTTCACCCAGGTCTAAAGAGGGTGTGGGAGAATCT